>OZ017742.1:140464247-141196747 GCA_963969285.1 Odontomyia ornata | reverse complement strand
GCACACTAGTTTTATGAAATAAGTCAGCTCCTACTCCTTTTTCAGATGCGTCACATGCTACGTATAGTTGGCGGTTAAGATCGTATGGCACGATAATATTACCTTTAACCGTCTTTTGCTTTATGTGCTCGAATATCTGTAATTTTGCAGGACCCCACGTTCATTGTTGTCGTGTTCCTGTTAATGAGTGAAGATTTGCACACGAACCGTGCAGGTGAGGTATAAATCATTCATATAAATTTATTAAACCTAAAAAAGATCTGTGCGGAGGACAGATCTTAATCTTAATCCTCCGCTTAGCTCCAGAACATCGGAGCCTATAGATGTTTGCGGAGAGCTTCCATTGGCCCCACCCACTCTGGGTGAAGTTTGTTCCATCATCAAAGCCCAAAAGAATAATAAAGCGCCGGGCATTGATGAGATTTCAGTGGAGCTCATCAAATATGGTGGCACTAGTGTTCACCAAGCTATTCACAAAGTCATCCAGTTCATTAATCCTCCGCACAGCTCCAGAACATCGGAGCCTATAGATGTTTGCGGAGAGCTTCCATTGGCCCCACCAACTCTGGATGAAGTTTGTTCCATCATCAAAGCCCAAAAGAATAATAAAGCGCCGGGCATTGATGAGATTTCAGTAGAGCTCATCAAATATGGTGGCACTAGTGTTCACCAAGCTATTCACAAAGTCATCCAGTTCATTTGGCAACAAGAACATATGCCGAAAGAGTGGAGCCAATCAATTATATTCCCTATCCACAAAAAAGGTGACAAGCTACAGTGCGAAAATTATAGAGGCATATCACGACTTTGTATGGCATATAAAATATTTTCTAAAATCTTAGAAAATAAAATCGGATCATACGCCATAAGTATTATTGGGGAGTATCAAGGTGGTTTTAGGGCAGGTAGATCAACAACAGGCCAACTGTTCACGGTCAAGCGGGTACTTGAAAAATGCTGGGAATTCAATATAGACGTACACTAAATTTTCGTTGACTTCAAGCAAGCATACGACAGTATTGATCGTAACGTACTGTACCAAATAATGCTTGGTTTTGGCATCCCAGCCAAATTAGTCCATCTTACCAAAATGACAATGACGTCGACAACCTCCCAAGTCCGCATCAATAACCAACTCACCGATGCCTTTGACAAAAATATCGGAATAAAGCAGGGAGATGGGCTGGCCCCATTGCTATTCAATTTGGCTCTGGAGTACGTCATAAGGAAACTACCTGTCGATACGCGAGGTACATTACTATACAAGTCGAGCCGAGTAGTAGCCTATGTGGACGACATCAATATTCTGTCACGGACTGCCAAAGAACTCTTCCTAAAACTCGACAGTGAAGCAAAACTAGTAGGGCTACAAATCAACGAAAATAAAACAAAGCTCATGACGCAGTCGAGGAAAAATACCCCAAATACACAAAACATCACACTTGGCGAATACAGTATCGAAAATATAAGCAAATTTGTGTATTAGGCGCTAAAATAACGAAAACGGGCAATGAAAGAGACGAAATACGCCGAAGAATACAGCTCGCATATAAAATATTTTATTCAGTATTGACGATCTTGAAGACCAGCTGCATACACAGGAAAACAAAGCTTCAAGTATACAAATCTGTGATAAGACCTGTGTTATGCTATGGGTGTGAAACATGGACCCTAACCCAAGCATCCGCAAATATATTGAACGCCTTTGAGCGACGGGTCCTGAGTCAAATAATCGGAGTGAAGCTAGATGGGGACCAATAGCGAATTCGATACAACCATGAGCTGTATGAAATTTTTGACGAGCCGGAGGTCTCAATGATTGTAAGACTGCGGAAGCTGCAATGGGCTGGACACATGAATCGTATGTACGAACAACGGATACCCAAGAAGGAACTTGTTGGTGGAACTGAAGGCCGGCGGCCAGTGGGGAAACCAAGGAAACGCTGGTCTGACTCAGTCGACGAAGACAGTTCATCGCTGCTCGGATTTCAGGATTGGAAGACACGGTCAACGGACCGAGACAGTTGGAAGCGTTGTTTGCAGGAAGCGAAGGCCCGAGAGGGGCTGTAGTGCTAAGAAGAAGAAGAAAAAAGATCTGAGCTCCTTTACGTTGGTTGGTGTTGAAGCATTTGGATTGTGACGGTCGTATACCTTCTTTACTGATTGTTTGTCCCAGATATTCGATTGATTGCATGAACGCGCAATTGCCCAGTTCCACTCAAAAGCTTGTTGTGCGTAGTCGTCATAAAACCTCTTTTATGTTTACCAAATGCGTGTGATTGTCCTTGCCCGTGATGGGGATATCGTCAAAATATATCGCAGCGTTGGGTATCCCTTCTAATAAGTTTTCCAAATACCTTTGAAAACTAGCCGGGGCATTAACAATGCGAAAAAGAAGGCGGTTGTACTAGTAACAACCACCGTGAGTCGAAATAACTACAAACTTCCTTGAGTCGGGGTGTGTTTCAAATTGCAGATATGCATCCTTTAAGACAATCGTTGTATACGTTTCTCCACGAGATAATTTGTGTGCCAGCTGATTAAACAGTGGGACTGGATGCCATTTTGTTACTAGTGCGGGATTGAGTGTTGTTGAAAGGTCAGCGCAAATTCGAATTGTACCATCTTTCTTTATGATATTTATTGTAGGTATTGTCCACTCTAGCGATGTATTGTTAGGATCCACGTGTGAAATCACCCCATGTTCTTTAAGTCTGTCGAGTTCAGCTTCTAAATTTTTTTGTAAACCGAATTTTATTAGACGCACCAGTACATGTATAGGCTTTGCGTTAGGTTTTAAATGATTTTTAATTTGATAATTTTTAATCTTACCAAGTGAGTTCTCAAAAAGGATTTTATTTTCCTGAATTATTTTTGATAATTCTCGATCAAGGTTATCGTTGTTGTATTTCTTTTGATGCTTGAATTCCATCAGCGAGTACACTACAGACGGAAATCACATGCCAAAAGCTTCACCCCACGGTAAAACAAATAGCAAAGGTTCTGCGTTGTCCAATACAACGACCGGGAAGTAGATATCGTATTTTGCATTTTTAGAGTCACAAACGTTTTACCCATAGGTCTTAATTTGAAGTTTCCGTATGCTTTCAGTGTGGGGCCCTTTGATAGTGGTGGTGATCCGATTCTCCTCCACAAAGCTGTGCTGATAATCGAGTGTACTGCCCCTAGATCCCAATCCATCGTGCATTTAATGTTGTTGATAATGACGTTTATTCTTTTTCCCTTATTAAAGTGAAATATTGAGTCAAACTCCGTTTCGTCGTCGGAGCTGTGTGTAATGCTCATTTTTTAAATTTTTCTCTTCTGGAAGCTGTTTTGGTTTCTAGTATACTTTTTGTTGCTTTTAGTAGTCTTATTGCTCTCGACTTCATTTGTATTGGCATGTGTGTGTGCACTTGTGTAACTTAATTGAGCTTCACCACATTTGATGCAGCACAATCCAAAATGTCCTCAGATACCGCACTCTTCGCAAATGTTATCTTCCGCGCGGCACTGCTTACGCATTTTTGGCCTACCGCACCATCAACACTGATTACGTTGAAGTTTTCTTACTATTTTACGTTTTGCCGAGTCTTGAATGCGAATCATCGATTCACAATCACTAGTGTCATAGTCTTTTTCTGCTATCTCTCGCGCTTGAGCCATAACAAACACTTCTGCAAATGTTACTTCCACATCTAAACCTTCACTGTTTTTTGATTTATGGTCCAGCCAACGTTGTTTTAATTTTGAGTCGTTTAGATGCAATACTGGTGCAAAGTGATCACGCAATTGTCGATCGAGCATGTCGCCATTGTAGCCACAATCTCGGCTTAATTCTTTAAGCTGATTTGCGTACAACTCAAAATTCTGATCGGAGCGTCGAATGCTGTTCCAGAAGTTCGTCAACGCCTTAAATCGTGTTGTACGTACTTGGAATAGACGCAAAAATTTGTCTTTAATGGCGTCGTATGTCTGCTTCTCAAATTCTGCACCAGCATCGGCAAAGGCAACTTTCATCTCGCGATAAGTTTCTGACTTAAGACACGACAAAAATAACTCACGTTTTGCGGCATTGTAGGCACTATTTGTTGAATTGTCGAGGTCCCACATTTGACATTGTGCCTCAAAATAGTCTATAAACGTGGAGGCATGTATGTGGGTTCGAATTTTCCGCACTTAAATCCCCTGATAATGCTCTGCATTTCTTATGCTGGATTGATTTCCGGAGTGCTGTCGTCTGGTCGTCTCAAGGTGTTTTCAATCGTCAATCCCTGCATCATTCATTCATTTATTCATTTATTTAATAGTATGGTAATAGCCACTGCTAATACAGGAAGGGATAAATGTAATGAAATGGCAGTAATAACAACTGATCAAACAAATAGTGGCAAACGGTCAAAGGTAATACCTGTTGATCGTATATTAATTACTGTTGTAATAAAATTTACAGCCCCTAAGATTGAAGAAATTCTTCCAATACTTCCAACATTTTTTGAATTACATTTGATTTCTTTTTTCGCTATTTGCTTTATATTAATATTGATAATTTAACATAATTGAATATGTATCGCCTTATGATACGGCGGGAGAAACGTCATGTAAATGTATATGTACTCGTATTATATTTGAAGAGAATAAACCAGTTGCAATCAGAACTCGGACTTGTTTGGTCGTGTTACGTTTAGCATAACACTTATGAAAGAAATTCTGCATCTTTTAAATAAATTTGAATGATTTCGTCAGAAAACTTGTTTTCAACCCTAAGATGGTCACAAAGTCTTTCTGGTATGAGCACTCTCCTACTTACCTGTTTTGTTTCACCTCTCATCTACAGCCATTCATTAATAAATTCAAGCGTTAATAGCATGTATCTTAAATGTTGAAGTTGGGAAAAGGTAACTCAAATTTATTCAATCATCTCATTTAAAATAGTCACCATTTTGTTTAACAGTTACTGATGTCAAGAGTAAGACAAATCCTCAAAGATGTTCATGATACTTATCATTCCTGAAACTTCCATGCAATGCTTAAAAAATCTGTAGTATCTAAGTCGGTAAAAAGCATATATTGTTGTTCCATAGTAATACAAGAAAATTCGAATCGCTATAATTTTGTTAAATACCATTCGACCTTTTTGAAACTTTCAGGGCCGGTCAATCTTACAAATAGCCTTTTGTGTATCTAATTATGTTGAATTTAGGAGGATTACGGTTTCATTCAAAAAAATGTACAGTTGATAAATCATACAATTTCTAACAAAGTTGAGCGAATTCCGACTTCTTACGTATTTGTTATTGTTGTGCTCATAAAGGACTACATTCCTGATTTTTTTCGGATTTTTCGTACATTCTCCCGTCCCCCGCTCCCCTCGGTACCAATATGGTAATTATAAGAGCTGTTTTGAAAACATCTCATTCAGACTTTTTCAATGACACCCTATTCAACTACTAATGGTGAAAAATTTTATTTGAAGGGTCAACTCGCTATATGGGGAGACCCCCTCAATTCCTTGAAAAAATTGTTTACCCCAATTTTTTCAAAACGTCACCTCTTCTGACATGCCCACAAAGTTTCATAGCTGTAGCTGCTATAAACCTCGTTTACACTGTGACAGTAATTGCGACAATTGCTGTCAAGACAACGGCTGTCGTGATTACTGTCACTGTGTAAACAACGATTACGATCATGACAGTACTGTCGCATATCAGCCTCGTTTTGATTTTGTGGCAGTGCTGTCGTGGGAGTTACTGTGCTGTCGAGAAACACTGTCGAGTGTAAACGCACTGTCGTGACAGTATATTAGACGTATACAAAATTTTACAGATGATTTTTTTATAGAGAGTGAAGTGTTTGAAAAAAGGGATTAAAAAAGAAAATTTGATAGAGACTGAGAGACTTTCAAACATGAACAATTGCGAGTTTGTAGAAGAATACCAGAAACATGAATGTTTGTGGCTAAAAAGTAGCCCGTTTTTTAAGAATCGAGTAAAACGGGATGCTGCAGAAGCTGCTTTGCTTGAAGCCTCAGGTGTTGCATCTGTGAAAATACTAAGGCAGAAAATTAGAAGCATAAGAGGTACCTATAACCAAGAACGAGCAAAGATCAGAGCATCAAACGTAACAGGGAGTGGAACAAGCGATGTATACAAGCCACGATTATTATGGTACAACCTCGCTGATAGTTTTTTAAGGCAGAACGAAGCCAACGAAACTTGGTAAGTGTTACTTATTCAATTTATTATAATTTCATAAAGTTATTTAAAAGTAGTGTTGTCAAAAAAAATCACGGTTGAACTGCAAAACATGGTACACTTTGTAAGAACCGCGTAAAGTTGATAGAAATAAACGAAATCCATTGGTTATTAGTTATTCATTGCAAATCGTGGAATAGAAAGAAATTTATGTTCGGATTTTATTGTTTTCTTTAGATTCCTTACATGATTTGTAATTAATAAGTCAAAACTTGTCAATATGCGTAATTTTTATCAACTTTTCGGCGGTTCCCACTAAGTGAGCCCTAGTCTGTAGTTTCCTAAAAAATAACAGAAATTATAAAATTTCATATCATGTTATTGTATGTTTGTAGAACTCCAAGTTTTTTCTCCATGTTTTCAAAATAAAATTTTTGTTATATGTAATTCTACTATTACTAAAAACTGTTATTATATGATTCTATCCTGCCAAGTAACTGCTCCTTCCGCAATGTAGAAAGAGGCAAAATTGTCCCTCTTTTCTCTAGCCTCTATGAGGTAGTTTCGATGATGTGATGCTGCATTATTCAGTAGACCTATTTGTGTTAGTTTTTTGTTGCAGCTTTCTCACCATGAACCAGGTATGGTGTTCTCTGTGAGATGGTCCTCAACATCCACCGCATAATTCTCTTTTATATTTGTTTTCCTCATCCAATTGTGCAAAGCACATGCAGCTTGAGTGATCTTTATCACTTGCAAGGGATGTAATAATATTGCTGTTCTGAACACAAGAAAACGGGTCGCGTAAGCCATATTTTACAATTAAATATTTTCTAATTGTTTGATAACATATGACTCCTCGGATATGGTTTCAGTGGAAATGCTTCATCCCACAAAATGACAGCGTTTTCAGACAAATTTAGTTTCTTCCCTTCAATTGAATGACCACCATCCGCAATACTCCCATAACTTCCCACATCAATAAATGTGAAGTTGTAGTCATGACCTACCATAGCCAACAGTACAATGCTAAAGGTACCCTTGTAGTTGAAGTAAAGCGAGTTCGAGTTAGGTGGACACTGAATCATGACGTGTTTACCGTCGATTCACCTGACACAGTTTGGAAAATTCCATGTATTTTGAAACCCTCTTTCTATTTTTTTCCAATCTTCTTCACAGCTTGGTACCTGCAAAAAAAACCTATTACAAGCTAAATATTTGTTAAAATTTCGTTGCAGAAAATTACACAAGATGAAAGTACAGAGAGTGAGCTTTTTCCAACAGTGGAAAACATAACACCAACACATTCGCCCTCGAGCCCAACCAAAATAATTCAGTGGAGTCTCGAGCAGAAACTTGTAGTTTCCTACCAAAAAGAAAAAACAGATTGACCAACAAACTTCTCATTTGGGAGACTCATTGGACAACGCTGTGAAAGTTCTTAACACAGCGATCTCAACGAAGTAATGAGTTCACCTGTTTTGGGGAACACGTAGCGTCACAGCTGGAGGCTCTTCCACTAAGACACAAGTTGACATACAGAACTTGATAACATCTGCCCGTATAAGGGCACTGCCTCCACCTCCATATTTTCTGTCTTCACCACGCGCGTCCAGTGAAAATATAAATAATATGCCGAGCGACCAGCAGATTACTATTCTTGTGGAGGACAGTGAGACAACTCCAGATGTTACAACATTATTTACAAATTGGACTGAATTTATATAACAATTTAAGTGTTAAAAATATATATTTCTTGCAAATATATTTTTTGTTCATAAACTTGATTTACCTTAATGTATTCTTTCATTACATCGTAAATGGCATCCAACACTTCTTCAATGAAGACACAAATAGTGCATTTTGAAACTCGTCGCGAGAAAGCGCAACGTTATTTCTAGTTTTGTTTTACCAGGTATGGCAGTCCTCATGATAGTGTCTTGCTTCTGTATCCTGCTTCCTACCTAAAAAAGGTATAGACATCATTGCAACCTTCCAGGTAGCTATCAGATTCAACAAACCTTTACCAAAAGGGAATCGAACATTTCTGTATCCATTCGGAAGAAGTTGAAAAATTTTTTGAGTCTTCATACCAAAGTTCCTTCACCAGAGTGTCCGAGGCTCCATACCGGTTTCTTCTGCGAATCCATTCGCGAGTCCAACAAGTTCTTTTGGTTTTTTTTTTACGGGATGCACTTATTCTTTTCAGGACTGTACAAACTACGACAAGCGCTACTGCTTCCTCAATTTTCTTCAAATATAACAACCTGAATAGAAAATGCAACACAATTTTTCACCATGAAATTTCTAATTAAAACATCATTTTTGCATAATATGCATTAAATTCAAAGTGCTTTTTATCCACATTATTTTTTTTTTATAATTCTGTGCTCGAGATTAGTTTTATGTTTCTACAAATTTAGTGAATTAATTAAATAAAGCACTTCTAGTTGACAGCATCGTTTTATCCATTTTTCTTCCTTCGTCTGATTGAGCTAAAAACTGGTGTTTTATCATAGGTTTCATCATTAGCAAGATAAGCCTAATATTTTACATGTATTAACGCACTTTCAAAGTTCGTCATCCTTCTATTTTTTATGTTTGTGTTAAGAAATCACATCCTTCAGTGACAACATCAAAACTATTCAGCAGGGGCTTGCATTATAGCGGGGTGCATTTATAAAATTTCGCTACCATCCACACTTTACTGACTATTTTCAAAGCTTTTGTTGTAATTTTTCAACACACAAATGAAACATACAGGGTTACGTGGTTGGGAAAGTATAACCCTGCCATTTGACATCTGTCAGAATTAAATGTCATCCAAAGCGTGTTTTTTTTTAGTTGAAGGTTTGCCATTTAGAAAAATGGATCGTTTAACAGTCGAGGAACGTGTTAAAATTATTAAATTTTATTATAAAAATGGTGATTCTGTAGCCAAGTACGGTCGACATAATCGACTTACACAGCAAACAATTTCGAGCACAGTGAGAAAATTTGAAGAAACTGGATTGGTTATTGATATTGCAAGGCCTGTGCATCATCGCAACATTCGCTCTGCTGAAAATATCGCTGTCGTTGCTCAAAGTGTGGAGGAAGACCTGAATTTGTCGATTTCTCGGCGTGCTCAACATTTGGGCTTGTCTTACGGCTCATTGTGGCGGGTTTTGCATTTGGATTTGCATCTCCATCCGTACAAAATCCAACTGACTCAAGAACTTAAGCCTCAAGACCATACACAATGCAGAATGTATGCGAATTGGGCGATTGAACGACAACATTGATAACGATTTTTCGAACAAAATTTTGTTTAGTGATGAGGCTCATTTTTCGCTCAGTGGTTACGTAAATAAACAGAATTGCCGCATATGGGGCTCTCAAAATATTCAAGTGATCGCAGAAAGGCCTGTGCATCCGGAAAAAGTGACCGTTTGGTGTGCATTATGGTCTGGTTGTGTTATTGGCCCACATTTTTTTTAAAACGATCAAGGAAGAGCCATTACAGTCAATTCTAACCGCTATGGACGGATGTTAACCGATTATTTTTGGAGAGAAATTGGAGACTATGATCTGGAGAACATGTGGTTCCAACAGGACGGAGCCGCAAGCCACACAATACAGGCTAATCGAGCACTTTTGCAAGAGAAATTTCCAGGACGCGTAGTTTCAAGATTGAGTGATGTCAATTGGCCCGCAAGATCCTGTGACCTAACCTGTTTGGATTTCTTTTTATGGGGCCATGCAATAGAACGTGTTTACGCGAACAATTCTCAAAATCTTGAGCAATTGAAAACCAATGTTCGTGAAGTTATGGCCGAGATATTGCTGGAAATGTGCCGAAAAGTCATTGAAAACTACCTCAAAAGGATTGAGGCCTGTAAGAAGTCCCGTGGAAGACATTTGAATAATGTTGTATTTCACGTATAATGCCCAGGTTCAGTCTTTATATTGAATAAAAAAATTTTGTTTCTATTTGAATATTTTATGTGTTTTCTTTAGCTTTATTTTCCCAAGCGTAAAATGGATAACCCTATACAATATACCCAAATCGTGTTTACACATGTAACATATTAGGAAAACTGTTCTCAACGACGTGTTATTTAGCAAAATCGGATGGAGGAAAGCCATTCTATAAAACTATCCTGTTACAACACTTTTTAATCAATTTCAAGTAAATATAAATTACCTTTCCAAAGAAACGCATAAATCGTATGCACAGAACATGCACAAGTTTTTCGTCGTAAAATTAAATTTACATAAATTTCACTGCTACTTTCACTTTCAATTTCACCGTTTATCCGGGTTTATTGGTTTAACACTGTATGATTGAACTGTAAAAATACTTTAATTTCAATTTCACCGTATAATTGCACATTGAAAAACACTACTGTCGCGGCACCATGTAAACGGTGTACTGTCACAATGTCATGGAAGTCAACTGCCATGGTAATATTGTCATGACAGATACTGTCATCGTGTAAACGAGGCTATAGTTTCGGAAAAAAAC
Source organism: Odontomyia ornata (assembly GCA_963969285.1). Lineage (NCBI taxonomy): Eukaryota > Metazoa > Arthropoda > Insecta > Diptera > Stratiomyidae > Odontomyia > Odontomyia ornata. The sequence continues at coordinate 141,186,046 of OZ017742.1, read as the reverse complement.
TGCTGTGACATACAGACGGACGGACGGACGAACAGGTCGTGTATTTAGTACAAAACCCTGAAAATGTTATGCGGGTAAAACTAATAACGTCTCTCCTCTGGAAGTCCCTTAAAACTTATTGATCAACAACTTTCCATGTCTTAAAATAATTAATAAAAATAAGATTTGTTTTGTATCAAAGTGCTATAGATGATTCGGAATAAACATATTGCATAATACATCAAAAGAATTTTCGTTTTCTGCGTTTATATACAATATTTTGCGCAACGATACACATATTGTAAAATATTATTGTAACGTTTCCTACCATGACGTCAATCTTGTACACTGCCCCCTTTCAAGTCACATAGACGTTTAAAAAATTGAATACTTTGTCTTGGGAATGTGGCTAAGCTATGACACGAACCAAAGAACGTGAAAAAGTTCACAATTTAATGCTGAAAATCATTGTGGTTCTATATGCTAAAAATGCATTCAAGCGCTCGAAAGTTGTTGGCTTGTCTGCGGCTAGGAAGTTTTATCGAATAGGAGGTAGTATTTTACTTTTTAATAGGAACGTTCAAGTTTTCAAGTACTGCTATGCTTCTGAAAGTTTTTAAGGATTGGTATACCCAATAAAATGACAACTTAATAACATTTAATCAATTAGTCATGTATATTAATGGTAAACAAGGAGTAGAAGACGATTTTACTTAACTGTATTCATTTTGGATGATTCGCTGACTTAAAGGAATTTACACTTAAGCCACAAACAAATAAATGTATTAAGGTCTTTCAAGATTGTATGCGTTTGCTTTCATTACATGCAACCACCAGAAAGCTTTATGCAAATTTCATGAACGCCCACCGAGTTTCTGCATTAATTTGTGTTTATAATTAGTGCCGCCGCGGTAGTGAATGTGAATTAACACGTTTTTTCTTATAGTTTGCAATTAACAGTCAGTGCGCTTCTGCTAGTGTAAATTGTAGCGACTGGGCGATATTATAATTCGAGTGCTAAATTTTCTATTCGGACGCGACTCTTTAAAGTTTTAAGTGATAAATTAGTTTAGAACAAGTAAGTAGAGTAAATTTGTTTATTTTTTCGTAACAGAACCGGAGAAACTGCCAAAATTGTTGATAATTCCCTTAAAAAATTGTTGACAACATTTGTTGTTGCATGTAAGTTTATTGAACACGTGGATACGATTTTATTCAAGTGAAAGCTTTTCATCACATTTAACGCTGTTGCAACATGTTTCCACTTTTCGTGATATCCGAGCGACTTTGACTCAGCATTCCAACTCAAGTGTGATATTGTGGATACCTACGAACGCACTTTTGCAATAATAATAGATAACGCTATTTTATTAAAACTTGAGAACAGTAATTAAAATTGATTATGGATTCAGTTCTTGAAATCTTGTTTCGGAACTTGCATTTGCGCATAAGATGGTAAAAATAAAGTACATTAGTGTTAATAATTTATGTCTTTTCCATCAGTTCGTCAACTTAAATCAGCTGCAAATCAATCAAGCTAAGTTTAAAGACCAACATCCATACTCGTAATTTGTGTGATCAAAAAAAGACAATGAGATTAATTTTGAATTGCTAGTTGCAATAAAGTTCAGCTTTTTCATGTAAAGTTTTTGTATGCTCTCATTCAATATTATATACTTTGCAACTTGTCTGCACATCTGCGAATTTTTCAAAAAATAAGAAATCACTTTCTTTGGGGTAAACGCTGAACTGAGTAATTAAAGGTTGCATAAGTTACTTTAAAACATATTTTACAAAGGTTTCATTCATTGAATGAAGGGGACCAACACTTTTGATTCTAGAATAAATAGGTTTTGGTAAGCCTTATAAACATATTTCAAGTTAACTATCGATGGGTTAATTTTTATTTAGGATATAAAATGAACAATGTGTCCGTAAAATATGATGAGCCTCATATGAATTGATCAACAATTTTCAATCGGATTGTATTTACATAATTGGGCAGGCCAGATCAAAATGAATCAAATAATGATCATTATACTCTGTTTATCTTAATACCTATGATGTACTAGCGATACCCGGCGCGCGTTGTTATGCCTAAGAAAAAACATGTATTTAATGTGAAATTAAAATCCTTCATTTTATCTTAATGCTAGCGGATAAACAATATTTTTGGTATCAATGTGTTTCCGAAACACGTCCTTCATTTATATTCCGGCAGTGACTAATTATGTCACGTAGATCGAATTCAGTGCCCACCATGGTAACTTCTGAAGGGTTTTCCAATAAGAGATGTTATTTTGAATAGCCCGCTATTTCGGTAGATGTCACTTTTGAAGCTGTCATTTTTTGACATTTGACAAGTAAAAACTACGCCATTAATAAAACTGGAACAACACATGCTTCAACAATGCATTGACATTATTAAAATTCACTATAAAAATGTTGAAAATTTGGCAGAGACGGTTCGTATAACTCGAACAATTTTGGGTCGTCGTGAAGCACCTTGTCGGACCGCAATACAGAAATTGGTGAAAAAATTCGAGTTTTTGGGACAATTTAGTGATGTGAAGAATAAAATCCGTGCACGTCACTCAAGACCAACCGAAAATATTGCTGCTGTAGCCGAAAGTGTTGAAGAAAACCCAGGTTTGTCCATTTGTCGTCGTTCTTTGGAATTAGGCATTCCACAAACGTCATTACGCCGTATTTTGCATAAAGATTTGGGTCTTAACGCTTATAAAGTTCGATTAACACAAGAACACACGCCTGTCAATCATCAACAACGTCGTGTTTTTGCTGATTGGGTCCTTAAAATGCATGAAAATGATCCGGAATTCCATCGAAAAATTATCTTGAGTGATGAGGCCCATTTCTACCTCGGTGGCTCGGAAAACCCAAAAGTTATTGTTGAAAAGCCCATCTATTCTCAACGTGTGACTGCTTGATGCGGTTTATGGTCCGGCGGAGTCTTTGGACCTTACTTTTTCGAAAATGAGGCTGGAGCAACAGTTACGGTAAATGGATTGCGCTATCGAGAGATGATTAATGATTTTTTATGACCGGAATTAGATGTTATTGATCTGGACAGAATTTGCTTCAAACAAGACGGCGCTACGAACCACACAAGTAACGAAACCATTGATCTTTTACGGGAAAAGTTTCCGGACCGTGTTATCTCTCGAAGAGGTGATCACAATTGGCCACCGAGATTTTGTGATTTAACACCTTGCGACTTCTTTCTTTGGGGCCACGTGAAAGGAAAGGTCTACGCCAATAGTCCAGCGTCGATTCAAGACCTCAAAGATGGAATTCGTGAGGTGATCGAGGACATAGGGCAGCCACTTTGCGATTTGGTAATGGAAAATTTCATGAAAAGGATATGGTCCTGTAAGCGTGGTCGTGGTGGTCATTTGCCTGATGTTATTGTTCACTATTAATGGCATATCCTTTTCTTTATAATGAAAGAAACATCTGATCATTTGTATTAAAAAATGGCATTTTTCTTCTAGTATCATAATAACACCTCTCATTGGAAAACCCTATACATCGCCTGTCTGCGGTGTATTGAAACGTCTTTTGTGTTTCCCAGACGTTGTTTTGTCTGCTTCCTATCACAACGGTAAAGTGATCTAATGGCACCTGATCTATAGCAGTTTTGAATGCACGAATCAACTGTTGCTTCCATGCAACATTGTTTGTAAGTTCGAAATGATTTCGAGTCGGTTTACAGTATTAATCGCGTAACTTAGTTTAACTTCTCTTTCCTCGCTGCCAGTAAAAATATTTGCAAAAGCTCTGCCTCTTGATCCGGTACAGGAAGCAACAAACCAATTCGGTAATATATTCGGCCTTGAACTTTGAAAGTGGGAATGTAACCGACGATTTTGATATTGTTTGTTGCACTGAAGGAAGTCATTCGAAAGCATGAGTTGTACTTGTGAATGCTTTGCAGGAAGTGTTTTGGAATTGGAGTGTCACCAGAAAGGTAGCCTTGAAGCGGCTCAGGTGGCTCCATCAGCGGGGGTAAAACAACTTTACCGTTCGAAAAATGCATTCCAATTAGAACATAATTTACATAAACTTAATGGAAATTAATACGATAATTTTTTTTTGCTCTACTGTGAGGTTTCATTGCATCGTGCAGGTATCCTATAGATTTACATTAAGTTGACGTAAAATCAATTTGAAATTTTAGCAAAGACAAGTACTTACAGGAGAAATTTAACCTGAACATAATTCGTAGTTACAACGACATATTGAGTTCGCATAAGTAGGAAAATTAAAAATAATTCTCTCACCTCTAAGCCTGGTAGTCATCGTCACCAGTGTGTATCTAATAAGAGTGATGGCCTGAACAGAATTAGTATACACGTCGAAACCACTTTCTTCTCACATTTTTCCTCTCTAATAATTTGACAGCAACTCAATTATCTAGCTTCATAAGTAGTTTCATGCTATCAGAGCTATCTGAAATCGAGATCGATACCTGCACGATGCAATGAAAGCTCACTGTAGAGCAAAAAATTATCATATAGATTTACATTAAGTTGATGTAAAAAGGGTGAAATCATCAATTTAAAATTTCAGCAAAGATTAATCAATGATATAAAGACCATTTTGTTGGATGACCTTTTGTCATCTTTCGGTAAGTGGGCAAAGTCCACGCTCAAAGAAGCCTTGGATTTAAAAAGCGAAGAACTGGTTCAACTCATTTTTAGCATCCTGATCAGAATCGAAAATTTTACCATTCAAATCGTTTTGAAGGGAGCGAAACAATGATAGTCTGATGGTGCTCAGTCAGGACTATAGGGTACGTGTGGCATCAGTGCCCAATTCAGCCCCATAAATTTCTGACTGCTTATCAAAGAGATGTGAGGTCTGGCATTATCATGATGGAATATCACGCCTTTGCGATTGGCCCATTCAGGACGTTTTTTTTTCTTGATTTTATTATTCAATTTCGATGCTTGACAAGTGTTGAGGACATCAAGTAACCACTCGTAGTCTAATTTAAAAAGTGGTAGAGTATCCTGCCAACTTTTTTTGAATTGTTTTTGCAGCCTCTTGAAGTAGAGTGTTCATGCTTTCGATAGTGCTCAGCTGAACATTTTTTGGTGACCCCAGTCAGAACACAAGTTTGGTTCATTAAAAAAAAAGACGATTTTTTTTTGAATTGAATTGAAACTAAATAGAATTTGGTTAAATACCAATATCTCAATAAGAGAAAATAGAACTATAGCATCGTGCTTGCTATTTAAAATCAATACGCAGAACTTGCAAAGTAGAGAGTCCTACTTTTGTTAGTGCAAAACCGAAATTTTTTTCAGAAATATAGACCAATGGATGCGTTAACCGCTGAAAAAGCTCGTCTCGGAAAGGGGATCGAGAAAATATAATGACCAATCTCCAGATAAGAAAATAATTTCATATCTGGAAGAGAAACTAACGGTGATCGAAAACCTTTGGGAAAGGTTTGAAAAGAACGACGATGATGTGCCGCTTGACTGTCCATATTTTGTGAAAGATTATAACAAAACGGTAAAGATAGCCGTAGAAGAATTTCATTCTGAGGTGACACTTTTACTGGAATATGTAAAGTCACAATCATTCGAAGAAAATCAGGATAATTCGAATGATGAACTTCAAACAACAAAAAAAAGCAGTCAAAACGGTTAGCCTTGAATTGATTCGGCTGTTGAAAAAACAACAAGCATTAACAGCTACATTCAGGCACATAATTAACAGCAAGACTGTGACTGATGGTCATCCTATTGAATATCTATTGTTCAAAAAAGATAAAATTATCAGCATTTGGTCTGATATTGAAAACACACATTATTTAATTTGGGAATCAGCAGATGATATTGAAACTTCAGCTTACAATTTAAACTAAAATTTTCAATTACAAAATCAATGTGAAACATTTATAATCAAGATAAATAGTTGCCTGAAAAAAGCAGACAGCAAGATGATATCACCAACCACAAACGAGTCGCAGTTGAAATTGCTAAAGATCGAGCTCCCGGAATTCGATGGGGAATACATTGAATGGTTCCAATTTGAAGACCTATTCAAGCAAATGGTTCATGACCAGCCTATTGGTAACTGCCAAAAATTCTGGTATTTAAGAATTAACTTGACGGGAGAGGCAGCCAGACTCGTAACGCATTTCCCTATCTCGAACAGCAACTATATCGTTGCTTGGGATATGCTCAACAACAGATATGTAAATAAGCGTTTACTAGTGAATGCATTACTAGACAAATTAATGGTACAACCAGCAATTACCATTGAGTCGGCATCGGCGCTCAGATCGTTGCATGATACGTCAAAATAATGCCTATTCACCCTACAGACAATAGAAATATCAGCAAAAGAGCATTGGGATCCAATAATTGTGCATACGGTCCTCAAAAAATTAGATTAGACATCGTATACATTGTACGAACAAACGCTAAAATAACCACGGAAGCTATCATTATTAGATGAGCTTTTGAAGTTCATTGAGTTGAGATTCCAAACATTAGAAACCTTAAGTCAAAGAACAGGTTCATCAAAACAATCGAACAAGCCATCGAAACAATCTTTGTTGGTAGGCCACAAAACAATACCAGAATGTAAACTCTGCAAAAAGGCTCATGCAATTTACCATTGTGACAAATTACTAAAATTGCAGCTCACAAAAAGATTTGAAAAGGCACGAGAATTAAACCTTTGCACAAATTGACTGAAAAAAGGTCACATATACAAAAGATGTTTGTCTAGAGGCTGCCAAAAGTGTGGTAAAAAACAAAACACACTATTACACAGCGAAGCAGGTACTACAAAACCAAAAGAGCCCTAAAAAACAAATTTAGCCGCGCAATCCAATGAAAGAGATGGCTATGTTTTCTTGGGAACAGCGATCACCGAAGTTATTTGCAATAAAGGAAACCCCTTAAAGGCACGGGTGTTACTTGATTCCAGCTCACAATTAAACTTCATAACCGCGAAAAATTAGGATTCAGTACAAGTGATGGGGAAATTAAAAAATCCAGTAAACTTCGATTGTTGACACCATTCATTACATCTGATAACATTCTGAGAGTCGAAGGAAGATTACAACTAGCTGACATCGAAGATGGCATAAAGCATCCAATTGTTCTACCAGGAGACCATTTCTTTTCAAGACTTCTCCTCGATCATCTGCATAGGGAGAGTTTACATGCAGGGCCTCAAGCTTTGCATAACATTGCAAGGCAAAAATACTGGATTCTGAATGGCAGAAATATCGCCAGAACAATTGTGAATTCGGTGCGCTTTATGCACTGGATTCCGACCACGTTTGCTCAGGCAACAAATGGGCAACTTACCAAAACATCGCGTCCAATTGACGCGACCATTCCTCAACAGTGGTGTTGATTTCTGTGGACAAATATATACGCATTTTGAAATTCGAGGTAAACGACCCGAAAAATCATACATTGCATTATTTGTGTGTTTCGCAGCAAAAGCAATACACCTGAAGGTTGTCTCCGCCTTAACCACTCATGGGTTTCTAGGTGCATTGAAACGATTCGAATCCAGACGAGGAAAATGTGAAAATTTATACTGCGACAATGCCCGTATTTTTGTTGGTGCGAATAACCAACTAGAGGAGCTTCAAGAGCTATTGACGGATGAACGCTTTCACTTCATTCCTCCTCCATCACCACATTTCGGTGGCCTCTGGGAGGCAGCGGTAAAGTCTACTAAACTTCTATTGCTACGAACAGTTGTATCAGCTTCCTTAACGTACGAATAATTATGCACAGTAGCTACTGAAGTGGAGGCGATTCTTAACTCAAGGCCACTCATGCCTTTTTCTTCAGATCCCAATAACCTAACACCATTAATGCCTGCTCATTTTTTGGTTGGTGATCCGCTTGTGGGTGCCAATAGCTCCTCAAATGAGACAACAAGAATGTCCTTAGCATCCTGATGGCTATTAACAAATCGTTTTAACAATGAGTTCTGGAAGCGATGGCACATGGATTACTTGGGGGAATAACAAAAGCGTACGAAGTGGACACCTAAGCAGACAAACATTAAAACAGGAACATTAGTTACGATCAAAGATGACAACCTGGAACCTTTCAATTGGAACTAGGACGGATTGTTGAGACCATTCCAGGAGCAGACGGCTATGTTCATGTTGCTGACGTACAGACTAGCACGGGCATTATTAGAAGATCGATTCAGCAGTTGGCACCATTACCAACTCACTACGATGGTGAAGAATTTACTGATTCTTACGAAACTTTCGAAGCCGCAGATAAGCTAATGGAGACAACAAATATTGACAAGACTACTCACCAAAATTACAGGAAACGAAAACGCTCTCCTTCAAAATTTAGCTCACTAAAAGCTTGCCTATTAACGTTGCTGGTTTTACCACTGACTTCTTGGAACATGTCATCCGCAGCTAAATTGCCGATTGAATTTGCGAGCATTGAAAATAACGCCGGTATATACTTCGAAAATATTGGCAGTGGACAGCTAACTCTAAACGCATGAAAACTTATAGCCTTTTATGATTTAAAAGGTTATTGGGAAGTTTTCCGAACTATAGAAACTGGCGTAAATCAACTAGAGCGGCAAGGAGAATATTACTAACAGCACATATTATGACGCTATTGTATCACAAAACCGTCATCAATTGCAACTAATAAGTCAAGACAATCTTATCCTGCAAAAGCCTACCCAAAGAAGAGCGAAAAGGTCCCCGTTTGATATAATTGGCTCCTTAGCCAACAAAATTTTTGGGATTTTAGACAATGAGTATGAAAAATCAACCTGAATGAGTTTCTAAAGCGACATACTTCAATTTCGAAAACAACTATTAACGTCATCGCAAAAATTGAAGCAAAAAGAGTAAATCAGACGAAGCAAATCAGCAAGGCACTCGACGCTATTTACGAGAACATAAAATTTTTCAACTTTGAGGTCAAGCAGCAGAGGACAGCTGACGCATTCAATATTCTTTCAATACTCATTATATCGCTGATCACTGAGTGTCAGGATATGCAATGCTCATTGATGGAAGTGATAATCGATGCACACCATGAAACGATAAATCCAAACGTCATATCACCTCATCAAATCAAGACCAAGATCGCACTTATTAAGACAATCTGTCTCAAGGCTTAGAACATCCAGCCATCGGAAACCAAATCAGCATTTCACGAATTTACGAAATTGCTCAAGTCCAATATTTTAATGAAGGGAATTATTTAATATTCGCCTTGACTATTTCCATGTTGCTGCCAACTAAATTTCAAATATTTCGACTATTACCATTACCAACCGTGATTAATAACAGTTTTTTGTATTTGTCATCTGCTCCGGAGCTCATAATGTCAAATATTTTCAAGGATCAGTTTTATTTTCTTGGAAATACTGAATTTTTACGGATCAAAAACCAAGATCTCGACTACTTCATATGTGAACAGCATCGGCCAGTAGTCCATAAAACCAATTTCCACATTGATTGCATCATAGAAATCATGGCCCGCAACAAACTACTACCTATTAGTGAATTCAAACAAGAGCACCGAAGCGAAATTCGGCACCGATTGCGAATCCTTAATCACTGGCTCTATTCGTTAGATAACATGTATGACCTTACTTTCGTTTGCCATAACTACTTGTTTCATCAACGTCTTCGGTGGAAAGGCATTTTGAAGATGCAACCTGGGTGCACGTTCAAGGACGACGAATTCATTCTCAAGGCCTTTGATTCATGACAATCTTCGCTAAATACATCGATATTTCCTGCAATTAATGTCACCATTTCAGATTTTTCAAATGTAGTAGAGCCGCTTCGATCAATAACGCTACCCAATATAAGTGTACACCCGGCACATATTGAAAATCTGAAACAAAAACTTGATGAACTGTCAACAAGTCAAGCCGACCTTTACCGTCTTCAACCCAATCCAACTCATACAATAACAGTGAGCTACATTGCCTTACTATCCTTCTTGTTCATCGTAGGGTGGCTGGTTTACCAACACATAAGGACTTCAAGAGCGGCAAAAAGCAACAGGAAACCAGTTCCAGCTCCACGACAATCAGTACTAGACCTGCAATAAAACTTTGAAGTTTGAAACTTCAACAGGCGGCAGTATGTTGAGGACACCAAATAACCACTCGTAGCCTAATTTAAAAAGTGGTAGAGTATCCTGCCAACTTTTTTTGAATTGGTTTTTGTAGCCTCTTGAAGTAGAGTGTTCATGCTTTCGATAGTGCTCAGCTGAACAAATAGTTTAATTTCTTGGAAGTAGCTCAAAGTAGACTATACCTTTGTAATCCCACCACACAGAAAGGATAATCTTCTTTTGGTGAATATTGGCTTTGGATGTCGATTCCGGGGGCTCATCTTGCTTGGTCCATGATCGTTTTTGGACCACGTTATCATAAACCGTCCATTTTTTAATCACGCGTTATGATCCTTTTTTAGAAATGGGTCGATTTGGCTACGATTCAGCAAAGAGTCGCATATGTGATGCGTTTGTTGAGGTAGATTTCCTTTAATTCGTGAGGAACCCAAACATTCAGTTTGTTTACATAACTAAGCTATTGTAAGTGCAAGTAAACGATTGAATTCAATATATCGAGCTTTTTTGCTATCTGTCAAGTTGTCATACGTCAGTAAGTTTCGATTAACGCCTTTATTTTGTCGTCATCGGTAGTGGTTGGACGACCAGTATATGATGCACCTTGCACATTAAAATTTCCAGAACGAAGTCGAGCAAAGCAATGCTGACACCAACATTCAATAAAGCAGTCCTCAATATAAAAATCACATAATTTCTTTCGAGCTTGCACCGCATTTTAGTCTGCTCGGAAGTAAAACAATAAAATATGCCGATAATGTTCTCTTTGATTGTCCATTTTCATGTTTATTTTTAACCAATTTAATGTTTACTAACGACGCTCAATTTTTGACCGAATATAGTCTAAAGTCTAATCTTTAAAATACCAAAATTCTGAGTCGGTTTCAATGAACAATCATCTTCAGCGGTGAAGTTCATTTCTGGCTCAACGGCTTTGTTAATCAGCAAAATATGCGTTATTGGTCAGCAACAAACCCACATATGCTTCTTGATGCACCGCAACATCCGATAAAATTACGGTTTGATGCGGTTTACATGCCAGAGGTTTGATTGGGCCTTATTTAGATGTAAACCATATATAAAGATGTGAACCTTTATAGTTTCTTAAGAACCAAAAATAGTCGAGTAGAGTATCAAATGAAAGGTATTGATGAGATATTTTAGCATCTTACATCAAAATAGCTGTAACATTAACGGGGTAGGCATGGAAAACGGAAGAAAATGAAAACATTGTGCCCCCTTTGTGATTGGACACATCTGGAATGAAAATTTTGTAAAAAATCGTGTAGGTAGATCTCTATGAGTACAATAACGGAAAATACCTGAGGATTCAAACATCGCTATATTTTGTTAGTAATTATATGATGCATCAATTTGACATTTTCTTGCAACAAACCGTAAGGGCACCTTAAATACAATGAAATTTTACGTATATATGGCCACTTATAAGGCTAATAAACTATGGAAATTTCAGAAGAATCGAACAGTATTTAAAAAATTCATCCTTTCTTCTTCTTAGCACTGCAGCCTCTCTCAGGCCTTCGCATCTTGCATGTAGCGCCTCCAAATGTCTCAATCCATTGATAATGTCCTCCAATTTTGAAACCTAAGTAGTGATGAACCATATTCATCGAATGAATCAGACCAGCATTTCCTCAGTTTCCCTGCTGGTCTTCGCCCTTCAGTTCTGCCAACGAATATCTTTTTGGGTACCCATTATTCGTCCATACGATTCACGGACCCAGCCCCTTTCAGCTTCCGCAGTCTGACAATCATTGAGCCTCAATTCGACTGCCGCCACTATTCCTCGTCTTGTTTCGCTCCGATTATTCGCGTTAGGATCCGACGCTTGAAGACGTTGAATATGTTTGCGGATACTTGGGTTAGGGTCCATGTTTTGCACCCATGGCATAACACAGGCCTTATCATAGACATGTATAATTGGCACTTTGGTTTCCTGTGTATGCAGCTGGTCTTCAAGATCGTCAAAACTGAATAAAAGATTTTATTTGCGAACTGTATTCTTCGGCCATTGCTGGCTGTCGTTATTTTGGCGCCCAAACATACAAATTTGATTTTAAGATACTGTATTCGCCAAGCATGAGATTTTCTGTATTTGATGTATTTTGCCTCGACTGTGTTATGAGCTTTGCTTTATTCTCATTGATTTGTAGCCCTACTAGTTTTGCTCCGGTGTCGAGGCTCAAGAAGAGTTCTTTGGCAGTTGTTAATGTCCGTGACAAAATGTTAACATCGTCCGCATTGGCTACTACTTGGCTTGACTTGTATAGTAATGTACCTCACCTATGCACAGGTAGATTTCTACTTACATATTCCAGAGCCGCATTGAACAGCAACGAAGCCAGCCTTTCTCCCTGCTTTAGTCTGATATTTGTGTCAAAGGCATTGGTGAGCTGGTTACTAATGCGGACTTGAGAGGTTGTCGACGTTATTGTCGTTTTAGTAGGATTAACTAATTTGGCTGGGATGCCAAAGCAAAGCATTATTTGGTACAGTACGTTGCGATCAATACTGTCAACGAAAACTTTTGTGTACGTCAATGTTTTAAGTACCTGCTTGATAGTGAACAATTAGGCTCTTGTCAATCTAATTGCTCTAAAACCACTTTGATACTCCCTAATAATACTGTTGGTGTATAATCTGTTTTCATTTTCTAAGCTCTTTGAAAATACTTTGTACGCCATACAAAGCAGTGATATGCTTCTATAGTATTCGCACTGTGGGTTGTCACCTTTTCTGTGGATAGGGAATATAATTGATTGGCCTCTTTGTCCTGGTTTTCCTATCTCTATACTCTTTTTTAACCTGATTCTTTGTATCATTTCTCTTACGCTGAGCTTGATGTCCAATTGTGCATTGTGCCACGTTCTTAATAGCCACTCTGATTGTTGAGAGTCTCCGTGAAATTTTTGGCCACAGACGCCAATTGGAGCCTTTCGATACCAAATTTTTACAGCGAGCTGGTCTTTGTTGAATCTGCCTTTGACATACGACATCGATAGGTTAATTTGACCAAGTAATGATCTGAGTTACAATTAACTCCTCGGTATGTACGGACGTCAAGTATGCTCAAGGTCCAACGTTGTTGGATCAGAACATGATTGATTTGGTTTCGTGTGTTGCCATCCAGTGATACCCAGGTAGATGTATTTATAGTTCTTAGCATTTCACAGCATTTAATGCCCCATTATTAGGGAATCAGTAAATCCCATGTGTGAAATCCGAGAACATTCACTGCCATTTAATCGTGGGGCTTAGTATGAGGAATCATGGTAACTGAAGGTTGGGGAGACAAGAAACTCCGGTCTCCTTGACCAAACGAGCTTGGAACCGTCTAGGACGGAGATTTGAACTAATCAGAGTGTTACTTTTCTTGGCTAATTGAATTTATATCTATTCATTCATAAAAAAATTTTAGGTTCTGCGCTCTGAATTGACAAGAAGAAAATTGTTGCAGAGATTCTTGTCACTTATTTAATGCGCGTATTTTTAAGGTATTGTAAAAATTTTTTTATCAATACCCTATTCAAATCCGTACCAGTCCGTCCGTCACACTACACATGATATATGCAGTTCACGTCATCTTTGACAAAAAAAAAACAACATGACCAATCGAACAACCCAATAGTAGTGATTGCGTGGCTTATATTATTATACTCGTATACTTTTTTAAAAATTAGACTTTAGAAATATACATGAAAATAGACAATCAAAGAGAGCATTATCGGCATATTTTATTGTTTTACTTCCGAAACGGCAAAAATGTGGTGCAAGCTCGAAAAAAATTATGAGCAGTTTATGGTGGGGACTGCCTTACTGAATGCCAGTGTCAGCGTTGGCTTGCTCGACTTCGTTGTGGAAATTTTAATGTGCAAGATGCACCACTTAGTGGTCGTCTAACCATTACTGATGACTAACCGGTGGATGACAACTCGAGCAGAGAAGCTCAACATGTTGAATTCAACCGTTTGCTTGCACTAACAACAGCTTGGTTCCGTAAACAAACTAGATGTTTGGATTCCCCACGAATGAAAGGAGATCCACCTCATCAAGCGCATTAACATATGCCACTCTTTGCTGAATCGTAACCAAATCGACCCATTTCTAAAAAGGATCATAACGAGTTAAAAATTGAACTGTAAACGATAACGTAATCCAAAAACGATCAAGGACCAAGTGAAATGAGCCCCCGCAATCGACATCCAAAGCCAATATTCACCCAAATAAGATAACGCTTTCTGTGTGGTGGGGTTACAAAAGTATAATCTACTTTGAGCTGCTTTCAAGAAAACTAAACTATAGATTCAAATGCCTACTGTCGTCAACTATCGAAATTGAAGAAAGAAATCATGAAAAATTCGCAAGGCGTGATGTTCCATCATGATAACGCCAGACCCCACACCTCTTTGGTAACCCGTCAAAAGTTAATGGAGGTAAATTGGGAACTGATGCCAAATCAACCCTAAATACTTGACTTAGCACCATCAGACTATCTTCACTTAAAAAAATCAAGGCGTCTTCAAACGTGAAATTTTTCAACTTACCGAAAGATGACAAAAGGTCATCCAACAATATGGTCAACATATAATTGATTAATATTTATGGTTTATATAAATAAATTTACTTTAAAAAACATGCAAAGAACGACATTAATTAGCGAACAAACCAATAACTTAGCTACGGAGTTTACCATCAGTGTTTTTCGGTTCCGCTAAAGATTCTGTTTCTTTTATGTTAGGGTAAGTTGGCTGTTGCAGCCACTAATAAGTGCTCAGATCTTGGGTAATTGAACTCGTTATAGTCAGTACTCAAGCACATTGCTAATCCAGCTCATTATCTCTGGTTGAACCCTGTGAGCTCTCAGTAGCCCGTCATAAAATACATTTCACAGGTCTGGACAAAGGATAAATCCTTGGGCAACACCCGATGTAACTTCTATCCTTCGTTGGCCCTGTGTTGTGTCTTAAAGCAGGCTTCGATTCTTCAGGTAACTCTTCAAAAGCCGCATTAGATATTCTGGAACTTCGAAAGGGGTTTCCAGCATATCTAGAATATCCACCCATTTAGCAGAGTTGAAGGAGTTCCTAACGTTGAGTGTCACCAACAACACGATTCGTCGCTTGGTGCAGCTATATGCCTCTGCCAGCAGCATGAACCGCGTCAATGAGTCTTCCCTTGATGAATTTCTCTAGCACTTTCTCAGTAGTGTCTAGCATGCATAATGGCTGGTATTCAGATGGGGATCCGAGATTTCTCTTCCCCTTGCTGATCAGCACGAGCCTCGCCACCTTCCATCGTACCGACAAAACTCCTTCCCGTAGGCAAGCGTTGAATGTGCTGTGGACAATGGTGATCGACAAGTTGCAACACCTCAGGTGTCCACCATCTGGACCTGGGGTCTTCCTCGCTTTCAATGAAATGACTGCCTCGTCCAGCTCCAGCGATGTGAAGAGTGAGCACTCGACTGCTGCTCTGCCATGAACAGCATCAACACGGACGGAATGGGCAGGGAAGAGTGCCCGCACTATCTCATTGATCTTTTCCGCATCATGCTTGCAAGGTTTCCGTATGCCGCCAAGCTTCCGCATAACTAGCTTGTAGCTAAAGCCCGTCAGATCCTTGCTCACATTGTCCACTAGCTCTTGCAACCAGCGAGTCTTGCTCTTGTTAATCAATTTGCGAAGGCATTTGCTAGCCGATTTATATGCTGCCTCGTCAGAGTTCCGGGCCCATTAAGCCTCATGTTGAAGCTTGTGACACTCCCCTCTCTTTTCAGCGATTTTAGTCGACCACCAGTACACTTGGGATCTACTATGCCGTGGTTTTCGACGGGGCATAGAAGCATTGCAAGCAGTCGTGATGATGCTTATAGTTGAGTTAACTACGTCTTGAGCTGCCAGTTCTTCCGTTTGCCGTGAGCATCTCGACGAACCTCTCAACGTCCATCCTTCCGCTGTTCTACCCAATTGTAGAAAGTCGAGAGCGTGAACGTTGGGAGACAAAATCACGGATCTTAAGCAGAATAAACTGATCATCACTGGCGAGTAGTCATCGAATACCCTCCAACTGTATATTCTCCATGCTTAAGACTCCGAGGCGAATGTCACATCTGGTATGATTCCTTCACAGCCAATGCGGTGGGAAGTCGGCGTACTTTTGGTTCTATTACGAGGAGAACCATCCTTGCCACCATTTCTAGGACTCGTTTTCCGCGCAGATCTGTTTGAGGCATTCGATTGCTTTAGCGATGAAGTCTCCTTCAATGAGCATGTTGTTGTCTGTTGTCTCCAAAGCATTAAATCTGGCTTGAAAAGATGATATCGACTCGTTCAGCAGCACCGAGTCCACACGAAACCCTCTCCCCGTCCACTGATATCTACCTAAAAATCACTGTTCCGAACCCAGATGGCGGGAGTACCAGTTTCATCAGGATACCATGATGCAGAACTTTCATCATGCTGTTAGTCACTTAACAGCATCATATCCCTCGCAAACTGCTCAAGCAGATTTTGGGCGCTTGAACTGCGGTGTAGGTTAAGCTGCAGGATGCGGGTCATTGAAGGTCCGATTTTGTCTTGACTACGGCTTCCTGGAAAACCCGGCGTTTGATCCCAAGTTGCCCAAAATCAGGTCTTGGATCAGCATCCTTGCAAAGAATACAGTGTGTCTCCTTAGTACACTCTTTTGCTTTATGTCCCATTTTATCGAATTTGTAACAAAGATAACTCCTATCAGGCTCTTTGCATACTTGTGTGGCGTGACCATAGCTAAGGTATTTGAAACAGAGCCCTGCTCTACGTCGTATACTGCTGAGAACCCACCCTATTCTTACTTTGCCCTTATTCAGAAATTGTTCAGCACCCTTTTTGGTCAAGTAAATGATGGCCATGCGTTGTCCCCTATGGTATTCTGGTGTCAGCACCACTTTGATCATGTCCACGCAAGGAAACACTCTTTTGAAAGCATCTTCTACCTCGTCCGGATCTGTGACGCACTCAATGTCTCATATTTTGATCATTGCCATCAGCTCGAGCGAGGCTATAGTTGTGCTTTTGCCGAGGACTTTCTTTACTGCGTCGCAGAATGCTTGTTTATTATTCGCCTCTAGCACTGGAGAAAACCGAAGTGATCATCTTGACAAAAAAGAGAATCCTTAGAGTAAGGGTGATCAGTATTGGAGACATACAAATCGAATCGAAGCCAGCGGTGAAGTACCTGGGGCTACTGATCGACTCGAAGATGAGTTTCTATGAGCAAATCAGGGCAACGGCTGAGAAGGCTGCTTCGGGAATATCGGCTCTGAGTCGACTTATGGCCAACGTAGGGGGACCCAGCCCATCAAGAAGACGCCTCTTGATGAGTGCTGTAGGGTCAGTGCTACTGTACGGAGCAGAGATATGGGGCGACGCTCTCAGCAAGGAGGTATACCGAAAACGTTTGGCACAGGTACAGAGAAGAGGAGCACTGAGAATTGCATCTTCGTATCCAACAGTCTCCGACTCAGCGGTGAGAGTTATTGCAGGCGTGATACCTATTGTTCTCCTTGCTAGAGAGCGCAACGCTATTTATCTGCGCCGAAACGAGGATGCGAGGGAGATAGTTGTCCGCGAGGAGAGACAGCGCTCACTCAACGATTGGCAGCAGTCTTGGGTGAATTGCACGAAGGGAAGGTGGACTGCTTGCCTCATCCCGGATTTGAAATCGTGGCTGAATCGAAGGCATGGTGAGACTGACTTCTCTCTGACCCAGCTTTTGAGCGGGCACGGGTGTTTTCAGTCTTACCTGCACAAGATCGGTAAGTCACGGCCCCCCAATTGTCGGTTTTGCCCAGGAGAGGAGGTCAATGCCTGTCACATATTTTTTGCTAGGACAAAATGGGTCAGGCTGCAAAGGGAACTCTCAAGGGAGACGGGAGAGCTCACCCCGGATAATATAGTTGCGGTGATGCTCGAATCAGTTGAAAAATGGAACCAGGTGGCACATTATGCTCGGGCAGCCCTAAAATATAAAAGAGACTCACAGCAGCCGGGGGCGCTGGGGCTGGAGGATCGCTCTTCTGGCATTTCCTCTTCCCCTCTCCCCTCCCGGTAGGAAAGGGACACCCCAGCTTGAAGGCGCCCCACGGCGTAACAAAACGAGACCTGGCCCGAAGTAATGTGTCAAACGGTTCCAGGCTGGGTTCTCAGGTTGACAGGGGAGGTGTTTAGTGGGTAGTCCAGTCGCGCATGGGAGTCCCACACTCTGTGCATAAATAGCATTCACCTCCCTTCCACAACAAAAAAAAATTATTCGCCTCTGCTCCAAATTTGACCTGTATTTGACCCGACCATGTCGGTCGTACTGCTTTAATGGCAATGTTGGTGTCTTTGGGTCTTACACTTTCCCCTGATATCCCGCAGCACCTCCACGTAGCAGTGCCTGCTTCTTCTTTCTCTCCTATTTCGCATGAGGTCTGTGTTTTTGTGGGGCATCCGTGCGAAGTTTATTTTCTGGCACTTTTTAAAGGAATTCCTTTGCAGCTTTATTTGCTCCTTTTGCCAGTGCTGTCTAGAACTCATGATCTGGTGTTTCGCGCCCATCAAGTGCCTCTTTCTTCCTTTTTTCATCCCAACCTCCTCCAATCGGGCTAGACGTCATTATTTTATTGATTTTTGATGGTGGAGCTATCTGCACGTGCCTTTTAGATTTAGCCCCCAGCGCTTCATTGGTCTTCTGCTCTTCTTCAGCCTTCTGGTCCTCTTCGGCCTTTAACCAATTCCTCCGGTAATGTCCTATGCGATCTACGAGCTCCTCTAGTTCAAGGAGCCCAAACTTTACTGCTTTGTTGATTTTTGAGGAGTTTCCTACAGATTGTATTCTTTTCAGAACATCTCGCGCTTTTCGGATAAGCTTTCCTTCTCCATGTTGCTGGGAGGCAATTGTACTTTGCGACTATCATTCTTGGGAAAGGTTATGGGCTTCCGTTTCTGAATATAGAACTTCCGCCACATCTTCGACGTTTCCGATGACATCACACAACGTCGCTTTATTTATCTGGTCACTTTTGTTTTTTTTTTTTTCTGCCGTAATCTCCTGGTGGACTTCAGGATGGTTCGTTATTATTTCATGATTTATGACCTTTGCTCCGAGGTCTGCCAAGGTTTTGCCGCGACGGAGACAGTATGATAATTGAATTGGAGCCATTAATGCATAAGTGTAACCTTAGCTTACCGTGCAAAGCTACTGGGTTCCAACCTCATATCCACCAGCCCAAAGAATCAATTTCAGTTCGTTGTCCAAAGCGTAGTTCATATCCAGTCAAGGTCATTACCTGTCACTCCAGGAGGGAGCCTCATGGCGCCTCCATATCCTCGGGTCCGTAGGGGCGGGAATTCCCTCGGCTACGAGGGGTGGAATTCCTCAAAGAATGCTAGCCTCCAAGAGTATTCCTGTTTTCCAACATGAAATTAAATACAGCAATAATAACACGTGATACTGTATAAATACACGTTGGCAAAGGACCCAAACACTACATTTTATTGAAAATACTACATAGGCTGATAAGTCCCGAGATTGTTAATAAAAGGAGGCAATTTTTTGGGCAGTATTACATTTATTCCTAAACAACCTGCCGTCGAGGGTGATAAACTTGGTATAGTGATTTTTCAGCATTGTGACATCCTTTTCATAGTACAAAACGTCCTTCGAAATACGTTTTGATTTTGGCAATGGCTTTTTCATTCAATCTGAATCTCTTTCCCTGGAGATACTTGCAACTGATCATATTCACCGGGAGCCAAAACTGAAGAGTAATTTTACCATCAGTTCCAAGGACTTGTGTGATGATGCATTATCGTGATGATGCATAACTTTTTTCTTCACCATATGGGGCCGTTTTTTTTTTTATTCGTCTTCAGTTTATCCAATAACGCTGCATAATACGCTCCAGTAACTGTTCTTCCTTTTTACAGGTAATCAATGAAGATTTTTCTATGCGCACACCAAAAAAGAAAGGCTATCACCTTCTCGCCCGAGTGTTGGAGTTTTGGCTGCGCTGATTGGCTTTAGTAGCGTTTTACCCACTCTGTAGACTGCTTATTGGACTCAGACGTCTAGTAAGGGACCCAAGTCTCATTACGTCGGTAAGTCTGCGTGATTACACTGTGGCGATTCAATCATCAACACACGGCTACTTTTGGTCAACGGTCAGCAAAAACAGCATACATCACGCCTATAGCTTTTTCATCTTCAAAATATCATGCACTATGTATCTTGACCATTCTTTTGAGATGTCCATAGTCTCAGCTAACTCACAACTTCACTTCAAGATCACTCAATACGATTCGCTGCACTCGCACTTGTAGCCTCTTTTGGCCTATCAGAGCGAGGTGCATCTTCGGTGCTTGAATGACCCATTTTGAATTCATTAAGCCACCAATAAACCACTGTCCTCAAAGGAGCAGATTTGAGATAACATTTCTCTCTCCATTGCATTCCCATCAAAAAATAATGTTTGATCAAGATACGATATTCCCGTTTTCAATTTTTTGTACGAAGGCGAAAGTAGCGTCACTCTAACGACTGTAGCTTGTAAACAAATGGACTCAATGTAATGAAACTTCATACACTAGCTAATGATGAATGAGCCTCTCGAAAGAGCCATGCTCATTTTCCAGTGTTGCTACTTATTGAAAAATCTCGGCACTTATCTGCTCATGTAGTATTTGCTAATATAAAAATTCTACGGTGAAAGGAAAATTCCTGCTTTTGTTTTCGGAATTAATATCACACACCATTACAAAATAACACTGTAGACTGCCGATTTGATTATAGGAAATGATCCTTCAGCGTCCTGCGGTTCGACAAACCCTGGCCATAGACGGCTACAACCTTGAAAGTGTTGCATAGGCAAAATAAGTTCCGCATTTACAAAACACTAGTGGAACTTGCGCTGTTATATGTAAGTGCAACATGGCCTCTGAAGCGCAAATCCGAAAAAAAGTGAACGTCCGGAATTTGATGGCCAGTGAAACAGGGAACAGAGTCGAGACAACGATACAACGTTGAGTTGTATGAACTATTTGACGATTCACCTGGTTCCTCTTGCATAAAACTACGCAAATTATAATGGGCTGGCAATGTAGAAAGAATGGAAGAAAACCGGCTGCCCAAAAGAACATTAACGGGAAGAGCACACAGTAGACATCCAGCGGGAAGACCGAGGATTCGATGGGGGGACACGATAGAAGCTAACAGCAGATCCTTGTTGGGAATAAACAACTGGCGGACAAGGTCATGGAACCGTGATGATTGGAGGACACTAATCCTGGATACCAAGACCCGGCATGGGCTAACGTGCCATAGATGATGATCCCGTGGCAGACCATAATGTCTATAGGATTGTTCGCTGTTGTTAGCATCCAGATTACACTCTTTATCAGCTTTATGGGGTCGCTTTCTTTCACAACTTCGCGTCTTCAGAAGGTGGAGCCTTAGGGACTACCGCTTTTTGTGAACCGTTTCTTGGACCATTTGTCTGCACATTAAGCATGTAGGCTACCTCCGCTTGCAAGTTGATCATTCATTCTGTATGGAATAGTGATATTCCCAGAAAGTTGAAATAAAAGCATGGAGAATACTCTCCCGCACTCAACATCAGCCGTTCCTCCGTTGCTCACTCCACTGCATACAAAAAGTGAGTTTGTTCTCCTGAATTTTGACACCCTAATGGTCCTGATTCATAATGATTATTTGGCATCCCCGATTGTTTTGAGTGTCAATCTCTTCCTTTATTTATTTATCGACACTTTGTGACTACTTAATTTTACTTAAATGAGTCCGCACTAGACCTGCTCATCTTTTACAGTACACAAGAGCCCATTTCACTTATCCTTCCACCTGTCAGCTATGCATGGCTCTACAGTAAGCATTCCCGCATTGAGCTCTGGAGGATTTGATATTCCTGTGGCTTCATCGCCAGTGCATCCTGCATGCGGGCCCTTTGAGAGCAACAAAGACGCGTACAAGGGCTGCTTCTCATTCGAGTAGTTGTTAACAAAGGCGCCTCCATCTCTGACACAAGGCTCGCCTGAGTAATTGTTGTGGACGCATTTTCTTGTTCAATACACTTACTCGGATGAACTTTTCTTGCAAGCGTCCTACTCACTTTGCCGCAAGTTAACATGTTGCTTGAGTCTTGAAGGCCAGTAAAGTTCAGGGCGTCCTTCATCGTAGTCTGCTTGCAAAATACTTTCCAATGAAATAATCAATTCTTGCAAAGTCGTAGCCAGGAAAAAATTATACAGCTTTAACTTTCTCAGAACTTACTTGTGAAAAAAATCACTCTGAAGTTAGCAGTGAGAAAATAGGAAAAAATCGAGTTTTTTATAATTGTTAAACATTTCGATTTATTTATTAATGTTCCCGACCTTTTTGGGAGGGAGGATAAGTCAATTATTGTAACACAAGGTATTCCACAACTGTTTCTGCAAAAACCAGTTTGCCCCCTTCCAACAACTAACTGAAAATAGATCCGTCCTGGTCTATATGGCCGTTTTGAGTTTGCATATGTTCGTAAAAAGTAACTTGTTCAAGCCCTGCCGACTGAAATTTTTACGAAACTAAAAACTTTAAACTGCTCAAACTTCTAGAGCATATTGATAATACATAAATAAAGTGAATTGTAAAATTCTGACGGTCATTTTCAATCGGGCTTGCTACACCCACTTTTTCCTTCACGGAAGCCACTATGGCCCTCAGGGAAATTGGGGTGCTCCGGCGGGGCTTATGGACCCGGTTAGCTCGTCCGGAGACGGGCGCCAATCGCTTGTCCCTCAAGGCCCCAATCAGCCGCCAAGCGAGAATGCGGCTTGCCAAGCGAGAATGCGGCTTTCCAAGCGAGAATGCGGCTTGCCGGAATAATCACGACGCGGTTCGGCCGAACCTTATCTATCAAGCACACACGTACTTTTACTCCAACCCTACACCTGCACAACCGTACTCCTATTCTTCTCCCTAGCACTAACCTACGCCGGGACCACTAGACCAACCCCGAACACTCTGATTTTCGATAACACTAGTTTCACTCTATTATTTTACACTTTTACTTCGACTTGCCTCTCAAGCCGCACCCGTTACAATCCGCAATCTGAAAAAAAGATCTTCATCGTTCTCTAAAAACGTAAATTTCTTATAAAAGCGTTAATTCGTTTCAATGAAAAGACGACTAGTTAAAATTTACAAAACATGTAATCCAATTCGCAAATTCAATATAATTTAACATTTGATACACTGTAAAACAACAAAAACAAAACTTACTTCTACTGTGTACCTACAAGGGGCCCCTTCGATGGTTGTATCCCTTGGTGCACTTTGTAATGATTCCTCCAACGTCTGGGCTTTGCTCGTCGTTTCGATTTTAATCTCCCTTTCTCTTCCGCAACTGCTGATTCTCGCTGTCTTGCACGTATGATTTCCTCTACCTTCGAATTCTCTCCGGGCTTCAAATTACCTCCGCACTTGTTGCTATTTCTCAGCTGCTGATTTGCCGCACACGATAGGAAAGGAAAAAGAGGAGGCACGTCATTCCTCGCACGCTTTTATAGCCTCCTCCTAACGACTATTGTTCCGCTCTTCGGTCATCCACCTCTTCAGCGTGGTAATTCCTTTCTGCCGCCACTTGGTTTCCTCTCCCCTCTGGTGGTGAGCACTCCAAGTGCGGCTGAATCAGCTGAACATAATTCACTGACAGTTTGGCCTGTCAGTGATGTTTGTTTACTTTCATTGTTGAGTTCTGATTGTTGTTTAAGTTGTTCGGTGTGCTTTTTCAGTTGTGTTTTCCGTACAAGCCAAAGTCGATGATGGAAGGAATGGTGATTTCCTCTTACGATTGCGTTTCGTTCTTTGTATTGTACTGTCCAGCGTTTCTTCGTCTTTCATTTCAATGTCAGCATCGTCAGTGGCGTTATTGTATTCAGGACAATCACGACTCTTATCTGAAGAATCAGTTATTGTTGAAGTATGACCGTTTATTACTGAATCCTCCTCAGGCACGACTATCGGTGATGCTTCTCGGTTAGTTTCTTTCACAGCAATGTTCAACTGCTGATCTTCGCAAGTATCCATCATGATATCTTGCTAACGTGGTAAGTATATTATCTTTAATCTCCTTCGCTGTTAAATTGCGCATATTTGTATCCAAATGTAAAAACGGCCAATTATCGATAGCGTAAGGAACAAATACTTGGTTTGCGTGGTAATATTTTTGCTGGTTGTAGCTGGTAATATTGAAAAGTAGCAAATGGACAACATCTATCCATTTCATCACTAGCCGTCGTGAAAACTCTACACCATGATTACACATAGAGCAAACAAATCCAAAGAATCTATCTCCTCGATAAAGAGGGTAATCTAAGCAACGAACACATTTTTCATGAAACCATTGCGGACACTTGCAGCATTGCAACATTTTCTTGTGCCATTCTTCATTCCCACCACAGTAACAATAAATTTGCTCCAAATTTACACGGTGATGATTATCCCATGTAAGACAATCGAAATCGTATGGTAGCTGTGATTTGTCTGTTAGAATTTTTGAAAGCGGTTCTATCCTTGGTGAAGGGCACTGCCTAAGTTTAAGTCCGTTTCGAGCAGTGCATCGTCTGCAAAACCAAACCCCGTTCTTTTGAAAACGTTCTTCAGTGCAGCCCTGATGATAACCTCTTCTACGCCGTTTGCATACTTCAACAATATCCTTTTCATTCACCTTCTTGTAAACTACACACATTGGCTCATCATTTGAGTCATCTGTACTCAATTTTGTGATTTCATCGAACAGCGACCAATATTCTGAGTTATCGTCCAACCTCACCAAACACTGATTACGAGCAACAGCTTTTATAGTTCCAAGGTAAAAACGTCCGTCTTTTCGTTGCACTAGAACCTCTTCGCCGGTGGTAAAATAGGAACCTTCGTATCTGGTTTTTGCAACATTGTCGAATCGTCTGCAGATAAAATATTATTTGTACTAGAGACACATTCGTTCATGGGTTCCTCCTTCACTAGTTTCGGCTCTTTCGAGAAACTTTTCTCGACTTGGTTCGGAGCACTTGAGGCGTTTGTCACTCCATTACTTCTTGGATCATTAAAGTGATTATTTATGCAAATATTTATTCTATCTAAGACTTCTGTCGAACTATTCGCCGAAGTTGTTATGCTACTTGTCGATCGATCTCCATCAGAATTGTGCGTTACCATCGTGATCGACGAACTTTTTTGTATATTTTGCACATTTTTCAATCCACTTGCGTCATCTTGTGAGTAGTTGTTAGTAATAAGGATAGTTTTTGGAACAGATGATGAAGTATTGTAGAAACAAGAATGATCGATTCCCTTGTGAAATGATTTACTTTTGCCGCTTCCACCTGCACATCCTTTTTCAAACTGACCCTTATTTGCTGCTTCATTTGACATCAATTCCGTTTTAATAATATCTGTTGTGTAATAGGAGGCGTTGATTCTGACCTTCGCTCGATAACAACTATGTTTGCTTAAAACTACAAATAATCGTATTTAAACTACTATTATGAATACAATTTGGAGTGGCAAACAAAGTCTAGTCGAGTGCGGCTTAGCTTTCTGACTATACTGAGTCACGCGAATGCGACGATAGTGTTTGGGGTGAGGTAATACTGGTGCCTTTATGTTTTATCCGTAACATTTCCCCCCTACTTTTAGTGGATTTCCCTGGAAAACACTCCTATAATACTAACCACTTAACGTCGCTAAGAATAAGAGTCTCATGCTCCACCAATTGAGCTAGCATGGCCCACCAGTCTACCATAATAATAGTAATAAAAAAGGAGGAACTAAAAAAAACAAATACTACTACTTCTTCCAACCTAACCGTCTACGAATACTAAGTACGGAAAAAGAAAACTAATATTATGACCTCCACCAATCTAAAACAAAAACTACGAGTACTGAGCAAAAGAAAAAAAAAGAAAAAGAGAACTAATACTAAGACTTCTGCCAACCTACCAGACTACGAGTACTAAGTAGGAAAAAGATAGATAAAAGAAAACTAAAACTATGACCTCCACCAACCAAAAAAAACTAATACTAAGACTTCTGGGCCCCTCAGCCCCCCCTATTATTAGTACCAAATAATATGAACTCAACTAACACCAAACTTGAAAACCTCGACTTCCCTTAAAACTACCGATAGTTCAACAACAACCAATTCACTTAGTTAGGTTAGCTATATACTTATTTTAAACTTCGACTCGCGATCGCGCCAATTCTATCCAGTTATCCCCTTAGTTTCTGATTCGCGGTTTTCCTACATATTGAAGCTCAGGTAAGCGGGTTCTCCATTCATGTCTTACCCTTGGGAAACTAACTTCTATTACGATCCACCTTGTTTTAGAATGCGTAATTCACTCGTGTCTTTGTTACCGTGACCTTCCATGGGTTGATCCACTTCTGCCTTTACGAGACGCACACTTTGACGTTCCATCTGAGGTTGTAGGAGCTCGCTGATACTTGTTTCTCCACCACAAAAGGCCCTATATATTCTGGAGCTAGTTTCGCGGAGAAATATTTTGCGGCGTCCGGCTGCACGAAATTTCGCCTCCAAGCCTTGTCACCTTCCTTAAAAGATGCTAGATGTTTTTGGAGATTGTACCGGGCCGTGACCTTTCCTGCCATCTGCTTCATCCGCTGAGCAATTTCTACTCGTATAGTCTGCAGGGCCCTAGCTTTCTCTTGGATGCATGGAATTGGATTCTCCACTCCACCTGCCTCGTACTGTCGTGGGTCTGTTATCATCTCCCTTCCAAAATTGACAAAATATGGAGTTGCTTTCATAACCTCATGAGATTATGTCCGTAATGCGCATGCAATTTTTGCCAAGTTAATATCCCACTTCCGGTGATTCTCTGTACTGTACGCCTTAGCATTTTCTTGACTTCTTGATTCACTCGCTGGGCGGGATTAGCTTGAGGATGGTAGAATGCGGTAAATTTCGCGTGAACCCCATAAGCCCCCAGCATTTGCCGAAGAAATTCTCGAGTGAAATTGCACACCGTTATCGCATATAAGGGAGCGTGGTACGCCGAACAGCATGAAAACTTGGTCCTCCAAGATCCGTGTGACCTCATTGGCTGTGGCTGATCGTACTGGATATAACAACACGAACTTGGAGATGTAATCGACAACCGTCAGAATGTGTGTGTTCCCTTTTGTCGAACGAGGAAGAGGTCCGATTAGGTCAACACAAAGAGTTTCCCTTGGTTGTTTAGCCTCGTTCACCCTGCTGACCATATGACCCGCAGATCGTTGACGATCCACTTTTACTGACTGGCAAATTTTGCACCGTCGCACGTATGTATTAACGTCCGCGGCCATCTTCGGCCAGTAGAAGTGCTGTGCAATACGATCGAGCGTTCTCGCCACTCCCATGTGTTCTGCTGTTGGAATTTTAGTAAGAGCTCTCTTCATTCTGGTTTCGGAACTACCTTCTTCCAAGAGTCTTCCCCCCCGGAACCCGGCAGTCGACTTTGCATTCGCCTATATAATTCCCCTGACCTCACTTGCCAGGCGGCATATTTCTCGGGCTCGGCTTCTATTCTCTGTTTCATCTTCCGATACCATGTGGCGTCCTCTACATTTACTATTACTTCTATCGTTGGTACTGAGCGTGATAGAGCATCCGGTACAAGGTGTTCCTTTCCTTTTCGATGGGATCCTAACGGTCGATTGGCTCGCTGGGCGGTCAGACTGCAACAATTTGACTTTGAAATCATCCATCCAAGTTTCGATGGATGATTTCAAAGTCAAATTGTTGCAGTCTGACCGCCCAGCGAGCCAATCGACCGTTAAGATCCCGCAGATTATTTAACCACACCAACGAATGGTGGTCCGTTATCACTTGGAAGTGGTAGCCTTCCACATATGGCCGCAGCTTCTCCACCGCCCATAGCACCGCGAGACATTCTTTCTCCGTCGTGGAATATTTTCTCTTCACCTTACTAAGGAAACGACTCAAATAGCACACTACCTTCTCCCCTAAGGCATGCTTCTGGCTAAGAACTGCCCCTCATCCGACATCAGACGCATCCGTTTGGATATAAAAAGAAAGGTTGAAGTCTGGGCAACTCAAGATTGGTGCGGATGACAATTTCGCTTTACAGACTTCAAATGCTTCTTGACACTGTGGAGTCCACACGAATTTCCTATTTTTCCGTAGAAGGTCAGTCAGTGGTGCAGTAATGGTGGCATGGTCCGGGATAAATCGCCGGTACCAGGATACCATTCCTAGAAATTGCCGAACCTTCTTCACGGTGTTTTGGGACGGAATACGCAGCATCGATTCCACCTTATCTGGGTCGACGTTTAACCCTTGTTCATCGACGACGTAAGCCAGGTACTTTAATTGCGGCCGGCAGAACTGAAACTTTTCCCTCGATACCCGTAGTCCTGCTTTTCGTAGCCGTCGAAATACTTCCCTAAGTATTGCCACATGCTTTGTAAAGTCCTGAGTCACGATCACTATGTCATCCAGATACGTAAATACGTACGGTTCCAGTTCTGGTCCCAACACGCGATCAATCACCCGTTGCCAAGTCGCTGGGGCATTTTGCAGTCCGAATGGCATTCTTCTGAACTGGAAAAGTCCCCTCCCAGGCACGGTAAATACAGTGAGGGCTTTTGAGTCCGCTGCCATTGGGACTTGCCAATACGCGGATTTTATGTCGAGTGACAATAGGTACCGAGCATCCCGTAATTTATCGAGGGTCGAGGAAACGTATGGTATTGGGTACGCATCCTTCTCCGATACTGCATTGAGTTTCCGATAGTCCACGCAAAATCTATAGGTACCCTCCTTTTTCTTCACTAGCAAGAGTGGGGATGACCAGGCACTGTTCGAAGGTTCCACTACTCCCATGGCTAGCATCTCATCCAGCTCGGTATAGACATGCTTCAATATAGCTGGCGCCATCGGATAATATCTTTGCTTTATGGGCGCTGCAGTTGTCTTGATCACATGTTCTACTACCGACGTTTCCCCCAACCCTTCACCCATAGCCTTAAATTCCTCACCCAGCAGCTTATTTAATTCCCCCTCCTACTCTAAAGAAAGACTACTCAGTGATCGTAAGTGGCTGGGGAGTTTCTCATCTAGTAATGAGACGAAGTCCCAATGCTGGCTGCTAAGGTCCAAGACAATTTTAAATTTTTTTATGAAATCCACCCCCAGGATTAGTGTTTGCGAAACCGAAGTAACCACCAATGCTTCCAAATATTGTGTATGTCCTTTTAACCTTAAAAGGCAAACATACGGAGCCCTCCACCTTACAACTCTCGCTGCTCGCGGTTCGTACTGCCTGGGTCGCACAATTATCCAAGGTAACAACGATCTTCCTCAATTCCTCCCAACCTTCTGAACCAATGATTGTTCTGCTTGCCCCCGAATCCAATAGACCTGGCATCCTCCTTCCTGCAACTTCCACCAGGACATGTGGGCGAGCATCTCCCTCTTTCTCCTCCAAGGCGAATTCTACTTTTGAAACACTCCGTTGCGACCTTTTATTCGTGCCACCGCGGTCGCCTATGGGGCACGTTGCTCGTTCCCCGATTGTCGGTTAGTTGCTCCCCGTGCCCTCGTTGTGTCCTGTTGGCGACAATTTGGACAGTTAGCTCGAGTCGTGTCCCTTCTTCCACACCCATAACACGTTTTCGGTTGCCTGCACTCTCTCGCCCAGTGTCCGGCTTGCTGGCAATTCCAGCACCGTCTCACATTCCCGCGTCGGCCCCTTACTTCCACAGATGGTGTGGTCTCCACATAAGCCAGGTCCTGCTCCAAACGTGGCTTTCCTCGATGATGAGCTGGTGGTACAAAGGCTTCAACCGCTTGCCGAGGCTCCTCTAACCTCCTTCCTAACTCAACCAACTCTTTCAAACTCTCGATTGTCCTTAAACTCAACTGAGTTTGATAGAAAGTGGATATGTTTGTCCGGATGATCTTGAGTTTCTGCTTCTCCGATTTTGACTCCGACAATCGCTTGAACATTCCCTCCATCACCGCTACGTAAACTCCAATCGTCTCATCTACGCCCTGAGTCCTCTCCTTGATCTCCTCTTCAAGACGATCATCATAGTCTGGTGGCAAGAATTCCGTTCTCAAGCCTTTGACCAAACCGTCCCAATCATACACGAGTTGTCGATTGGCTCGGAACCAAATTAGAGCCTTCTTTTCGAAAAGCTCCACCGCTGACCTAAATAATTGTCCTTTGATAATTCCTCGAGCCTCCCTTAATTCCTCTACCCTTTCCAGAAAAGCATTCAAATTCCCCGATGCTTCTCCAGCAAACGTAATACCCCACTTTGCAATGTTCTGATGTTTCAGATCACCATTGCCGAATCTCGGTGTTGAACAGGATGTCGGCTCTCCCGGTCTTAAGGACGGTCTGCGTTCGTATTCTCGCTCCTGTGCTACGGGTTCGTCTTCCGTCTCCCCTTCATTTTCTGTCCGATCAATCACCATTCCCAGGGCCATGATAAGCTGTTGGCGCAACCTGTCCAATTCCACCTGTGATGCCTCCGGTAGCTGAGCCGTGTTGCGAATTCTGCGCAAACCAAACTCCACCTTAGCTCGGATTTTTAGGTATTCTTTGGACTACTTGTCATTTGAGAAGCTCGCCACCAAATCCTCAACCTCCGCTATCTTCTCCTTGATCGCTTCCAGATCTTCCTCATACGTGAACAGGTAATTTGTCACCACTAACGACTCGTTCAGGGCGTCCTCTGCCCGTAACGCAGCTCGAAGCGATTTCCTCATTGCTTCCACGGTGCCTGGTGGCAAATTCCGGATGGCCTACTCATAACTTAACTCGTCCTTCACCAGTCGATCCACTAAAAACTTTCCGGCTTTCGACATCCTCGAATTTTAAAATGAAAACAGCTGTAAAACGAAAACAACTTATTTCTTAATTCGACGGCCTGAACAGAAAAACACAATTCCTATCGCTAAAATAGGAGCCCCTTCTGTACTTTATTTCATCTACACTACCGATGGATACAATATACCCGGATTCTAATATCACCTTATCTCGATACTTAAAAGCTACCCTCCACCACAATACACTTCCACCGAGTCTCACTTTTACACTTTTCCACACCCGCAATAATATTCACCGCAGCGTAAACTTGACTTTAACGTTACTTCAACTCGAACGATCAATCCTACTTTCTTTCGCAACAATCCTAGTTTCTTTCACAACAATGTTCAACTGCTGATCTTCGCAAGTATCCATCATGATATCTTGCTAACGTGGTAAGTATATTATCTTTAATCTCTTTCGCTGTTAAATTGCGCATATTTGTATCCAAATGTAAAAACGGCCAATTATCGATAGCGTAAGGAACAAATACTTGGTTTGCGTGGTAATATTTTTGCTGGTTGTAGCTGGTAGTATTGAAAAGTAGCAAATGGACAACATCTATCCATTTCATCACTAGCCGTCGTGAAAACTGCACACCATGATTACACATAGAGCAAACAAATACAAAGAATCTATCTCCTCGATAAAGAGGGTAATCTAAGCAACGAACACATTTTTCATGAAACCATTGCGGACACTTGCAGCATTTTTTTTTTTTTTGGTAGGGAGGTGAAGGCATTTACGCCCGCCAAGTCTGGCAGTGTGGGACTCCCATGGAGGATACCCTTGGACTACCCACTAAACACCTCCCCTGTCAATCTGAGAACCTAGCCTGGAACCGTTTGACACATTACTTCGGGCCAGGTCTCGTTTTGTTACGCCGTGGGGCGCCTTCAAGCTGGGGTGTCCCTTTCCTAGCGGGAGGGGAGGGGGGAAGAGGAAATGCCAGAAGAGCGATCCTCCAGCCCCAGCACCTCCAGCTGCTGCGAGTCCCTTTTATCTTTTAGGATTGCCCGAGCATAATGTGCCACCTGGTTCCATTTTTCAACTGATTCGAGCATTGCCGCAACTATATTATCCGGGGTGAGCTCTCCCGTCTCCCTGTAGAGTTCCCTTCGCAGCCTGGCCCATTTGGTACACGCAAAAAATGTGTGACAGGCATTGTCCTCCTCTCCTGGGCAAAACCGACAATCGGGAGACCGTGACTTGCCGATCTTGTGCAAGTAAGACTGAAAACACCCGTGCCCGCTCAAAAGCTGGGTCAGAGAGAAGTCAGTCTCACCATGCCTTCGATTCAGCCACGGTCTCACATCCGGGATGAGGCAAGCAATCCACCTTCCCTTCGTGCAATTCCTCCAAGACTGCTGCCAATCGTTGAGCGAGCGTTGTCTCTCCTCGCGGACAACTATCTCCCTCGCATCCTTGTTTCGACGCAGGTAAATAGCGCGGCGCTCTCTAGCAAGGAGGGCGACAGGTATCACGCCTGCAATCACTCTCACCGCCGAGTCGGAGACTGTTGGATACGAAGATGCAATTCTCAGTGCTCCTCTTCTCTGTACCTGTGCCAATAGTTTTCGGTATACCTCCTTGCTGAGAGCGTCGCCCCATATCTCTGCTCCACACAGTAGCACTGACCCTACAGCACTCATCAAGAGGCGTCTTCTTGATGGGCTGGGTCCCCCTACGTTGGCCATAAGTCGACTCAGGGCCGATATTCCCGAAGCAGCCTTCTCAGCCGTTGCCCTGATTTGCTCAGAGAAACTCATCTTCGAGTCGATCAGTAGCCCCAGGTACTTCACCGCTGCCTTCGATTCGATCTGTATATCTCCAATACTGATCATCCTTACTCTAGGGATTCTCTTTTTTGTCAAGATGACCACTTCGGTTTTCTCCAGTGCTAAACTGAGCCCGCGAGCAGTCATCCAGTCCCTCACTCGGCGCATTAGCATACCTAGCCTAAGTTGCGCTTGTTCAACGGTGCGTCCGGCGACCAGAGCCGCAACATCATCCGCATAGCCGACCAAGCGCGACTCATCTGGCATCTCAAGTCTCAGTAGCCCGTCGTAAGACACGTTCCACAGGTCCGGACCAAGGATAGATCCCTGGGCAACACCCGATGTAATTTCCTTCCTTCGTTGACCCTGTGTCGTGTCGTAGAGCAGGCTTCGGTCCTTTAGGTAGTTCCTCAAAAGCCGCATTAGATATTCTGGAACTTGAAAAGAGTTTTCCAGCGTGTCCAGAATATCCACCCATCTAGCGGAGTTGAAGGCATTCCTGACGTCGAGTGTCACCAACAGGAGGATCCATCGCTTGGTGCGACTATATGCCTCTGCCTTTTGGACCGCGTTCACCACCTCTGCAATCGCATCAATGGTAGAACGTCCTGCTCTAAAGCCGTACTGCCGAGGAGATAGGTCCCCAGCAGCACGAATCGCGTCAGTGAGTCTTCCCTTGATGAGTTTCTCTAGCACTTTCCCAGCCGTGTCTAGCATGCATAACGGGCGGTATGCAGATAGCGATTCGGGATTTCCCTTCCACTTGCTGACCAGCACGAGCCTCGCCACCTTCCATCGTACCGGGAAAACCCCGTCCCGTAGGCAAGCGTTGAATGTACTGAGCAGCAAGTCAGGACAATGGTGATAGACGAGCTGCAAAACCTCAGCTGGAACACCATCTGGACCTGGAGCCTTCCTCGCTTTCAGGGAGAGGACTGCCTCCTCTAGTTCCAGCTGTGTGAAGAGTGGGCACTCGACTGCTGTTTCACCATGGACAGCGTCAACACGGACGGGATGGGCGGGGAAGAGTCCCCGCACTATCGCGTCCATCTTTTCCGCGATATGTACACAAGGCTTCCGTAGGGCACCAAGTTTCCCCATGACCAGCTTGTAGCCAAGGACCCACGGATCCCTATTTACATCGTCTACGAGGTCTTGCCAGCATCGGGCCTTGCTCTTGTTAATAAGCCTGCGAAGATATTTCCTGCCGGATCTGTATGCTGCTAGCCTAGTGTCTGCCTCCTCCCGTGTTCGCGCCCGCTGGGCCTCTCGCCGAAGTTTGTGACACTCGCTTCTTTGTTCGGCGATCTTGTTTGACCACCAGTATACTGGAGGCTTACCGTGTCGGGTTCTCCGACGGGGCATGGAAGACTCGCAAGTAGCTATGATGGTACTCATAGTTGAGTTCACCAAGTCCTTGGCTGTAGGCCCTCCACTCCCTGGCGGAGCTCTCAGCAACGGTGCGCCTGCCGTAAGCGCGTCAGCGAACCTCTCAACGTCCATCCTCCCAGTCCTCCATCCGCGGATTGAAGTTTGGGCATATGCACGCAGAGTGGCACTGTCGTGAATCTCAACAGCTATATACTGGTGATCACTAGCCGAGTAGTCCTCTAGTACTCGCCAGTTGTGTAGTCTTGGTACCAGGGACTCCGAAGCGAGTGTCACATCGGGTATGGTTCCTACTCAACCCCAGCGGCGAAAAGTAGGGGTGTTACCAGTATTTAGGACAAAAAGCGCTGTTCTGGCCGCCATGTCCAAGATTTGCTTTCCCCTTGGGTCGGATTGTGGCATACCCCATTCAATGGCTCTAGTATTGAAGTCTCACTTGCAGCATTGCAACATTTTCTTGTGCCAGGCTGGTAATAAGGGGATTACTTTCATCATTTGTTCGCTAAAAAACACAGAGCCAACTTTCTTTTCACCATAACTCGCTCAGTTTTGATGCTGGAGACTTCTGTGAAGAACAAAAATCGAGGCTAGAAATATGAATATGAGTATATGTGGAAAAATTTAGATATTGATTTGAATCATAACCATACTAACTAAATAAGTTAAAAATCTGAGATAATTTTTTTTTTACCCTTCATAGCTTGATAGTGATAATTTCCAACGAAACGAGCTCTCGGCTATGTAAACTTAATACGCAATCTACAGAATTTCACTATAAGCGGGTTACACTGTATTATTAAAAGTTTTACACTTCTTACACAAACTCAATTTTATAGCACTTTAACTCCAGAATCGTTGATTGAATACCAAAAATGCCACACGTTAAAAAATAAATGATGCAATATTGCAATTTTTATTAGTGTAGTGTCTCCGCTTCCACAGTTTCGGCGTAAGCAAAGAATTATATGAAGGGAGATTTATGCGTGCCTTGGTTGAGAACACACGCACATGCAGAGTGTCGACACGTCGCTTGAGGCATCATTGATGCGTTGTCCTTTTGATCGTCATTCGTTCCTTGGCGACGCTTGAATGCTTTGTAGCGACCATCGAGTGGAAGGAGAGTTGCGATACATGCGTCGCAGCATGTATACTTCCTAGCCTAACTTGTATCTTGTGAAATGTAAATTTTAGTTTCTGTTCGTGTACAAATTTATTAGTGTTAATGAAGTGCCATTACATTTTGCTAAAGTAGTGAACCCGTGTTTAAAACAAAAGAACAACAGAAAAGCAAAATACCGTGAACTCATTCGGCAGTGTGAATTGTACTCAGTGCTTATGTCAGACGGTAATTCGAAAAATACTCGCAATTGCAGTTAAGTAAATCATCAGCAAGTTCCAAAATGATTGTCGAGAACCACGCCGAGCAGATCGTGGCCGAGGAACGAGATCATTTGGCTCCGAAGCCCGCCGAGCAGCAATAGGTTTATGTCGTGAGTAGCTGTGAATTACCGTTATTTTGGCGGTATGGTTTTTTTCAGATTGAGTCACAGTTTCACGTGCACAGAATAGCTTCGGACTCAACAAAGTATCACCTCGTTGTCGCAGCACTGGACTTTGAAACAGTTGTGGACATTTCTGACAATCTCCGTACGCCGCCGGTGGTAGGCAGGTATAACACGCTGAAGAAAGCCATAGTTTTGCGCCTCACTGAATCACCAGACGCGTAGCTCCATAAGCTCTTAACTGGAGTAGGCCTCAGGGATAAAAGTCCATCGCAACTACTGCGCCACATGTGGACACTTGCCGGCACACGTGTTGGAGATGCCATCTTACGAGTCAAGTGATTAGATATTTTACCACAGCAGACACGCCGCATGCTTCTTCTTTTAAAAGGCCAGACACTCGAAGAACTCGCTGCTGTAGCTGATGAGGCTCGTGACATAGGAGCATCTGTCATGGCGACTTCTCAATTTAGAATTTCAACGCCTTTGTCCAGCTATGCATCTCCGCAGCCTCCGCCCGATTTGCCAACGCAGAAGCTTTCCGCAATGTGGAAGGCCATCGCCCAACTCACGAACGTCACACGAGTAACATATGACAATGCTCCCAAAAAGCTGAATCTCATTCAATTGATAGCGCCCCAAATAATGTTCATGTAAAGTCATTGGATGCCAACCTAGATAAAGTTCAATCGAACTCAGCTGTTGGTGCAATATCATATGTTGCAAAACCTACGGGCAATATCCAACAATTATCTAGGCCAGAACATAAAATTCATAGCGTTGTAATATCGCCAAGTAATATTGTTAATTTAGCAACAATATCCGAACCAATGTTAAACTTAATAGAACACAAGAAATCAGTTGTTAGTCTATATTAAGTGATACAAGTTCGATATTAAAATAAAAGTGAAGTAAAAATTACCTCGAGTTGTTTTTTTTTAACTCGGTGCTTAACAAAATACATTAGTCACGTGAGCTCTAATTAAATACGAGAGATTCAGATCAGAGAAGCCATGCAGTATCAAGCAGCGGCCGTAAACCGCAGACCCGCTCCTCTACAGCAGGCCCCAACGAAAGAACAGCGTACTGTTGGTACCACACGAGGCACGGCGGATGCGTGCCACATTGCAGGCAGCCTTGCTCCTTCTCCGCTCAGGCACAGATGTCTCAGGAAAACTGAAGAAGCCGGCGATACTTCTGGTGGCCTTCACTTGCAACTCTTCAGACAGCCGTCTTTACGTCTTAGATCGCAATTCCTCGATCTGATTTCTAGTCGACTCAGGATCTGAACTCTCTATCATTTCCAAAAACATAATAAAGAAACCGCTTCAAAAATAGAGTTTGACTCTGATTGCAGTCAACGGAACGCCTATTGCAACCTTCGGAGTGAGACAACTCATCTTAAACCTTGGTTTACGCCGCCCTTTTCAGTGGAGCTTTATCATTGCAATCGTGCAGACGGCAATTCTTGGAGCAGACGCTTTGAAACACCACGGACTTCTCATAGATCTCCGAAATCATCGCTTACTAGATGGTCGCACCAGCCTTTCAACACCTTACTCAATTGGTCCATTTCCGAAAATGCACTCTATTATAATTCTTCTTCTTTTTAGCACTACACCCCCTCTTGGGCCTTTGCTTGGAGATAGTTAGAGAATCGCATTTTCATGACCGTATTGATTTTTTTTCGGAAGTTGGTTTAGCTCCCGCGTGTTTGCTCAGCTATGATATGATCTGATTAAATCTGTACATATCACCACTGAGTGAACAATCGTAGTCTGTCTGAAAAATCCCCTGAACTAAATCACGTTGTGCACCAACGAGATTTGAACCTGGGACCTTCGGCGTGTGCGTCTCATGTTGTAACCACTAGACCACACAGACACCTCTTTTATAATTGCTGCACCCAAAATCATGCCTCATGGATCTCTAAAAGAGGTCTACGGAAAGCTTATCGACAATTTCGCCATAAACTCTGCTCGCTCTGGAGAGATAGCGCACGTTCTTGATGTACCCGTTTACCACCGCATCGTTAGTAGTTGCTCGCCAGTATTTGCCTGACCACGTCGACTCTCAGGCGAAAGACTTAGCGTAACTAAAAGGGAATTCAGCCAATTGCTAGAGCGAAAAATCATCCGTCTCTCAGCAAGTCAGTGGCCCAGTCCTCTTCACATGGTGCCGAAAAACAATGGAGGTTGACGAGCTACCGGTGACTATCGTATGCTCAACGCAATCATCCGCTCCGACCGTTACCCACTTCCAGTAATAGAATACTTGCTGCAGAATGCTCAGGGCACAGTGTTTACGGTCATCGACCTTTACAAAGCCTTTTACCAGATCCCAATGGCATCGGAAGACATTTAAAGACAGCAGTCACGACCACTTTTTGGATTGTTTGAGTTTTGGGCATACCGTTCGGTCTGAAGAATGCGACTCAAACCATGCAGCGTACAATTAATTAATCATGTCCTCAGAAATCAACCATTCGTGCGTAAATACCAGGATGATCTTCTCGTCAGCTCAGACAGGCACGAAGAGCATCAGGCGCGCCTTGCTAAACTTCTTTCGACTTTTAACAAAGCATGCCTCCAAATTAACTGGACTAAATGTCAGATCGCCCAGCCGCAGGTAACATTTTCCGGCTATTACGTGTTGAAAGAAGGTTTTCGCCTACCTCTGCCAAAGACCCAGGCTATCATCGACTTCTCAAGACCCGAAGACACTATGCAGCTCAGACGTTTCGTGGGAATGCTGAACTTTTACCGGCGCTGCATTCCACAAGCTGTTATGTTGTAAGCTCCTCTAACTGACTTACTTAGAGGAATCAACGAAAAAAAGCTAAGCTTGCCTGGTCCGAGCAGGCCAACGATTCTTTCATGCGCTGCAAACAGGCTATAGCTTCTGCAACAACCTCAGCTTTTCTCTCACCCACTCAGTGGCTCGCTTTACGCACGGATGCATCCAACACCGCCATAGGCGCAGTTTTGGATCAGCAGCCAACTAATGGTACCTACGTCCCACTAGGATTCTTCTCGAGAAAGCTCTCAGATGTGGAGCAGAAATATTCGACCTACGATCAGGAACTTCTTGACATATTCGCTGCAATCAGGCACTTCTAGCGCATTCTCGAAGGCAGGCAGTTCACCACCTATACAGATCATCGGCCGCTCACTCATGCACTCAAGCACCGATCAGAAAAAACATCGCCTCTGCAGATTCGGCAATAAGATTTTATATCGCAATTTAATACCCAGCTGGAATACACACCTGGGGAAGAAAACGCTTATGGAAACTGTCTTTATTTCTGCCGCCTGGAACCTCAGCACCATTAGCGCTGAGCAATTGAAAGATGAACAGCTACTGCACCTATTAGCCATCCCTCCTTTCAAGCTTTGACGCCTCGAGCTCAACGGATATTCATTGGTTTGCGTCGAAAAT
This sequence comes from Odontomyia ornata, assembly GCA_963969285.1. Taxonomy (NCBI): domain Eukaryota; kingdom Metazoa; phylum Arthropoda; class Insecta; order Diptera; family Stratiomyidae; genus Odontomyia; species Odontomyia ornata. The sequence goes on along the minus strand of OZ017742.1, from coordinate 141,146,882 downwards.
GACAGCACTATCATGCCATGCTTGCCAGTCTCACTACGTAAACAAGCATTCGACGCAGCTCACCATTTGTCGCATCCGAGTGGTCGTGCTACTGCTAAGCGCATCGCCCTCAAATATTTTTTACCAAGCTTTCGTAGAGACATATTTCGGTGGGCCAAGCAGTGCATCCCCTGCAAAAAGTCAAAAGTTCATCGCCACAACAGAGCGGAGCTAGGAAATTTCACAGCACCGGCTCAAAGATTCAACCACATCCATTTAGACCTGGTCAGAGCGCCACTCGCTGAAAATTTTGAACATTTTCTAACTATTATAGACCGCTACACCTGTTGACCGCAGGCAATACCAGTACGTGACATCACAGCTGCAACCGTCGCCGGTGCTCTCGTTGACAATTGGATATCCTGCTTTGGAACGTCGCTCGAAATTTCGACCGATCAGTGCACGCAACTCGAGGCTGAGCTTCACCGTGAACTATCTCGCCTCCTTGGAGCTCATTAAAATTCATACAACCTCTTAACACCCCAAATCGAACGCCATGGTAGTGCGTATACACCCCATGCTCAAGGCAACTCTTAGATGTACATTGTTTGCAGCCTTCGACAGTGCTCCAGTATCTCCTGGACGAAAGTACTTCCGACCATACTTCCTGGTTTGCGAACAACTTGCAAAGAGGACCTTCAGGCCTCGCCAGCAGAACTAGTCTTCGGGACATCACTTCGTATCTCAGGCGAATTCATTGATCCTCATCCTGTTCTCGTGTGTACTCCGGGAGATTTAGTTACCAACCTCCGTCGCCTGTTCAACGCCATTCGCCCAATCCAAGCTTCCAGACATGTCAACTATCGCCCTTTCGTTACAGGGAATAAACTCAATCAAAAAGCCACTGGAGCAACCGTGCTCCAGCCCTCATCGAGTGATAAAGCGCACTTTCGTCGCAGACGTCAATTGCATAAGAAAACCACTATCGATGGATCAGCTGAAGCCCACTTACATCGCTGCAGCAGATTTAAGCCATCCAGTAATCATAGATTCACAAACGTCCACTCCAGTCAATTTATCAACCTCCATACCAGAGCCTGAGACTTCACAGCCTACGCCACAGCTATTGGCAGCTCACCACCTCATTCGCCAACATCCGTCGCTCCTTTGTTACCTGCTCAGCTTCCATAACCGGCAAATATAACGAAGGCCAAAAAGCGCGTTACATTTTCATTCCCTTAGCACCCTGTGAAGCTCATTAGGAAGGGAGTAGCTGTAGCGCCTCTGCTTCACATGTCTCGACTTAAGCAAAGAATTATACCAAGGGAGATTTTCACGTGCCTTGATTGAGATGCAAATACACGCACATGCAGAGTGCGGACATTTCGTTTCAGGCATCATAGACGCGTTGTCCTTTTGATCGTCATTCGTTCCTTGGCGACGCTTGGATTCTTTGCAGCGAGCATCGAGTGAAAGGATAGTTGCAATACATGCGTCGCTGCATGTATATAGTAGTTTATTGCACGAGCAGCAAGACGCGCCTTTCATTCTACATTCATCCTTGTTTCTTGTGAAATGTAAATTGTAGTTTCTGTTCGTGAATAAATTTATTAGTGCTACTAAAGTGCCACTTCATGTCCCTAAATTTGCAACTTATGTTCCACATCTTCCTTCCTTGCTTCGCCATCCTTTGATCAGAAAATTCAATGTGACGATGAAAGTAATGTAAGCAAATAGATGAGTTGATTTCAAGCAGGTTTCTAGCAAATTTGTGGAAATGAAATAGGACGGTAACCTTTTCAGTCCAGCGTCACGTTTTCATTATCACTTTGCCCTTTGGACTCTATTCTAGAATAAGGGAATCTAGATTTTCTGGACCATACGGAACACCATATTTTAACTTTTACATTAAATAAATAACACAACACTGAGTTACCTTATAATTAACCTTTTTAGGAATTTCTGACCCCTTAACCCCACTGGTAACGGCCTTGAATTCTTGTATGCGTTTTGCTGAGTTGGATTGCAACTCGATATCCTTTTAAAGTTTCTCTGGGGGATATTACGTTGGGACATTCGGAATTCGTGTCCCTGCCACCACAGCTGGTGGATTTCCAACCTCCAACTGGCTGCCACCTGAGGTAATATGTTTTTTGTTGCCATTCATATAATTTTTTCCCTCCACCTTTGCACTGGCTTGGGATATTCATCAGGGACAAACCGAAGCACATCTGCTTAGCTGAATACTACAGAATACTGATCTTAAAAATTGACGTCCAAACGTTACTGCTTCTCAACTACAATATAAATTCTTTTTAATATTTTTGTCTCTTCAAAATTAGTGAAAACCGCGTTAAATTTCGTTGCCCTACTTAAGTCATGTATGCACATATAAACAAGGTGAGTAAGCAGGAGAGTGCTCCTACCAAACGGTCTTTGTAACCATCCTAGGGTTCGAAACAAATTTTCTAATAGCGTTAATCGCTAACTTGAATTATTCATCCAATACTTAGATAAAAAACCGTTCAAGTTTCTGCAAAAGATGCCAAGTTTCTTTCATAAGCACATTACAGCCACCATTTTGATCCTGTTTAAATAATTTTTCTGAATGCTCGGTCGATTGAATATATCCAAATTAAACACTATTCCTTAAATTTTCATGATAAATTTTCATGAAAGTTGAAAGAAAATAAAAGTGCCTAATCTTATTTGAAATATGTAATTTTGTTATATTTTGTCTCCCCCTGGACCCCCTAATGCATGAAATGACTTATTTTTCTAGATTCTTAAAGTTCTAATCAATACCATTCATTTGATACCCCACTCGACTACCATTGATTGAAAAAATTTTTAAGGGCTACTTCGTTATGAAGAGAACCCCCTTTCGAAAAGTTTTTAAATGTTTAATAAGACCTAAACTTTTGAGAGACCATCACTTCTGATCTTTTCACAAAGTTTAAGCATTCTAGCTTCTATAGTTTCTGAAGTTTCTGTGACGAACTGACAGACGGACGGAAAGAAGGACAGACAGGTCGCGAAATTAATAGGTCGTAGTAAAAAAATTTTACAAAGTCCTAAAAAGCGCTGAAACTTATTAAAAGGTTCATTTTGTAAGACTATTACAACTTAAGTAAGCAGAAGGTATCACAATCTGTTGACTTAAACTTCAAAATCAATAAAAAAATAAAATACTGTTTATAATTTTCAACACAGCATCGTGTACTGCATAAAATCAACACTTAAGTCTATTTCTGCAATCATCTAAGAAAGTTTTAAAAATACTTTTGTCAAGATCATTGTCAATCAGACTGAACGACACCACTTCGTTGAGATGCAATTACAAATTTGTTGTGAACTGCGAATGCAATTTACCAGATGGACTATTTACAAAATGTCCACTGGTGTATTGAGAAATCAGGTGCTAGAACAGTGAGAGTGAATTGCTGAGTTCAAGTAAATAGAACTTTAAAAATAATTGCAGTGACCATCTGATCGTGTGCAGCTGCTGGTTTATTGGCAGCTATCAATCTTTTATGTAAGCAAGCAAGGTTAAGGTAGATGCATTGTTTTATGCTATGTAGGCCATTCTCTGGATTTGAGAAAACGTCAATATAATAGTAATTGGTAAAATGTGAAACATACCATCCATTACTTTTTTGCATTCAAAAAATCTATACTTACAAGTACTCCGATAGTACTTTTTAGAAGAGAACCGGTTGCTGATGTTTTTGCACCACTAAGTTTCTGTTCTGACTTACAAATCTTAAAACTTTTCTCCGATATAAGAATGAAATATTCCTGTCGGAAATAATAAAATCAAATTATATCCAAATATCAAATTATTCAAAATAAATGCCATGATCCGTCCATTTGAAACGACTTGTTAACCTCCTCTAATTGAGCGTAGCTTTTGATCCATTATTTAAAACATGTCATACATGAATTCACCATTTGACCGTGTCATATAAGTGGAATTAGATTAGCGTTCTGCTGGCATTCCGGAACAGCTTGTTCATATGTTTTAAGAGTCTTTTCCATGTTTTGCTCTGTACAAGTATTGTCTTAATATACTCTAAATAGACACCCATGCATGTGCCAGTAAAGACAATAATGTGCATCAATTTTCATATCAAGACTAAATGGTATTCTTGGAACAGCAACATCTTTATGTGGTTATAGTGGGAAGTGTATGTACTCGTGTAAATTGATATTCATTATCCTCTATTATCGCAGTTGCATATGGCACTGCTAAACAGTTAAAAACAATCATAGAATCACGAATTGCGTCTGCAGGATGATGTTGTGTACTATTCTCAATTGCCTTTTGTTTGTAATAAAGACATTATAAATGACACTAATTGATTTTGCCTCTTATTCAATGCTGACGAGGTGTAAGCCTTTATACAGACGTCAACCATTGGAGGAAAATTATACGTAAGTTTTTGTTTACATGAAAATGTCTAAAAAAACAAATTGATTATTAAATAATTTCTGATACATTCAAAAAACACATGAAAAAATATAGAGCTTTGTACTATTATTAATCTGACTGATGTATGCAGATGCTACTTGCTATTCTCATTTACTGTGAATCAAAACCTCTTATAAATTGCTTTGAAAGGAATTTTCAACTTTGATAACGGCACAATTTTCAAAAAAAACGAATTTTGTGTGTTTCTATATCTGTCGGCATCACATCTGTGTTGAGCTTTCACTTCTGCGATCAATATAACGATGCTTTCCCAGTCAGATAACTTCTTCTTGGCACTACAGCCCTTCTCGGGCCTTCGCTTCCTGCAAATAGCGCATCCAACTGTCTCGGTCCATTGACCGCGTCCTCCAATATCGAAACCCGAGCAGTGAGGAACTGTCTTCGTCGACCGAGTCAGACCAGCGTTTCCTCAGTTTCCCCACTGGTCTCCGATCTTCAGTTCTCCGAACGGATCCCTCTTTGGGTATCCCTTTTGGGTATGTTCGTCCATACGATTCACATGGCCAGCCCATTGCAGCTTCCGCACTCTTATAATCGTTGAGACCTCCGAGTCGTCAAAAATTTCCTACAGCTCATGGTTGTATCGAATTCGCCATTGGTCTCCATCTAGCTTCGCTCCGATTATTCGCCTCAGGACCCGTCGCTCAAAGGCGTTCAATATATTTTCGGATGCTTGGGTTAGGGTCCATGTTTCACACCCATAGCATAACACAGGTCTTATCACAGATTTGTATACTTAGAGCTTTGTTTTCCTGTGTATGCAACTGGTCTTCAAGATCGTTAATACTGAATAAAATATTTTATTTGCGAGCTGTATTTTTCGGCGTATTTCGTCTCTTTCATTACCCGTTTTCGTGATTTTGGTGCCTAAATACACAAATTCGCTAACATTTTCGATACTATATTCGCTAAGTGTGATGTTTTGTGTACTTGAGGTATTTTTTCTCAACTGCGTCATGAGCTTTATTTTATTCTCATTGCTTTGTAGCCCTACTAGTTTTGCTTCGCTGTCGAGTTTTAGGAAGAGTTCTTTGGCAGTTGTTAATGACCGTGACAAAATATTTATGTCATCCGCATAGGCTACTACTTGGCTCAACTTGAATAGTAATGTACCTCGCGTATCGACAAGTAGCTTCCTTATGACGTACTCCAGAGCCAAATTGAATAGCAATGGGGCCAGCCCATCTCCCTGCTTTAGTCCGATATTTGTGTCAAAGGCATCGGTGAGTTGGTTATTGATGCGGACTTGGGAGGTCGTTGACGTCATTTTCATTTTGGTAAGATGGACTAATTTGGCTGGGATGCCAAAGCAAATCATTATTTGGTACCGTACGTTACGATTAATACTGTCGTATGCTTGCTTAAATTCAATGAAAATTTGGTGAACGTCTATGTTGAACTCCCAGCACTTTTCAAGTACCTGCTTGACTGTGAACAATTGGTCTATCGTCAATCTGCCTGCTCTAAAACCACCTTGATACTCCCCAATAATACTGTTGGTGTATGATCCGATATTATTTTCTAAGATCAGTCAGATAACTATTTAATTACTAATTTTACATAAAACAAGTTGGGTCGACAGAACTACGCTCGTCTCAGAAGCGTTTTGTACTTAACATTTAATTCAAAAAAGACTTTAATGACATGCACAAAAGTAAAACCAGTGTTACTCTATAATAACTAGCCAACATTTTGTTGCAATATTGCTAAAATCATCGACCAAGCCGAATCTTAAATGTCTTTTTGTTATATTATATATTTCGAGAAAATACAATCAAAAGTGTAGTGTTTGTTTTGATGAGAAGCCCATGTAATAGAAAAACTGTGTTTGATTGGTGTAGTCGGAGAACATTCAAACGACAATAACTTCTGTACGTTCTATTAAAAAAAAAAAGAGTATAAGGATCTTTTACATGACACTTAAATATCTACTTTCATCCTATTTAATCATACTACTACAGTTTTCCTGGCAAAAATATTTAATTTACAGATCCTACTATTATTAGCAAAGTTGAAAATATGTCGACCATTAAGTTACTTGTTATAAGATCTACCTTCATAATTTTTTCACCGATCATTTTTAGCTGTTCAATCAAGTGTTAATAACGTGTATCTTAAATGTTGAAATTCGCGAAAAATAACACAATTTTATGAAACATTCTTATTTAAAATAGCCGCCATTTTGTTTTACGATTACGGATGTCACCCCTTGAACAAATTCTCAAAGATATTCATCATGAATATAATTTCTGAAACTTTCATGCAAATCCTAGCAAACCCATGGTGTCTGAGTTGATTGGAAGTGCATTTTGTCCCATAACCATGTGTTGTTGCTGCTGTAGTACAGAAAAATGTTGACCCCCATAACTGTGTTAAATATGGTTTGATATTTCTGAAATTTCCAGTTATGATTAAGCTGATAAAGTGACATTTACCTATTAAATTTTATTGAATTTGAGGGTACCCTTACGATTTTATTCAAGAAAGTATAAAACTGGTAAATCATACTATTACTAACAAAGTTGAGTGAATTTTGACCTCTGACGTATTTGTTGTGGTAGTACTCATAAGGGTCTACACTCATGATTTTTTTCAGATTTTCCGGATGAAAGGTTTCCAATCACAAGGAGGCACGCCCAAATCTCGTGCATTTTCCGTTCTCCTGCCTCCCCCAATGTGACAAAGTAATTTTAAGACCTGTTTTGAAAAGATCTCATTGAGAACTTTCTATCATACCACCATTGATGAAAATATTTTTTGAGGATCAACCTTTATATGGGGGTACTCCCTTAAAACTCTTTGAAAATTTTTTCACCCCAAAGCTTTCTAGAAGTCATAGCTTCCAAACTTTCCACAATGTTTCGTGGCTGTAGCTTTCACAGTTCCGGAGAAAAACTGCTGTGACCTACAGACGAACGGACACAGGTACCGATTTTAATATGATTTTTTACTTTAGTACAAAACCCTGAAAAGTTCACACTCAGTTCACAGTCTTGTATCTATATTCTTAAAGTAAACGCGATATTTTTTAATATTATTAAATGATTTATTAGAGGCAGCTAAGTTTCAAGCAACCGGTGTAAATTTTCGGTGGCAATTCAGTGGCTTATATACCATAGCGGGCTTCTTTTTCTGAGGCAGATGGGTAGAGGTTCTGAAATACTGATTGAGATGCGGGAGTTAATTATGAAATCATATTTGGAGGAAAAAATACTACCAGAAATCGGCGTATTAGTTGGAAAAAGCCATGAAAGTATCCACACAGTTATAAGAAAGTATAGAAAAATACTATAGTACATGCTTTGTCGCGGGAGGGTTATCCAAAAATATGCACTAGATAATCGTATGATAACAAACAAGTGTATGATAACAAACACCATCAACAAATATTTCGCAAAAACTGCCCCCAAAATAGCAAAAAAAATTTTAGCTTCAACGAGTAAAAATTGTGATTGCAAAGCCATACGGAATATGGTATGTGAAGATGCAAAAAACTTTTATTAGTTTTTATTTATTGGGACAAATGCATGAAAAATTATTTTTGAGATTTCGTCAAGTGTAAACAGCAAATATGAGAAGGGTAAAACCTACATTTATATTTGTTATCCGCAGATTTTCAATTAGTAATCCATACGTGTGCAACTCAATTTTATTAGCAAAATATTTGCGCCTCTACAAAGGGTCTCTAAATACAACGTTTGCAGATTCTTTTTATGTTAATAAATACCAATGTGGTGCTACAAAAATTGCAGTAAGAACTGTAAGAGCAGCCAAGCCGAATTCTTTTTCAAAATCTTACTCTACAAACGAGAAATTTACCTTTCCGACTAGTGCTGCCAACGGGGATTTTTGGATTACGATCCGGGGGCACCGCCATCACCTGGATACGCAACTCCCATTTGTGGGCCGTGATCGTCTTCCGCAAGAACGAAATCGACTCGAATATCGCGCGCGGTTTATGTGTTATTCCTCGTCGCGTTTTCTTCGGTAGGTTACTTCGGCCATTGGCACCTTTAAAACCACTCAATTGGTTCTGCTTTTAGACTCTGGTCACCTTATAATTCGTAAGTATGAAAACATACTGTAGTGGGCCCGCAAAGTTAGCTTGCCAGCACACTTACGCATCCCCAGACAAAGTCATTACCAGCGCAGCACTGTTTCCACTCGCTGAGGCAGCAGAACACCACCGCAGTCCTTCACAGATATTGCTAAAAACCTTTAAAATCACTACAACTATGACGACCAATTGAGAAGTATCGATGTAAGTCTAGGGAACAAACACAAGACAAGCAAAGTAGTGGAAAGAATGAAACGTAGTTATCAGCCCAAGACCATGCACTGCGGCGATGACATCGGCAATATCATCGCTGATGTTAACAGGCTTAAGGAAACTTCCATTGGCTCCACCAACTCTGGATGTAGTTTGTTCCACCAGAAAAGACCAAAACAATAATAAAGCACCGGGCATCGGTGAGATTCCAGTGAAGGTAGTTAAATACGGTTGCAGCGGATCTAGCACAATTGGCAACAATATCAAACGCTGAATGAATGGGGTCAATCAATTATATACCCTATCTACAAAAAAAGTGGCAACCTACAGTGCGATAACTACAGAGGCATATCACTTCTTTGTGCAGCGTACAAAATATTTTCAAAGATCATACGCCAACAGTATTATTGGGGAATATAAAGGTGGTTTTAAAGCAGGTACGTTGACAATATACTTGAAAAACGTTGGGAGTTTAACATAGACGTACACCGAATTTTCGTTGACTTTTAGCAAGCAAACGACCGTATTGATCGTAACGTACTGTATCAAAGTAAAGCATTGCTTTGGTATCTCAGCCAAATCAGTCCGTTTTATCAAAATGACAACGAGTCCACAACCTCCCAAGTCCGCATCAATAACCAACTCAGTGATGCCCTTGACACAAATATCGGACCAAAGCAGGGAGATGGGTTGACCCCATTGCTATTCAATTTGGCTCTGGAATATGTCATCAGAAAGCAACCTTTCGACACACGAGGTAAATTACTATACAATTCGAGCCAAGATGTAGCCCATGCGGATGACATCAATATTTTGTCACGACAACTACCAAAGAACTCTTACTGAAACTCGACAGAAAAGCAAAATTAGTCGGGCTAAAATCAATGAGAATAAAACAAAGGTCCTTACACAGTCGAGGAAAAATATCTCAAATGCCCAAAATATTACACTTTGGGAAATACAATATCGCAAATGCGGGTGAATTCATATATTTAGGCGCGAAAATAAAGAGAACCGGTAACGAAAGAGACGAAATGCGCCGAAGAATAGGGCTCGCAAATAAAATATTTTATTCAGTTTCAGCAATCTTGAAGACCAGCTGCATCGACAAGAAAAAAAAGCTCGAAGACTTTTGCTATGCTATGGGTTTGAAACAGGGATCCTAACCCTAGCATCCGCAAAAATACTGAGCGCCATTGAGCGATGAGTCCTGAGGCGAATAATCCGAGTGAAGCTAAACGGGGACCAATAGTGAATTCGATACAACCATGTGCTGTATGAAATTTTTGACGAGCCAGAAGTCTCAATGATTGTAAGACTGCGGAAGATGCAATGGGCTAGCCACCTGAATTCTATGGGCGAACAGCGAATACCTAAAAAGGTATTTTTTGGGAGTACTGAATGGTAGAGAACATATGGAAAAACGAGGAAATGCTGGTCTAACTCGGTCGACGAAGATAGTTCATCGCTGCTTGGACTTCGAAATAGGAGGACGCGGTCAATGGACCGAGACGGTTGGAGACCCTTGTTGCTGGAAATGGAGGCCCGAGAGGGGCTGTAGCGCTACGAAGAAGAATGGTCGTTAGTAATATTGTAACAAAATGACAGCAGGTTAGAATGAAGTAGCAATGATTTTTCTTTAAAACTGAGTATGTAATTGTTGAGTGTTCTTATGCATATTTAGATTGAGTACATCAACATAGTTCTGTTTACCCAACTTGTTTGTTGTAGCTTTGAATGTACGGACAAAATAAATTGAACCACCAACAACTGAGCAAACCAAAAACTTTTCAAACGGGTCCCAAAATTAAAGAAAGCGTGTACAAGAAATTTTATTGAGTCAAAAGTTACCCCGAGACTAAAGATAATTACACAAAATTGAGATAACTTTTACAAGGCACATGTATCTTCTTATTTATAATTCTAAATAATTCTTTCGACAAAATAAGGCGCTTCATGCATCCATTAATTTGCATACTATTTTTATGTAGCTTTACTCTAGATCAATTGTAAGAAATAATAAACTTTGAATAATAAAATACCTGGGAACTATTTCCGTTCCATATAATTGCAATTAATTTTCTGGTTTCACATGGAAATATAAAATAATACACAATGCAACTGCAATAACTTTTATATTTTATAGGGCTTTTGATGGTTACCGACAAATTTCCCTAATAGAATGTCTGCCTTGCACTATTTCAAATTCCTTGATAGAAATTACTGCATCAACTCCATCATTTCTTTGTGTATGTATCAATACCTACATTTCGCTTTTGTGAAGGTCACCTTGCGGTATAATGACGCATTCGCCAAGTGTCGATTCCGCGATCATTGATGCCTTTCCACGATATGCCAAGCTCATGGAAATTTCAGTTTGTGTTGCTAGTTACTATCTCTTATCCATATGTTTTTATCTATATATGTATATAGTGTATGCATAGTTGTTTGGCCGGATGATTTCACAACGGTTGGCTGTAATTGGCTAACGCTGCTGACGAGCCCCCTAGACGGGGGTATGTATGTGTGGGTAACTCACCTGATAATGCAAATTATAGGGGTACATAGGGTACATAACATTCAACGTGGTTTTTGTGAAGAAATAATTTATCTCTAGGTATGTATGATAATATTGAATTGAGGAAACAACAAATAATTAACATCGTTTCAAAAGCTTTTCTAGGGAATGTGCTGATGAGTGCACATTAATACGGTGTTTGCATGTTTGGTTTTTAATTCAAAGATAAGTACATAGGTTGTCCACATTTGATAATTGGGTGTGCTGCGTATAAAGAATTGATGAAATATTTTTAACTATTTTGACAATGTGACCATTATTTTTAGGGTATTGTAAAATAATTTTACAATACCCTACTAAAATCGCAACCTGTCTGTCCGTGTGTCACAGCAAGTTTTCTCGCAGAACACATAAGCTAGAAACATTAAATTTGATGAGTAGGTCAAAAGTTGTGCCCTCTTAAAAATTACAGTATTAAAAATTTTTATAAGGTTTTTAAGAGGGAGCTCCCCATGTACGGGAGTGACCCAAAAAAATCGAAAGTTACAAATATGGGTGTCAAATGAATTGTCTTGATGTGCACTTTTCAAAACACATCTTAAACCTACATTTTTTGCTTCAAGGGGTGCAGGCACAGGGGAAATGTACGAAAAATGAACAGAAGATGCTTGCAGAATACCCGAGCTGGGATAAAAAGCAAAGAAAAAGCATTATAGTAACACTGACGATTCACTCCTGGGATGCTCACAGCCCCAGTGTTGTAACGTTTTCCTTCATTTTCACCTGAGTTCACGTACGCGATATTCTTGTAAGACTTATCTGTTTTGCAAATAGTAACCTAACGTTCTTCAACAAACCAGACTTTCTATTCTTCTATTGCTCAATTAAGAAAGAACTTTTCGGCGTAAGCTATGATCGCACTTCTAACCACATTCCAAGACTTTTGGATACCTTGACGGCTTCTTCCCGCCTATGTACTAAAGCATATTCAGAGTGCCTTTTTAAGACGACGTGTAATATATGTATGAATATCTTGTCATGGGTATCAAATTCACCCCTGAAAAAATATTGTATTCCTGATTATGCGACATTGGAACTGATTTAGGATAGGTAGGTAGTGGTTCAAAATATAATCTGCACCACAGATTGAACGGATAGTAAGAAGACCAGTGACAAAAAGTTTTTCTATCAGAACATTGTCAACTTATTTGTAAAGGGTGATTCATTATGAGGTTTGATTTTCAATAGGCATTTGTTGACAGATCACGCGTGACTCCTGTCAAATTGTAATAAAGTTTTTACTCAGTATTGTTTGACAAATCATCATGGAAAGACTTACACCGCAACAACGTATCCAAAATTTTCAGCTGTTTTACGACAATCAGCTCAATGAAAATCCATTGTTTTATCGTGAAATTTTGTCAGTGATGAGGTGCATTTTTCGGCTCAATGGATACGTCAATAAACAAAATTACCGTATTGAGCTGATGAACAACCAGAAGAGCTTGAACAGCTACCACTTCAGCCACAGAAATGCACAGCTTGGTGTGGTTTATGGGCCGGTGGAATCATCGAACACTATGCTGGAACGCGTCTATTTACGGCAAAATGCCTTTTATTTGAGATTAAAAACCAAACTTTATAATGAAAAACCAAATATATGTGGCCATCAGATGATGCTTACGTTCTCTAATAACTTAGCCCTACGCCACTGACGCCGATTCATGTACCCTACGGTCTTGATGTCGACGGTTCGGGAGTGACTTTTTAACTAGTCGCTGCCACTGAACCGCAATTTGACATGTGTTAAAACGAGAAAAAAAGACGGAGAGGACGTCCGGTTCGCGCTGATTGGGAGTTCCCCGTTGCGCTAAATCTCAGCGGCGCTGATCCCGGCTCCAAAAAAACACCTTATTATCTGTTACAGACGGAAATCCTGCAGTTTCCCACGTCAAGCGAAGCCCTTTTAAACTTTACAAGTAAGCTATACAACAGATTTTTAATACAGCTCGTCTAATGTTTCTGAACCCAGCGTCAGTGGCGTGGAACTTCCACCAACTACAGCCCCCTAACGGAAAAGGAAGCGCAGTGAAACGATTGAAGTGTGAATGGTTAACGTCAGGAGCAGTGGACGCGCCGACCTTACATCAAAGTAACGTGGTGGAGTTGGACATATCTCATGGAGAAGCAATAGACGAAGGATGTCTCATTGTGGATAACCTCGAGGTCCTTTCTTTCGATTACACCCCTAACGTGGCCGACTATATCCTAATGCAAATAGCTCACTATTGCCCGAGGGAAACATTGGGAATTAACTGGATGCCATCAAGCTTCTAACTTGGGGCTAAACGCAATCACAACACATTGCGAAGAATTAGGATCGCTGGATCTGCACAATAATGAATCTGTTGAGATTTGTTGATAGAAATAAGAACGAGCAAGCCGATAACGGCTCATCGACAACACGATAGTGAAATCTGTATCTGATCATCGGTTCGTACAACGAAGAGTGGTCCTCAAGTGCAAAGGAAAGGGCTATTTATCGACTGAGTTATATTTTCGTAAACGCCGGCCATTCTGGCATTAAATTTCAGCCATGATGGTGACACACGGAAATTTGAAAAGGACTAATTCAGTGCGGAGTTGTATGAAAGTGAGTTATGTATTAATCCTAATATAGTCACATAGAACTTTACAGAAATTAACTGGTGTAAACAATTGACGTGGCCCTATTTAAAAACCGTGGAAGAATACGTTCTTTTTCTCCCCTAGAAGCAGTGACAGTAGATGGCATTCTTCTAGGTTAAATTGAAAATTTTCAGATACGTCTCTGTAATCTGCCCCAATTGGCTAGCAAGTGTCGACGTAGCAGCTCCGTATTTCAAATGATTACTATAAACATATCCTTACTTTACTGGGCTGCTATGGACATGGTTGTGGGATCGTACAGATCGTTATCTCTATCATGAGTACTACTAAGTATAATGCATATTACAATAAGGCATAGTCAGTCGAATGGAACCAGTGCTTTGATTATAACAATTCTAATCTTATCTACTGTAAAAATGCTGAAAGAAATATTCAGTAATGCCTTTCAATTGCATTTCACAAAAACTGCTGGATGAAATCCCATCTCCGTATTTCAAATAGTTACTATAAACATATCCTTACTTTACTGGGCTGCTATGGACATGGTTGTGGGATCGTACAGATCTTTATCTCTATCATGAGTAGTAGTAGAAAAAAATAAAAACAAATTAGAGCTGTTAGATGAAAAATTTTTCCGAATTGCTCTTTTTGGCCAGGTTCGTGAAGCCAAACAAAGGAATATTGTATAAACTGTAGGCCACGAATATCAAATACGTCCATAAATTGTCAACTATAAACCTGTAATGCTACGTTCACTTCAGAATCCTGCCCATAGGAAGGAAATTAGATTTGCATATAACAGTAAAGGAAAGAATATTCTTTTCTTTTAAAGAAACAATGACTTATGGAATGACACCAAAGTAATTAAAGAATAATATTGTTTTTAATTAAGCTTAATTAATTTATCCCCGAAATTCTTGTAGGAAAAGATTACTTTTTCATTAAAGAATTACTTTTAATAATATTTATGGAAGTCTGATGAGAAGCTCATTCGTAATCCGTTTTATTTTAGAGACGGATGTAAGAAACTATACAAGATATTTAATTTTAATTAATCAGTACAAATAAATTGAGTAATGAAGGCATATTCCTCAATTTAAAGCCAAAATAAACTTAATGTAAAAAGGAACTCATAATTTTCTGCAATAGGCAATGAGCGATAAACACCTTCTGGTCAGAAATTTTTCTAAGGTGTTTCTCTTACAATAAAATGTTAACGGTATAAGCCATTAATTTCTAAACTATCAAATTCCCCACTTTATACTTCTAAAGGCTTTTTCAAAATCGCCTGTATTAGCTTTCACTAAGCATATAAATAGTGGTCTGTATGGTCTAGTGGTTAGAGAGTGGTCTGTCTATTCTAGTGGTTGGAGCATGAACGCATAAGCCAAAGTTCCCAGGTTCAAATCTCGTTGGGAGCAACGTGATTTAGTTCAGGGGATTTTTTGGACAGACTACGAGTGTTCACTCAGTGTTGATATGTTCTGATTTAATCAGATCATATCATAGCTGAGCAGGCACACGGGAGCATGGTACTGACCAAACCAACTTCCGAAAAAATCAATACGGTCATGAGAATGAGATACTCTAACTATCTCTAAGCGAAGGCCCGAGAGGGGCTGTAGTGCTACAAAGAAGAAGAAGAAGCATATGAATACTATTTATCTAGTATATCAATGTCATACTTATATTTGTTTGAGTATATAGTATCAGTTACTTTCACAGGATGGGTTATCATACAAATTTAACTACAGGTTTACATAAATACACATATTATGTTCTATGTACAAGCTTTGATGTTTTCAAAATCATACAATATGTTTCAAAGCTATGAAACTTACCCAAAACGTAAAGTCAAGCTATTTAGTCAATTATGTTGTTTATTTGATATAATTCTATTAACTTCAAAAACATGTATAATATGCCCTCCTAAAACTAGACGAATATTCATAAGTTTACCGTGATTTACTTCGGAACGGCATGATAAACTTTAACAAAAGAACCGAACAAAGCGAAACGTCCATCAACTAGGAAAAGAATTTGTTTCGGTTCCAAAATTGCTATATTTGTTCAAATCTGGCTTACCTAGAATTCAGTTAATTCGCCAAATATAAGGACATTGTCATATGTCAAATGGCGCTATGTACCGAAAATTTGTATCTTTTAGTTCTGTAACGGTTATGGACAGAACCACTTTTCTCGGTAATTTACCAAATAAACAATTTCGTTATACGATCTTGCAAAATAATCAAGTATCTTATTAAAAAGAAAAACTTTAAGTTTATGTTAATTTAATAAAAATGATAAATTATTAAGAAATTTAGTACTTAAAATAAGTTAGACTATTTTAATTCATACGTTAATATTAAAATTTGTATTAGTTCTTGTAACTAGCAACTGTTTAAAATCTCATTTTAAATTTAATTTTTTTGTTAAATATTTGGGGTTTAAAATTAATCGCAGAAAAGATGAAGGCTTCTTAATATAAAGTTTATAAAAATGAATAAAATGAATTGCTAGCGTAACGAAGCCTTTTTTTCCAGCAAAACCATTTTATTCCAGCGGGAGAATGTCAGCGAACGGTCTGTATGCGGCTAAGAGGGTAGGGTTCATGTAATCCGCGAATGGCTAGTTTCGCGTTGCGGTCGGTACGCGGCGCCATAGCTTGTGTTTTCGGTTTTGTCTTCGAGTAGTATATTTCGGGCGCCGCGTCGGTGATATTCGGGAGCGCGTATTTTTGGCGGTTCGTTTTATTCATTTCCCCCGAGATGGAAAGATGCATTTTAGAGTAGTCGATGGAAGTTGTTTGACGCGTTATTAAATCGGGCATGTGAACCGGTGGCTGAATTTTTGTATTTCGGACTTAGTCTGCACGCATAAGACCCACGACCGACACTCCTCTCCGAACTAGCCAGCAGCCACCTCGGCGTTGAGTGAGTGTGCCCGGACTTGTTGACCTGATGGGTACAGTCCGTTGTCACGTTCCAAGACTTCATGTCTAGAGCCGATGAGAGGTCGGTTCAGATGTCCTTCGGGAAATCCCGAACTTTTAAGACCTGTGCGAAGTAAGTTTTCTGATTAAATTCTCGTAACAATTATTCATTGTCAGTACTAACAACGGCAGCTCATCCATCCTTAAAAAGGCAACTTCTTCAGTGCTGAAGTTTACTGTTTCCCCATTAAATGCCGAGAAACGCTAATAACTGTCAATACATCTACAGCTCTGCTCCTATATCCTACTAACACCTCCTTTGTGGCGTCGGAAGAGCATGGAGACGAATCTTCTGCGCCTGATAACGGAAACGAAGTAATAGCCATGCCGCCCGAATGAAGGTTGGGCGACAAGCTAGCTCCTCGTCCCAGGGAAATCCTACATTGTTTCGAAACCTGCAACCGAACCTCAGAATGGATTGCACCTAGAGCAACAAACTTGCAACTGAAAAAAGGAATATGGCATCAGATCCTGGCATGTAACATCACTGAACAACCGTGGTGCTGTTAAGGACCTTTCACAACAGGCCAATCGATATAAATCAAGCATACTGGCAATCTATGAAACGACCTGGACTGAAAATGATATGCAAGACATAAGATCGCACACAATATTGAAAAGTGGGAAGCCTACTGGAAAACGACAATTCGGAGTGGCCTTCATTTGAATAGGGAGTTCAAATCGCACGCTATTTGTTTTAATGAAGTCTATGAACGGTTTCTTATAAAAGTGAAATTTTTCAAAATCAGGCTAATAAAGGTTCACGCACCGGCCGGAGAAAAGGATGAAGAAACAAAAAAAAAATCTACAATTACTTGTAAACGCCAGTCGACTCATTGCCTACAAAAAACATAAAAAATTCTAGGTTATTTCAACGCTAAGGTTAACAATGAAATATCTCATCTGGCAATGACTGGACGATATAGCCTCCATGATCAAACAAGTGACAACGACCAGCGCCGGATTGACTTTGCATGTAGCAGCAATCTAGCCATACGCGCGACTTGCTTCCCATATCGACACCTTCATAAAATGACCTGGGTATCACCGGATGACAACAAACAAAACCAGATCGACCATGTTCTGATCCAACAACGATGAGCCTCAAGCATACTTGACGTCCGTTTACACCGAGGAGCCAATTGTAACTCAGATCATTACTTGGTCAAATTAACCTTGATGTCGTATGTCAAAGGCATATTCGGCGAAGACCAGCCCGCTTCGAAAATTTGACATCCAAAGGCTTCAAACGGCATCTGTGCCCAAAAATTTGACAGGGACCCTCGTCAGCCAGCTGACTCCCATCTGATCCGAGGCATTGTTAAAGACAAGCAGCGAGCCCTGGATCGAAGTAAAGGCGGCTATTAGGTCCGTGGCAGAACATACTATAATACATCAAGCCCAGCTCAAGAGGAATGATTGGTTCGATGATGATTGCCAAAATGCGTTGGACAAAAAGAGTCACGCGTACAAAGAATACGTACGTAGAAAAATCAGGATGAAGAGTGAACACTATGAAAATCTGAGAAGAGTAGCGAATAGATAATTAGAAGCAAGAAAATAAAATACTGTAACGACCGATTGAGAAGTATCGATGTAGCGAGCAACAACACAAGACAAGCATACAAAGTAGCAAAAAGCCTGAAACGTGATTATCAGCCCAAAACCACACTCTATCGTGATGACATTGGCAATATCATCGCTGATTAAACCAAGATTAAGGAACCATATTTCAAAAACCTCCTTGGTTCTCTGCATAGCTCTAGAACAACGTTGCCTATAGGTGTCGGCGGAGAGCTTCCACTGGCTCCACCAACTCTGGGTGAAGTTTGTTCCCAAAAGAATAATAAACCGCCAGGCATTGATGAGACTCCCGTGGCGCTCATTAAATATGGTGGCAGCAATGTTCATAAAGCCATTCACAAAGTCATCCAGCACATCTGGAAAGATGAGCATATGCTGAAAGAGTGGAGTCAATCAATTAAACTCCCTATCCACAAAAAAGGTGATAGGTTACAGTGCGAAAACTATAGAGGGATATCACTGCTTTGTATAGCGTACAAAATATTTTCAAAGATCTTTGAATATAAAATCGGATCATACACCAACAGTATTATTGGGGAGTATCAAGGTGGTTTTAGAGCGTTGTCATTTGGCGCCTTCTTTGAATGAGATAGTGCGTTGGAAAGTTATATCCCTCGCTGAATTCCAGTGAAAGTTTTGTGACATTCGGTGCAGTGGAAGCAAAGTTATTGCGTCTAGAGTGACAGTGCTCGTATGTTTGTGTCATCGGTATAAAAATGAGTTTCAAACAAAGAGCTAATATCAAATTTTGTTTTAAAATCGGTAAAACGTTTACCGAAACATTTGAATTGATGATAAAAGTTTATGGTGATGATTGTCTATCTTGTGCCAGAGTTCATGAGTGGTTTATACGTTTCAGAGATGGTCATGAGGACATAAATGACGATGAACAAACGGGCCACCCAAGATCAGTGATCACCGAAAACTCCATCGAAATTCTGCGTGAATTTATGAAAAATGAGCCGAAAGCATCGTTGAAATTCATGGGCTCGGAGTTAATTATCTCCAAAACATCGATTTATCAGATTTTAACCGATCATTTGGGCTTACGAAATGTCTGTGTACGTATTGTTCCAAACTAAACGAGACTTTTGTCATAAAAATTCACTCTTGTGAGTGATTTTTTGACTAGAAATCGCATTTTAACCATCAATCACTCACCGTATTCACCTGATATGGCTCCCTGTGACTTCTAACTATTCGGGAAATTGAATTTGGTAATGAAAGGAAAACGCTTTGCGTCCATAGAAGGCATCCAAAAGACTTGTACCGTCATCCTGAAGGACATTCCGGTCAATGGCCTTAAACACTCTTTCGAAAAGCTGTTGGATCGCTCAAAACTGTGTATCGAGGCAGGAGGAGACTACTTTGAATAAATAAACATGAATTTGTCTGAACAAAGCTCCTGTCGTTTCTATATATTATAGCTCAGTCTTGTATATATGCAGTAAAAATAAAACTAGCTACCAGAGTGTACAACTTGTTCATTATTTAATAGTCCTCTAAATAGTCAAGTCAGATCGCATGGTTTTCATTTTTATATTACATTCTCTTTAATTCTCCCCTGTTCCATATAAAAAATACTCTATTTATAGTTATAAAAAACACGGAGGGCCGGTATTCATTCTAAACCTTAAAATTGGCCTTCAAAAAGAAAGATTTGAAAAAAAGGTCATTGTGTTATAATTAACTTCTGGCTGTGTGACGTTCCTTGAGGCGTTGACGTTTTTATCTCTTTCCTGATAAGGACAACGTCATGTGTCGGCCTTTCAGGATGGAATAAATGGAGAGGCTTCACCCAACAAGAATTCAGGGGAAAGGGCAAGACTGAGTTCATGGGGTCTGCTTGTCATTTCCCTTCCAGTACTTCTCAACTTGCCAATAAAAAACGGACGGAGAATTTTATTCAGCCAGAAACAGAGAAAAAAAAAATAGATTTATTTTTCTTTCGAATCGCTTTTATTACGAGCTCCCCATTGCTATCCCCGCTTTCTGTTTATAAAACCAACCTTTTTTTTCTGGAACACATGTGAGTTATTAGCCAATACCCAAATAAAGTTGGTGCTTGCTTAACTAATACGCTTGGAAGCTTTCACGTTGAAAAACACGAAAATTTCATCATGATGAATGCGGTCGACTTGTGTTAGTTTTCCAATCAGTTCCATCCTATTTGTTGCATTCTTCTATCGGCCATTTTGCGTTTTGGCTTGTCGGGGTATCTATCGCGGTGATGATACCTCGCATCTCATTCCCAGGGTTACAGATTTTTGGTAGATATTTTATCTATGAAAACACTGGATTGGTAACACGAAGCATAATCTTGTTTGATATCATGTCCCTACAACATTTTCCGCTCGTTGAATTGAGTCCGGAGAAGGTTGTATCTCAACTTGTCAAACTCTTTGCTGTTCAATTTCTCAAATACTTATTTATCGTATAATTTTATTTTTCCATAATTACTATCTTTTTGCCTATATCAAGATAGAATACCGGTTTCTCCTTCAGTTGCTTAATCAAATTACGTTCTTTGCTTTGCTGGTTGATCTCTATTTCTATTACCTGAATAGTTTTCTCCCTTATTGCTTGCTGCTTCTCTTGAGGTAGAAATTTTATGGCTGCTTCTATGCCCATCACCATATCGTCCATGGGTAAGTTCTTATTGCCAATAGCGAAATTTAAGTCGTTATTCAATAGAGCTAGCTGTTGCTTAATGACCCCCGGGTGAGAGAGATCTGGCAATTCAACAAGGTGGAACTACTATCGTTGGGTTGTCGTCTCCAATTCCAGTGAACTTGGCGGGAATTGGCGTTCCCGTGGTACCCAAATCGCTTAGTAAAAATAGTAGGACAGGAACTTCATCTGAAACGTAGTGGCTTGTAGTGATATGGGTAGATAAAAATGTCCGTGAAGGACTGCAGCGATTATCTGCTGCCTCAGCGGAAGAGGATGTTAAGACCCACCGAGATTGACCTTGTCTGGGGACGCGTGAATGCGCTGACAGGCTAGCGTTATGGTGTCATGGGGCGGGTTCTTTCCCTCAGTACACTGGCGGAGACTTCGTCATTACCGGCGATCCTTATGGCCCACAAATAAGAGCGGGGCATTCAGATGGAGGTGGTGCCCCCTCGCACCCTCCCAACCGGATCAAGATCCAAACGTAGACGTGACCATATATTTCCCATTTGAGTGGAAAACTCATACAAATATAATTTGCATGAACTTTCCATCAAATGAGAAATATAAACGTGACCAATTTATGTTATAGAACTCTTTACCATAAAAGGGCATGCGAGCGGAAGGCCACGCTACCCGGTAAGAGCCCCTGTTAAGCAACAAAAAACGGAGCAGGGTGCCCGACGGCTAGCCCATATGAGTGGAGGAGCCTGCCATCGTTGCGGGTCCTATACCCGGCCGGGAAGAACGGAATGGAAAGACCGAGTTTTTTAAGTTTAATAATTCATTTTATTCATTTCTTTTATACCGATGCCAAACAATTACTTAAGCGTGTTTTCAAACAAAACTTGATATTGATATTTCTCAAAAAAAAAAACAAAGTTTCTCCTTTTCTTTCCGACGAATTGCAATTTGTCCTCCACAAAAAAAAACAAAGTTTGCTTGTATATATAAATATAGAAGTATAAGAATGTTCTACTATTTTGTACACTTTTTGACTACAATGCTCCACACCGTCTATCTCGAGTCATTTACAATTAAAATATTCACATAGCCATTTCGGAAGTAAACTAAATCGTTTTAATCATGTAACTCAATATTTCTGAATGGTCTCAAATCCTTAAACGAATTCTCTTCTCCGTGAACAACTATCTGATATCGTCGTGCCAACGAAATTCCGCATGCACTAAATTCGCGCAAGCCGAAACGTAATTCTAATGTTGTATATGATGTTAAAATAATCGGAATATTTTCAAATTCAAATGAGGTTTCTATTCCACGCTTCCTCGTATCTTTTTGCGTACCGGCAAACTCATTAAATCCACAATTGAATGCCGCAATTGAATGTGGCATTTTCTCTAAAGCATCTTCATTTTTAGGGTTTTGTACTAAAATACAAAACCCTATTGCAATCACGACCTGTGTCCGTCTGTCCGTCCGTCCGTCCGTCCGTCCGTCCGTCCGTCCGTCCGTCTATATGTCACAGCACTTTTTCTCCGAAACTATAAGGGCTACAGCCATGAAACTTTGTGGAAAGGTACGAAGTGGTGACCTCTTGAAAGTTCAAGGATGGAAAAATTTTTCAAAGGCGTTTAAGGGGGTCTCCCCATATAAGGGGGTGACCCCTCAAAAAAAAAATTTCACCATTGGTAGTCGAGTAGGGTGTCATTGGAAAGGTCTTAATGAGATCTTTTCAAAACAAGTCTTAAAATTGTCTTATAAGTACCGAGGGGGGCAGGGGAAGGGGAAAAGCACGAACTTTTCGCGTACCCCCCCCTCGCGATTGGACACCTTCCATCCGAAAAATCTGAAAAAAATCGTGAATGTAGGCCTTAATGAGTACAACAACAACAAATACATGAGAAGTCGAAATTCACTCAACTTTGTTAGTAATAGTATGATTTATCGATTTTGTGTTTTCTTGAATAAAATCTAAACAGTACCCTTAAACTCAATAAAATTTAGCAACTATTTATAAGATTGATCTTTTCGGAAAGTTTCATAAAGATCGAATAGTATTTACCGAAGTTATAGCGATTTGAATTTTCGTGTATTACTATGGAGCAATATGCCCTGTATTACTATGGAAACATATTGCTATGGAGCCATATGCGCTTTTTACCGACTTAGACACTACAGCTTTGCTAGAATTTGCATGAAAATTTCATGAAGATGAGTACATACAATTGAAACAAGTCGAAGAGGCAGGAGAGAGCTCCTAGCAAAAGGGCTTTGTAACCATTCTAGGATTCGAAAAAATAGGCCATGAATCGATGATTACAGTACAGAGGAGTGGCCCCTGAAAAAAAATTTCATGAAAGGTAGCCGATATGAGTATCAAATGAAAGTTTTCTATGAGAGCTTTTCAAAACAGTTCTTAAACT
Source organism: Odontomyia ornata (assembly GCA_963969285.1). Lineage (NCBI taxonomy): Eukaryota > Metazoa > Arthropoda > Insecta > Diptera > Stratiomyidae > Odontomyia > Odontomyia ornata. The sequence continues at coordinate 141,123,341 of OZ017742.1, read as the reverse complement.
GACAGTTTTTGCTTCAGTGGGAGCACAGGGGGGGAAATACATGAAAAATGTGTTTCCTCCCTCGCGAATGGACACCAGTGATCTAAAAAATCTGAAAAAAATATCAAAGGAGATATTTATGGGTATAACTATAACAAATACCTCAGAAGTCAAAATTCGTTCAACTTTGTTAATAATAGTATGATCCTCGAATTTCACATTTTCTCCAATTAAATCGTCTTTGACATGTTTCTTAATTTTATTCGTTGCTGGTTACTGCATTTTGTAAGTTGAGTACAAAACCCTTCTGACATGAGCATAGGTCTGTCTACCCAACTTGTTTATATTTAGTTAGTTAATTTATACAATTAGTTAATGATTTAGGTATTCTTTCTACTTATGGCCCAATAAGGAAAACGTTGAATACTTTTATCGATGGGAGCTGGGAGAATAAAAATGCACACTTGATTTTTTGTAAAAATGCATGTTCATCGCGTGCACCGATAAGTTATATCGTTAAACTATCATTTACGTCCACCAATGCACGTGTACGGCGTATTGTGTATATTACTATTGCTAACAAGAAAAGTCACTAATAGCTACGGACCTCTGGAATTCATTTAAAGATTTCGGGAATTTGCAGATTTTTATGCCTTTTTGAAGCTTGGAGGTCAGTTAAATTAAACTAAATAAATCTTTGGGCAAATTATTGGAATCCAAAATTGTAGCTGCTTCCAAAATTGAACTAAATATCTCTATCATCTAACTCATAAAATTCATAATAATATTTAAAATACAAACACCATTTGAAATGATTGTTCAAGTCTTCTTTTTGATGCTCCTGGTTGCAGCGCGAAACAGCCTTCACAACTCGGGCAATTGAAAATTCCTCACCCTCAACGCATGCAAAACAAACTTGACAATGCAGAGGGAATGTCAAGAGCTCAACTGCGTGCATCTCCAATTCACGCTTCAGGACGGCACGTATGAGGCACTTGGCAAGGTTTAACGTTTTTCAAAATGACTCCCAAATGTAACAGGGCCATTTAAGTCCATTATATGTGCGGCCCGATGATTCCCCAATATACACCTCATCACTGTAGAAAAGGCTTTGTGGATGCTCCAATCCGCAGTAGCGTATCAATTTATACCCCGAACAAGGATTTAATTCGCTCGTGCTGAAAGATTTTTAAATAATGCAAATTTTATCTTGGTGGGAGTTTATTGTGCGTGGAGGCCTGATAAAAATGATAATTTCAACTCGAAGGATGCCTCTTTAGATACTGGTATTCCATTGAAACTAAGTTTCCTAATGACGCAATTTTCACCGTATTCACTTATTTCACACATTCTGTTAAGATTTACTTTTGTTTTCATTTTCTAACCAATTTTTATAGCAGCAACTACGGAGAGCAACAAAACAAAAGAATGTTTCCCACCATTCACTTTTTGCTATTGGTTTCTTTGTACTTTTAACACTAAAGTTGAAAATATTCTCAACGAGCTATTTCAATTTGCACTCTTCATTTTTTAAGAGACAAATGTACAATCCACATTTATATAAATAATTGGCCTTACCGGCATTTATGGATCTGAATCAACGTGAAATAATCTAAGATCGGTGTATGGGCACATGTAACCGCAACTCCCCGTTTGTTCTTGAAATTATCAGGCGTAACGGAATGATTTGCGTACAAACAACAACAAACCGAACGCCTTGCGAATCACTTCCTCGCACCTCCATGATATTTATCACCATGCCGCTCTTTGGACAAACCGGTCCCCGTACGGTAGCTTCCATGATGTAATTATGGCCGTGACCATTCTCTCCATTGCATTTCCCATCTGTTTCGCGATTGCCGTTGTTACTTAAATTTTTACTATGTAAGCGATGTGCCACACTGAAATGCTCTTTTTGGGTGAGATAACTAATGATTCACTAAGACGTGATGTTAATCCACTTCACACGGCACCGAATCAAATAGCCACGAAACGTATCGAATTGCGAAAGCGTTCCATCGAACAAAATTTCGTCAATTCGTCCGTGGTTGTTCGCGATTTCCCTTCCAAACCAATGCAATTTTCTTTGGGAGCACTATTCCGCAGGGGGATGGTAATATATTCGAGTTAAAGGGTGAATGGGTGAAATTGATTTTCAATTTGCGCTTTTACCAACACTTTTCACACCGCACGTATTTTGCACCGTTGCCGTGTCCCAACCCGTCTTCCACGCGTAGCGGCTATAAGTCGACCCTCCGTACGCGTTTCGATTTTATCGCCACAAGTTAAGAGCTTGATAACTACAAGTTCACTCCTACAAGTAAATCACGATGTTATCTCCTTTTTATCCATCAAATAATATCCATTGTGCACAATAAGAACAATAATGCCCAGATCGTTTCGGTTTCGCACCCTTCTAAGCGGCCGTACTTCGCGTGCTTCCCGGGTGAAGCTCTTAAATAACTCTCACATCCACCCAAATCTATTCTTTTTTTCCCTTTCTCCCATGTCGCTACCGGTGAAAATCCAATCAGCTGCCCACTCAGCCGAACTCGAATGCATTCCGTGATGTAATACACCGTTTTGGGCTGCACTAAATCAGTGTTCTCATATCCTAAATTTTAATGGGCAGATTTAAATTTTTCAAGGAAAATTGATTATGTAAAGAAAAATGAAAAAGATTCTAAATAGTAATAAAAGTTAAGTCTCACGATGAATATAATTAAAGAAAACGTTTAAAATTTAATATAGAGGAAAATTGATATAAAGTTACATTTAATATAAAAGAAAATTGATATAAAATTACATTTAATAATAATAATGAGAAGAAAAATCATTCTACCAATTACGATTTCAATGGAAATAATTACTTTTTTTTCTCTAAATCTGCCATCAAAATTTTGGATAGGAGATAGGAAGGTTTTCGAGCAGACTATGTGATTGTTATAAGACTGCGGAAGCTGCAATGGGCTGGACACATGAATCGTATGGACTAACAACGGATACCCAAAAAGGTATTGGTTGGGAGAAATGAAGGTCGGAAACCAGTGGGGAAACCAAGGAAACGCTGGTCTAACTCTGTCGACGAAGACAGTTCAGCGCTGCTCAGATTTCAAAATTGGAGGACGTGGTCAATGGACCAAGACAGTTGGAGGCGCTATTTGGTGGAAACGAAAGCCCGAGAGGGGCTGCAGCGCTACAGACATTTGAGTTTTTCGATAACAAGATCAACTGATAGCTGCAAACCTCAACCCTGGAGGATTCAAGTACCACAAGCAGCTGGTGAGCCCCATCTTCAGAAGGTCAGCTGAATTGTTGCGGCCCTTCGCCACTTGTTGTACAAAAAAAAAGGTTAGCTGGGTCTCGAATCTAGCAATATGAAAGTTAGGAATTCCCTCAATGTAAACAGGAACCATAGTTGGGGGCGATGATTGGCGCATTGTTCCAATCCCAGTCTAATGGTGACCGTGGGGTAAGGCTTATTTCTGGTAGGTACCCACGTGAATCCATGTCTATTTCATGTCACTTAGTGAACGATTTCGATTATATGTTTACTATAAAATCACTTACCGCTTTCACTCCTATTTCTTGTCTACTTCCTTGCTTTTCTAATATGTTTCCTAGTTTCTTGTTTAGTATTTCCCTGTTTTTGTCCTTTTTACAATCGATCTCTCTTTGTAATTTATCCAGCATATTATCCATCATTCCTTCCATCCCTGTGATGTGGCTGGCGAATTTTAGTGCGTGATTATATGGCTTTGAAGATAAATCAGATGACGATTTATACTATTATTGACCAACTTCATTTCTAATTTTTCTCTTCGTTTCTCCGCGCCAAATAGACCTAATTTAAGTTTTGTCATGTGAATCTTCGGAACGAGTTTTAATCTTATACATGCTTTCAAAAACATGATATCCTCAATGCACTTATTTTTTTTTAAATTTTACCAGCCTATAAAAATCTGAGCTAGACTTGATTGCCATTTTCAATTATTTGAATTCTGGTTTTTTTGCGCTTTACAAAATTTATTGTCAGCTTTTACTTTCTCCAATGCAAATTAAAATAACTATTTGATTTTAAAACATATATATATATATATATATATATATATATATATATATATATATATATATATATATATATATATAGGTTTATATATATATATATATAAATATATATATAGATATATATATATATATATATACTCGTATATATATATATATATATATATATATATATATATAGAAATATATATATATATATATATATATATATATATATATATATATATATATATATATATATATATATATATATATATATATATATATATATTTCCAGGGTAAGTGATCCCTCTTTTTAATTTACATTGAGGAAAAAGTTGAAAATCTATTTTACTAAGTACAAAAGCTCCGAGAATTCAACTAATTTAGAAATCTACTCCTGTACCAAGGGGAAATTTTTGAAAATCACTTCATTAATAAAACGTACACTTCCTTATACCAAAAGCAATTGCATCCCGTAATATGAATGCAACATTATTTATTTTAATTTCAACCAAAACTATATTATCTCATCAGTTTTGACAAAACAATGGATGATATGTACTTCCGATATTAACTTACGGGTGAGTTACTTTCAACCTAAAATCTAAAGTCTAACTTTACGCATATGATCAAAATACGCTATCTTATCAGGATTTTATGATAAAGTTCATTTCCTCATGTATGTTCGCGAATCATACACGTCATACACGTACAAATAAGTCAAAAAATCCTAGTCAATTAATTCATAGAAGGAAGCTCAGCTGTGATCCATTCGTGGATGTTAAAGTTCAACGTGTTCAAGCTGTAACATATTGTATGTATCTTAGCGCCAACATTAACGAACATTGAAGGGTTTCCTCTCCATCTCTTTTATGGATGGATACTAGCATGCTACGAGTACCATCGTTTTGCAAGGCATTATGTATCCATAGTAAGATCTTCAGTTAAGTATCTCGTAAGCTAAGTGTAGTAGCAGTTTTTAAACGCGAGTTGGAGCTGACGATGTACGAGTATATCCAGCGGTACCTGTCGTACTATCATCTATTGCACGCAATACTGTCTAACCATACTCACTAGTATTCGCGGCACCTCGTAGTTTATGTTAAACATATCGTTTGTTGATACTTCTCGTCATATATCTTCACATGTGGTGAGCTCCCGCGTTTGGATTCGGTTTTTGAGTTCACATTCACATAAAATCGTAAGCTGCGCCAAATACATTAGTGTGCTGGGAATTGTCGTCAAAAAGTCTTTTATAAAAACAATTTCACAAAAGTTTCGCGGATTCAGTGGATCGAAAGCATTCCGAACCGGCTGGTGAATATTTAGTCAAGCCTGCGCGCTCTACCATGCAAACTTGTATTTACTAAACTTTTTGTTCGGACTTTTTATCTCTCATTTTATCTTTTCTTCCACGAGTTGGAGTTGTACCGTCAAGAATTGTGCGTTCTTTTGCGGTTTCATCGATAATCGTTGCTTAAAAGCCCCATTAGTAACTGAATCTCTAGTGAACGTATACTAAAGTCACTCTCACGTTAGAATTGGTTTTCGTTGTAAGTTTGCAACAACAGTTAAAACATTTGTGGAAGGTGGAAAGCTTGTTCACGATCTGAAGGTGCCAGTGTTGTGATAATTATCAAACAGATATACACGTGAGTTCGATGAACACTTGACATTTGTGACGATTTGGCATAACTCTTTCAATAATTTTGGCAATCCCTGGTTCTATTTTTAACTATCGCGACAATTTTATGTATTTTCGCTTCACATAACGTAAATTACAGTGCTATAATTCAATCCTTCTAATATTTTGACCTTGTTTTGTTTATTTTTTTAAAGTGAAACAAATATTGACATTAACAACAACCTTGACTTCGTCGTCAACTTCAGTAGCAGCACCAACTACCATCATGAGCATAAGGTATGTATTTTTGATATAACACTTTTCATTTATGTATTAATTTCTGTGCGACAAATTCAAAAACATTTCAAATACGATGTATCTATAAAACACGTCTTTGATTGTGTTAGTGTTCAATAACAACTTGTTGGGAAAGAATTAAAAAATTCCCCCTTTTCGATAATTTGTGCATCTCTTATAGCGCATATCGTATACGAGTACCTATACCTTATAAAGCTTAAAATTTCATCCGCGAAATTTTCAAGATCTTATCCGGATCGCGACCTATACGACCTTCAATCAGCTTGTGAAGCAGAATTTGGCAAAAAAAAACCTGACAAAATCGCCCAATTTTTTTAGATCGACAAGAAATCCTGCTTTAGAGAAAGTTTTCATAGTAAATATTCCAAAATGCTTTAAAGAAGTTCTTTTAAGCGAAGGTAGATTAAATATATTCGTTGCTCTTGAAGTTTTCTTTTTATCTATTGGCCTGGGTTGACAGATATGTTATTCGTAACTTCCGGAAGAGTATGTTAGCTGGCCTGGGTAGAAATATAGGTACTGGCCACCGATATCGACCCTTTGTCCCATATAAGTGAAATCCAATACTGGCCACGAACTGGGATATATTCGCTATATTTTGAGGAGGGAGTAAATAGTTATGGCATGAGGATCAGTGATGGTAAAGGATCCCTGTGAACTTCTTTAAGTATAAATAGAGCTAAAAACATAAGAAAATATAAGGGGAATAACAACCGATCAATGAGCTAATAACGTATTAGTTCTTTCCCATGCTTACCAGAGAGGCAATCTTCAAAAGTCAAAAAGGTAAAACTAGAGAGGGGAAGTAGGGAGTACCCCTCCGGTCTCGTTCATAGGATGACTTGGGATTATAGTAATGCTACATAAAAGTCCCATTTATTTTCTTTTTATTTTTAAATAAAGCTTATGTATGGTTGAGGTGACCGGACGATTCATTGAAAGTTAAAGGAAAGGTTTTATATTTATACATATGTATGAGATGTCTATTTCCAGATGAAGGGGAGTGGGAAAAGCTCAACAATATTAAATATTAATTTTTCACGTCTCAATATAAGAGCTAAACTCTAGCAATTGATTCTGATTATTCTTTAACAAAATGTATATCTCTCTCAGATGGTGGGCCCCTCTCCAGATGCAGTCAGTAAACCTACAACTGATCTCTGAACTATGTGTAATCCCATCACGTTCGATACAGGCTGTAACTATTTTAATGAACTTATCTTGCTTTAAGTGAGTATGCTAAAGATTACTACTCCTGATACCAACCTTAGCATTGCAGTCGACTTCCTCTGTCGCCTCAACTCTTTGATAATTTTCCTGCAAAATTCTTTTCCCAAAGAGATATGTAGTCCAGTTAATGTAAAGTGTGTTGATGCCAATTTCAAGACAAGTGTATTTTGGGGGATACAGTCGTCCTGGTGCAAAATGCTGCCTCCAACGGACTACCGGCTTGCATCTGCAACAATTAAGACTAGCTAAAAGCTAGAACTGCAGAGGCTGCACGCTAAATGTGGTTAATAAGGGCGCTAGAGGCCTACTACCGGTTCCATTTCCGGTTGAAAGAACAGCGCAACATACAATCCTCAGTTATAACGTCCTCGTCGAGAGATTGATTTCCGTTGTCTTCTGTCAACTGTAAGTCATGCGCTTTTAGCTGTCTCCCTTAGTAAATTCATTGTAAAGTTTTAGATCATTCATCATAGCTCAATTTAGTGTGGTTTGTATAGTGGTCCTTTTTAGTAGGTGTACTGAACTGGTGTGCCTAAGCTACCGCTCGTACTTATTTCTGGATTTTTTTTTTTGCATTCAAATTACATTTCTTAGTCTTAGTTTGTTTGAGGCCGCCTTGAATCCTGTGTATTAAGACGTGCACAATGCAATCGTTAAACTCACTTAACGTGGTAAATAACAATTTATTGCAAAAATCTAAATATATCACATTTCGTTAACTGAAACTAAACTTGTCTGCTTCGCGACCAAAAGCCAAAGAGAACAGCGGATGATAAGTCTTCTTGTTGCTAGCTGATTGGTTGCCAGATGTGTAAAGTCAAACTTCCTCGAGATTCTGTCAGCGCCACTCAGTGTTGGAAATAGTTTATGATCGCCACAGTACCCCCTTTCCAGAATTAACGTCAAGTTGATGTTGGAATGGAATGGAATGTCATGATGTTGTTCGTTGTAATCTTTCGTTGTATAAGCTGGTTGTAGTCGTTCGGTTGAGACTGTCGCATCGTGTCCCTTTATCTTGATAATGAACACTGGATCGTTGATTCGTTTAACCAACTCGTGTGGTCCTGTGTAGGGTTGCTCCAACGGCTGTCTGACTGCATCGACTCGCAGGAAGACATGAATGCAAGTGTAGAGATCCTTGTTTTTTTGGAAAAGGCTTCTTTTAATGCGGTGAGCTGTTAGTGTCGGTCGAAGGAGTCGCATGTGCTCTCGAAATTTCTCGACAAAAAAGGTGGGATCGGCTGGCATGTCCCCGTTTGTAAAAAATTCGCCCGGAACAAGTAGCTGTTCGCCGCCGTAAAGTAATTCGGCGGGTGAAGCTCCCAAGTCCTCCTTGAGTGACGTTCGCAATCCTAGTAGCACAGTTGGAAGTAGTTCTATCCAGGGTGTTGGTTGACTGCACATAAGAGCTGATTTGAAGGTTCGGTGCCATCGCTTAATCGCACCATTAGACGCAGGATGATAGGGTGTTGTTCTAATTCATTTCGTTCCAGTCGGATTGGTAAGGGCTCGAAAAAGTGCGCTCTTAAATTGAGCGCCTTGGTCGGTTGTCAAGGTTTTGGGCATTCCAAAACGCACAACCCAGGTATTGTAAAAAGCGTTGGCGACTGTGTCCACAGTAATGTCTTGCATGGGCACTGCTTCTGGCCACAGTGAAAACCTGTCTACCATGGTAAGGCAGTATCGATACCCGCTCACCGATGGCAGAATGACGATGTCGATGTGTACATGATCGAATCTTTCGTTCGGTACGTTTATGTGTCGTAGAATTTCGAGCGTTGACAGGAGATGCAGTTGCGGGTCCACCGTATCGTTTCCTTCTGAATGCTGAGCCATACGTACTTTTGGCGCAGGTGGTGAAGGGTGACCTTGCCGCTCGGGTGAGCGAGTCCGTGAACTGAAGCAAAAGCTTGTTGACGAAGTTCCGGTGGGACGTAAGGACGAATGTGTCCCATTGAAGTATCGCAGTAAACTGTTGCAGTACCGATTGACAGCTTTTGTAGTTGTAATCCCGTGTTGTTGTTGTCTAGGAATATACGAAGCTCGTCGTCTTCTTGTTGAGCCTCGACTAGTTGAGTTGGATCTAAGGTGAATGGCATGTTGATCGTATTAATTCTGGAGAAGGCGTCGGCTACCAGATTCGCCGAGCCGTCGTAAACTGAGAAATGAAGTCCAACTGTATGAGAAGAAGCCGAGTGGTTGCCAGTGTTCGCCATCGTGCTGTTCCAAGGCTGCTCCTATAGCAATGTCAGATGCGTCAGTGACAAGTTGAAGTTTTGCCTTGTGATCTAGATGGACGAATAAGGCTGCAGTTGCAAGGTCGCGTTTGCACATTTGGAAATCTGATTCCGTTTGTGGTGTCCAAGGGACTTTGTGATTATCGTTCCTCTTCCTGTTGCTAAAGAAAGCTCCGTAGAGGATGTTGTCCATGTGCCGTTGAAAAGTTTGTGTGGCATTTCTAAGACCGAAAGGCATGACCAAATATTCAAACAACCCGAATGGTGTTGTAACGGCTGTCTTTTTTATGTCGGCTTCGGACATCGGTATCTGATGGTACGCCCGTTCTAGGTCCAACTTCGATAATATAGTTTTACCGTGGAGCCAGTCAGCCACGTCGTGGATATGTGCATTGAAAAGATTGTGTGGCATTTCTAAGACCGAGAGGCATGACCAAATATTCAAACAACACGAATGGTGTTGTAACGGCTGTCTTTTTTATGTCGGCTTCGGACATCTGGATCTGATGGTAAGCCCGTTCTAGGTCCAACTTCGATAATATAGTTTTACCGTGGAACCGGTCAGCCACGTCGTGGATATTTGCATTGGATATCGATCCGGTACTGTCTGAGCGTTAAGTTTGCGATAGTCACCACAAACTCTACAGCCTCCAGATTTTTTGGCCACCATATGAATGGGACTGGCCCAAGGACTACTCGATGTACGGCAAATACCCATTTTAAGCATCCGATCGAATTCTGCTCGAGTTGCTTTCAGTTTTTCGTCTGTCAGACGTTGAGGACGTTGGAAAATGGTGGTCCAGTTGTTTCGATGAAATGTTCCACTTGGTTAGCTGGTGCTGATATCTGTATTGTTGTTGTTGTTGAAGACGTGTCGTGAGTCGTAGGCTGAATGAAAGTTGCCGTTGTGGTTGCCTTTGCATGTGTCGTGGACACCCCGAAAACATTAACCAGAGCGATTTTTCCCGAGCTGGAGCAGATAGAATTGTCATCTAATAGCCTTCTGTTTTTTTTTAAATCGATCAAAAGCCCGTAATGTGTCAAGAAGTCCGCCCTGATAATTGGTGTAGAGACATTTGCTACAATAAAATTCCACGCAAATAGACGCTTGAAACCTAAGTGTATCTTCAAGGATCGTTTACCATACGTGGTAATTGCGGTGTTGTTGATGGCACATAATTTTAGCATTTGTGGCTGCTAAAGTTGAGCGAAGCGTTTAGGCAGAATCGAGACGGACGATCCGGAGTCGATTAGGAAATTTAAGTGTGACTGCTGATCGGGTATGTGTACTCTGAATTCTGGAATTTTATCAATGTTGTCCACCACTCCGGTGATGAAAGGCCACTGTCTCAGTTTCCCTGATGCTGATTTGCTTGAAACGAGCAAGGCTCCGAGCACCACTTCGCTTTTACGCGAAATCTTTTATGGTAATAGCAAGCCTCGTTGTTAGTTGAAGTGTGGTGGCCTCTTGAACCGTGCAAATAAGAGGGGTTGAAATTGTTTGTCGATTTTGTCATCTGAACGATAACATTATAATGCTGACGCTCAATTTTTTCAAGCCGTTTGTTGAGTTCCGACGTATCAGGCGCGCCTGCTTTTGGTGGAGTGACCTCTGTAGCCAATAGGTAAGCCGTAGCACTGCCTTCCACTATGCGGTCTGCTATTTTTGCGAGTTTTTAGAGTTCAGAATCCTCGTTAGCAGTCAGAACGCACGCTCACTGGTAGTCGCTTCATCCACAATGTTTTGAGGATATCCTCAGACAAATCCGAAGGTGTGAAATTTTGCATTTCTCGAAGTAGTTGTGACGGTTCTTTTCTGTCGAGGCAACCGGTTTAGCTGTCGCTCCTAAGATTCGGAGAATCTGGTGACAAGAGGCTGTTTGAGCGTGCCGTATTTATTCGTGATTGGTGGCGAACGGATAATGTCAGATACTTGCTGCAGGATATTGATGTCCAGAGCAGCGATAATCGTATAATAACGAGCGTTGTTAGACGTTATTTTACTGATGAAAAATGCGACTCCGCCTGCACAAACCAAAGCGTTGGGTCGCTACGCCAAAATGGTGGCAATTTCACGTCTTGAAGTTTATTACTGCACCCAACGGTGGCAACGATTTGGGCGAAGATATCATGTCCTTGTTTGGTTCATATAGCGTGTCAAGAACGTGTTGTTGTCGCGCCTTGCCGGTGGCGGTGAATGTTGAACGAATATGCCGGTTGTCAAATCCTCAGTCGCCATTTTAATGGGTGCTCCCCTAGCCGGGGCTCACGTCGATGATAGGGTCACCATTTGCAGCCGCCTTGGATCCCGTGGATCAAGACGTGCACAATGCAATCGTCAAACTAACTTAATGTGGCAAATAACAGTTTATTGCAAAAATCTAAATCTAATCTAATCGTTACATGAAACAAAACTTGTCTGCTTCACGACCAAAAGCCAAAAGAACAGCTGATGATAAGTCTTCTTGTTGCTAGCTGATTGGTTGCCAGATGTGTAAAGTCAAACTTCCTCGAGATGATGTCAGCGCCACTCAGTGCTGGACCACATGTTGATGTTCTGAAGTGCCATCTAGGAGCTAATTTCCTCCCCAAAGTGGCCTGATTGTGACACCTCTCCCACATCTTAGACGCAGTCATATTTTGCTGTTAGTACAATTGTACTGATAGTAGTGAACTGCAGAAGTAGCTGTGCTAAATTTATTCTAATTCGCAATAACCTGTTGTGATTTTATTAATTTCTCTTCTCTTTGCGCGGAGAAAACCGAAAAAATGCCTTTCATTCGGGCTTTTGCGCGCTTTCTTACCATGCTAAGTGCTCACATATTTCTGGATCCATAAACAAGGCCGATCTCGAACTCTATTGGTTTTGTGAAAAGTGTCGAGAACATTCAATAGCATCATATATTACTAAGTTGACGAAGGTGAATGATAACATTAATTCATTGAACGAGATTTGTTTCGATTGCAGAGCAAGTTTGTAACGACCAAGAATAAAATTTCCATTCTTTTGGTTCCCTTAAATATTGCTAGTAGTACTGTTGGCTAGTATTGAGAAACCTGGCCCTCAGGTCAAACTAGGAGCATGAAAAGCTCGAAGACTTTGCATCTTCCTCCTGCTGGACCAAATCAAGAGCTTCCCCATCAAAATGAAAGCACTAGTCCCGCTGCTCCAATTCTTCATCTGAGCAGACAGTGACTTCGTCTGCTATTAATGTAAGGACAGGACTTCAGTGTAAGAAGAGTGTAACGGTCGAAGTCAATAGGATTCACACATCTAGTGCTAATTCATTATCGATTGCTTGCTCATCTATTTCAGAGGGTCCTAGGAACTTTGATCATCTATCACAAAATAGACCATATGAGATTATTCCTGCTCGTCCATCATATTCATCTCTTTCTCATAGTCATCTTTATCGTGTTGTGGCTCTACCTAGTCTTGTTTTTATCTCTAGAATGGCACATCAGATTTCGGGGGATGACATATTAAATTATATAAAAGCAAAGCTTGGATGTTTAGATGGCATTATCAGTTGCTTAAAGCTCATAAAAGAAAATCTGCCGGACCGAGTAATGTCCTCCTTTAAATTGACAGCTATCCCAACTGTCACGTTATCAAACAGCACTAATTTCTAGCTTCCTGGGACACTGATAAAACCATTTGTTCCTGCAAAAAAGATATTTTCATCGCAACCAATCGGTAAATAGAAAAAAAAATAGTGCAAGGTAATGTTAAGAACAACATATGTATATATCTATGATCAAAATGTAAGGGGACTAAGAAATCAAGTTGAATCTTTTGAGCAATTCTTGCTTCACTGCGTACTTTGATATCATCTGTATTGCGGAGACGTAGTTGAATGAAAGTATCTTTAATAATGCACTTTCAACTGAAGACAATATTCTCAAATGCGATCGGGATATCTCTGCTTCATCAAAATTGGATGGCGGGAGTGTCCCGATAGCTGTCAAGAAGACCATGTGAGTTTCAGCCTGCTGTAATTTCTCATCATCTACTATTGAATATATCATTGTAGAAGTCCAACTATCTCTTAATAAGTACCTTCTCGCCGCTTCGGTGTTTATTCCTTGTAATCTTCAATATCTTTGTATTATTTGTTCTTTGATGAGCTATCATCGTACATTGATACCTTCTTTGCACACTCCCCTATGTTAATTCGTAGAGACTTTAATTCCCCTTCAGTTTCATGGTCATCCTTCCCTGCGTCTGCTCCGTCCATCATCTAACAACCTATCCATAACTCTTTCCTCTTTTCTATCTTACATTTCTCTTCCCATATTTAATTCTGTACTTAATGTAAACGGCAAGCTTTTAGATGTGTTGCTTCCTAACAATTCTTATCAGGACTTGTACGTATTTTCCAGACAGAGCTCTACTTATCACTTCGTTCCTGAATAGCTTCTGATCCACCACTTCTAAACTCTCAGAATTCACTGACAATGTTGCTTCAGCTCTAAATGTCGTGGATCTAATTATCTAATCTCTTTCTCTTCCCGGTGTAGTGCCAACTATTTATATCTAAATGTTCCGAAATGCCATAAAATATCGTTCACCTTAAAGAAATCCCTTATAACACATCTCTACATCCTAAATCAATGCCCTATTAATAATGTGGATCAGGTGAAAGGTCTAGGGGTCATCTTTGACCCACAGCTCAAATTTGATCTCCACATTTTAAATCTAGTGTTTAATGCACATTTTAAATCTAGATCTAGTGTCTCTAATCCTAAGTCTGCTGTCAAATTATTGATCTGTATTGTCCATCCGCTCCTGAAATACTGTTCCCAAATTTGATCGCCCCACAATGATAACCTGATTGTCCTTCTTGAACCTGAGAAAGTTCACTAGTTCTTTCTCTTGAAACTCCCAGATTGATTCTAGACGACTGTCTTCTATATAAAATATGTAATCAATTTACTGATACCAATCTTGACAAAGTCTTCGTCCGGGCAGAACTGCGAATATCCTTGATATTCTATTCGCTCGGGTTGACCCCTACTTTCATTCTCCACTGCTTGGGTTACCTCGAAATCATGATCGTCCTCGAATTTGTCCTTTACCTGATTGTCTATTTTTGCTTAAACTAAAACTTAAAAGTTTGCTTGGTTGTTAATTCTATAAAATTTTTTACTACTTCACCATTTGTATTAGAGGTCACTCGGTATATTGCAGGCAAATAAATAAATATTCTCTTGTGTAAAAACAATTTAAAAGACTTTCAATCCGTAACAACATGGCCTTGCAATCCCTTGAATGATCTTTATCATGCGATAGCGAAATATAAACACCTTCAATTTAACACTAAATGAAGGCCTCTTTAGTAAACTTCAAAAATCAATATTCAGCCTTCTCCATTTAGGTGCGAGAAGCGAGGCTACACGCAATTTCTGTTTCGAACCACCAACAGGGCTGCAAGCCCAAATTTACATTGTTTTTAGCCATACTGGGTCTGGAGTTCATCTTTTCGAATAAAGACCATTATAAAAAATTGCATGTCAAACAGCATTGAATATTTGACCATTCAACTCCCCTAACCCCTTGCGAAACTCATTTTGCTTTGCTATGTACTGCTCGAATTCAGCTTCAAATGAAAGCGGATAAAGTGTGGTTCAAAAAATAATATGACGCTGCTTCTGCCCAGGGGCATAAGGGGCAAACACGAAAGATGAACATAAGTAGCGTACATGGTGTATGTAAGTAAATGTTCCTCAAATAGGATAGAATCACGCACATGGGTATCTGCGGTTGGACAATCAGGGCAGACGGTCAGTTGGTACAGGAGATGTCTAGCTCAAAATCCCTCTTCCTCTCATTACAAACCCCTTTACATCACTTGGATTTGCTGTTTAATTAAACCAGGTCTACGTCGTTAAAGGTGAAAAAGATTGCGGAGCATATGTTTGTTCGCCTAAATATTCAGTGCTGATCCAACGTTTCACCTGGTCAGTTCATTGGATTTTTACAGTTATATATAAACGGAGACAAGTTCATTTATGTGCAAACTTCGCGTCCCGGTAAAATCCTACATTGTTTCGAAACCTGCAACAGAACCTTGGAATCGATTGAATCTACGGCAACGACCCCGCAACTGAGAAAAGACTGGAAGTGATATTTAAGATATGAGATCGCACACAATATTCAGAAGTGGGAAACCTAAGGCAATCAGTGAACAGCTATGTGCGATCCGTATAGAAACAAAATTCTTCAAAATTTGGCTAGTAAATTTACACACCCC
This sequence comes from Odontomyia ornata, assembly GCA_963969285.1. NCBI lineage: Eukaryota > Metazoa > Arthropoda > Insecta > Diptera > Stratiomyidae > Odontomyia > Odontomyia ornata. The sequence continues at coordinate 141,107,652 of OZ017742.1, read as the reverse complement.
AACCAAAAAAAAATACGAAGGAAACGTTCTACAATCACCTAGAAAGACCCGTCGACTAATTGGCTACATACGCCACAAAAATAATTCTAGGCGATTTCAATTCTAAGGTTAGCAATGAGCTATCTCATTGGGGAACGACTGGAGGATATAGCCTCGACGATGAAACAAATGACAACGGCCAGCTCCTGATTGACTTTGCACGTAGCAGAAATCTATTCATACGTATGACTTGCTTTCCACATCGACGCATGCATAAAATGACCCAGGTATCAGTGGATGGCACCACACAAAAGCAGATCGACCATGTTCTGATCCAACAACGTTGGGTATCGAGCATACTTACGTCCATACATACCGAGGGGCCAATTGTAACTCGAATCATTACTTGATCAAATTAACTTATCGATGCAGCACGCAAATAAAATACAATATTTTATTCAGTTTTTACGATCTTGAAGATCAGCTGCATGCACAGAAAAACAAAGCTCCAAGTATACAAATCTGCAATAAAAACTATGCTTTACGCTATGGATGCGAAAAATGGACCCTAACCCAAGCATCCGCAAACGTATTGGACGCCTCCGAAAGACGGGTGCTGAGGCGAATAATCGGAGCGATGCTAGACGGGGACCAATGGTGAATTCGATACAACCATGAGCTGTATGAAATTTTTCACGAGCCGGAGGTCTCAACGATTGTAAAGCAGGGGAAGCTGCGATGAGCTGACCACGTGAATTGTATGGATGAACAATGGATACTCAAGAAGGTATTCGTTGGGAGAACTGAAGGCTGGAAGCTGGAAAACGCTGGTCTGACTCGGTCGAAGAAGACAGTTCATCGCTGTTTATATTTCAAAATTGGAGGAAGTGGTCAATGCACGGAGACAGTTGGAGGCACTTGTTGCAGGAAGCGAAGGCCCGAGAGGGGCTGTAGTGCTAGGAAGAAGTATCAATTCTGATATACATACCAATTTTCGTGTCTATAGCGGCTATAGTTTAGGGAAAAGAAACTGTTATGATAGGCGGGTAGACGAAAATACGGGTCATCACTTCAATAGTAGTATGTAACCTAGTAAGAAACCCTAAAAAAGCTTCTTTGTCATCTAGAGTTGACATTGCATTCTGTTGAACTCATTGGCGTGTTTGTTAGCAATTATATGAATTTAGTAATTGTACAATGGTGTCCATCTTAGCAGCTGGTATTTTTCAAACGACGTATTCCAAATCAAACTAAATCGGGGCACATATAGTACATCACCCTGTTTTAGATCTGATTCAGTTAGGAAACTTTCAATTATGCTCTTTTAATCTCTACCATGGACTCGTAATTTTCATATCATGGACAAGTTTAATTAGAATGTCAAACCCATGCATTGTTTTCTCACTCGGTCATCACGTTGTATTGAATAGAGTGCTCACCTCTTGAGAAAGATTGTAAGAAAAGAAATGCGTAGATACGCGTTTATGTATTGGATTGTGGTTTAGGTGTTTTATCTTTCACTAAGCACCTTTGGAATTACAGGCTTGATCAAATTGCAGCTCGGAAAGAAGCCCATATCGACTCACCCAGTTGATAATGATTTGTGCCGAAGGAGTTGAGGTATCCTGATTTGGAATGTTTCTGGCCACTTACCAAAGTAGTCCGTTGGGCCGCTATTTATGGGTTTCCTTGATTCGACATAGGAAAGGTTCAAATGATATCAAAAGCAATCTCTCAAATAACTACGTTTAGGACTTCATTTCACCCCGCAATTTACATTTTGGGAGTTCGGCGTATGCAACGACTGTCCAGTTACGGCACCAGTCTTTTACATCTTTCTCTTATGTACCCAGCAACGCGTCTCACACACCTTGTTCGATGTTATATTTGGTTATTTTTTACGGTTTTGTACTAAAATACAAATCCCTATTGAAATCGCTACCTGTATCCGTCTGTCCGTCTGTATGTCACAGCAGTTTTTCTCCGAAACTATAGAAGCTAAAGCCATAAAACATTGTGGAAAGGTTGGAAATTAAGGCTTCTAGAAAGTTTTAGGGTGCAAAAAAAATTGTTCATCGACCCTCCATATAGAAGAGTGACTCTCAAAAATTTTTTTTCTGTCAAAAGTAATAAGTATCATATGAAAGGTCTCAATGAGATCTCTTCAAAACAAGTGTTAAAATTACTTTATCAGTATTGAGGGAGGCAGGAGAAGGGAAAATGCATGAGATTTAGGCGTACCCCCTACGATTGAAAACCATTCATTCGAAACATCTGCAAAAAATAATGAGATAGACCTTTATGAGTGGAACAACAACAAATACGTCAGAAGTTGGAATTCACCCAAGTTTGTTAGTAATAGTATGATTTATCAATTTTACACTTTCTTGAATAAAATCGTAAGGGCACTCTCAAATTCAATAAAATTCAACTGGTAAATGTCAGTCATTACTGAAAAATTCAGAAATATCGAGTCGTATTTAAGAGAGTTATGGGGGTTTAAATTCTCCTGTATTACAATAGGAACTATAGGAGTACATGGCTATTGGACAATATGCACTTCCAATCAACTCAGACACTGTGGGTTTGTTAGAATTTTCATGAATGATTTGATTTACATGAATTACACTATGGGTTTGCTGGGATTTGAATGATTTGGTTTGCATGAATGATGAACATCTTTGAGATTTTGCTCAACGGCTGACATCCGTAATCGTAAAACGTAATGGCGGCTGTTTTAAATGAAAATATTGAATAAAATTGTGCTATTTTTCGCAAATTTCAACATTTAAGGTACATGCAATAAACACTTAGTTGAATTTATTAATGAATAGCAGAACATGAGCAGCTTTAAATAAATAATCGATGATAAATTATGAAAATAGATCCAATAACAAATAACTTCATGGGTGAAATTTTTTGAACTTTGCTAGTAGTAGTAGTATATGTAAATTAAATATTTTCACCTGTAAAACTGTATTAGTATGATTAAATTGGATGGAAATAGATCTTTATTTGTAATTTAAAAGGTCTTTATATTCGATGAGCTTTAATAAAATGTACAGATGTTATTGCCGTTTGAATTTTCTCCGATTACAACAAACAAACACGGGTTTTCTACAATATGGGCTTTCCATCGAACCAGACACTGCATTTTTGATTGTATTTTTTCCAAATATATAATATAATAAAAAGCCATTTAAGATTCGGCTTGGTCAATGATTATATCAATATTGCAACAAAATGTTGGCCAGTTAAAATGAAGTAACACTGGTTTTTCTTTTGAAGCATAATATATATGTAGTGCATGTCATTCAAGTTTTTCTTGAATTAAATCATTCTATGCTCGTATGCCTGCATATCGTATGTTAAATACAATACCCTTCTGACACGAGCGAAGTTCTATCTACCCAACAATTTTTTTTAAAAGCCGTCGAGCCTTGCTTTCTTGTGTGAGCAGACGCATTTCGACTTCTTTGAGTCATTTACACTTTTCTATTTAGTTATTTAAGGATTCCTTTCAGAACTTCAGGTATCCAAATCCGATATGTGTGTCCATCGATTGACCCCCAGCCTCGGCTCAGCCTTAACTGGTAGGGAGGTGAATGCCATTTATACACAGAGTGTGGGACTCCCATACGCGACTGGACTACCCACTAAACATCTCCCCTGTCAACCTGAGAAACCAGCCTGGAATTGTTTGACACATTACTTCGGGCCAGGTCTCGTCTTGTTACGCCGTGAGGTGCCTTCAAGCTGGGGAATCCCTTTCCTAGCGGGAGGGGAGAGGGGAAGAGGAAGTGCCAGAAAAGCGATCCCCCAGCCCCAGCGCCCCCGGCTGCTGTGAGTCTCTTTTATATTTTAGGACTGCCCGAGCATAATTTGCCACCTGGTTCCATTTGTCAACCGATGCGAGTATCACCGCAACTATATTATCCGGGGTGAGTTCTCCCGTCTCCCTGTAGAGTTCCCTTTGCAGCCAGACCCATTTTGTACCCGGAAAAAATGTGTGACAGGCATTGTCCTCCTCTCCTGGGCAAAACCGACAATCGAGGGACCGTGACTTACCGATCTTGTGCAGGTAAGACTGAAAACACCCATGCCCGCTCAAAAGCTGGGTCAGAGAGAAGTCAGTCTCACCATGCCTTCGATTTAGCCACGGTCTCACATCCAGGATGAGGCGCGCAATCCACCTTCCCTTCGAGCAACTGACCCAAGACTGCTGCCAATCATTGAGCGAGCGCTGTCTCTCCTCGCAGACAGCCATCTCCGTCGCATCCTCGTTTCGGCGCAGGTAAATAGCGCGGCACTCTCTAGCAAGGAGGGCGACGGGTATCACGCCTGCAATAACTCTCACCGCCGAGTCAGAGACTGTCGGAAACGAAGATGCAATTCTCAGTGCTCCTCTTCTCTGTACCTGTGCCAAACATTTTCGGTATACCTTCTTGCTGAGAGCGTCGCCCCATACCTCTGCTCCGTACAGTAGCACTGACCCTACAGCACTCATCAAGAGTCGTCTTCTTGATGGGCTGGGTCCCCCCACGGTTGCCATAAGTCGACTCAGAGCCGATATTCCCGAAGCAGCCTTCTCAGCCGTTGCCCTGATTTGCTCATAGAAACTCATCTTCGAGTCGATCAGTAGCCCCAGGTACTTTGCCGCTAGCTTCGATTCGATTTGTATGTCTCCAATACTGATCATTCTTACTCTTCGGATTCTCTTTTTTTATCAAGATGACCACTTCGGTTTTCTCCAGTGCTAAACTGAGCCCGCGAGCAGTCATCCAGTCTCTCACTCGGCACATTAGCATACCTAGCCTAAGTTACGCTTGTTCAACGGTGCGTCCAGTGACCAGAGCCGCAACATCATCCGCATAGCCGACCAAGCGCGACTCATCTGGCGTCTCAAGTCTCAGTAGCCCGTCGTAAGATACGTTCCACAGGTCCGGACCAAGAATAGATTCCTGGGCAACACCCGATGTAATTTCCATCCTTCGTTGGCCCTATGTCGTGTCGTAGAGCAGGCTTCGGTCCTTTAGGTAGTTCCTCAAAAGCCGCATTAGATATTCTGGAACTTGGAAAAAGTTTTCCAGAATATCCAGAATATCCACCCATCTAGCGGAGTTGAAGGCATTCCTGACTTCGAGTGTCACCAACAGGACGATCCGTCGCTTGGTGCGACTTTATGCCTCTGCCTTTTGGACCACGTTCACCACTTCTGCAATCGCATCAATGGTAGAACATCCTGCTCTAAAACCGCACTGCCGAGGAGATCGGTCCCCAGAAACTCGAATCACGTCAGTGAGCCTTCCCTTGATGAGTTTCTCTAGCACCTTCCCAGCCGTGTCAGGCATGCATAACGGTTGATATGCAGACGGCGATTCGGGATTTCCCTTCCCCTTGACGGCGATTCGGGACTTCCCTTCGATCGTACCGGGAAAACCCCGCCCCGTAAGCAAGCCTTGAACGTGCTGAGCAGTAAGTCAGGAAAATGATGATAGACAAGCCGCAACACCTCAGCTGGAACACCATCTTGACATGGAGCCTTCTTCGCTTTTAATGGAAGGACTACCTCTTCCAATTCCGGCTATGTGAAGATTTCTATGCAGGTTTTTGCGATAGTCGACCTTGAAGTCACAGGTTCGTAGTCGGGCTTTCAATCCCGGGATTCTGAGATCTCGTTATTCTGATACCGCTCTATTTTTCAATCCCGCACAATGCGGGACTATAAGTGCGGGATCCCGCAAATTTACGGGACTAATAGGCTCGAGCGTGACAGGCCGAATCTTGTGCACAAGCTGAGTGGCACAATCATAAGTTATCACGATCGTTACATTTTGTTCGCGTAGCCTGACTATCGCTGGCGGGCGTTAGGTTATAGTTGGATATATGCGAACGTGAGTAATTAATCAGCAAAGTGGATTGGAATAGTATTCAATTCATCAGTTGCGCAAAATAATCTCAATTAGTTCAGTTGGTAGTTTTTCGTGGCGTGTGGACATTTTTAGTGTAGTGTTTATATTTGAAGAATTTTAAATATCAAGCGCAATGTTGGCAGCTTTTCCAACAATTCTTTTGTTTGAGAGCATTTTCTCGGCCCGAAGACGGTTTACCTCCATTATCAAAACCATGGCTAGATTGACCAAATATTTACATGTACATTTGAAGTTGAAGCGTGGTAAAAAAATTACCGAAAAATTTGACGCCGACACCAGGTTCTAGCACAAAATCATCGCCCTTGGCTCCCGATCTACCTTCTTCTGATTCGGTTTCGACATCAAACTGACATCAAAGATTGCCGATCACTTTTCTATCAAGAATACTCGCGTAAGAAAGACGCACGTATGGCTGCAAAGGATAGATTGTCATTAAGTGTTTTTGGGACTTTTTTAGACTTGTGAGAACTTTTTAAAGCTAAAGGGTACACTTTGCCTCGATCCTTCTCAACCATTCAAATGATCGTCATGAACTACGGAATGAATCTTCGTAATTATTCAAGAATTCTTAGAATTAGAGGAAAAGGATAATCGTTTCACTTACTTTCGACGAATAGACGTCATCTAGTAACAGAAGGTATCTCAATATAAATGCGCATACCTACGCTAATGACCGTGCCACGTTCTGGAATTTAGGACTTTCCCGTATTAATGGGAGTATGCCAGCAAAAGTATGTGTGGATCTTTTGTATTTTTAAATACTTGCTACAAGACTGCGTGCAAAAAGTATGGAAGAAAAAGTGAATTATATAGAGACTGCAAAACAAGACGGAGTAGTTTGGCCATTACGGTGGAAACTATCAATAAATTGAAGTTGTGTGTTGCCAAATCTCTTAATGATATGGATTTTTCTAACAACATTGACTATAACTTTTCAAAAAATCAATTAGTTGCGCTAAAAATATCCAGAAACCGTTAAAGCTGGCCGTTGAAGTTCTTTGTCGTCAAAATACAAACATTGCGACAGCTGAAGCTTGCTTAGTTTATGATTGAAAAACTGGACGAGAACAACTCATCATTAGCATTGAAACTGGCTTGACAATACATTTTACAACGACGTACAAATCTCACTGTACTTTTGAATAACCTTCAAAACCCTTGCTCTTATCAAACATCGTGCGAACATTTCCTCTATCACCAAAATGTGTGCTCCGAAAAGAAGTAATAGATTTAGTGAAGAGGATTCAGTTCAATGTTCCATGTCCAGGAAAAGTTGACGAGGATAACGATGAACCTTTGGTTTTAGTTGGTCGAACTATTGAAACTGCAACAGACAACAGCAATGAAATGGCGTCACCAACAGATCTCACACTGCAGGAAAAACTGGAGTTTGAAAGTAGGTTCCCTCGAGTCAATCATTAAAAAAGAAATTACCCTCTATGAATCTGGAGGTTCAATGGGAAAGTATCTTGCGTTTGGATGCAGTGCTCTAAAAAGGATACCACCTATTGAACTGAGAGGGCTTTTTATTCTGCTAGATACATTGCTTCAAAAATACGCAGCAGTTTGACAGATGACATTTTAGCCATATTATGTTTTCTTCGTATACGTTTTCAATCGCATTCTGCTGTTGAAATTGACTGAATCTTTTATTGATTTCTTGTATTACATAATACTTATGACATCACATTACACTTATCTTTTTGATTAATTCAAAATTTTCTAAATTACAAAGCTACATGTGAAATTGATCCAATCATGGACTACATTTCAAATTAAAATGAAAGGGACTTTGTCACAGCTTCATTGTTTTCTTCACTTTACATAAATATGATGCGCGGGATCCCACAAATTCTAAAATCCTGCAGGATTGAACATTTTCAATCCCTCGTGTCGGGGTTGAAGAACAGCTGCGGGATTGGAAGTCTAGTTCGAAGATGCTGCAGCCAATGTACCACCTGACCTTCCGAGCTCTTAATATTCAAGACCCAACTTATTGCTGCATGGTCAGTGCACAATACGAACATTTTTCCATACAACTAGGTACTTGTGGACTATTTGTTTGAGTTTGTGTTATAACAAGTTGAATTAGCAGGAGAGTGCTCCTGCTAGAAGGGTTTTATAAAACAATTAGTAAATCAAACAATATATTCTGCTTATCAAAACTTGACTAATATACAGATTCCATAATTTTTTTAATTCGCTGCCATTTTGTTTCAAGTATTTTGACCCCGTCTCTTGGTTAGCCATAATAACCCATCAATATTATAAACCATTTCTAAAATTTTCACCAAAATTCCCACATATTTCTAGTGTCTAGGTCCGTTGCAAACGTGTATCTCCCTAGTATCACGTGTTAATGTTGTTGGAATTTTTAAATATTCAATCGGCTGTAACTTAGCTGTTTATTGTCCAATAATTGTGAAATAGATATTTAAGGGCTTATAGCAAAAATGTAAAATTTAAAAAATGTACTATTATTAACAAAGTTGATTAAATATCAACTTCTGAGGTATCTGTTGTCCTTGTACTTCTAAATTCTCACCTCTGTAATTTCTTCAAGATTTTTGAGTCAAAGGTCGGGGGGTACACAAAATTCTCCCCTTCCCCTGTGCCCCTTAAAGCAAAACTTGTCATTTTAAGCACTGTTTAGAAAAGTTCTCATCAAGACCTTTCATTTGATACCCATATTGCCTACATGCAATGAAATTTTTTTTTCCAAGGGCCTCACCCCTATATGGGGAGACCCCCATTAAACACCTTATAATTTTTTTTAGTAAAACTTTTAAGAAGGCGTCACTTTGCACCTACCTGCGAAATCTTATATTTCTATCTTATGTAATTTCCGAGAAAAGGTGGTGTGGCAACCGGACGCACGGACAGACAGGACCCGATTTTAGTAGGGGTTTGTAAAATGATTTTAAAAAACCCTCAAGAACACGTGTGCAAAAGTATTTTTCCAAATGCTAGTGCATAAGTATTTACTGCTCATTGATAACTAGATTAAGCAAATTTTTAGGATTGTTGCTAAATCACGTTTTCTACAAGTATTTCTATAGTCCTATAATCTGCAGCTAACGCATAATACAAACATATCAGTCTCCATTAAATATCTAAATAAAACGACTAAGCAGATTCAGCTAATTCACACAAAACTCGTGTGCATGCCATTGTGTAATTATTTGAAAGACACATGTTAATTTGAAAATCTAAAAATAATGCAAGTCTTGATTCATGGTCAACAGATTGTGGGTTAATATGTGGACATTTAAAAAATACAAAGATATGCCAGCATATTAAGGCAATGAGTCGATGTTCTTTTTGCATCCGAAAAATGATCTTGCAATAAACATGAAATTTCAATGTCAACACATAGGTCCCAATTCAAATCATTTTTGCCAGGTTTATAAGATAAATTTATAATAACCTAATAAAATTTTCGGCATAATATGTAACTTGTATCATAATAATTTATATCAAATAAAAAAGATTATAACAAGGTAATATTTAAAAAGGTAAAAATGAAAATCTTCAGCCTATGTGATATAAAAAAAGATAGTAAGCTATTCCATAAACAACCTGCTTGTCTACTTCAAAAAAAACTAGAACGAATCGGGGCAACGAGGCAAAACTTTAAACATAAAATTTAGTTTGAAGTAATAAAACCCGACATCAAAATGCCCTAAAATGGATGGAATTAATCAAATTTCCAACTTTATTCACATTGTTGCATATGTTGCAAATTTTTATGTCAAATCGGGGAACTACTTTTTGTGGTTGGGAGGTAAATGTGATTTACGCACTGAGTGTGGGACTCCAATGCTCGCAAGCGACTAGACTACCCAGTAAATATCTCCCTTGTCAACCCGAGAACCCAGCCTGGAACCGTTTGACACATTACTTGGGACCAGATCTCGTTTTGTTACGCCGCGAGGCGTCTTCAAGCTAGGGGATCCCTCCTGCTTCCATGAAGTTTATTTTAACCTTTTTAGGGGTGTTTGAAGCCGATTTATATTTTTTTTCTAATATGTTTCTCTTATTTCGCGTATTTTAGACTGAATGATATCCAAATCAAAATTTTTTAAAAATCCAAGTTACTACCCCAGCAAAATTTTCGACTATGCAAGAAAGATGAAGAGAAAGATATGGATTCAAAAAATTTGGCCAAAGATTACTTTCATCAACTTAAAATTCATCCATATAAGCTGATAAAAATCCTGTTCCCCTTTTTCTCCTAAAGAAGGGATATTTACAATATTGAATATATGGGCCCCTGACAATGAGCGATGAAATTTTTAAAGTATACAAAACTTCATAAGAATATGCTAAAGTTCAATTTTTCCACTTAAATATGTCCCTTATGTTACTGTTTATATCAGCAAGATCCACTGCATCACCACCATTCCGTTCCTATGCACATAAGTTATGTATTGTTACATGTACAAATAATTCTGCGAGCTGCTGTCGCAATTGTTTTCATAATCATTAAGAACGTCAACAAATGAATTTACTCGAACCCACGAGAACCCAACAAGCATGATCAACATCTGCAAGTGACGTCACTCCATTCATTAATTTGCTCGAATCTACCAGGTACCTCTCGGTAGAACATTCGCCAATGTACGAGAAATGGGTGAATAGGTAGAGACCCTATATAAAGGCGAGCTGAATGAATGGGGGGATCATTCATTACAACCGCGATAGAAAACTGCGATATAGTGGAACGCGAAGTAAAGACGATTGATTGTTTGAGTGGGAAGTGATTTTAAGTGGACAGTTGAATGACAAATTTATAGACTTAGTGAAAATTAAAATTGTGAAATACTAAAATAAGTAATTGTGCATTTTTGTGATTAATTGAATAAACTCTTTTAAGTTAATTTAAAAGACATTGCGTTTTCACTTCCCCGGAACATTAAAATTATTGGCCGCGAACCGAAAACACGCGACAGTGGTGTCGAGAAGTGAGATTAAAATTTTGGAAAAATAGCCGAAACAATAAAAATGCCAGGAAATTTACATCTAAAAATTAATCAATTGAGCATATCGGAGCTCAAAGAGGAGTTGGAACAACGAAATCTGGTTACACAAGGTACAAAGGCTATACTGATTGCACGCTTGCGTGATGCGATCGAGTCGGAAGGCGTGCTCTCAGCTGCAGAAAAAGGCGCAGAAGGTGGTGAAGCCGAAACACCAAAACCAAAGGAACCAGAAAATGCGCTGATGCAAATGTTGATGCTGATGCAGCAAGAGCAGCGACAACAGTCATCCAATTTAACTGCGAAGCTAAATGAACAATCAGCGCAGCTAAATGAACAGACATCCAGTTTAGCTGTGAAGCTAAATGAACAATCAGCGAAGCTAAGTGAACAATCAGCGCAGCTAAATGAGCAATCAGCGAAGCTAGACCAACAAGCGTTCGAAATCAAGGCACACATCGCACAGAAGCTGGAAAAACAGTCAACCGAAATAAAAGCGGAGCTCAGTAGTCTCAACAGGAAAATTAAATGCGTCGAGGAGAAGGTATACCAGGTCGAGGAGAGAATCAACCTTGAGATCAGCCAGGTCAACCATGAGATGGAAAAAGTGAAAAAGGACTTGGAAGCAGCGAAGGCAGTAGTAACCGCCTCACCAGGCCCAATTATAACCGCAGCGCAAAGCTCATCTAGAAATCTGCAAGCACCAATATTCGATGGGCAAACGGTCTGGACTATTTACGAAACCCAGTTCGAAGTAGCTGCTCGCATAAATCACTGGAATGAGCAGGAACAAGCAACTGCATTGATTCTTGCTCTAAGAGGCCCAGCTGCCGAGCTGTTGCAGACGATCCCCGTTGGATTGCATTGAAACCCGAATGCTATAATGAATGCGCTCGACATGCGTTATGGAGACGATCATCTGAAGCAGATTTATCGGTCACAGCTAAGGCATCGAATGCAGAAGTCTGGCGAAACCCTACAGCAGCTAGCCCAAGACATTGAGCGACTGGCACTTTTGGCTTATCCAGCCTACGACCCAGAACATCGAGATGATGCAGCGACAGAAGCATTCATCAGCGCACTAAAGGAACCGGAATTGCAACAAGCCGTGCGGGTAGCTCAAAAGCAAACGGTTAAGGACGCACTGGCTTATAGTCTGAACTTTGAGGCAGCGAAAAATGTGACTCGTACCACTGCCCGGGTTCGTGAGGTAGTGACAGACGAGTGCAGGTGTGAGCGCGTGGAAATTGAGCGAGATCCGCATGTAAATGGTGCGCCAAGATGCTGGAATTGCGGAGAGAAGGGGCACCTGCAAAGAGACTGCAAGAAGCGAAGAAAACCGAGCTATTGTCCAGGGTGTGCAGCTAGGAGGAGATCCAGACCGAGTCAGGAGCCCAGAATGGAAGCCCTTCAAACAGAGGGGTCGGGAAACATGTAAGAGCCAACTTCGTGGGGCAGAGGTTGGCTAGGAGGATCGACGTCCCCAGCACCACCATCATCGTGTCAAGACTACATCGAGGAGAAGCGGACTTATGCCTTCCGGGTCAAAATGTCGGAGAACACTGCACCATAACAATCGACACTGGTGCAACCCGATCGATTATCCGACCAGACCTAGTTAGACAGCAACAACTTCACAAGGGCAGAATTTTCTCACTACGGACAGCTACGGGAGAAACTGCACCTGTTCATGGAGAGGTCAACCTCCAGATACAGTTGGGAGACCTTGTGTTCCGACATAATTTTCTGGTCGCGAACATTATGGATGACTGCATTCTCGGAATGGATTTTCTGCGACCACATGGAATCACGTTGGATTTGGGCAAACGTGTATTGAAATGGCAGAATGTAGAAGTACTGATGGAGGATCCCAGCGTCCAAATTCCCAAGATGAATGTAGTGGCATGTACTGACACTGATGTACCGAATTCTTCCGAAAGCATTGTATGGGCCAAGCTTGATGGTGATTCTGAAGACCACCGATCTTATCTGATAGAGCCAACGAAGACGTCCGCATTGCGCAGTTGATTGTAGGACGATGCCTTGTAAGATCTTTAAGGAACGGATATGTGCCGGTAAGAGTCCTTAACACCGCAGACTCAACCACGAGCATCAAAGCGGGAGAAGTCATCGGCAGCTGCCAGCCTGTTTCCACCATCACCTCTTTGGAAGCTACTCACGACCATCATTGGAAAAGGAGGCAAGACACAGACAAAGCCCGGGAATCCACGTCTGCAATATTGAAGCAAGTCAAATTGCCAGTGCAGCTATTCAAACGAGCCTCTGATCTGGTCACCAAGTACAGTGACATCTTCTCAACAAGCCCGGATGACCAAGGCCGAACGAGTTTGGTAACTTACGTCATAGATACACAGGGAGCCAAGCCGATTCGACAAGCACTGAGACGTCTCCCTATAGCCAAACAAGGAGAAGTGAGCGCGCTGATCTCGGACATGGAAAAACAAGGCGTTATTGAACCTTCTGTCAGTCCATGGTCCGCGCCTGTAGTTCTAGTAAAGAAAAAGGATGGTAGCACTCGCTTTTGTGTCGACTATAGGCAGCTTAACGACGTCACTAAGAAAGATAGTTACCTGCTCCCACGCATCGATGACATCATGGGCACTTTAGCCGACGCAAAATGGTTTTCTACACTCGATCTCAAGAGTGGCTACTGCAGGTAGAAATTGACAAGAAGGACCGAGAGAAGACCGCATTTTCAGTTGGGACCGGATTGTGGCAATTTGTGGTGATGCCGTTTGGGCTTTGCAATGCACCAGCCACTTTCGAACGCTTGATGGAATACGTGCTACGTGGTCTAACCTGGAAAACCTGCTTGGTGTACCTAGATGACATCATCGCAATCGGGAGAACGTTCGAAGAGCATGTGCGGAACTTAGAAGAGGTTTTCTCCCGATTGCGACTGGCAAATTTGAAACTTAGTCCCGACAAGTGTACTCTTTTCGCAGATGAAGTAAAATACCTGGGACATGTCGTATCAGCAGAAGGGTTCAAAACAGACCCTGAGAAAATTGAAGCCGTGAAAAGCTGGCCAACACCAAACAACAAGCGCCAACTACGAAGTTTTCTGGGTCTGGCGACCTACTATCGAAGATTCGTCAAAGACTTTGCCAAAATAGCTAAGTGTCTCCATCAGCTAACTGAGAAAAATCGTCCGTATGTCTGGAACGAACAATGCCAGACAGCCTTTGAGACCCTGAAGGAAAAGCTGTGTGAATCACCCGTGCTGGCGTATCCGAAACCCGGAAAAATGTTTGTAGTTGACACCGATGCGAGCAACGGCGGTATTGGAGCTGTACTCTCCCAGCAGATCAATGGCGAAGAAAGAGTCCTCTCTTATTACAGTCGAGTTCTCTCAAAAAGTGAGAGGAATTACTGCGTGACCAGGAAGGAGCTATTGGCTATAATAGAGGCCACCAAGCAGTTCCACAAGTATCTATATAGCCAGAAATTTGTTCTTCGAACGGACCATGCATCACTGAGATGGTTGTTCAACTTCAAAAACCCCGAGGGACAAGTTGCGAGATGGATCGAAAGATTGCAGTCATACGACTGCGAAATTGTTCATCGGAAGGGCGGAGTTCATGGAAATGCTGACGCCCTATCCCGCCGTCCATGTCCAGCTAACTGCAAGCATTGCCGACGGATTGAGGAAAAGGAACCGCTCGTTGATCTGCGATTGATAACGGCGGAATTCGATGAAGGTTGGTCATCGGAGGAGATTCGAAACGCCCAGTTAGCCGATGAAGACATCGGACCATTGCTCGTATGGAAGGAGACGACTGGGCGACCTGAGTGGAAAGACGTTTCAATGCATGGCGCAACCCTGAAAAGCTATTGGGCACAAGGGAACTCCCTTCAGGTGGAGGGTGGCGTACTCAAGCGGAAATGGGAAACGGCGGATGGCAGCTCCTATAGGATGCAAACTATACTTCCCAAAAGCCGAATCCACGATGTGGTTAAGGAAATGCATGAAGGATCCTCGGGAGCCCACCTTGGTGTTAACAAGATCTTAGCAAAATTGCGGGAACGGTTCTACTGGATCCACGCTCGAGAAGACGTAGAGGACTGGTGTCGCAGATGCACAATTTGCGCTTCCGTCAAAGGCCCAAAGCGCCGACTGAGAGGACAAATGCAAACCTATAACGTAGGCGTGCCATTCGAAAGGATTGCTGTTGACATCGCAGGACCCTTTCCTGAATCCGATTGGGGAAATCGATATACGCTGGTTGTAGCCGATTATTTCAGCAAGTGGCCCGAGGTCTACCCCATTCCCAACCAGGAAGCAACTACCGTAGCTGAACAGCTAGTGTTAAATTGGGTCAGTAGGTACGGCGTACCTTGCGAATTACATTCAGATCAAGGCCGAAACTTTGAGTCACTAGTTTTTGGCGAAATGTGTGAACTACTGCGAATACGGAAAACGAGGACAACACCGCTGCATCCCCAATCCGATGGAATGGTCGAACGGTTCAACGGCACGCTCAATAAACATCTGGCCAAGATGGTTGACGAGAACCAAAGGGACTGGGACCGACATATCCCACTATTTTTGATGGCGTACAGAGCTGCCGAACATGCATCGACGGGCCAAGCCCCAGCCAAAGTCATTTTTGGAAAGACTATTCGTTTGCCAGCCGATATAAAGTTCGGAACACCCCCTGAGAAACCCCAAACGGTCTCGGAGTACGCAAGTGATCTAAGACAACGGTTGAACCAGATACATCGGACAGTGCGAAAACACCTCGAATCGGCTACTGACCGCATGAAGACCAGGTATGATCTAAAGGCTAATTCTACTGGCTTCCAGCAAGATGACTTGGTGTGGCTATATAACCCGCAACGGCGAAAGGGTAGGTCTCCAAAGTTGCAACATAATTGGGAGGGACCATACCGAGTTACAAAGCGAATCAATGACGTCGTATACCGAATACAGGAACATCGTAAGCCGAGAGCTAAAATGAAAATCGTGCATCTGGACCGTCTTGCCCCATATTACACCCAGGGAGAATTGACTACAAATAGCGACACATCTTTTCGGGGCGAAAAGAACTGAGGTGGGGGCAGTGTTACGTGTACAAATAATTACATGTACAAATAATTCTGCGAGCTACTGTCGCAATTGTTTTCACAATCATTAAGAACGTCAACAAATGAATTTACTCGAACCCACCAAGCATGATCAACATCTCCACTCCATTCATTAATTTGCTCGAATCTACCAGGTACCTCTCGGTAGAACATTCGCCAATGTACGAGAAATGGGTGAATAGGTAGAGACCCTATATAAAGGCGAGCTGAATGAATGGGGGGATCATTCATTACAACCGCGATAGAAAACTGCGATATAGTGGAACGCGAAGTAAGGACGATTGATTGTTTGAGTGCGAAGTGATTTTAAGTGGACAGTTGAATGACAAATTTATAGACTTAGTGAAAATTAAAATTGTGAAATACTAAAATAAGTAATTGTGCATTTTTGTGATTAATTGAATAAACTCTTTTAAGTTAATTTAAAAGACATTGCGTTTTCACTTCCCCGGAACATTAAAATTATTGGCCGCGAACCGAAAACACGCGACAGTATGATAGCTCTAATATGCGACCCGAATAATTGAATTCAACACATTGAAAATCCGCAATAACTCCCTTTTTACCTTTTGCTCTACGCGCTGTCGACACATTGACAATATTTCAGCCGAATCAGACTCGTAGCTTTGTTTTGACTGCGTGTGGAAGCTGGCATATCCGTGGATTTTAGAAAATGGAGAGAGAGCAATATTAGTCGGTGATTCGATTCTTGTTTTGTGCACGAGATAGCTGAGACAGTAGGCATTTCAAAAGACCGCGTGAGGTAAATCCTGCATGAAATTTTGGGCATGAGAAAGCTGTTTGTTCACTTCGGACACAA
Source organism: Odontomyia ornata (assembly GCA_963969285.1). Classification (NCBI taxonomy): domain Eukaryota; kingdom Metazoa; phylum Arthropoda; class Insecta; order Diptera; family Stratiomyidae; genus Odontomyia; species Odontomyia ornata. The sequence goes on along the minus strand of OZ017742.1, from coordinate 141,090,832 downwards.
ACACAACCGTGAGACCACTTCAGAGCAGTGTTTGACGCTGTTTAAGCTCCCGAATGAGTTTCTTGTAACCATCGATGAAACATGTCTTCAATACTATACACCAGAGACCAAGGAGCAGTCGGAACAGTGGAGTTCGTCCGGCGAACACACTCCAAAGAAGGCAAAAACTGTCCTATCGGCCAAATAGATGATGGCCACCGTTTCCTGGGATTCAGAAGGTGTGATTTGCATCGCCTACCTGGGGAAGGGCAAATCGGTCACAGGGCTTTACTATACCAAATTATTAGGCCGACTTGTCGCCGAATCGCAAAAAAAACTTCCGCCATCGCCACGGCCAAATTGATCGAGGTAGGCTACGAACTGATACATCATCCACCGTATTCCAAACTTGAATTAGGAGATCATCGCCACCTCACTAAACCTTTTTTTCAGACGGGCTAAAGAAGTTGGAGTATCGCTTGATCAAGTGTATCGAGCTAAGAGGAGATTATGTTGAGAAATAATTTTGGTTTTTCTTTTCTAGGCTGAGTACTTATCGGACTGCCCTCGTATCTTCATTCAAAAGTCAAGACTAAGCTTCTATGAATGCCTGCAATGAAAAAAATATACGAGCAAAACATTTAGGCAGTCGGTTGTGAGCTCAATTTCCGCCAATACCCAGTTTAAAAATCTGTTTAACTTCCTGGCCAAATCATGTATAAACACGTGGAAGATGAATGCACTTAACAATTTTCATATGGCGCTATAATTTCCCATAATATCTTCAGTTTTGGAAGAATTTTATGAGTTCCTTAATCTTTTAGCAATCAGCTGGAGGACAAACGCTTAAGGCAAAGCATTTCGTGGAATTTCCCCCAAAGAAATTATTAAAATCCTCTTAAACTATATTCGAGCTAAATTTCAAATTAATTCATTAGTTATTTCTGATAGAAAGATTAACTTAGATGTACCTTTTACCAAAAAAATTAAGCGCACTGATCCTTTGAATCATTTGTGATGAACAGGATTAGTGACCTTAATCAAAACCTTAAAAGTCGCAAACTAATAAGTATATTTCATACGAAAGTACATTGAAACTCGATTTTTCGACTGCAATGTATCATATTTAACTGTTGATCATTTATTTTGTTTGTTTTATCTCCGCAGGCCAATTCTCTTATATCTCTAAAAAGCCGTCGGGCCTTGCTCGTTTTGGTAAACAGACACGGCTCGACTCACTTGAGTCATCTTCAAGGTCTAAAGGATATAATTCAAGATCTTTATCGGGTGGTTTTTCCCATATAACAGTATCCACAATTCATAAATAACTTGGCCTAACAGTGTTCATATAGCTTGTGCCTTAGGGCTTTTCCTGGAGTTCAATGACTGTTTACTTTAATTTAGATTAAAATGTTAATCTGGTCATCAATATCAAAATCAAAACATTAACATGCTGATTACCATAATATTATCAAAAAAATAGGTGCTAAATTTATTAGTTTCAAAAAATTTAATTTATAAATATTGAATTTCTAAAAATAAAAATAATGTTTGTTTAAGACTGCCTCAAAACTACGTACTCGCTACAAACGAGTATCCGTCGCTGCCCTGACTATTTTGGCCGTGCGCTCCATTGCTCTTCTTAGGACTGATGGCATTAGCTTCTCGGCGTAGATATTGATTGGGTCCATAACTACCTCCCAATAAAGCACGTCGTTGGGGTAATACCATCCATCCTCCCGTTTGTATAGACCTGTGCAAGCCCGAAGGATTTTTAACTCCACTAATCCTATCCTGGCCCATTTCGTCTTTGTAGTATATGTAATGATTGGACGAACGATTGCTTTGTAATTAGTTTGCTGTAGCTTGCTTCCTGAGAAGAAGCATAAGAAGATGGTACACGTAAGTAATTTTTTTTTAAAACATAGTCAACGTGAGCACTAAAAGTATGGAAAAACACTCCGAAATAATTCGTTTGTCTATAGCAGTGCACCATCTGCGCATTCAACTTATTCTAGTGTTGCAGATGCCTCCTGCATGATGACCGAAGCTTTACGGTGATCCTTGAACACAATTAATTCACTTTTCCCGTTTCTAGTAATATACTGTAAAAGATTCCAGTATTTTAGGAACATCATCTTAGCGAAGCGAAAATTATATTCAGATGAACATACTGCTCGTATAAGTCGTCAGCAAAACGATTCACCTAGACTCAAGGTTTATATTCATCTCTTATATCAGGGACATCAATGATGCCTTCAAGAATTACCCTTTCAGGTAGCTTGCCAATATTAGAAAGAAGCGAAATTGGACGAGTTACGAGTACTACGTATTGCAAATATATTTTCGCATTTCTGGTGCAAATAATGATAGCCAATATTAAAATGATTATTCAAACTGATGATGAGGAGAGCAAAGAAAACATAAGGAAGCTTTTAAAGCATATAATTAAAGATTCCATTCACTCCTGCTGATTATTTGAAGTTTTGCTCCATTGCCAACAAAGTGATCCTCTCAGGACTGACAAGCAGTCGCATCAGACAACCTGGTTAAGTGCAATTGCTCATGGTTCTTGTCAAAATTCGCTATGGAGCTGATAACCAACGAATAACGGAAGAGTTCTTACTTGCTTTCTCTCCATGAAGAACTTTTACAAAATGATTTGAGATAGAGTAAGCAATAAATTTGTCATTCATGAGCATGGAACCATTATAACTGAAGATCCCGGGTACCCTTTTTCTGCCAGCCATCTTATTGCCATGAAGAAGCATACAAGGACGTAGTGTGATACTTTCCTGGGCTGGTTCGAATCTGTAGTTAACTCAGTAAAAAAGAGCGATACTGTAGCCAGTAGAAACAATATTTCCCCATGAGAGGTGCTTCGCATTAAAATCACTTTCCATGGCATAGAAATCGAACTTTTTGTACAGAGTAAGCACTGTTTCCCAATCCTCAATAAATTCCCACGTCGAACATAGATCCCCACAAAAGCAAAGGTATACCCTCTCAACATGGAGGAAATGTATCTTTTTCAATACATTTCCGACTTGGAAAGAAGTGCCTTTTAGCTTTCTGATGATCTTTATGAAAGAAAATTCCCTCAAAATCATCGCACCTGATGATCTTCTATTTTCCCATATGCAATCGCTTCTTTGAGTCTCCCATCCAATATAAACAAGAAGTCTGGTCTATGTGAACAGAATACCTTTTAAAGTACGGAGCTAGTGAACATATGTTGACTGTTGAGAGTTTAATAGAACTTATCACATACGAGTACTTTAAAGGCAAATTCTTAATACGTTGCTTTTTCTCACTGGGACTAGTGTGTTTTTTATAGTGGGGTGATGAATAAGTCCACTTTGCGAATGAGTGTGAACAAGTCACACCCGAAAAATTGTTGGCAGTCAGCACTCAAAACAGTATTTTGGTCATTCTACGACTGCTGCAGTTGCTGTATTGGCTGGTGTTTGGGTTACCATAAATGCTATGGTGCAGGCTGCTTCTTTGCGCCTTGCACAAAACAAAAGTACGGGACAACTTCTCCTACTATACTTTTGACAGAGGCGATGATGAACTCCCTCCTCTCTTCCTTTTTCTTTTGGGAATTCTACCTCCTCCCCTCAACTTCTTAAGCTTCAAGACATCCTCTGAAACTCGCAGGGTGCCCCTTAGCAATGCAGTTGATCCAGAAAATCTCCTCTTTTTTCTCGTCCTTTAAGATTGGACATTCAATACACTTGTGTTTGCTGATCGCGTTTGACGCAGCAAACGAAAACGGGCAATGAAAGAGACGAAACACGCGGAAGAATACAGCTTGCAAATAAAATATTTTATTCAGTTTTGACGATCTTGAAGACCAGCTACATACACAGAAAAACAAAGCTCCAAGTATACAAATCTGTGATAAGACCTGTGTTATGCCATGGGTGTGAAACATGGACCCTAACCCAAGCACCCGCAAATATATTGAACGCCTTGAGCGACGGGTCCTGAGGCGAATAATCGGAGCGAAGCTAGACGGGGAGAAATGGTGAATTCGATACAACCATAAGCTGTATGAAATTTTTGACGAACCGGAGGTCTCAAGGATTGTTAGACTGCGGAAGCTGCAATGGGCTGGACACATGAATCGTATGGACGAACAACGGATACCCAAGAAGGTATTCGTAGGGAGAGCTGAAGGCCGGCGGCCAGTGGGGAAACCGAGGAAATGCTGGTCTGACTTTGTCGACGAAGAAGAGATTTCGGAATTGGATGACGCGGTCACCGGACCGAGACAGTTGGAGGCGCTGTTTGCAGGAAGCGAAGGCCCGAAAGGGGCTGTAGTGCTAAGAAGAAGAAGAAAGAGAAAGACGTCCTTCTTTCCTTCTGAATATTATCATCAAAAACCTTTTAGCTGATAAAATATCTTCTCCGAGATGATCTTTTTACTCAGTTAAGACATCGGTCTCACCAGACGAGCTGTTTGTCCTTTTGAGAAGGAGAGTCAACTTTCTCTCTCCTAGAAGCCTGTTAGTGTATAGTAAGTCACTTTAGCACATTCACGAAAATAAACAGATTATTATGATCCTCCGCCGGTTTCGATTGGAGCGAAATTCACGATGAACTGTTTACCGTTACATTAAACTCCGGCCCCTTTGCTGCATTTTGAATGCATACCCTGCTAACGCTATCCCCAAAAGGCCTCAAATCAAGCTTTTTTCCTCTTATCTATTTTCTTCTGTATGTTTCGCCTTACTTGGCTTAAGTATGGCCCCAGTCAAGCTGTTCCTGTTACATTTTTGGTTGGGAAAAATTTCTATGCCTTACTTCATAAGTCTTGGATACCTTTGAAATAGGTTTCCTGCATTAGAACGCTATTTGCCTCTTTCTTCTATCTTACTTCGGTTTGATAATAGTCTCATCGTCATCACTACTGCCCATGGCACGGCCTCCCTCATCCATCTTCATCTCGCTACATTCTTCTGAAACTTGCAAGCAAGGCCAAATTAACTTCTCCTTGTGATTCCTCTGAAACGTTTCGAAGAAACGCTGCAATTTTTTTGGCTGTCCTTGTGAAGCTCGACTTCGCTGCGGAAAGCTCCCTGGCTCGTCATTCTCCTTTATGCCCAAAGATTCCAACACAGAACTTGGAATACTGTCCCGGAAATGTGAGTCATTGTTTAATTGAAAAATCAAAAAAGAAAATATTCTATTAGAAAAATAAAAAAAGGATACAAAACCAATAAATGCAAAATCAAAAATAAATACAAAAACAATCGATATTCCTCCGCCAGCGTGTAATCTACTTGCCAAGCTCTTCTTGGCACCTCCACATATGACTAAGTATGCCTAGGCACCTACACTCACGAGCAAGCACATTTGGGTACCTTTGAATTCGAACAAGCAAATCTAACCTTCAAAAATACACCAACTTGCTCCACCTGGAGTCCTCACTACCTAGCTCGACGAAGTACATCAGGCTGTTCGACTTTCAACAATCGCTCCGCCCGGCATTTTGATTCTCCTCGACTCCTCAACTTCGCTCGAATTGCATGTGTATCACCTGAACGTCTGTCCTCGTCGAATGCACCTGCAAACTTTAACTGTTCCTGACTCTATGCGTTTAAAGGATGTGTGGAAGGAAATGACTTTAAATAGATGTAAGGTGGGTTAAGCTGGTGGGCCCTACGTGAGGCAAAGTAAAGAGTTATCCAGGATATTCAGTCTTTGTTTTTTGTGTTGTTGAATGTCCGTTTGTTCTGGTTCATCTCGCTTACGTTTTTGTTGACCTGGTACTGAGAAAATTGCGTCAAAATTTGTCATAAGTTCGTCAATGGCGCATTGTTTGCATCCGTTATTACTTGGTATTCTGTAAAGGTTGTTTGGAAAACGGTCATTCAGCAACGCAAAAACAAAAACTAAATTCCCAAGAGCCCTCTACCTGGCCTAATCTAAGGCCTACCTGCTTGATCTGCCCTATATTTATGCAAAGTCATTTCCTTTCACACATCCTTAAGACACTGAAGATGATTCAGACGAGTCGAAACGCATTTAATTACCAAAATGAGCAAGGTTCGTAGGCTTTCGAGATTTTACTAATATCTACAGAGTACATCAGAGGATAGCGTTTCTGTGCTGATACATTTCAACACAATATGGGGTCTCTCTATGCAATTTAAATAATAAAAGCCCACAGATGCATCAATCAGTTGTACCAAAAAGTCGTCGCTAAAGTCGACGGTAAACGCCTGCTAATATTATTCAATTTTCATGTCCTTCAAACGGGATCTAATGGGAATACGTTGGGAAGATGGAAGTCCACTCCTGATAGCAGAACTTTCTACGCAGCCTATGATATACACACACACGTACATTAAATGTTCTAATTAAAAATCACACTGTTTTCCATGTTAAGCGGCTGCCATATTGTGCCCCTACAACTAACGCCATTTACTGCATAGCATTGTTAATTTATTTATTTTGTTCATTTTATCAGAAAATTTTGAGAGGATCCAATCAAAACTGTAGCGACTGGTTGTATAAGAATATTATGTAGGAGTACTTAAATATCGATATTCACCGAATTTACGACTACGCATACGATTTCATTGATTGGATTTTGACATCTAAGGTTTTTGTTGTTATTGTATTCATAATTTTCTACTTGCATCACTTTTATTAGATTTTTCAGATAACTAGCTACCAATAGCGAGAAGGACACAAATTGTTGGTACATTCCCCTCCGCCTGCACACTTTGATGCTGTTTTGAAAAGTTGTCATCGAGAAATTTAATTTGACCCCCTACATGACAGTCTTTTATAAAAAAATGTATAATGGTTTCTTTCTCTATATGGGGAATAAAAATGTACATCCAAACTTTCAAGAGACCATCACATTACATCCACCTACCAAGTTTGGCCCTTGTCACTATTATAATTTCGGAGAAAAACTTCTGACAGACAAGGGTTTTGTTACATAATACAAAACCCTAAAAGTGCAACAGCAAAATATGAGGATAAAACTGATAGTCTTCTGTCCTTTGGGCGTCAATTAAAAACATCAATACCCATCTTGGGCTTATTTTCCCATCATTTATATACGACTATATTTCCATTTAGTCTGCTTAATGTTTTATTTTCCTACCTCGTATTGTAAAGAACTAGGGACTTAGACTCTTGATTTATGAGGGAAATGTTTTATTGCAATTTCCTTCAATGCTTCTGAATATGACCTGGGAGGTCATTCATACAATCACAGGCTACTAGATACAATTCTTTGGCATAAAAATTGTTTAAAATTTTGCTCGTTTTCTATATATAACTACATGGGGTAGTCCACTTTTTCTCTTCCTCAGCGTTTCAGTCACAAAGCTCTCTAAAATGGTTTATAACTGTTTAAGCATATTATGCTTGTCTTTTTAATCTAAAATTTTCCGGAATGTGTTCATTGTGTGGCGTTTCCCATGTTAAGAATCCAGAAAAATTTTTGAGTCGCAGATATAGCTGAAGGAGTTCCCTACTCGAAGAAATACGTAGAGTTTTGATTACATGTATGGTGCAAAGTAATTCGAATAAAGACAATGACTTAAATTGCATACAGTATTTAAAAAATAAGGAGAAAAAACCAGCCCGCAGTTCTACTGGTTCTTCTGAAAAAGCTTCCAATAAGACAAAAAAGGTTCCGCCAATCAACGTGTTTGCCAATTTCGAGATCAAAAGAGTTAATGCCAAAAAATTAACTATAAGGACGAAATCACTGGTTGATTTCAAGTTAGCCAAAGATGCGCCAAATTCTGGGGAGGTTCCACACTTCACCTATACACCAAAAAGTGAGAAGAATCAGACAGTGCGAATTGGCTCAGGCGGAGAAAAATTATACTGCGTTAGTTGCGGTGTTTTTGGTCACCCAGCATCATTTTGAGGATGCTCCCGATATCAAGATGCAAAAGTTAAATTTGCTCCAAAGCAAACACAAGTGCACCGTAATATCACACCTTCCAACTTCGTCAAGCCCGGAGTATCATATGTCCGGAACGTAATTCGTTCATACTTCAGGAGTGAGGTCAGCATTCAATGGGCGGAAAAACTGAGAGGTATTAGCCGACAGGACCCAGATGGCGTTTTCACGAAACTTATTCCGTAAGAAGTCTCGAGTGAAGGTATCGAATCTTGGAGTCGTTAGTGATGAGATAAATCTTCTCGATAGGGCTGGTATCGAAATTGGTAACACATTTTGAATTGGTTAATCTACCAAACCCAGAGAGAGGGAATGAAATATTTTCAGAGGTCGTTGAAGTGAAAGTTTCCGACTTCAAATCAAGCCTGAACGGCGTATCAATTCTTCATTTCAATGAAACATTAACATATGACCTCATACCGAGATTGAATCTTATTGATTATTTTGTCAGCTATGAAGACTTGTGCCTCATATTTCGCAGGATTAACAACAAGAAATTATGTGGTACTGACGGTATTCCAAACATAGTTATCCGACATTTGCCTGAGGTTGCTATTAGGAATTATTGCATATTGTTCAACAACATGTTGAGGAATTCATATTTCCCAAATGAGTGGAAAAAGGCTAAGGTTTTTCTGATCTTGAAGAAAGGCAAAGAATCTTCGAGCCCTTAAAAACTATCACCCAATTAGATTGCTGCCTAACATCAGCAAGGTATTTGCAGTGATACTAAACAATGCATTAAACACATTGAGAACACATTGAGAAATATGAGTTGATGCCGAATTGCGTATTTGGTTTTCGTGCCAGGCATTCGACCATATATGCGATAGCGAACGTAACCTGGGACATCTGTTGGAAACTAAACAACGAAGAATGTGTTGGAGCATGTCTCATTGATATGGAGAAAGCCTTCGATACGGTGTGGTTAGAAGGACTAGTTTTCAAACTTCTTTAGGAGAGGTTCCCCAGATACCTTGTCGCCATAACGTGCAATATGTCACACAGGAAATCGTTTGTTGTAACTGATGGGAATCTGACAAAAATGCGCGAATTCAAGGTCTTGAATGGTCTACAGCAGGGAACAGTTACTGCGCCTCTACTTTTCTCAATATTGATTCGCAAGCTATTGAACGGCTTTGACTCTAACGTGTCGCCAACGCGATCATTGGTACAACAGGGAACAGTTAATGCTGTCGATAGGGTTTGCTGATGATCTGATCATATATACGGCAGACCAAAAAGCTACAATAGTTCAGAGCAATCTTCAAAAAATGTTCAATGATGTGCAGCTCTACACCAACAATTGGCGAATGAAAATCAATGCGCAGAAATGCGAAACAATTTTGTTTCGGACAACCCTGCAAGCGGCCAGTCAAGACCTGAAACAGAACTGGAAAGATTTCCACATTATGGCTGTTGCGGGTAGTTCAGAATAAATCCTGTACTCGATACCTCGGCGTTCATCTCGATCAGTATCTGTACTATACTGAACATGTCAAAATCATGCTCAGTAAAGCACAAAAAGTAGTCATGGCGCTTGGGTGACTCTTTCATTCCAGATACAATGATCAAAAGGTCAAAGATATTTGTTACAAGACCAGCTTTGAAATATGGATGTTAGATCTGGTACAACCAGAGTGCTAGTACAATGAAAAGATTCAGAGTTTTCGAAAAGAAATGTCTTCGTGCATGTACTGTTTTGTAAGAAAGCCTGAGACCGATTGGAAGCATTATATATCGAATAAAAAATTTATCAAACCGCTAAAGTGACAAGGGTCGATATCTTCATACTGAAACTTCTTCGGAATCATATCGCAAGATCTGTAACTGTGAATGAAAAGCCCTGGATTTCACAGCCGTTCCACCCTACAGACGGCTATAATGTGACTTGCCTCACTACTGGCTTCATTCCTCCAGAAGCATTGGTGTATTTGGAGATGAATATATATGTTTTTAATTCTGACGGTGTCCCAATCATATATCACATATATAGACGGGCCACCGAGAAGAAGATAAAATATCCTCCAAATTTGAGTTTACGAGACCAACAATTCCAATGGAGATACTCATTTGCTAGATTCGTTGAGGCTAAGCGACCTGAGACGGAGCAATCTAGGTATTGGTGGCTGAATGTTGTTGTTTATTTGTATTATAGATTAGGGATAAATTCAGTATAAGATAACGTTCTTTTTGATTTAATTTAATTAGAATTAGGGTGTAACATATTATGTATAGGATAAAAGTTCACTGTTGTGTTGGTAATATAAGTAATTTTTGAATAATGCTGGTTGATTTTTTCGAATTGAATCAAAAACTATGTAATAATCTTAGTTAATTTAAATTTGCTAGAGTTTTTTTCATTAAATGTGTTTCATAGATAACGTATAAATTTAGAGAGCCATTCGGGCCATTAAGATTTCATAGTTTTATTGTTTGGAATTTGCTTTATGTTCTTTTAAAATTTATAACGATTGGTGTTGAATAAAGCGCTTTTGACTTTGACTTCTGAAGATGATGCGTTAATGCAAATTGAAACATGGAGGGCAACGTACAATTTCGCCTTTTAAATGGATGGCAAGAATGATTCCAACTATTTCATTTTTACACTGTTATTAGAGAATCCATCAAATGGACTGGCTTATCTTATTTTTTCGTATATGGGGGATAATATTATTTGTAGAAATGCGTATGATGAGTAAATATATTTGTTTATATTTATCGGTGTTTTTGTTTATATTCATCGATATATTTGTTTATAATCATCGAGCGTTGGATTTATTTTAACTCATATAAAAGCAACCCGACTTAAACTTATTAAAAATTCCCCAAACATCCATACTTTTTCTACTACATATTTTATTATTTTTTTTTTTTCTTGCTTATGTCAATTCTACTTTAATCCTTCTTACAATTACACACATAATTAAAATGGTTCTACTTCGATGATTTATAAAAATGTTGAAAAGTCTCAGTCGTACAGATCAAACCTCTGGACAAGTTTTCTTAGATTTCCTTCAGTTGAACCGGAAACTAAAAATAACGCTCGCCAGGAAATAGTACAAACGAAAAAAATTCTGCTTCGCATCATTTGCTCACAGACAATCCACTCATAACAAAATATTAACATTGTTTTTATGAGATGAATTGACCTTGAAAAAACAGAAAAACAACAATTCGCAAAAATAATCCAACAGCAAAACTATTTCTAATTTAAAACGCTCCACCGAAGATGCCAAGTCGCTTAATTAATTCCTCTTATTTTCAATTTTTTTATGTATGCCCACAAAGTAGATAACTGCTTTTTATTGTATGTACAAAGTTGCCATCAATAAAACAAATAATGCCGGTTTAAATCATTTAACATTTTGTGTCATTGAACGAAATTAACCGGAAAAGTTTTACACCCACCACACTACGAAATCATATGTGCATGCACTTTCAGTAAACGGAAAGAAAACACTCGGTAAACGTGATGTCCATCATATGCTGAATTTAACACCGGCCGGCAAAAGCACTATAGACATTTAATCACGTTCACGTTATAAATATTTCGTTAAAGCTTGTGTTCAAGCTCTCATCCGAAGCTCAAACCAACGCATATATGCATTGAAAATATACATCTTAGCTTTGGTTAGCAACATTTTTCTAAGCTTTCATTGTTATAACACTATGCTAATGTGGAGCTTTAGTAGAAAATTTAAAGACATTAAGACATTTAAAGAGATTAAGATACAAATTTTGAAACAAATAAATCGAATGAAATAGCTATTTGCAATGGTAAAGAGACTGATTAAAATGCAATTCCATGCATTTTAGTCAGCCTGATCTAAAGCTTCATAAACCCCATATTAAGTCCCTACAAATGGATATATATTTGAATATATTTGAATGCTCGGTGTTTTGGCTTTCTGAAAGAGATATTCAAAATTCGTTCTTCCAGCAACGCAGATTGAAAGCAATCATCTTGTTGTATATACTCGTACTCACATACTTTTAAATGGATTTTATTTAAGTATATACTCGTATTGTCCATTATTGTCTATGACCTTTTGCCGTTTTTTGGGTAGAGCCATTATACCATCTGTGTAGAACTTCTGTGGTTTATCGGCGAAAAACTTGGCTAAGTGATTTTCACAGTCCTATTTGAAGTGAACTTATGTTCATTAAGAAAGATTTGCAGAGACCGAAACAAATGGTAGTCTGATGATGCAAGGTCTGGACTATACAGATGCATCAAAACTTTCCAGCCATGCTCTGTCAATGTTTGCCGGGTCATCAAAGATGTGTGTGGTCTCGCATTGTCCTGATGGAAGACAACGCCCTTTCTATTGATCAATTCTAGCCTGATTTTTTTTGAATTGATTGTTGCAATCTGGTTAATTGCTGACAGTACAGAGCCGAGTTGAGTATTTACCCAGGTTCTAGCACCTCATGATAACCAATCCCCTTCCGATCACACCATACACACAGCATAACCTTATTTGATGTCAATCCTGACTTTGAAGTCGTTTGTGATGATTCAGCTTTTTTTGACCGTGATCTTTTTTCGAATGACATTCTCGTATCTTACCCATTTTTCATGGCCCGTAATGATTTGCTTCAAAAATGGGGTCGCACATTGGGTTTACTGGTTCCCCAATAATGGGACATTAAATGCCGAGAAATGCTAATAACTCTAAATCCTGCTTACACTTTCTTTAAAGGACATAAAAGGAGGAAGGCGAATCTTCCTCGCCTAATAACGGAGTCGAAGTATTAACCACGCCGCCGGAATGGAGCTTGGGCGGCGGGCTAACACCCCATCCTTGGAAAACCTTAAAATGTTTCGCAACCTGCAGAAGAGCCTCGGAATGAATTGAACTCACGGCCAAGACCATGCAAACGGAAAAAGGACTATGGTATTGGATCCTAGTATGTCAGATCACTCAATTACCCTGGCGCTGTTAAAAAGCTTTTACAACAGGCCAGTCAATATCAATTAAAAATACTGGCAATCCAGGAAACGAACTGGATTTGAAATGATATTCAAGACATGAGATCGCACAGAATATTCAAAAGTGGGAAGCGTACTGGGAAACGAGAATTCGGAGTGGCCTTCATTGTAGATAGGGAGTTCAAACCATACGTATTGAATTTAAGGTAGTCAATGAACGACCATGTGCGATCCGTGTATAAGCAAGATTCTTCAAAATTTGGTTGATAAATATTCACGTTCCGACGAAAGGACGAAGAAACGAAGGAAATATTCTACAATCACCTGGAAAGACTAGTTGACTCATTACCTACAAACGACACAAAAATAATTCATAATTGGCAATGAGCATCTCATCGGGAAACGACTGAAGGATATAGCCTCCATCATGAAACAAATGACAACGGCGAAACATATGCTCCTGATTGACTTTGCATGAAGCAGAAATCTAGTCATACGTTCGACTTGCTTCCCACATCGATGCATTCATATGACCTGGGTATCACCGGATGGCAACACACAAAACTACATCGACCATTTTCTGATCCGACAACGTTGTGCCTCGAGCATATTTGACGTCCGTACTTGACGAGGAGCCAACTGTAACTCAAATCATTACTTGATCAAATTAACCTAGCGATGTCGTATGTCAAAGGCATTTTTAGCGAACACTAGCCCGCTACAAAAATTTGAAATTGAAAGGCTCGAAACGGCGTCTGTGGCCAAAAATTTCACGGAAACCCTCGACAACTAGCTGGGTCCCATCTTATCTGACGCATCGTTGAAGGCAAGTAACGAAATCCGGATGGCAATGAAATCGGCTTTTAAGACCGTGGCAGAACAGACGATTGGATATCAAGCCCAGTGCAAGAGAAATGATTGGTTCGATGATGAGTGCCAGAATTAAGCGTACAAAAGATGCGTAGGTAGGGAAACCAGGACGAAGAGAGAACACTATGAAAATCTCAACAGAGTAGCGAATAAGATAATTAGAATTAAGATAAGAAATATAGATGTAAGTCTAGCGAGCAATAGCACAAGACAAGCATACAAAGTAGTGCAAAGCCTGAAACGTGGTTATTAGCCCAAAACCACGCTCTGTCGTGATGACATTGGCAGTATCATCGCTGATGAAACCAAGATTAGGGAAAGGTGGGCATCATATTTTAAGAACCTCCTTAATCCTCCGCATAGCTCAATCATATCGGAGCCTATATATATTTGCGGAGAGCTTCCAGTGGCCCCACCAATTCTGGATGAAGTTTGCTCCATCAACAAAGCCCAAAAAAATAATAAAGCGCCGGGCATCGATGAGATTCCAGTGAAGCTTATTAAACATGGTCGCAGCAGTGTTCATAAAGTTTTTTTACAGTTTTGTGGAACTTGAAGACCAGTTGCATACACAGAAAAACAAAGCTCCAAGTATACAAATCGAAGATAAGACCTGTGTTATACTATGGGTGTGAAACATGGACCATAACTCAAGCATCCGCAAATAAATTGAACGCCTTTGAGCGACTGGTCCTGAAACTAATAATCACAGCAAAGCTAGACGGGGACCAATGGCGAATTCGATTCAACAATGAGCTGTATGAAATTTGTGACTAACCGGAGGTTTCAGCAATTGTAAGACTGTGGAAGCGGCAATGCGCTGGGCACATGAATCGTATGGACGAACAACCGATACCCAAAAATGTATTCGTTAGGAGAACTAAAGGCCGGAGACTAGTAGGGAAACCGACGAAACGCTAGTCTGACTCGGCTGTTGAAGACAGTTCATCGCTGCTCGGATTTCGAAATTGTAGGACGCGGTCAATAGCCAAGACAGTTTAAGGTGCTACTTGCAAGAAACGGAAACCGAGAGGCTACGAAGAAAAATATGTAGCAAGCACAGCATGGTACTGACCAAACCAACTTCCGGAAAAATAAATAAGGTCATAAAAATGAGATACTCTAACTATCTCTAAGTGAAGGCCCGGGTGGGGCTGTAGCGCTACAAAGAAGAAGAAGAACTGTTCCCTCTTCTTCAATGTTCCATTATTGCCTAGTAAAAATTTTACATTCTGAAAAGTTTTTAAGGATGTAACAATTTTTTCTTGGCCATAGTTTTGTTTTTAACCAACTTCCAAAGGAAAGAAGGTTATCAATTCATCACGTCTATTTATTTTTTTCGTTGCTTATTTTTTATGCATAGAATTTTCCAAGAAGATGTGCTATTTTGATATTCAATGAAAAATGCTATTTTTTAATATAAATGATCGGATGTTTGTTTTGTTATGAAGAAGAATGTATTCCGTTAATAGTGAAAAATAACATCAGGCAAATGACAACCACAATACGCTTACAGGACCATATCCTTTTTATGAAATTTTCCATAGCCAAATCGCAAACTGGCTGCCCTATGTCCTCGATAGCCTCACGAATTCCATCTTTGAGGTCTTGAATCGACGCTGGGCAGTTGTTGTAGACCTTTTCTTTCAGGTGGCCCCAAAGGAAGAAGTCGCAAGGTGTTAAATCACAAGATCTATTCAAAATAACACCTGTTATTGGAAACCCCTATATGTTCACACATAGCTTTTGATCGGGGATAGATAGAAGAGTTCTATTGTCGGCAAATGATACGTCTCCTTCCCTTGTAACTCCCATTTAAAGGACAAGAAATTCATTTGAAGGTAAAGGACTTTTACCGATAAAACCAAAAAATTTCCGACTTTCACCTTGATTTTTAAGCATATCTGATTATCTCGTGTAAGGATTTTGATTGTAGGAATTTCAAATGGAAAACAACATATTGAACTAAAATGCCAATCATCTGACAGTGACAGCAGCAGCTTATTTCCTGGTACTCCATCTTCAGTAGTCCACTGAAGCCAAACAAACACTCTTTTCGTTCATTATTCCGTTTTTCTTTCGTTTATTCTGAGGAATAATCATTGTGCTCTGCATTTTTTTCTTTCAGCATCGAACAGGAATGACCAAGATGAGCTCTCTTGGAACTCAACCAAGACCTTTAGATTTAAATAACGAAAAGCATGGATTAATCAATGGTGGACTGCCTGAAAAACGAGGTAAAAGAAAATGGAAGAAGAAAATTCGTCTTGAGAACAGATTGAAGGTTGAGTCGTATTCTGGGTTCAGAGGTGTAGAATATGCCACCCGTCCCATGTTACCATGTCCTTGTATTGGTCAGATTAATCACCAATGCAGTTCATTCGTTAGCGAAGATCATAGGCGAAAAATCTATGACGGTTTTATAATATCACCATCAATAGATCATAAGAGATCCTTTCTTGCTCAACATGTGAGTAATACAGCCAAGAAGGGTTCGACCAGGGCTCATACTACACAGAGAGTATTTACTCGTGTTTATACTCTGACTGTTGGCAATGATAAAATTCAGGTATGTCGTGAATTTTTCCTAGCCACCCTGAACATCACAGAAGCTTTAGTACGTAGTACATACCGGATGTGAGACCGTGGCTAAATCGAAGGCATGATGAGACTGACTTCTACCTGACCCAGCTTTTGAGCAGGCATGGGTGTTTTCCGTCTTACCTGCACAAGATTGGTAAGTCACGGTCCCCCGATTGTCGGTTTTGTCCAGGAGAGGAGGACAATGCCTGCCACACATTTATTGCGTGTACCAAATGGGTCAGGCTGCGAAGGGAACTCTACAGGGAGACGGGAGAGTCCACCGCGGATAATATAGTTGCGGTGATGCTCGAATCGGTTCACAAATGGAACCAGGTGGCACATTATGCTCGAACAGTCCTAAAATATAAACGGAAACAGCAGCCGGGGGTGCTGCGGCTGGGGGATCACTTGTCTGGCACTTCCTCTTCCCCTCTCCCCTCCTGATAGGAAAGGAATCTCCCAGCTTGAAGGTGCCTCACAGCGTAACGAAACGATACCTGGCCCGAAGTAATGTGTCAAACGGTTCCAGGCTGGGTTCTCAGGTTGACAGGGGAGGTATTTGGTGGGTAGTCCAGTCGCATTCTTGGGAGCATGGGAGTCCCACACTCTGTGCATGATTGGCATTCACCTCCTTACCACAAAAAAAAAACATTCTTTCTTCGAGCCAGGAATGTGATTCGATTCACTCGAAAGTGGGAAGGAAATCCAAAAACATTCCAGTTTATGTTCCAGAAGGTTGGTTTCAAATTGTTACAAGTGCTCGTATCCATCCTAAACCATTCCATGTGATAACAATGGAATACGACGATTTTCTCGATTTCACCGAGTTGGCAAAAAAATTCACAAAGTAGTTGTTCCTTGGAGAAAGTTTGTTGCCTTGAGTATAGGAAGACCGACGATTGAGTAGCTGTATTCTACAAAGAAGACTATAGAAATGAATTGGTACCTGTAAATCTAAAGACTGCTAGAGGAAGGCCCAGCAACCAAGCCCCACCACAGGCGTACACCCAACGGCTTCCGATTTCAACAGCGAAAAAACGGATCTGATAAAAATGTGCAAGGAGCTGACCATCCCAAAGTCATACCACACATATTATTCCGGTATCACGGGTTTGTCTGGCCAGAGGGTCAACATGGCTGAGCCCCATGAAAGTGAGGAATCCAGCTCCGAACATGACTAAGCACTAACATAAGGACGTAGATGACTAAAAATGACCGTAGCTAAATTTAAGCCCTGATTTTTATTTTTTCTAATTCTGAATGTTCAATAAGAAAAATAGAATACAACTTTTACATTGAACGTGTTGTTTTCAAATTTATTTGTGCACCGAAGTGTAACTTTAAACAAAATCACACTTTGCCAAACTCACCCAAGTGACATTTCTGACACCATGGTCAACCATAATCTAAATCTTATAGTAGGATAGTGAAAGAAGGCCTTTAACAGATATTTGACAATAATCTGAACCAACAATATACAAAATACGATTTATCAGATATCTCACAATGTTTGGTTTATATTTTCTCAAAAAGAAGATTTTGCACTTAGGTGACTTTGGCGTAGCAACGACGATATGAAGATACTAAATTGTTATGTCTCTAATGGAAAGCCCTATAATAGGGCGCGATGAGCTCTTTTAATATCAAATCTGGTTAAAGGTCGCACAGAATTAATATAATTCGAGTCGACTGTTACCAAATCAATGCTGCTGCGTTGACTTATTTTCGGTATTTCATCAAATTCAATGCCAAAATCAATTCTTGGTCTCCAAAGGATGTGAAAGCAAAACTTAAACATTCTCGGAAAAGTAGTCAATTATTTTGTTTATTTCTCATCGATATTCAAAAAATTTGAACAATGGGAAAATAATGAGCTTCCATGAACATCTGAAAATTTTCCCCGTGATCAGACAATTAGCTGATGGTTTTTCACTACAAATTTAATTAAATTTAAACAAACCACTAGAACTTGTGTTTTCTCAGGTTGCTTGCAAAAACCATCTCGATTAATATTCAAATCGTCAAAAGCAACGACCGTTGCATAAATAAAGGAAATGACAAATAATCCGCAAACATTCAATTAACTTTTATTTCACCTGGGAAAAAGCTTATTTAATTGTATATTGATAACAAATTAGTACAAACAAGTGTGTAGTATGTGTACGTAGTACGAGCCCCTCTCGATCGCGAAACAAGTATATCGAGGAATGCACTCACTTCTCTCTTATAATAATTAGCTGGGACTAGTCCAAGTTATGACGGATGCCTAGTATTATTGACTTTTTTCTACATAGTATGAAATTTTATATCAAGTTCGCAACACTACAAGATGTGATTACATATCAAAACTTCCCCGTGCTAAGAGCCCGCAATCAATTCAGCTCGTAAGACAGTGATGGCTATATGAAATTTTTGCACCATTGTGTTTTAGTATTTAAGAAAAGCCTTATTGTCGATTTGAAACTTAGTTCGCGCAAAACCGAGTCCGAGGCAGACGTGGCGAGCAGCTTCAAATTAGGGGATCGAATTGAAACAGTAGAATTGTTATTAGAGCAATTTAATCCGCACCGAGAAAAGCTTTAGTGCTGGTAATAATTTGCTAATTAGTTTGCGTATTCAATTAAGTCCGAATAGAATCTACCACTTACTTCCAAGTGGCCGTGATTGCAATCTCCAGCAACAAATTATAGAAAAACGTGCTCGGAACTGATCTTAATCTGTGCATCGAATCAAGATACTCCGCTAATCCGAGCAAAGTGAATTTAAACAAAAGTGTTTGCTTAGATTTGTTATTTTACGATTGGCAAACTTAAAGATAGTTGTAATCTAGTGCGGGATATTAGTGTCAACGATGTGTTGTGATTTCAATTGCATTACATTTGCAGCCTCCTTTAATGGAGCTTCACAGTGATTTAGTTTAAGGACTCTGAACAAATGTTGAAAATTCGAAGGCAATTCACCGTGTAAAATTAATTAGTTTAATCAGTTCACTTGGTTTGCTTGTATTTCTAGTATTTGTTTGTTTTTATGTGGCTCTAAGTAATCTTTATTATTGTAAAGGTTAAAAAGATAAGTGGCTAACGTT
This sequence comes from Odontomyia ornata, assembly GCA_963969285.1. Taxonomy (NCBI): domain Eukaryota; kingdom Metazoa; phylum Arthropoda; class Insecta; order Diptera; family Stratiomyidae; genus Odontomyia; species Odontomyia ornata. The sequence goes on along the minus strand of OZ017742.1, from coordinate 141,071,440 downwards.
TAATCTGATTCTTTTGAAGTTATCAGGCAAATGTGCCTTTTTAACGCCTTGCATCACTTAATTATCGACAAGCATTTTCGAACGGTACTCATCGTGGGCGCTGCTTCCCCCGCTTTGCATGAGATGTGGGTAATATTCCCCAAAATTTTCGCGAATTACCCAGTGAATGCATCAGATACTGTTCGATCTTGTCGGGTCATAAAAGTTGACCTCACATTGTTATAAATTTAAACTGGTTTCAATTACATCAATCTAATGTATAATTTTAGAACGATTTATTTATTCATCTTGTATCAAAGATGAAGAGACAAATCTTCATATCTGGATTGGAGTTGAATTAAATTGACTTTATTAAATTTAATTTTTAAGGTGAAGAATAGCGTCTCTAAAATTAACCGTTTTTGCATCGCAATAAAACAAGTTTATGGTTAATTTTGGATCGATAAAATGTGGAACCTTTATAGGCACGTAGAAATAAGTTATGCGTTTCGTGATTGCTTTAAGCTTTACAAGTTAATTTGTCCCAGGGTTCAATACTATATTAAAAGATAAATATCATTTTATGGAAACAATTTTTTTCGACTCAAGGAATCTATTGAAAAAGAGACATGTTAGTAATGGTGCCAACAGTCAAGGTGTGCTTTTGGACTAACTAAAAAATTCACTGAAATTATAGGTGTTCACTCAACAGTATCGCATATCTGGGTTCAATTGTATATTTAAAGGTGTTATACAGAAAGTAGACCTCATTTCACTTGACCATGACATAGGAGCTCGTGCCTGTAGCAATTTCCCCGTACAATGAACCAACGAATTATGAATAATTGTGAACATTGATATTTTCTACCTAAGAGAAGTTAACCCTGCGCCTCAAAAGCTCTTGTCTTCAGGCGCTGAACTTTCTTCCAAACTCAAAAAAAAAAAATTAAACGCTAACGTTAATAAATATGTACTCAAGAGAAAATAGTAAGAAGTAAATTTTTTAATTATTGTGGTTTTTATTAAATTAACTAATCCGTAATCAAAAATATTCAAATACAGCAAAATTTTCTTACATCTTCATAACAAAATTTTAATTTCACAATATAATATTAGCAAAACGTTAATGGAAAGCATTTACTCTTAATCGAGATCTGAGGCCTGAAGCTGAACTGAATGAGCATGGGAGAGGCAAAGACCTTCGTTCCATTTTTTTTTTACATGCTTAATTGGATAGTCCTCTGACACCGGTTCCTGAAGTGCAGGTGTCACATCTATGCGATACTTTTGGAGGTGGTGGTGGTTTTTTCGTTGTCATCCAGTGAGAAATATCTTAGTCGGAATTGAAAGCTGACGTGAAGCCCAGACGTCATCATACTTCTTCGTTGCAGCTCTGTAATGGTCAAGCTATGAGCCAATGTTTCGAAGAATACTCTTCACCATAAAGGTTCTAGTTGATTTTCTAAATGAATCGCTTGGGATAAAATAGCAAAAGAGATTACCATTGGCCAACGTTTTCTCCATTATAATACGAGATCGAGTTTGTTCCATTCTTCGGTCCCTGGGTCGATGGTGTCACCATAATAAAGCGAAGATACAAGAATTGCATTTTTTCTTTGACGTGAGATGTATGAAGTTAACACTTCCCCTCATTGAATCCAAACAAACTACTGTTGGGGGCTCTCCCTTTAACATCAACAAAAGCGTAGATCAATTGCTTTTTATTTTTCCTGACAGTGCCCACATAGGAAAGCTAAAATCGCTAAACCAATTGTCAGCAGTGGTATTCCTGCCAGAGCCAAATATCGGTTTCATCAATCTCATCACCATAACATTGGGTTATTGCTTACACAGAATGGACCACTTGACAGTTTTGTTGGTATATATTCCCAAAAAGGGCATTTTCCGCAGCACCTACGCAACATTTTCACTGGGACAGTAATAATTCGCAACAAATTTTTCAAAGACTTTTCGAATGGGAACAAGTCAATCAAATGCCTTTCGTTCATTTCTTGTCATTATATCATCAAAACAAAGGACATGGATCAAGGTCATAACGAGACTAAGTTTTTCAATAGCTTCTCCCTCCTTCTCCCGAAGTTTCTCTAATAATTGCCAATTTGATTTATGAGCTTCTACGAGCATAAAAGTCCAATAAAAACTTTCAGTTAAATTCGGTTTATAGATCTGGTATTCCTATCCTTAGCGAATTTATGCTCCATAATTTCATCAGTGAACAGACTACCCATCTTGACTTAGTAATTCCAATTACTCCAGGATCGTGCGTTATAATATTTTGCAGACTGGTACATGGTTTTTTCGATAGTGTCTTTTATACCACTTCGTTTTTGTATCCCGTACTAAATAAAATTGCTCATTTGTATCTCGTGGTTCCTCTTCATCAGATGACGCTGTTCATCTTCATCATAAAAAGCGAAATCGCTTTCTTTCCAAGATCTTGATTATCTGCAGGGCCTTCATCTTCTTCCACGAGAGATCCTCTTATCACTTCAAAATAAATTTGGTTGAACAAAACGAACCGTTTGACGTCCATTTCGACTGAAAGTCTGCAAAAAGGAAGGAAGAGACTATAAACATACGCATAAAATCGAGATTGAGCGCGGTGATTTTGAGCGGCACCCCTCCTATATAATAGCCTCAAATACTAAGTAACTAACATTTGATAAATAAATTAAGATGTATTTTTAGGCTAAAATAAACGAGTTGAAAACAAGCTAGGTAGACAGAACTACGCTCATGTCAAAAGGATTTTGTACTTAACCGACAATATGTGGATGAATAGAATGATTTAATTCAAGAAATATTTTATGACATACACAACAAATATATTCTTGCTTTAAAAGAACTCCATTTTAGCCAGCCAACATGTTCTTCCAATATTACTAAAATCATTGACTGATCTGATTCTTAAATGTATTTTTGCTATCCATCTTATCCAAAAATCTGGAGAAGATTTGATCAAAAACGCAGTATCTGGTTCGATGGAAAGCCTATGTAATAGAAAAGTTGTATAAGATTGTTGTAATCGGTGGAAAATCAAATGGCTATAACGTCGGTAAATTTTATTGAAACTTATGGAATAGAGGTCTTTTGAAAAACTACTTAAATGGCTGACTTAATCTAATTTAATGATACTGATACAGTTTTACTGACAGTAATTTTAAATCCTACTACTATTAGCTAAGTTCAACGAATTTCAGCCTCTAAGTTATTTGTTATTGGATCTACCTCCATGATTTTCAGGGCTTTCTGAAAAAAATTTGCAAAAACCTACTTGTTTCCCGTCCTATTTGCCCGCCCGTCTGTCCATCTGTCCGTCTATCCGTGCGCCATAAAAAAAATTCTCCCGAAACTATAGAAGCTACAAAGCTCAAACTTTATGCAAAGGTCAGAAGTGGTGGTCTCTCAAAAGTTAAGGTCTTAAGGGGGTCCCTCCTGATAATGAAATGGCCCTTAACACATTTTGTCATAAAATGTATTCGAGGAGGGTATCAAATGAAAGAACTTAGCACTTCCAGAATCTGAAAAGTATGTCATTTTTTGCATCAGGAGTGCAGGAGAAGGGGGGGGGCAAACGCACGAACAATATTTGTGTCCCCCCATACACGATTAGACACCTTTGGGCTGAAAATCCCAAAAAAAGTCACGAAAGTAGGTCTTGATGAGTCCAAGGACAACAAATATTTCAGGAATCAAAATTCACTCAATATTGTTAACAATAGTATGATTTGTGAATTTTACTTTTCCCCTAAAAATCGAAACGTTGCCCTTACACTTCTTCATGGAAATCAAATCATAACTAAGTGAGTTATCGCCATTATTCTGTTTGACGATTACTGATACCACTAGGTGGACCAATTCTCAAAGATATTCATAATACCTATCATTCCCGAAACTTTCATGCAAATTCTAGCAAACCCGTAGTGTCTGAGTCGGTAAAAAGCGCATATTGTTCCATAGCCATATGTTTCCATAGTATTACGTGTGCAGCGCATATTGTTCCATAGTAATACAGGAAAATATAAGCCGCTTTAACTTGGTTAAATGCTATACAATCTTTATGAAACTTTTGAGGACAGGTCAATCCATAAATAGCCATAAATAGCTATTGCTGACAAAGTTGAGTGAATTTCGATTTCTTACGTATTGGGTGTTGTTGTACTCATAAAGGCTTACATTCATGATTTTGCACTGATTTTTGTGGATGAAAGGTGTCCGATCGGGGTACGCGAAAAGTTTCCCCTTCCCCTCCCCCCACGGTAATGAGAAGGCAATTCAAAGACTTGTTTTGAAAAGAGATCATTAAGACCTTTCGATTGACACCCTTCTCGACTATCAATGGTGAAAACAAATTTTTGAAGGGTCACCTCCCTATATGGGGAGATCCCCCTCAAACCCCTTTGAGAAATTTTCCCACCCCAAAACTTTCAAGAAGTCACCACTGTTGACCTTTCCACATAGTGTTATGGCTGTAGCTTCTACAGTTTGGACAAAAACTGCATACACACGGACACAGGTCGTGATTGCAATAGGGTTTTTTTTTTTTAGTAAAAAACCCTAAAAAATAAGATAAAAGAGTGAAAATACTTACCTTAAAACAACGAATGCTTTTGGGCGCAGCGAGCCTGATATGTCAAACAATACTTGTGCACAATCGACAAAAACAACTGGAAGACAAATAATTTGGGCACGGTTATCGTATTACGTTAAAAGGCCGCTCAGCAAAACCAGCTCTCCTTATAGGAGAGGAGCCCACGATGCTAAATTTGCAGTCGCTCGAGTGTTTTAGAGACAATGATAATTTGAAAGATTACATCAAAGAAAGCAAAACTGTCTACAGCTTTTCAAAAATGTTGAAATAAAATAGCATCGCTGCAATAGTCGAGTGTGTTAAATTTTGTTATGGTAAATGCGCTACATATCCCTGATGACGGAGGTACCTTAATCTGCTGGTTTTGAAGGTGAAGGTGGCCGTATGGAAGGGTTAAAAATTAGAAAAAAGTTATTAGGGCTGGTCAGATTTTTATAGGGAATGTTGATTAGACCCTAAACAAACTACCATTCAAAAATCTGACGGGAGTGGATGTGACGCAAGCTGGTGGTGGCTTTCAAAGGATACAAAAAAAAAATCGCAAGCTTACACAACTCAAGCGCATCAGATTTTTATAATAGACGATTCAACTTAACGTCCTGATCATACCCATTCATAGTTCAACAATTATTTTAAGGGGTTGCCTTAATCTGATGGTTTGAAAATTTTTTGTCTGTACACTTATTGCATATAATTTCACGGCTAATAACTATAATATTGTATATATATATATATATATATATATATATATATATATATATATATATATATATATATATATATATATATATATATACTCGTATATATAAAATAGCACACCAAACGAGAAAAAACGCAAAAACAAAAAAAAAAATTCAAAATAAAAATCACGGAAGATGAGAAAAAAAGAAAAAAGAATAATCACAAAAGTTGGAAATTTAAGGAATATATAGTCGTTTGTAATTCTAAATCACACTTAAATAAGTGATAAAGAATGTGTTCACTAGTAAATTAAAAAATATATATAACATACAAAAAGGTGTCCACGAATAAAAAATAGGAAAACCGCTATGAGTTTGTTTTGACTGCATTTAACACAAAAAAAACATTACATTATCCCAGATCGATTTTGATTGTATTTTTGATCTAGTGTGCCTATTTTTAAAAATGTAAGCGTGAAACCACTAAAGCGGAACTTAATAATATATAACATATTCTACATGTAATTTACATTTCATCGCACGTAAAGTTTCATTTGCTAATTAACAGAGTAAAATTATTAAGTTGTACACCCAATTTGAAAAATTTTTGTCAAAATACTTATTGCATATAATTTCACGGCTAATACTTTTTTTCATCAAATGATAAGTATAAATAGTTTATAGTTGAGGCTTTTATTTAGATAGTAAGTGCGCCATATATGGACCACCATAAAGATTTCCTCAAATAAAACGCAGAATTTTGAAGTTTAATCAGTCTTATTTCTTTTGAACAGTTTGATAATTGATTAGTATCGAAAACAAATAATAAAATTCTTAAAAAACATTAGCTTCTTAGAAGCAACCAACATTTTCTAAAATAAGTCATGTTCATGAAATTTCAAAAAGTGAACATAATACGGACCACATGTTCTCAAATATGGACCATAGTCGATTTGGTTCAAAATAATAGAAAAAAATATTCGTGTTACCGTGTCAACCATTGGCTTAAACTAATCACTGTTACAAAATTCGCACACAAAGAAGTCAGCCATATTTTTAATGCCAACACACTCTTCATGAGCCCATCGCCTACAAGGTGCACATTGTATCCATTTCTCTCCATGATTGTCTTCAGAAAATAGACCATTACAATAGAAGCATTTAACATTTTCGTTTTGGGAACGGTCAAGACTCTCATCTGTGCTATCATTGACTGAATAATCATCTTCCTCAGTACTTTCAGGATGTAAATCTCTGTCTTTTAAGATCTTTCTTTTCTTCTGGGCTGTTTTCTTTTGCGTTCTCTTCGATTTATTTCTTAAATTCAAGTGTCTCTTTTGCTTCAATTTTTCTGTTTCTTCGTTTATTTTAATCGATTTGAATAAATCTTGCTTATAAGGTGATGGTGTTTAAATCGTAGATCTAGTTGCCCTTCTTCCTCTGTTGCTGACAGTTCTCTCTAAACGTGGTATCGACTGCAACACCTTTGGTGACAAATACGTTGTAGACGATGTAGAGGGACCAGCCAATGAATCATCAATGTTGGTAGTTGGATCTATCGATTGCGTATTCGCGTGGTTATTTCCGTCAGTGTGCAGAGTACAATGAGTTTCATTCATTGGTTGAGCTTCCGGAGCTTCAACAGCTTCAACCTCAGGTAAGCTTTTACCATAACTACCATTCATACGTGTCATGACATTTTGCGGTGGGTCATTAAAAGATCGTTTAACTCCTGGAAGATCTTTGTCAATGAAGTCATGATCTTCAAATATATTTCGATTCACGGGATATATCCCAGTTGCACGGAAATCATTAATGGCCAGTTCTGCACGCTGAGCTCTTATGTAGGCTTGACCAAATAATTCTGCTATGTCAGAATGTGTCACTGCTTGAGTTTGCATTCGGACTCGTTGGCGAGTTTCTTCAGTCAAGTACTTTTTTAATGGACCCATCATGTTTTATCAAGGGGCTGTATTTTGTGACTTGAGTGTGGAGGCAGTGCCAGTAAGCGAACGTGGTTTTCTCTCGCTAAATCCACTAACTTGATATTTCGCGTGTGACTAGCATGTAACTTCTGTAAATTTTATTGAAACTTATAGAATGTAAGAATCTATTGAAGAAATACTTAAATGTCTAATTTCATCGAATTTAATGATACTGATACAGTTCACCTTCACCTTCACCTGCCCGCCTCAGTACTGATAAGTAATTTTAAGACCTGTTTTGAAAATATCTCATTGATACCTTTCTAATGACACCCTACTCGACTGCCAATGGTGAAAAAATTTGTTAAGGGTCACCCCCTTATTGGGGAGAACCGCTTAGAACTTTCTGAAAAAATTTTTTTCACCCGAACTCTTTCAAGAAGTCACCATTTATGATCCTTTCACAAAGTTTCAAGGGCGAAGCTTCTATAGTTTTGTAAAAAACCGCTGCGACATACAGACGGACGGACGGACAAAAGTCGTAGTTTCAACTGGGTTTTTTTTGTACATACCCCTAAAAAGGAGAAGCCATCCAGTCTCTCACTCGTCGCATTAGTATACTTAGCCTAAGCCTAAGTCCACGGAGCGTCCAGCGACTAGAGCCATAACATCATCCGCAAAGCCAATCAACTGCGACTCATCTGACAATTCCAATCTCAGTAGCCCATCGTAAGACACGTCCCACAGGTCTAAACCAAGGATAGATCCCTTGACAACACCCGATGTAACTTCCATCCTTCGTTGGTCCTGTATCGTTTCGTAGTGCAGGCTTTGGTTCTTCAGGTAGTCCCTTACAAGTCGTGTCAGATATTCTAAAGCTTGAAAAGAGTTTTCCAGCGTATCCAGTGTACCCACTTATCAAGAAGAATTGAAGGCGTTCCTTACGTCGAGTCTCACCAACAGAACAATCCGTTCCTTGGTGCGGCTATATGACGCAGCTTTTTGGACCGCGCGTACTGCCTAGGAGATAGGTCCCGATCAGCACGAATCGCGTCAGTGAGTCTTCCCTTGATGAGTTTCTCTAGCACTTTCCCAACAGTGTCTAGCATGCATAAAGGGTCGATGCAGACGGCGATCCGGGATCTCCCTTCCCCTTCCTGAGCAACACGAGCCTCGCCACCTTCCATCGCACCAGGAAAACCACGTCCCGTAGGCAAGCGTTGAATGTGCTGAGCAGCAAGTCAGGACAATGGTGAAAGACAAGTTGCAACACCTCAGCTAGTAAAACATCTGGGCCTAGAGGCCTCCTTGCTTTTGATGATAGGACTGCCTCTTCCAGTTCCGGCTATGTGAAGAGTAGATACTTCATTGTTGTCTCACCACAGGCAGCGTCCACACGGACGGGATGGACGAGATAACGCGGGCTCGCGGGATGGACGGGGAAGAGTGCCCGCGCTATCTCGTCCATCTTTTCTGCTTCATGTATGCAAGATGCACCAAGCTACCACATAACTAGGTTGTAGCCAAGGCCCCTCGGATCCTTGTTTAAATTGCCTACTAAATTTTGCCAGTAGCGAGCCTTGCTGTTGTTAATCAATTTGCGATGGCATTTCGTGGCTGACTTATATTCTGCCACCCGGTTGCATGCCTCGTCACGGTTCCGTGTCCGTTGAGCCTCACGATAAAGCTTGTGATACTCCCTTTACTTTTCAGCAATTTCAGTCGGCTACCAGTACACTGGGGGCTTGCCGTGTTGGGGTTTTCAACGGGGTACAGAAGTGCTGCAAGCAATCGCGATGATGCTCATAGTTGAGTTCACTACGTCTTGAGCTGCCAGTTCTTCTGTTTCCTGCGAATCACCCTGCAGCGGAGTACCTGTCGTGAGCACCTTGACGTTGATCCTTACAATGTTCCACCCAATTGTAGAAAGTCGAAAGCATGGACGTCGGGAGACAACATCGCTGATCTCAAGCAGAATGGCCTGATGATCACTGGCTGAGTAGTCCTCTTATACCTTCCAATTGTGTATCCTCCGTACTAAGGACTCCAAGGCGAATGTCACGCAAGGTGTGGTTCCTTCACAGCCAAAACGGGGGAAAATCGGCGTATTTCCGGTGTTTAGTACGACGAGCGTTGTCTAGGATTCATTTTCCCCGCGAATCTGTTAGAGACATGCCCCATTCGATTGCTGTAGCGTTGAAGTCTCCCCCAATGAGCACGTTGCTATCTGCGTGCGAGACAGCGCCCTCCAAAGCATTAAGCTTGGCTTGGAAAGATGATATCAGTTCGTTCTTCATTAGGTATATACTATAGAAGGTGGTTCCTGAGCACCGAACACACACAAAACCAGCCCCCCATCTACAACCCTCCACCTGAAAATCACTGTTCCGAACCCAGATGGCGGCAGAACCAGTATCATCAGGATACCATGATGCAGAGCTTTAATCATGATTTAGAAGGCCTTTGGGTCCCTGAAAGATACTGATTAAAAACTGTCAAACGGGATGTGTTCTGTTGACCGCGTCCTCGGGTGTATTTCGAGGGAGGGAGAAAGATGAAGTCTGTGGTTTAGACTATAACCTCCAAACAGGCAAAAAATTTCATCAGTTCCAATACATATTTTACCCTTTCTATAACATGCAGACCAATACCTGAGACTTACAAATGGAGTATTTAGTCATAATTAACCTAAAGATAAAAATAATATTGATTATTGAAGTATGTCATTGTCGATAGAAAATACTCCAGTCAAAAAAATTCTAAGCGGAAAAGTTGCTACTGCATTTCGAAAAATACCCTTTTCCTCAGTCAGACTGAACAGTAAGGCCTGTTGTAAAAAATGTCGTCAAGTTCTTTGACTTATACCCTATTTTAAGTGAAAATATTCCAAAAAGACATCTTTATACGGAAAAAGATCTTTTAAAATCCTTTGAAAAAATATTTGACCAACAAACTTTCTTCGTTTTGATGAGACTCTCTTCTGTAGTTTCGGAACAAAACTATTGAAGCACTCAAATACAGACTGGCATATTCCGGTTGTATTGTATTTTGAAAGATGCTCCCAGCACAAGGCAAACATTAAATGAGGATGCTAAACTGGGGATGGCAGGCAAATGGATGAAAAGTTTAATAAAAAACTGTCCTCAAGCTTCATCGCTGCTAGAAAGTAAGTTAACCCATTTAATTTTACAGATCTGACTTAATACTCATTACAGTTAGCATAATGATTAAAAACTAAATTAAGCATCTAGATGGAGCTCGTATATGTATATTACTGAGACGAAATGACTCGAAAAAGCGACATAACTAGCTTTATCGAGAATTTCCATAGAGATAACAAATTTAGGCATAATAATCTTATACTAGCTTACAGCTCTTTTACCGATTCTAAAGCTTAATCTTAAAACTTCTGATAGGCCTAAGAAAAGACTAGCAAATGGTCACTGATCTTATATGTAGAACTGAAATGAATTTTCCCAACATCATGTGAGAGAATACCCAGAGGGAGAAGCTCGATCGACCTTACAAATCTGTCATTGATCACAACATAAAATCAAGAGATAATCTGCAAAAAATTAAGAGAGCGCGCGAAATTTGATACTATGGTGAATCACATTTATTTGGGACAGGCAGGGTTACGGATCAACTCAGAAAAGGCAAAATTCATCCTTTCCTATTTTTGTAGACTAAAACTTTTTGTTTGTATACGAGCATCACTGAAGAAAATGCGGAGAATGGTGTTTCCCTTTTGATGCTAATTATGTTAACAGTGCGATCTCCGCAAGATCTGAAAATCCTAATATATTTCTTCGTTCTTTCTAGCTGTCTACCCAATCAAAAGCGCAATTGATTCTTCTAAGGAATAACTTTGGGAGTCTCCAATAAATATCTGCCACGATGGTTAAACACTTCTTACGATTCCTCGAAACTGGTGTTAAATGCATGCTCAAGCTACGCTTTGTTTCGAACCACAATAATTTTCAGTTTACTTAGATACCGTGCGACTTAGAATTGGCTGACACCATGGTTTCCTTAATGCATTTGAGAGACCAAATTCAGTCCCCAGGATCAGAAAATATTGTAAGTCACACTTCTTGCCACAGAAAAGCGCATGAGGTAAACACGCTTGTGTCTAGGAAAGACTATTGTCATGATAAAAGCTTTGTCCTAGGAGTATCAAACAAGAGAGAAAATGTCGAATTATGTTTGGCGCCCTGACAATGAACAATCCCTGTGGTCAGAACTTTCGAACAAGAGGTATCACCGTTGACGCCATCTGCTTTTCTTTTGTTAAAAACTGTGAGTTCACCATACATTCGCGGTGTAAATGTTCTTCCCCATAGGCAAAGATCATCAATAAACATCTTGGGGTTCATTGCCTCTCTGAAAGATTTCATAAGACAATGTTTTCTGTCGTCGTTCATCGAAAACAAAAGCGAGAATTTATGCACGTTGAACCCAAATTAAGTTTTCTATTTTCGTATGCCTAAAATCCATTTATTTTAAAGCTATAAAATTTCTGGGAAAATGATGAATGAAATCGAATTATACTTGCAAGTATTCCGATGCAAATTTAATTTGGCTTTTTACGCTAAATTCATCATTATATCACAAATTATATTCAACCTGTTTCTGAATTCAAATTAGGAGGGAAAAATATTTCAATTACTATAAACGTTTATTTTTTCACTTTCAATGATTTATTTACTGAAATTTGGGAATAACCAACGTAATTGCAAACAGAAACGTGACGTGCTTACCAATTTATAAGAACAAGGTAATACTCGCTTACAGAAATACGGGTTTTCAAACACACCCACCTAAATATCAAGTTCGAAGAACTCGCACTGCATGGATGCATCAGCGCCAATGTCAGGGTAACATTCATAGTATTAGCTTATTTTTCTAAATTTCTTGATGTGATATACGTTCTAGATATCTTTCAAGAAATGTTGTAATTTTCCGCGATTGATAAAACCGGCTAAAGAAATTAAAGCAAGAATTTAAATAAAACCTTTTGTTATTTTTCTTAATACTTATATTCGGAATATATTTTGAGCTTTTCAAAAATTTCAGTTGAACACGATTTCAAATAAGCTTTGTTTGGTCAGAAAATTCATACCGGGTTTTTGTAATGTGCTGTTTGTATCTAGGGCACATACGAATGCCGAACATAATCGTATGTTTTGCTCCTGCTAGAGGGGTTTTATACTTCTATTGTGCTTTGTTTAAAGGCCACACTAGTGATTTTATGCGAAGACGGAGTGACTCTGAGCCTCTTAAATCTTTGCAACAAGCCATGTGATCACGGGAGTACCAAATCTGCCGTTGAAATCCGAATTTAAAGCACTGCCACCCTCGATTTATGTGATGGAACTTAAATCGGCCCAATCTTATTGTATTGACGAGTATAGATTTTGAATTTAAGTTAACCATTTCTAGCTCTTTATCGACTTCCTGGCTCACACATACGAAATAATGAATTATAGCAACGTGTATTCTGGAAATAATTCAATCTTTTGATTTTATAATTATTTGAAACTAACATGAGAATGCAAAAATGGAATGTTACTATACGTAAAAGTTTCTAAGTAATATTTTTTCCTAGTTATCAGAATCCTTTCCCTTAAAAAGAGTGTTTCGAAATCTTTTCTGGAATTCGCCTAAAACAAATTGAAAGAAAATGCCAACCACGCAAAACAATCAGTTAATTTTGATTATTCTTATACCCCTCATTTCGAGTTATTATGTACGTATACCTCAATAACTATCCAATGATTATGTGAAAAAAAAACTCATAAAATTAAATTTATTATCTTTTATTATCTATCAAATGCAAATCTGTACAAGTGAATAATCAAATGATTGTCAATGTAAATGACACAGAGCGGAAATAAAATTGGTAAATTAGACATGTGGATTTCAATTGGGATTGTGTGAATATAGTGTATGTGGAGAATTAATACTGAGTATACTCGTACACCAATGTCATATGACTAATGATTAAGAGTTTATTTATCACATGTAAACGGTGTATAGAATTTTTATTAGCATTTCCGCTTACCCTTAAACTTATCAAGGCCATTAAGTAAATTAAGACTAGAAAATAGATGCCTGTATGAAATAATATGTTTAACATGCTTCATACGTCGAACGCAAATGTCAATGCTGGGAAATTAAATATTTATTACATGAATTACCACGAGGATTGAAATTATGTGAAGATTTATCACACAACACATTGAAGAGTTATTTAAGGTGAATTTCTCGAAATAAATTAACCTATTGCAGAGAGCACTTTATATATATATATATATATATATATATATATATATATATATATATATATATATATATATATATTTTATATATATATACATATATATATATATATATATATATATATATATATATATATATATATATATATATATATATACAGCCCCTCTCGGACCTTCGCTTCCTGCAAATAGCGCCTCCATTAAACGCGTCATCCAATTTCAAAATCCGAGTAACGATGAACTGTCCTCGTCGACCAAGTCAGACCAGCATTTCCTCGACATCCCCACCGGTCTCCGGCCTTCAGTTCTCCCAACGTTCGTCCATACGATTCATGTGTTCAGCCCATTGCAGCTTCCGCAGTCTGACAATTGCTGAGACTACAGGCTCATCCAAAATTTCATACAGCCCATGGTTGCATCGAATTTGCCATTGGTCCCCGTCTAGCTTCGCTCCAATTATTCGCCTCAGGACCCGTCGCTCAAAGGCGTTCAATATATTTGCCGATGCTTGGGTTAGGGTCCATGTTTCGTACCCATAGCGTAACACAGGTCTTATTACAGATTTGTATACTTGGAGCTTTGTTTTCCTGTGTATGCAGCTGGTCTTGAAAAATGTCAAAACTGAATAAAATATTTTATTTGCGAGCTATATTCATCGGCGTATTTTGTCCCTCTTATTATCGGTTCTCGTCATTTTGGCACCCAAATACACAAATTCACTTACATTTTCGATACTGTATTCGCCAAGTGTGATACTTTGTATGCCTGGGGTATTTTTCGTCGACAACGTCATGAGCTTTGTTTTATTTTTATTGATTTTTAGCCCCACTAGTTTTGCTTCGCTGTCGAGTTTCAGGAAGAGTTCTTTGGCAGTTGTTGATTACCGTGACAAAAGGTTGATTTCGTCCACATAGACTACTACTTGGCTCGACTTGTGTAGTAATGTACCTCGTGTATCAGCAGATAGCTTCCTTATGACCTACTCAAGAGCCAAATTGAATAGCAATGGGGCCAGCCCATCTCTCTGTTTTAGTCCGATATTTGTGTCAAAGGCATCGGTGAGTATGGATTGCTGCCTTTGGAGGTCGTCGACGTCATAGTCATTTTGGTATGACGGACTAATTTGGCTGGGATTCCAAGGTAGAGCATTATTTGGTACAGTACGCTATGATCAATACTATCGTATGCTTGCTAAAAGTCAACGAAAATTTGATGTTTGTCTTTTGTAAAATTATTCCTACTAAAATCTGTTCGTCCGTATGCTACAGGAGTTTTTCTTGCAAACTTTATAAGCTAGAAACATCAAATGTTGTGTGTAGGTGTAAAATGGTGTCCTCTTCAAAGTTCAATTATAAAAAAAAATTTAAGGTATTTAAGGGGTGCTTACCCATATAGGGGAATGGTCATCGAGAAAAAAATATCATCAAAGGCAGCCGATATGTGTACCAAATAAAAGGTCTTGATTAGAACTATTCAAGACAGGTCTTAAACTGAAATTTTTTGTTTCGAGGGGCACACAGGGAGGGGAAGTATACGAAAATGTATATCCTCCCCCTCTTGATTAGACACCTGTGATCAAAAAATTTGAAAAAAATAACGGTGGCAGTTGTTTATGAGTACAACAACAACAGATACCTTAGAAGTCACAATTTTCCAAATTTGCTAATAATAGCAGGATCTTCGAAATTCACATTTTCCCCAATAAAATCGTATGGATAACCTTAAACTCAACGAAATTGAGTAGTATTACAAAAGATCCTAATATTCTGTAAGTTTGATGAAAACCGAATCATATTCACGGAAGTTATAGCCATAATAACACACGATTTCGGTATGTTATGGACTTTCTATCCAATCAGGCACTGCAGCTTCGATTTTACCTCCTGGAAATTTTCAGACAAGATAAATAAAATAAATATTTTAAGGAACTCATAATTTGAGTGATTTTGTTAGTTTGCTACAAAATGCCGACCGTGGAAAATGGAGAAATAATAGATTTTCTTTTAAACGTGCATAAATCTTTGACATGTTGCTTAACTGCATTTCGTAAGTTGAGTACAAAAACCTTCTTACGTGAGCGTAGGCCTGTCTACCCGAATTGTTATTTTTTTCTCATCTTGAAAAGCCATCAGCATTGCTTTATTGGGTGAGCTGAAGTTATATATACACACACACGCACATATATATATATATATATATATATATATATATATATATATATATATATATATATATATATATATTGTTGCGTGTTCTTGGTTCGCGGCCAATAATTTTAATGATCCGGGAAAGTGAAAACGCAATGTCTTTTAATTTAAGTTAAAAGAGTTTATTTTATTACAAAAACGCACAATAAACAATTTAACACTTTCACTAATTTTAATTTTCACTATTAAAAATCTAACACTTGTCCATAAATTTCTTATCGCAATTGTCTTCTAAATCACTTCACTATTACGAAAATCACTTTTCTATTACTCGAACAATATCGCTTCCCACACACTATCGGAGTTCTTATCGCGGTTGAATGAATGATTCCCCCATTCATTCAGCTCGCCTTTATATAGGGTGTCTAATCATTCAACTCAGTTCTCGTACATTGGTGAATTAGCGGGAACATTCCAGCAGTGAATGAATGGAGCAGTGACTCACTTTCAGATGTTGTTCATGCTTGTTGGGTTCTCGTAGTTTCGAGTACATTCGTTATGTTGATGTTCTTCATTGTTGTGAAAACAATTGCGACAGTAGCTCGCAGAATTATTTGTACATGTAACACTGCCCCCACCTCAGTTCTTTTCGCCCCGAAAAGATGTGTCGCCACTTGTAGTCAATTCTCCCTGGATGTAATATGGGGCAAGACGGTCCAGATGCACGATTTTGATTTTGGCTCTCGGCTTACGGTGTTCCTGTATGCGATATACGACGTCGTTGATTTGCTTTGTAACTCGGTATGGTCCCTCCCAATCATGCTGCAACTTTGGAGACCTACCCTTCCGTCGCTGTGGGTTATATAGCCAGACTAAGTCATCTTGCTGGAAGCCAGTAGAATTTGCCTTTAGATCATACCTGGTCTTCATGCGGTCAGTAGCCGATTCGAGGTGTTTTCGCACTGTCCGATGTATCTGGTTCAACCGTTGTCTTAGCTCACTTGCGTACTCCGAGATCGTTTGGGGTTTCTCGGGGGGTGTCCCGAACTTTACATCAGCTGGCAGACGAATAGTCTTTCCAAAAATGACTTTGGCTGGGGCTTGGCCCGTCGATGCATGTTCGGCAGCTCTGTACGCCATCAAAAATAGTGGGATATGTCGGTCCCAGTCCCCTTGGCTCTCGTCAACCATCTTGGCCAGGTGTTTATTGAGCGTGCCTTTGAAACGTTCGACTATTCCATTGGATTGGGGATTCAGCGGTGTTGTCCTCGTTTTCCGTATTCCGAGCAGCTCGCACATTTCGCCAAAAACTAGTGACTCAAAGTTTCGGCCTTGATCCGAATGTAGTTCGCAAGGTACGCCGTACCTACTGACCCAATTTAACACTAACTGTTTGGCTACAGTATTTGCTTCCTGGTTGGGAATGGGGTAGACCTCGGGCCACTTGCTGAAATAATCGGCTACAACCAGCGTGTATCGATTTCCCCAATGGGATTCAGGAAAGGGTCCAGCGATGTCAACAGCAATCCTTTCAAACGGTACCCCCACGTTATAGGTTTGCATTTGTCCTCTGAGTCGGCGTTTTGGACTTTTGACGGAAGCGCAAATTGTGCATCTGCGACATCAGTCCTCTACGTCTTCTCGAGCGTGGAGCCAGTTGAATCTTTCCCGCAATTTTGCTAAGGTTTTGTTAACATCCTTCATGCATTTCCTTAACCACATCGTGGATTCGGCTTTTGGGTAGTATAGTTATCATCCTATAGGAGCTGCCATCCGTCGTTTCCCATTTCCGCTTGAGTACGCCACCCTCCACCTGAAGAGAATTCCATTGCGCCCAATAGCTTTTCAGGGTTTTGCCATGCGTTGAAACGTCCTTCCACTCAGGCCGCCCAGTCGTCTCCTTCCATACGAGCAATGGTCCGATATCTTCATCGGCTAACTGGGCATTTCGAATCTCCTCCGATGACGAACCTTCATCGAATTTGGCCGTTATCAATCGCAGATCAACGGGCGGTTCCTTTTCCTCAATCCGTCGGCAATGCTTGCAGTTAGCTGGACATGGACGACGAGATAGGGCGTCAGCATTTCCATGAACTCCGCCCTTCCGATGAATAATTTCGTAGTCGTATGACTGCAATCTTTCGATCCACCTCGCAACTTGTCCCTCGGGATTTTTGAAGTTAAGTAGCCATCTCAGCGATGCATGGTCCGTTCGAAGAACAAATTTCTGGCCATATAGGTACTTGCGGAACAACTTGGTGGCCTCTATTATAGCCAATAGCTCCTTCCTGGTGACGCAGTAGTTCCTCTCACTTTTTGAGAGAACTCGACTGTAATACGAGAGGACTCTTTCTTCGCCATTGATTTGCTGGGAGAGTACAGCTCCAATACCGCAATTGCTTGCATCGGTGTCAACCACAAACATTTTTCCGGGTTTCGGATACGCCAGCACGGGTGATTCACACAGCTTTTCCTTCAGGGTCTCGAAGGCTGTCTGGCATTGTTCATTCCAGACATACTTACGATTTATCTCGGTTAGCTGATGGAGGCACTTAGCTATTTTGGCAAAGTCTTTGACGAATCTTCGATAGTAGGTTGCCAGACCCAGAAAACTTCGTAGTTGGCGCTTGTTGTTTGGTGTTGGCCAGCTTTTCACGGCTTCAATTTTCTCAGGGTCTGTTTTGACCCCTTCTGCTGATACGACGTGTCCCAGGTATTTTACTTCAGCTGCAAAAAGGGTACACTTGTCGGGAATAAGTTTCAAATTTGCCAGTCGCAATCGGGAGAAAACCTCTTCTAAGTTCCGCACATGCTCTTCGAACGTTCTCCCGATGACGATGATGTTATCTAGGTACACCAAGCAGGTTTTCCAGGTTAGACCACGTAGCACGTATTCCATCAAGCGTTCGAAAGTGGCTGGAGCATTGCAAAGCCCAAACGGCATCACCACAAATTGCCACAATCCGGTCCCAACTGAAAATGCGGTCTTCTCTCGGTCCTTCTTGTCAATTTCTACCTGCCAGTAGCCACTCTTGAGATCGAGTGTAGAAAATCATTTTGCGTCGGCTAAAGTGTCCATGATGTCATCGATGCGTGGGAGCGGGTAACTATCTTTCTTAGTGACGTCGTTAAGCTACCTATAGTCGACACAAAAGCGAGTGCTACCATCCTTTTTCTTTACTAGAACTACAGGCGCGGACCATGGACTGACAGAAGGTTCAATAACGCCTTGTTTTTCCATGTCCGAGATCAGCGCGCTCACTTCTCCTTGTTTAGCTATAGGGAGACGTCTTGGTGCTTGTCGAATCGGCTTGGCTCCCTGTGTATCTATGACGTGAGTTACCAAACTCGTTTGGCCTTGGTCATCCGGGCTTGTTGAGAAGATGTCACTGTACTTGGTGACCAGATCAGAGGCTCGTTTGAATAGCTGCACTGGCAATTTGACTTGCTACAATATTGCAGACGTGGATTCCCGGGCTTTGTCTGTGTCTTGCCTCCTTTTCCAATGATGGTTGTGAGTAGCTTCCAAAGAGGTGATGGTGGAAACAGGCTGGCAGCTGCCGATGACTTCTCCCGCTTTGATGCTCGTGGTTGAGTCTGCGGTGTTAAGGACTCTAACCGGCACAAATCCGTTCCTTAAAGATCTTACAAGGTATCGTCCTACAATCAAACTGCGCAATGCGGACGTCTTCGTTGGCTCTATCAGATAAGATCGGTGGTCTCCAGAATCACCATCAAGCTTGGCCCATACAATGCTTTCGGAAGAATTCGGTACATCAGTGTCAGTACATACCACTACATTCATCTTGGGAATTTGGACGCTGGGATCCTGCATCAGTACTTCGACATTCTGCCATTTTAATATACGTTTGCCCAAATCCAACGTGATTCTATGTGGTCACAGAAAATCCATTCCGAGAATGCAGTCATCCATAATGTTCGCGACCAGAAAATTATGTCGGAACACAAGGTCTCCCAACTGTATCTGGAGATTGACCTCACCATGAACAGGTGCAGTTTCTTCCGTAGCTGTCCGTCGTGCGAAAATTCTGCCCTTGTGAAGTTGTTGCTGTCTAACTATGTCTGGTCGGATAATCGATCGGGTTGCACCAGTGTCGATTGTTATGGTGCAGTGTTCTCCGACAATTTGACCCGGAAGGCATAAGTCCGCTTCTCCACGATGTAGTCTTGACACGGTGATGGTGGTGCTGGGGACGTCAATCCTCCTAGCCAACCTCTGCCCCACGAAGTTTGCTCTTACATGTTTCCCGACCCCTCTGTTTGACGGGCTTCCATTCTGGGCTCCTGACTCGGTCTGGATCTCCTCCTAGCTGCACACCCTGGACAATAGCTCGGTTTTCTTCGCTTCTTGCAGTCTCTTTGCAGGTGCCCCTTCTCTCCGCAATTCCAGCATCTAGGCGCACCATTTACATGCGGGTCTCGCTCAATTTGCATGCGCTCACACCTGCACTCGTCTGTCACTACCTCACGAACCCGGGCAATGGTACGAGTCACATTTTTCGCTGCCTCAAAGTTCAGACTGTAAGCCAATGCGTCCTTAACCGTTTGCTTTTGGGCTAAACTCACGGCTTGTTTCAATTCCGGGTCCTTTAGTGCGCTGATGAATGCTTCTGTTGCTGCATCATCTCGATGTTCTGGGTCGTAGGCTGGGTAAGCCAAAAGTGCTAGTCGCTCAATGTTTTGGGGTAGCTGCTGTAGGGTTTCGCCAGACTTCTGCACCCGATGCCTTAGCTGTGACCGATAAATCTGCTTTAGATGATCGTCTCCATAACGCATGTCGAGCGAATTCATTATAGCATTCGAGTTTGATTGCGATTCAACGGGGATCGTCTTCAAAAGCTCGGCAGCTGGGCCTCTTAGAGCAAGAATCAGCACAGTTGCTCGTTCCTGCTCATTCCAGTGATTTGCCCTTGCGGCAGCTTCAAACTTGGTCTTGTAAATACTACAGACCGTTTGCCCATCGAATATTGGTGCTTGCACATTTCTGGATGTGCTTTGCGCTGCGGTTGTAAGCGGGGCTGGTGAAGTGTTTACTACTGCCTTCGCTGCTTCCAATTCTTTTTTCACTTTTTCCATCTCGTGGTTCATTCTCTCTTCGACCTGGCTGACCTTTCCCTCGACCTGGCTGACCTTTCCCTCGACCTGGCTGACTTTTTCCTCGACCTGGTAAACCTTTTCCTCGACCTGGTCAACCTTTTCCTCGACGCCTTTAATTTGATGACCGAGCTCCGCTTTTATTTCGGTTGAAGGTTTCTCCAGCTTCTGTGTGATGTCTGCCTTGATTTCGATCGCTTGTTCATTGAGCTTCGCAGTTAAATTCGACGACCGTTCATTGAGCTTCGCAGTTAAATTAGATGGCTGTTGTCGCAGCTCTTGCTGCATCAGCATCAACATTTGCATCAGCGCATTTTCTGGTTCCTTTGGTTTTGATGTTTCTGCTTCACCACCTTCTGCGCCTTTTTCTGCATCTGAGGGCTCACCCGAATCTAGATACGCGCCTTCCGATTCAATTGCGTCATGCAAGCGTGCAATCAGTGTGGCCTTTGTACCTTGCGTAGCCAGGTTTCGCTGTTCCAACTCTTCCTTAAGCTCCGACATGGTCAATTCATTAATTTTTAAGTTTAGGCTTCGTGGCATTTTTAATGTTTCTTTAAATTTTACTATTGTGCACTATAAAAATGCTCAAATTTTCACTTTCATAATTTTAATCTCACTTCTCGACACCACTGTCGCGTGTTCTTGGTTCGCGGCCAATAATTTTAATGTTCCGGGAAAAGTGAAAACGCAATGTCTTTTAATTTAAGTTAAAAGAGTTTATTTTATTACAAAAACGCACAATAAACAATTTAACACTTTCACTAATTTTAATTTTCACTATTAAAAATCTAACACTTGTCCATAAATTTCTTATCGCAATCGTCTTCTAAATCACTTCACTATTACGAAAATCACTTTTCTATTACTCGAACAATATCGCTTCCCACACACTATCGCAGTTCTTATCGCGGTTGAATGAATGATTCCCCCATTCATTCAGCTCGCCTTTATATAGGGTCTCTAATCATTCAACTCAGTTCTCGTACATTGGTGAATTAGCGGGAACATTCCAGCAGTGAATGAATGGAGCAGTGACTCACTTTCAGATGTTGTTCATGCTTGTTGGGTTCTCGTGGTTTCGAGTACATTCGTTATGTTGATGTTCTTCATTGTTGTGAAAACAATTGCGACAGTAGCTCGCAGAATTATTTGTACATGTAACAATATATATGTATATGTATATATATATATATATATTATATATATATATATATATATATATATATATATATATATATATATATATATATATATATATATATATATATATATACTCGTATATATATGTATGTAGTCCGGGTAGTTTAGTGGTACTCACTGCATAACCCAAAGGTCCTTGGCCTAGATAGTGTCCAATTGGTGTCAAACGAGATTTGTGTCGAGTGATACTTCGGACGGACTATAGGTCCTTTCAGTTGTGATATGCATTGACTTATGAATCAAGAAAGTACAATGTACGAGGGACATTTCATAAATAATACACAAAATCTTTTTTACTTTCATGTTTTATTTTTACAGAAATATCGTTCAACATTCCTTCAATAAAGTCTCCCTGCTTCTCAATGACTGAATCCCAACGAGTCAGAAGCCTTAATATACCATCGAGGATACCAAGCAACACCTCCCAACTTTATTCGCGTAGCTTTTCGGTAACGACATGTCCAATGTGCGGACGAGCATTGTCATGGAGAATGAGTGGTCTAGCGTTGAGCAACTGAGGTCGGTTCTTGTGCATTTTTCTACGCAGGTTCTGCAGAAAATCACAAAAGTAAACTGCTGTGACACTTTTTCCATTCAGAACCCTGTCAGTGATGATGATTCCTTGGTTATCGTATTCAAAGATCATCATTTGTTTGACCTTGGATTGTGTTCGTCGACATTTTTTTGGTCGTGGGGAAGATGGACCTTTCCACTCATTGGACTTTGATTTCAACTCCGGCTCGAAGTCTCTAACCCATGTCTCATCAATCGCAACAATTCGATTCAAGAATGTTTGACGTTCAATACAGAAAGGTTGCAATGTCCAGGCGTTTTTGCTTCTGTTCACCAGTCAAGTTGTGCGGAACCCATCGCGCCGCAATTTTTCTTTTCTTTAAATCATTTGTCAGAACTCGGTAAACAGATGTTGATGGAATACCTGTAATTGCAGAAAGTTCCTCACAAGCCGCACGACGATCTTCTTCGAGAGCATCAGCCACGAGTTGCACACTTCGTTCATCGGTTGATGTTTTCGGTCTTCCTGGTCTTGAATCATCGTTTATGCTAACACGACCATCACGAAAACGTTTGGAATAACAAGAAACTGTACTACGGTCCACTGTTGACTCAATACAAACTTCACTTAAAGCACTGTGAATTTCTGTTGGGTTATTTCGACGTAAAGTTTCAATCTTGATGTATGCCCGTTGGTCTTCAATAGTCACAGTACCCGAGACACATGCAGGCTCCATTTAAAAGTCGCGTAAGTTAAAAATGCAATACACTACAAATGAAAGAAAATAACACACTTTTTCTCAAGCTTTGAACTACAACTGACGAATTGCTCATTGTTGCAGCGCTAACTATCTCGCAGTGGTACCAACCCTTGCAATATTTATGAAATGCCCCTTGTATATTTTGAAAAAAATTTCTTCACGATACCGCCCACATCTTCTTTATTCATTAATTGTTGCATGGAAAGATGTTAATTTCGTTATATGAAATAAATTTGACGCTGTTTTTTTTGTATCCTGTATTTATTTTGAAGTTTGAATTTGATATTTTCTCCAGAATTTCATAGATCCCAACTCTTAGCTTATTGAGCTTTTCTTTATTCAATGTATTTCTGTTTTTCACAAAGAAAATATCTCCTGACTTACATTCCAAATGTTTGCTTGTAGTGTGAGTGGGTGTTTAATTGCCTGCTAAGGACTTGCAGCGATATTGAGCTGCCTCTGTGAAATAGGTTTTCACTGAGAGTGACTTGGTCAGGGACGTGTGTTTACGCTTGCAGGCTAGCGTCTGCGGTGTCGAGGGGCGGATTCATTCCCTAGCACCAACTCTCACTACAAATTAATTAATGCATACATGGTTTGTAGGGTGAAGAAACATGGAGTGCGGAACAAATACAGAAAGGGGCAGGCTCGACGGCTGAAAGTTTCTTGTTTTAGTATACTTACCGTTCATGTTCCCTGCATGCTGTCAAACATCTACCTTGTTCCCGGCAAGAAACTTGTACACAGAAAAAGTGGGGCATGCACATGCAGTTGGTGCTATACTTTGATCAGAACAGATATCACGGGTTTTCGCTTAGCCAATCAGAATGATTAACAAAGCTAGTCACAATATTTAATTTCTGAAAATTTAGCGAAAATCGAAGCGGGATTGCGGCATCCAGGCAAAAATTTCGTTATATCCTATATATACACATATACATATATAGTATACATATATACATTATGACAACAAAGTACCCGGAAATTGCAAATAAAACGTAATATATTTAATTATTCATCAATATTTATTCTGTCGCCTTCAAAGTAATCCCCATCTGATGCACTACACTTACGCCAACGATTTATCCAGTCCTCGAAACACTTTTTATAAGCACTTTTTGGGATGGCCTTCACCTCCTTCAGCGAGTTTTGTTTTACATTATGACAAAAAAAACCGGGAATTGCAATTAAAACGCAAAATATTTGATTATTCATCACAATCACACAGAGCCAAATCTAGTGAATACGGTAGTTGATCGATGGTATTTATTGCGTTTTTGGCTTTAAATAGGATCACAATAAAAAAAATTACAAAAACCGCAACGCACTACAGAGGCGTACCGACTTGGGCAGCTGCCGTAAACAAACTCATATTTGGCATAGTAATTAGGGACAGTCCTACCAACTTAACCAAATGCATTTTTTTGAAATATCATTTACTCGGGAAATTTAAATTACAATTTCCAGATACTTCGGTGTCGCAATGTCACAATGTATATATATATATATATATATATATATATATATATATATATATATATATATATATATATATATATATATATATATATATATATAGAAATATATATATGTACATATATGTATATATATGTATATATATATATATATATATATATATATATATGTATATATATATATATATATATATCTAGACAATGGGGGCACCG
This sequence comes from Odontomyia ornata, assembly GCA_963969285.1. Classification (NCBI taxonomy): domain Eukaryota; kingdom Metazoa; phylum Arthropoda; class Insecta; order Diptera; family Stratiomyidae; genus Odontomyia; species Odontomyia ornata. Next base: position 141,046,536 of record OZ017742.1, on the reverse strand, counting down.
GTTAATTCGTGCGGTTTTTTTTTCGAAAATTGAAGCTTTATTTCAAAAACTAGTTTTAGACGATCGGAAATGGTTTGTTGAGCTACGCCAAGTGATTTTGCAAGTTCTTCTTACGTTTGGGATGGATCTTGGTCGAGCAATGTCTCCAATTCGTGATCTTCAAACTTTTTTGGTTGTCCGGGCTGTTCATCGTCCTGCAAGTCAAAATTGCCACTTTTAAAGCGTGCAAACCACTTCTGACACGTACGCTCAGCTAGAGCATGCACACCATATACTTCCACCAAAATGCGATGACTTTCGGCAGCCTTTTTCTTCAAAAACACTTCATTCGGCACAAAATTCGACATTTTCAGAGTAAAAAACAGTATTTTTGTTTACGCTTCAGCTAAATAACACATACTGATTCTGAAACTATATGACAGTTGCTTTCCAACACATATTTGGAAAGGAATCACTGGAATAAAAATCAAGTTACGCTATCTGTTAGACAACCGCATGAATTAACCGGTACTTCTATTATATGTATATAGGACTCTCCAATAAGAGGTGTTATTTTGAATAGATCTTGTGATTTAACACCTTGCGACTTCTTCCTTTGGGGCCACATGAAAGAAAATGTCTACGCCAACAGATTCAAGACCTCAAAGATGGAATTCGTGTGGCTATCGAGGACATAGGGCAGTATTAAACAAGTTGGGTAGACAGACCTATGCTCATGTCAGAAGGGTTTTGTACTCAACTTACAAAATGCCGTAACCAGCAACGAATAAAATTAAGAAACACGTCATGTTCGAGGATCATACTATTATTAACTAAGTTGGAAGAATTTTTTAATTCTGAGGTATTTGTTAAAATTATACCCATAAATATCTCGCTTGATAATTTTTTCAGATTTTTTTAGATCACGGGTGTCCATTCGCGAGGGAGAAAACACATTTTTCATGTGTTCCCCCCCCCCCCTCTGTGCCCCACTGAAGCAAAAACTGTCAGTTTAAGAACTGTTTTGAAAAGCTCTCATAGAGAACTTTCATTTGATACTCATATCGGCTACCTTTCATGAAATTTTTTTTCAGGGGCCACTCCTCTGTACTGTAAGCATCGATTCATGTCCTATTTTTTCGAATCCTAGAATGGCTACAAAACCCTTTTGCTAGGAGCTCTCTCCTGCCTCTTTGACTTGTTTCAATTGTATGTAGTCATCCTCATGATATCTATCATTCCTGAAACTTTCATGCAAATCCTAGCAAAGCTGTAGTGTCTGAGTCGGTAAAAAGCGCACATGGCTCCATAGCCATATGTTTCCATAGTAATACAGGGCATATTGTCCCATAGTAATACAGGAAAATTCAAATCGCTATAACTTCGTTAAATACAAATCGATCTTTATGAAACTTTCAGGAAAGATCAATCTTATAAATAGTCATCTGTTTGCTAAATTTTATTGAATTTGAGGGTACCATTTAGATTTTATTCAAGAAAACATAAAATCGATAAATCATACTATTACTAACAAAGTTGAGTGAATTTCGACTTCTCACGTATTTGTTGTTGTTGTACTCATTAAGGCCTACATCCATGATTTTTTTCAGGTTTTTCGGATGGAAGGTGTCCAATCGCGAGGGGGGGGGTACGCGAAAAGTTCGTACATTTCCCCTTCCCCTGCCCCCCTCGGTACTCATAAGGCAATTTTAAGACCTGTTTTCAAAAGATCTCATTGAGACCTTTCCAATGACACCCTACTCGACTACCATTGGTGAAAATTTTTTTTTGAGGGGTCAACTCCCTATATGGGGAGACCCCCCTTAAACCCCTTCGAAAAATTTGTTCACCCTTGAACTTTCAAGAGGTCACCACTTCTGACCTTTCCACAAAGTTTCATGGCTGTAGCCTCTATAGTTTCGGAGAAAAAGTGCTGTGACATACAGACGGACGGACGGACGGACGGACGGACGGACAGACGGACAGACGGACAGACGGACACAGGTCGTGATTGCAATAGGGTTTTGTATTTTAGTACAAAACCCTAAAAATGGCATTTTTCTTATAATATCAAAATAACACCTCTTATTGGATTTGGTTATGGAAAATTTCATGAAAAGGATATGGTCCTGTTAGCGTGGTCGTGGTGGTCATTTGCCTTATCTTATTTTCCACTATTAACAGCATACCTTCCTCTTTATAATGAAATAAACATCCGATCATTTATATTAAAAAATGGCATTTTTCTTTTAATATCAAAATTACACCTCTTACTGGAAAGCCCTGTATATACTTGCGTTTACAAACATACACGTATACATTCGTCAAAAATTTCATACAGCTCATGGTTGTATCGGATTCGCCATTGGTCCACATCTAGCTTCGCTCCGGTTATTCGCCTCAAGACCCGTCCTCAAAAGCGTTCAATATATTTGTGGATGCTTGGGTTAGGGTCCATGCTTCACACCCAACGCATAACACAGGTCTTATCAGAGATTTGTATACTTGGAGCTTTGTTTTCCTGTGTATGCAGCTGGTCTTCAAGATGGTAAAAGCTGTATAAAATATTTATATTTGCGAGCTGTATTCTTCGGCTTATTTCGTCTGTTTCATTACCCGTTTTCGTTACTTTGGCCCCTAAATACACAAATTCGCCAACTTTTTCAATACTGCATTCGCCAAGTGTGATATTTTGTGTATTTGAGGTATTTTTCCTCGACTGCGTCATGAGCTTTGTTTTATTTTCATTGATTTGTAGCCCTATTAGTTTTGCTTCACTGTCGACTTCCAGGAAGAATTTTTTTGCGGTTGTTAATGACCTTGACAAAATATTGATGCCGCCCCCATAAGCTACGACTTGGTTCGACTTGTACAGTAATGCACCTCATGTATCGACAGGTAGCTTCCTTATGATGTACTCCAGAGTCAAACTGAATTGTTTCAGTCCAATATTCGTGTTAAAGGCATCAGTGAGTTGATTATTGATGCGAACTTGGGAGGTCGTCGACGTCATTGTCTTTCTGGTAAGATTGATTAATTTGGCTAGGATCTCAAAGCAAAGCATTATTTATTACAGTACGTTACGATCAATACTGTCGTATGCTTGCTTAAAGTCAACGAAAATTCGGTGCACGGCTATTTTGAGCTCCCAGCATTTTTCAAGTACCTGCTTGACTGTGAATAATTGGTCTATTGTCGATCTACCTGCTCTAAAACCACCTTGATACTCCCCAATAATACTATTGGCATATGATCCGATTTTATTTTCTAAGATTTTAGCAAATATTTTGTAAGTCATACAAAGTAGTGATAAGCCTTTATAATTTTTGCGCTGTTGCTTGTCACCTTTTTTATGGGTAGGGAATATAATTGATTGGCTCAACTCTTTCGGCATATGTTCTTGCTGCTAAATGTGCTAGATGACTTCGTGAATAGCTTTCTGAACCTGCTGCCACCATATTTGATGAGCTCCACTGGAATCTCATCGATGCCCGGCGCTTTATTATTCTTTTGGGCTTTGCTGGTGGAACACACTACATCCATAGTTGGTGGGGCCAATGGAAGTTCTCCGTAGACATTTATAAGCTCCGATGTTCTGGAGCTGTGCTGCGGGTTAAGGAGGTGCTTGCAATTTGATGCCCATCTTTCCTTAATCTTGGTTTCATCAGCGATGATATTGCCGATGTCATCACGACAGAGCATGCTTTTGGGCTGATAACCACGTTTCAGACTTTCCGCTACTTTCTATGCTTGTCCTGTGCTGTTGCTCGCTAGATTTACATTTCTACTTCTCAATTGGTCGTCATAGTATTTTCTTTTCTTAATTCTAAATATCTTATTCGCTACTCTTCTGAGATTTTCATAGTATTTTCTCCTCATCCTGGTTTTCCTACCTAAGTATTCTTTGTACGCCTGATTCTTTTTGTCCAACGCATTCTGGCGCTCATCTTCGAACCAATCATTTCTTTTGCGCTGGGCTTGATGTCCGATCGTCTCTTCTGCCACGGTCTTAATAGCAGCTTTCACTTCCATCCAGACCTCGTTGAGAAATATCTACTTTCATCCTTTTTAATCATACTAATACGGTTTTACTGGCAAAAATATTTAATTTACAGACCCTCCTATTATTTGCAAAGTTGTAAGAATTTCAAACTGTTAAATTATTTGCTATTGGATCAACCTCCATAATTTTTTCATCGATTATTTTTAGCTGCTCATCTTCAGCTATTCATTAATAGATTCAATCAAGTGTTAATAGCACCTTAAATGTTGAAATTAGCAAAAAATTACACCATTTTATGTAATATTCTCATTTAAAACGGCCGCCATTTTGTTTTACGATTGCAGATGTCACCCGTTTAACAAATCCTCAAAGATATTCATCATGAATATAATTCCTTAAACGTTCATACAAATCCTAGCGAACCCGTACTGTCTGAGTCGATTAAAAGTGCATATTTTCACAAAGCCATAGTTGCTGTTGTAATACAGGAAAATTTAAACCCCATAACTTTGTCAAATACTATTCAATTTTTCTGAAATTTTCAGCAATGATCAAACTTATAAAGTAACATTGGATTTCATTGAATTGGAGAGTGCTCTTTCGATTTTATTTAAGAAAGTGTAAAATTAATAATTCTTACTATTACTAACAAATGTGAGTGAATTTCGACTTCAGAGTTTGTTTGTTGTTTTGATCATAAAGGGGTACACTCATGATTTTGTTTCAGATTTTTTGGGTGAAAGGTGTCCAATCGCGAGGGCGGTACACCAAAATCCCGTGCATTTTCCGTTGTCCTGCCCTCCTGGACACTGGTAAAGTCGTTTTAGGACCTGTTTTGAGAAGATCTCATCGAGCCCTTTCTTGAGGCATTCCATTTGCCCACCTTGGATGGAAAAAAATTTGTTTAAGGTTCACTACTCTGTATGGGGGACCTTCTTAAAACTCTTTGAAAGCCTTTTCACCCCAAAACTTTCTAGAAGTCATAACTTCAGACCTTTCCACAAAGTTTCATGAGTGTAGCTTCTATAGTTTCGAAGAAAAACTGCCGTGACATATAGACGGACACAGGTACCGATTTCAATAGGGCTTTGCATTATAGTACAAAAGCCTGAAATCAATGGTTTAGGCCTGGGTTAAAATACTTTTTTTGATTTTAATTTATGTGCTTCATTGTAAAGCAATATAAATTTCTACATTAACATTACAATATTCTTGTTTTTATAAGCTCCCAATAAATGTATCTATGCATAAATTTATTTGAAATTCTACATTAGTGCTGCTAATATCGAAATAAACTTTAATAGGCTATTTCTAGTTTTAACTTTCTGGGTATAAAATAACTGCGCATATTTCGTAATATTCTTACAAATGGTAATTTTTTGTACTAATTTCTTTTTCTTTCAAGCCTAAATATTTCTATTTTTCTTTGAACAAGGGAAACAACAAAATTCTAAAGTAAAACCTAATCTGATAAAAAACAGCAGAATCGTTATGTGAAAAAAACTTGTTTTAAAATTTCCATTACATTAAATACGGTTGTAGAATCAGAAAAAGTTGCAAAGCAGGAATTTCTTCTGCGTCATTCTACTGTTGGAATTGGACATGAATTACCAGTTTTAATTATGAGCAGTATTGGATTTAAACTATCATCTTTTATGTTTTGCCGACTTAAGATTTAAAATAAAGTAGGTAAATAGATTTTATTTGAGTAAATTGATTATCATAAATTATCTTTAGAAGAAGATGTTTTTACTTTTTCTGCAGCTAATCTGTCTTACATAAAACAAAAATCAAGCAAACATTTTTAATCAATACAAAAAAGCACTAATAGGTTGTCAAGTTACTTCAACCGTGAATAAGTCAATTAAGCAGTCTATAGAATTTCTTAAAAAGGAATCCAGCAAATTACAATACATATCTAAACACTCCGGATGTCAGCATGCTAAATTGATAAGCTTCCCCACATTAACGTCCGACGTACAAGGTGCGTTCAAAAATAAACGAGACTGAGCTAAAATAAAAACAACAGGAGCTTTGTTCTGATAAATTCGAGTTTATTTATTCAAAATAGTCTCCTCCGGCCTCGATACACTGTTTTGCGCGGTCCAAAAGCTTTTCGATAGAGTGTTTCAGGTCATTGACCGGAATGGCCTTCAGGATATCGGTACAAACCTTTTGGATACCCTCCAAGAACGCAAAGCATTTCCTTTCATGGTCAAATGCAATTTTCCGAATAGATAGAAGTCACAGGGAGCCATATCAGGTGAATACGGTGAGTGTGTGATAGTTAAAATGCGTTTTCTAGTCAAAAAATCAGTAACAAGAGTGGATTTTTATGACAAAAGTCTCGTTTATTTTGGAAAGTACCTTGACTTGTGCGAAACAAAACGTGCACAGATCTTTCGGAAGCCCAAATGATCGGTTAAAATGTAATAAATCGATGTTTTGGAGATGTTCAACTCCGATTCCATGAATTTCAACGATGATTTCGGCTCATTTTTGATACATTCACGCACAATTTCGATGGAGTTTTTGGTGATCACTGATTTTGGGCGGCCCGTTCGTTCATCGTCAATTATGTCTTCACGACCATCTCTGAAACCTGTAAACCACTCAGGAACTCTGCCACGAGATCGACAATCATCGCCATAAACTTTTCTCATCAATTCAAGTGTTTCGGTAAACATTTTACCGATTTTAAAACAAAATTTGATATTAGCTCTTTGTTCGAAACTGATTTTTGTACCGATGACACAAACATACTGTCACTTTAGACATAATAACTTCTATATTTGTAATCGAATTCATTTTCGCCTTAACAAAATACTCCAACTGAAAATAGAAGATTTTCTGTAGGATAATAACTTCGCTTCCACTGAACCGAAGTTCACCAAACTTTCACTGGAAGTCAGGGAGGGATGTAACTTTCCAATGCACATTCACAGATGGCGCCACCAAAAACAATTTTATGACAAAAGTCTCGTTTATTTTGAAACACACCTTGTACAATAGAAAAACAAGATTTTATTTGCATGCATACTCAAGCTATTCTTTAATTTTTTAATATCTACCGTGACGGAATAAACTGAGGCCTGCTGTGAGAATTTTTTTCAGGGTTTTGTACTAAATTACAAAATTTTATTGGAGTCACCACCTATCTGTCGCATTACTTTTTCTCCGAAGCTATAGGAGTTATATAAACATCAATTTTGGTAGGTGGATCAAAAGTGATAGCCTTCTGAAAGATCTGGCATAAAAAAGCTTCAAAAATTATTAAGAGGAAAAACATAAGGGAAGTCTCAAAACATTAAAACAATCAAAATTTTAATGGCCCACTTAACACAATGAATTTAGTCAGAAAACAATATCGCATCTTATCAAATGAAAATTATAACTATTATTCATTAATTGAAAATAGGAGAGAAAACCAACCGTCTATATAAAAAATTACATACAAAAAACAAAACGGAATAGTGAACGTTTAGTTAAATCTAATATGCACTAACTTATTTCTAATAAACTCTAATTAAAAACTCTATCTTATAATAATATGTATGCATCACAATATTCTTAACGTAGATGTCAAAACTTCTTAAAGCTTGTCTCTAATTTTTTTTAAAAGTATTTACGCAAACAAACAACATTAACATCAAATACTCGTATAGCAATAATGAGATGAAAATCAAAAATACGAGACGAAAAAACACAAAGCAAAAATAGCCATAAATGATTTAGCTATTGTCATTCAGCCTCCAATACCTAAATTGCTCCATCCCAGCTCGACAAGCCTCAACAAGCCTAGTAAATGACTATCTCTACTGAAATGGTTGATCTCTCGAGCTCAAATTTGGATAATACTTTATCTTCTTATCGATAGCCCGTCTATACATATGACATATAACCAGGACACCGTCAGAATCAAAAACATATCGATTTATGTGCAAATAGACGAATGCTTCTAGAGAAATGACGCCAGTGATGAGACAAATTTCAATGTACCCGTGGGTAGAGTGAAACGCCTGCAACATCTAAGAATTTTCACTCTCAGTCACAGACTTTGCAACATGATTTTGAAGTAGTTTCAAGATGAAAATGCAGACTCTTGTCACTTTAAGAGTTTGATGAAATTCTATATATAGTGTTTCCAACACGTCTCAGCTTTCTGTTTAGATAAATACATGCGCGAAGACATTTTTTTCGAAAACCCTTAATCTTTCAATTAAACTAGCACCCTGATAGTACCAGATTTGATATCCATATGTCAAGACTAGCCTAACCAGAGTCTTATAGTAGATAGCTTCGGCCTTTTCATCAGTGTATCTGAAATGAAAGAGTCATCGAAGGGGCATGACTACCTTTTGTGTTTTACTGAACATAGTTTTGGCGTGTTCAGTATAGTATAGTTACTGATCGAGATAAGCACCGAGATATCGAACATAGGGTTTATGTGAAATTCGTTCTAGTCTACCCTCACAAACCATAATGCGGAAATCTTCCCAATCACGTTTCAAGTCTTGACTGACTGAACATAGTATTGTCCGAAACAAAATTATTTCGCATTTCTGCGCATTGACTTTTATTCGCTTGTTTACCGTATAGAGCTGCACATCATTAAAGTATTGAAGTTTTTCGGTCGGCCGTATAAATTATCAGATCATCAACAAATGCTACTAATGATCACGATGGCGACACGGTCAAATCAAAACCGTTCAATAGTGTGCGAATGAATATGAAGAAGAGTAGAAACGAAGTGACAGTTCTTTGCTGTAGACCTTAAAATCGCATATTCTCGTTAGATTTTCGTCAGTTACAAGAAACAATTTTCCGTGCATGTTGCGCATCATGGCGAGAAAGTATCTGAAAAACCTATCTTATAGGTGCTGTCTGTCCTGTAGGTACGCAGTTCCTCTAACCATACCGTATCAAAAATGTTCTCCATATCAATAAGACACACTCCAACATATTCCCTATTGTTTAATTTGCAAGATTTGTATGAGTTTACTTTCCTTATCGCATGTATGGTTGAATGCCTGGCATAGAAACCAAACTGGCAATTTGGCTTCAACTCATATTTTTCGATATAGGTGTTTAATTCGTGATTCGGTATAACTTCAAACGCTTTGCTGATGTTAGGCAGCAAACTGATTAGGTGATAGTTTTTCAGAAATGTAGATTCCTTTCCTTTCTTCAAGATCAAAAATGCCTTGACCGTCTTCCACTCATTCATGAAATATGAATTGTTCAACATTTTGTTGAAAAGTATGGAGGAATTTCTAATTGAAGTTGCAAGTGAATATTGTCATACTTTATTGAGAATACTGTCAATACCACAAGATTTCTTGTTGTTTTTAAGGCCAAAGAGGGATGGGTGTAGTCCAGAAATCGCCGATAAATATTGTTTATGCGTATGAAAAGAAGGTTTTTCAATCTTTTCAACCATGCGATATTTGGTGCTTCATATCATTCCATGCTGTTGCTATGCTTAATCTTTGGAACCACTTTCTCAATCGTTTCCAATGTCAGCTTGTCTAACTTCGACAAATAGAGATCTTTTTCATCGTTAGTTAGATTTGCGTCATAAAGCACCATTGGAAAAGAATCGCCATTATCAGATGATCCTGATTAAACTGCCTTTACAACTTTCCACAGTCTGTGTTTTTTCAAATTCACTCAATGATTCTCATTTTGAAACATATTTAAGCGAGTTGAGTAGACTGACCTACACTCACATCAGAAGGGTTTTGTACCCAACTTCTCAGAAATGCAGTCACCAGCAACGAATAAAGTCCAGAAACATGTCAAAGAGATATGCACGTTTAAAAGAAAATCCATTGATTTTCTTTTTTCAACGGTCGCCATTTTGTTGCGAACCTACAAAAATCACTCAAATCATGAATTCCCAAAAATATTTATGTTATTGACCTTGAAACCTGAAATGCGAAATTCGAAGACCATACTATCATTAACAAAGTTGAGTAAATTTTGACTTCTGAGGCATTTGTTGTTGTTGTGCTCATGAACAACTACCTCTATAATTTTTTCCAGATTTTTCAGATCACAGATGTCCAATCGCGAGGAGGAGGGGACTTTCATTTTTCGTGTATTTCCCCTCTCTGTGCGCCCCTTGAAGCAAGACATGCCAATTAAGATCTGTTTTGAAAAGTTCTCGTCAAGATCTTTTATTTAATACCCAAATTTTTTTCCGGGGGCCACTCCCCTATATGTGGAGATCCCCCTTCAACACCTTATAAAATTTTTTTGTAGTTGAACTTTGAAGAGAGCGACACAATACACCTACTTACAAAATTGGAGGTTTCTAGCTTAAGTAGTTTGCGAGAAAAATTGCTGTGACACACGGACGGGCGGACAGACAGGACGCAATTTTAGTAGGGTTTTGTAAAATTTTTTCACAAAATCTGAATAAAAAGACATCATTTCTTTGATAATTTATTTCCATCATGATTGCGTAATGGTCGCTTTCATAAAGAAGCACCTGCAGTTTCCGTTGACGACTATGCAGTTTGAATTCAAGTCTTGTGCCAGCAAAATAGAGTTCCAAATTTTAATTTATGCTAGGGTACATTGGGAATTACGATCTATGTAGATTGAACTTGTACTCGATTTGGTTCTCTATTGTCCACGATTTCATACACATACCTTTTGACTCATCGTCGACGTTCAGCCATGATTTACGAGGGCGGCCCAATAAGTTCTTTGCCTCACTGCCTGAGGTCGCCAGTATCGCAAAAGAGATTTATTACCGTGTAGTACATTCTCGTACACGACCACTATCAAAATTTCAGCCAAATCCGCGGGTGGAAGCGGGCGTATACGCGGATTTTAGAAAAATGAAGAGAGAGTAATATCGGTTGGTGTTCGATTTTTGTTTTTGGAAGGGAAATTGGGTAGCAGAATCAAAGATCGCTTGATGCTGTATACGGTGACTCTGTCCGTGAGATGGTGACCGTAAAACATTGGTTTAATGGGTTTCAATGAGCCATGCCAAGGTGCCCCGACAACGGCTACCACTGTGGGTAGGATGAAAGCAGTGTTTGATATGTTTAAACACAATCCGAACGCGTTTCTGCATCGTTTTGTGGTGGTCGACAAAACACGGCTCCACTGGTACAGACCAAAGACCAAGAAGCAGCCGAAACAGTGGACTTCACCCGGTGAACGTGCTCTAAAGAAGGCGAAGACTATCCTATCGGCCAAAAAGGTGTGTGGCCACCGTTTTATGGGATTCACAAGGTGTGTTCTGCATCGACTACCAGAAGAAAGGTAAAACAGTCACCGGGCTCGACTATGTCAAATTATTGAGTTGTGTCGGTAAAATAAAGTTCTTCCCAAAATTCAGAGCTACTTTGTTCGATTTGAAGTCAGTCAGCTATCTGGTTTGCTTTCAAAGTAATTTATGTGATATTCGGCTATCAATAGCCGAACCATGTCCCTACCGCGTTGCCTGAAGGCGTTGATTGGCGAAACTTTTCGGTGTTCTTACTTATTTTGACTGAAAACCCTGCAGACAAATGAAATGTTTTGTTTTTCTAAGCATTCTATGAAATTATTACTTCTTTTTTTCTTGACAACAGATCATACCACACACGTAACACCACTCCTCACAATATAAGCTAGCAGCGTACAGATCAATAGTGAAGAGACTCCACTCCATCCTTATGACTCCTACTAGCTACTCCAATATACTGATCAGCATTTACAGAATACCTAGTAATAACGGATACAAACAACGTGTCATTGATAAACTTAGCAGACGGTATGATCAAAAACAGTAACGTCGACTGACTGAAACAGACACAACCAACAGTGGATTTCTCAATATTCATAGGTAAAGAGACATACAAACTATCAAACTTCCTTAGGAAATACTAATTGCAAACTGCATTCAAAACTAACAGCAACTTTGGAAACAAACTGCAACCAAACCTGAATGACATCGATGTACAAGAACACCAGTATACACAAACTGACATGGAAGGACTGCTATGTATACCAAAGGAAGGACTACACGGAAACTAACAACAAGATGCAAAGAGCACTTACAAAACGGCAGACTCCAATTACGCGACGCACCTGCAAAACTATGCACACGAGCCTGACGCTATGACAAACTATGCCATTGCTACATACACAAAACAAAGGAACACTAGAAAGACTTGAAATATACTCGTATGATCATAGAAACACAGACGGTAAAATTATCAATAAACGACTTATTACAAACTCCGACACAATTTTCTCAGTACTAGAACACAGCCTCCGAGGAAAACGGAAGCGAGACAAACAAAAAGAAACGGACCTCCATCAACATAAAAGGCAAAAACCTAATATACCTCTACCTGGTCTAACCTAGGGTCATCCTACACTTATACAAGGTCATTCCCTTATACACATCCTTTAAAAATTGACGATGACTAAAAAGAGTTGAAACGCTTCTGCTCTTTTAATAAGGCAGGGCCAGCCGTCATTTCAAGAAGAAAAAAACACTAACTTCATTAAATATTGTTCGATTCTTCTGAAAATAGCGTGAAAGGTCAATTTTGCATATGACTTTCTAGACATTATTGAATTTAAGGATACCGCAATGATTTTATTCGGGCAAATAGAAAATTGATAAATCATAATCCTTTCAACAAAATTCGGTGAATTTTGACTTCTACTTCCACAATTTTTACTCGAATCAAAGAAGTCCGATCTTGGGGCTACACAAAATATCGTCGAAATAATTTGTATTCTCGAATTTCCATTTATTCTTCTTCTTCGTAGCACTACAAACCCTCTCAGGCCTTGACTTCCTGCAAATAGCGCCTCCAACCGTCTTGGTCCATTGACTGCGTCCTCCAATTTCGAAATTCAAACAGCCATGAACTGTCCTTGTCGACTGAGTCAGACCAGCGTTTCCTCAGTTTTCCCACTGGTCTTCATCCTTCAGTTCTCCCAATGAATACCTTTTTGGGTATCCGGTGTTCATCCATACGATTCATGTGGCCAACTCATGGTAGCTTCCACAGCCTTACAATCGTTGAGAACTCTGGCTAGTCAAAAATTCCACATAGCCCATTGTTGTATCGAATTCGCCATTGATCCCCGTTCAGCTTCACTCGGATTATTTGTCTGAGGACCCGATGCTCGAAGGTATCCAATATACTTGTGGATGCTTGGGTTAGGGTCCATGTTTTGCACTCATAGCATAACACAGGTTTTATCACAGATTTGTATACTTGAAGCTTTGTTTTCCCTGTGTATGCAGCTGATCTTCAAGATCGTCAAAACTCAATAATATTTTATTTGCGAGCTTTGTTTGATTTGACGCCCTACTAGCTTTGTTTCGCTGTCGAGTTTCAGGAAGAGTTCTTTAGCAGTTGTTAATTACCGTGACAAAATGTTGATGTCATCCGGATTGGCTACCACTTATTTATTGATTTATTTACGCTGTTTTACAGATCCATGAATGCAATTACAAAGTAGGTAATGAAATATAATATAATATAATATAATACATGCGACAAAAATAAAGTGAGCAACTTGAAATAAGAAAAAAAAACAAGAATACAAAATACTAATAAACTATTGGAAGCTAAGGAGAATATTAGGTAATATGCTTTTAAAAGCGTTTAAGGAATGCGGCAGGGAACCCAGCTGGAGCTCCTTGTAACGACGTGATCCGCGTACTGAAAATGAATAAAAATAAATATCGGTTCGAGCAAAGGGCACAATGAATATGTCAGTTGAACACCTTCTTGATATAATTTAAATAAGCAACACAGGTCTAAGAATTCTCTCCTTTTTTTGAGTAATGGAATGTTGAGTATCTGTAAGCGCTCATCGAAGGAGCTGTAAGGGAGGTTATATTTGTAGAATAGAGAACGTGTGAATTTACGCTGTACAGTTTCAACAGCATGCATGTGAGGAGACTATTCTTTGGAGGCATACTAAAATATTGACCGTCCAGTAGTACGAAAAGATGGACACTGGTTGAAATGTTAAAAGACTTGCAGGACGATCGTAAAATAAAACCAGCGACACGTGAAGATTTAGTGGTTATGCATGAAATATGGATGTTAAATTTCAAACCTGGGTCAAATACTACTCCCAAATCTTTAAATTTGTCCACAAGTGCGAGCAGCAAAACATCAATCCGGTATTCATATAGTACTGGATGAAATTTGTTGGTGAATCTCATGTGACAACATTTTGAAATGTTAAGAGGAAGTAAATCGCCTTGACACCAATTTTGGAGATTGTCAAGATCATTTTGAAGATATGAGCCTTCTTTGCTGGAGTTAATGGAACGATAAATTTTTAAATCATCAGCGTAAAGAAGACAATTACAGGAGATGCGTTGGGGAAGATCATTAATGAATATGTTGAATAGCAAAGGGCCTAAAATTGATCCTTGAAGAACACCAGATTTTGGACTAAATAAGGCCGACGAAAAAAAATTATTCCATATAACGGTGCAGGAGCGATGGGATCAAAAGGAAAAGCTCCAAGAAAGAATGAGTCGGAAACGCGGAACGATCGGAGTTTGTTAGCCAAAAGGCCATGATCAACACTGTCAAAGGCTTTAGCAAAATCGGTGTATATGACATCAACTTATTGGCTCTTTTCAAAATCAAGAGAGATGGTATTCGTATATTCTAACAAATTAGTTATTGTCGAACGACCTTAATGAAGTCATGTTCTTCATTTGCAAACAGGATACTGATGGCATCATACATTCTGTTATGCACAATACGCTCAAAGAGCTTGCCAAAACAAGACAGCAAAGAAATTGGATGATAGTTCGAGATTTCACTACGATCTCCGGACTTATGGAGCGGAAAGATGTTAGCATGCTTCCAGACGTCGGGAAAACAGGAGGAAGAAAGGCTTATATTGAAAATAATTGATAGTGGGGCACATAATGAAGAAGATAATGACTTTACGAACAGATTTGGTATTCCATCAGGACCCGGACCGCCATTAATGTCAAAAGTGAGCAGTAAATTTTCAATTTCCGATGGAGATGTCACGATAGAATGTACAATAGGGGTAGGAGAAGGACACGATGAGTATATAGTGGAGTTTGAAACCTGAAACGAAAGTACAAATTTTGTTGAGACGTAATCACAGATGTTATTCGTCGATGTCTCATAAGCCAGACGAAATATAAATATTTGCTTCGGTGGGGCCACAATTTGAAGAGGTGGAACTATTTGTGGTGCTGGCAGAGTTTCAACGGGATTAGAAACATCCGCTACTGACGTTGGTTGAATATTTTTAAAGTTTGGAGTTTCCATTACAAGAGTCTTGGATAAAGGGGCCAATTTTTCGATATAGCAGCTCGACGAGAAGATAAGGGCCCAGGTGATGATTGAAATACAACCTCAGAATCATTCCTGGCCAACAGTTTAGCGCTGTTTTTTGTTGCAGGTTTAGCTTGCAACTTACTTCTCGTTATTATTGCAGGAGCTATATCCAATATGATTTTAGTATTCTCCCCCGATGGAGGAAGATCTTGTGCAGAAGGCTGTAACACATCGCGAGTGTCCAGGCTCGTCTCAATTAGAGGATGTGCAGATATAATGTCAACAATCTGGAGCAAGGGAGCAATCTCATTACACTCAACTGAACCTTTTTTGTGCAAAGCACTCAGTTCATCAGATAAAGATTGAACCGTTAAGCTAGCCATGCGAAGCCGAGAAACGTAGGCTAAATTTGAATAATGTCTGGAGGTCTCGCAGTACCAGTGGACGCCATTGTCAGGTTTATTTATAACTTCGGCGACAGTTCCTTTGATGTTTATGCAAGCCGAATTATAAGACCGTTCACAAAGGCCGAAACCTAGCACAAAAGGGGGCTTGTTATCAGAATCGTGGCGTTTAGTCGCACAGCAGAACATTTTTAATACGAAAATTGAAAATTATTAAAAAATATAATTAAAAACTATAAAGTTTTTGTAATGTTTTCTGAAAAATCAGATTATAAAGTTCGTGAAGTACACTTCAAATTCTTGTGAATTATGTTTATGTTTTTATTTTTCTTATTATTATTTTTTTTTTTTTTGTTGTTTCTAAATTATGTATGATGATAGAAAATTGTGGGATTAAAAGTTGTACAAGTCCATACAAAAACCAATTACAAAAAGTCTCCACGATATGAAAGATTGCCTATCTTATTGAGAAGATACAACAACCAAAAGCATAAGTCTCCACTGTATAAAGGATTGCTTATATTAAAGATTAACCGGAAAAAAAATCGTGCTTTATGATGTCAGATTGCATAACAAAGGGCAAATAATTAATTGGCACAATAACTCACTAATAAACAAAAAGCTGAGATTAAATATCACCTTTTCACTTTGTCAGAAGTTGAAATCACTTTACTGAAAAGTTGTAATCAATTTTTCACTACACAAAGAGGAAAACGAATATTCAGATTAAAGATAAAATGCAGGGAATATCTTTTCACATCTGCACTCGCGACGAAAGTTACCGAAAGCAAACAGAAGTGATGAGAAAAAAACAATTCACATTATAAAATTTCAAAGTAAAACAACGAAATTCAGTGGAGCACACGGCAAAACACGTTCATCGATTTCCAAGTTGACGGCAATATAGTGTGCTTGCTTAACTTGTATAATAATGTACCTCCTGCATCGACAGGTAGCTTTCTTATCACGTATTCCAGTGCCAAATAGCTGAACATCGCCGCGTGCGGACGTATTTTTGAATTGCTCCGCAAAATATCAGTAGTTTTCTTTAAATCATATCGTTGCCGTGCTAATTGAAAATGTGTTGTTCATGCTTGAAATTCTGAATTTTTTAATTCTTGACCAACTTAGTGATTTCACTGTAAATTATTAAGTGACAATGATATCAATAATTAATCAGCAAAAATCGAATCTATAGTGAAATTAGCAATTAGCTGATGACTGTCTTATTTTTGTGCGCGATATTTTTAATTCTTGACCCACTTATCAATTTCACTGTGAGTGACTAAGTGAATATATCAAATGAAAGCAGAAATTTGCTTATGAAACCACTTTTTTAAGTTTTTCTTCCCACAACGATTTTCGATAAAAGATAATATTACCCTCCTCACATATAGCTGACCTTACTCTAACAAAAATTAGTATAAAATGTAGCCTCGCAAATTTCATCGCGTTTGACAACACCTTTAAATATGTTATCTGCAAAGGTGTTTGTATACGCAAGTTGCATGGTACCTACATGGATGCACCACGTGATTGGTTTCATTCTAACCTGGATGAACATTTTATATGCTCAGATTGTCATGGTGTTGAGTAGAAATTGAAACCAATGCATGATAACATTACCGGCTACATCGAGAACCTCATTGAAGAGAAAAATCAGACAACCGCTCGACTACGATCTAAATCTCAAGCAAATGAGAATATTTTTCTGGAGATGGCTTGCAGTTTCGATGAGCTAGCTATAAAACTATCAAGGAGCAATAGGAAAATATTGAAAGCCCTTGAGATGTTTGACAATCGACTAATCTCCGTGAAAGAGCAAATCTCCAGCATTCAACCATCATGTACAGAACCATACAGTGAAGAAGCATTCAGTGATATGCTTAACAATATTACACAAAAACTAGCTAAGCGGGACAACTTGTTGCAGCTATCGGAAATTCTCAAAAAATTGGAAAACATCGATAAAAAGTGTAATATTTTAGAAGAAAAAATAACGGAGCAGCGTAACATTGAAAACGTTTCTCCTGTTCAAAATAATGCCAGCGATCTGAAATCATGTGGTCTGAATGTAGTGGCATCGGTACTTGCTTCAAATCAAACATCTGAAATCGTCAGCCACATCTATGGATTGGGCGCCTTTTGGTCAGAGGACGAATGGAAAACAAGTTGGGTAAACAGACCTACGCTCATGTCAGAAGGGTTTTGTATTCAATTTTCAAAATGCAGTCACCAGATTGAATAAAGTCAAGAAGCATGTCAAAGAGGATTTTATTGGAGAAAATGTGAAATTCGAGGATCATACTATTATTAACAAAGTTGAACGAATTTTAACTTCTGAGGTATTTGTTATTGTTATACCCATAAATATCTCCCTTGATGATTTTTTCAGATTTTTTAGATCACAGGTGTCCATTCGCAAGGAAGGAAACACATTTTTCATGCATTTCCCCCCTGTGCCCCCACTGAAGCAAAAACTGACAGTTTAACAACTGTTTTGAAAAGCTCCCATGAAAACTTTCATTTCATACTCATATCGGCTACGTTTGATGAATTTTTTTCAGGGGCCCCTCTCCTGTACTGTTATCATCGATTCATGGCCAATTGTTTCGAATCCTAGAGTTTTACAAAGCCCTTTTGCTAGAAGCTCTCCCCCGCCTCCTTGACTTGTTTCACTTATGTGTATTAATTGTAGGTACTCATCTTCAGTCATTCATTAAATTGAATCAAGTGTTCAAAGCATGCACCTTAAACGTTGAAGTTGGGAAAAAATAACTCAAAATTATTCAATCTTCGCATTTAAAACAGCCACTATTTTGTTTTACGATTACTGATACCACTAGCTGAACCGATTCTCAAAGGTATTCATGAAATTTTCATGCAAATCCAAGCAAAACTGTAGTGTCTGAGTCGGTAAAAAGCGCATGTTGTTCCATAGCCATATGTTGCCATAGTAATACATGCAGCGCATATTGTTCCATAGTAATACAGGAAAATTCAAACCGCTATAACTTCGCTAAATATGACGCAATCTTTATGAAACTTGCAGGGTTAATGAATCTTATAAATAGACATCTGTTTACTGAATTTCATTGAATTTAAGGGTACCGTTAAGATTTTATTCAAGAAAACATAAAATCGATAAATCATACTATTACTAACAAAGTTGAGTGAATTGCGACTTCTAACGTATTTGTTGTTGTTGTACTCATCAAGGCCTACATTCTTGATTTTTTTTCAGATTTTTCGGAGCACAGGTGTCCAATCGCGAGGGGGGGGACACAAATTTTTCGTGTATTTCCCCTCCATGTGCGCCCCTCGAAGCAAACTTTGCCAAACTAAGACCTGTTTTGAAAAGTCCTTATCAAGACCTTTCATTTGATACCCATATCGGCTACCTTCAATGAAATTTTTTTTTCCGGGGGTCACACCCCTATATGGGGAGACCCCCCTTAAATACCTTATAAAATTTTTTTTAGTTGAACTTTGAAGAGAGCACCACTTTACACCTACATACAAAAGTTGATGCTTCTAGCTTAAGTGGTTTCCGAGAAAAACTGCTGTGACACACGGACGGACGGACGGACGGACGGACGGACAGACAGACGGACAGACAGGACGCGATTTTAGAAGGGTTTTGTAAAATTATTTTACAAAACCCTAAAAAGACTTGAGCGGTTGGAGAAGGATAATGATTTTGAAATATTTTTCATTAAGAAAACATCAAAGAATACTAATACTGCTCTAGTTCGAAAATTCTTGGAATTAAATCTATTACTAGAAAGCTGCAGAGTGGAGGCAATGTCACAGAGAAGTAAGAAAACGAAATCGTTCAAAGTATACTCGTACATACCGCACAAATATGCTTGGCTTTTCTCTAATCACACATCCCAAAACGGTAGCGTTTATTGGAGTGGAATGGTCTTCAGGAAATGGAAATCAAGGAAACCTGCTGTCAACAATAATCAACCAAGCAAATACAACAACAAGAAAAATGTAATAGTAATTTCCACTAACAACAAAACCTGAATATTAACACTACTCACAACACCCAACCATTTATTACTAACAACATTGTTAACCTTCCAGATCCTTTAGATAACAGGCTGATGGGAGACAGTACTATTTCTGAACCTAAAGAAAATATCGATTCTTCAGAAACGAATAAAAGCTCAATTTCTGAATTGAACCCTATAAAACCTCTTTCCAAATATCCGAACTTCGTAAGAAGTGGGTCTCAGACTTCGTCCCCTAATTGTGTAATTGAATTACCTAGTACACTCAATAGACCTTTGAACGAAAAACAATCCTTTTTAGACCCACTCGTACCTCCAATTGTAAAAGCGACAATAAACTCGAGCAAAGATCTTCAGAGCAGGTACCTACTATCAACACTGGGTGAGCACAGATTATATGAGTTGGTTCGACTCTACCTAGCTTACATGCATAAAGCACCAGACACAACATATAACGACGGTAAAACGAAGACCAATATAAAAGTAATGATCCAGAGATAAGGTCTTCCGGTAGATGTTGATGCTCTACGAAATATATCTTAGATACCATGAGCAACTTGGTGTTACATCAGAACAAGCTAAAAAAAATTTAGAAACTTACGCTTCTCATGTAAGCTCAAATTACATATCCTCGCTCCAAAGGTCACGTGAGCAACATCACAATTTTTTTCGTCCACAATAAGAGCTCTACCACAAAATGCCTCAAAATGTTCTACCATAAGTGTAGTGGCATGAGTGGCAAACTCAACAAACTTTTTCTTGACGCTAAATCATGCCCTTTCAGTATCCTTGCATTCACAGAAACCTGGTTGAATGTCTCCCATCGTAACGAAGAGATTCTCGACAGTTGGTCTATTTATAGAGACGATCGAGAGTATCTAAGCCATGCACAACGCTTACTCCAGTGATATCGTCAATACCGCAACTTTCAAAACTTTCAAACATGTAATAGCGAAAATCAAAGTAAATAAATTTCATTTGTACGTTGGTGTTTACTATATTCCTCCAGAGTCCAGTGAGATAATCTATACTGAGGCTTGTGGAGTTGTCTCTTCACTTGCTGAACTCTCGAAAGAAGAAGATAAAATTATAATTTTGGAGATTTTAACAGGCCCAATTTAAAATTTGTAGTTGACGAACTTGACAATCGTCTCATTCCATTGTTTTTTCGAGACGATATTGCTTCAACCTAGTATCTTTAATTTCTTCGCAGATCATTTTCTATCAGTGTTTTCCTCACCAAACACCTCACCTCATGTAGATAACACTAACGTCGTTTTTTGAAACAGCTCTTCACGAACTGTTAGTTTCTGAAGATCATATCATTAATGCAATTAAAACACTTGATCTGAACCATGGACCTGGCCCAGATTTACTTCCGCCTTATTTTCTATACCAGTGCAGTGAAGTATTAGTTTTAACCTCTCCATATCATTTTTAATAAGTCACTCGTAAGCGGAAAATTTCCAATACACAGGAAATCTTCTCACCTGATTCCAATTCATAAAAGCAAGAGCAAAGGGATTGTTCAAAATTATAGAGGAATTGCGATTTTATCCACCACCCTAAAATAGTATGCTCTAAAATATCGCCCGTAATAGAGCAGCGTCTCAATGACCAGCAGTATGGCTTCAGGAAAAACCGATCCATATTCACCAATCTAACAGTTATGGTTTCATACATACTTTGCGCAATGGCAAAAGGGCACCAGGTTGACGCAATTTATACTGATTTTAGTAAAGCCTTCGACAGCGTCAATCATACGATTCTGTCAGAAAAATTTTGGAATCACTGGCCCATTGCTTCGCTGGCTAAACTCTTACTTTCAAAACCAGACTCAAACCGTTAAATTTCAAGGGTATATGTCCAAAGAAATTCAAGTCTACTCCGGTGTACCTCACGGCAGTCGTCTCGGACCTCTTCTTTTCAACATATTTATATCGGACCTTTCTGATGTATTATCCGATATACCCCATTTATTTTATGCAGAGATCTCAAATTATACTATGGGATAACATCCCACAGTGATTCGATATTCTTACAGAACAAGATAAATGCCCTGCTTGAATGGTCCAGCACAAACCACCTATATCTGAACTACGAAAAATGTCAGGTGACTAGTTTCTTTCGCAGAACTTCAATTTTATTAGCTGATTATCACCTTGGAAATGCTAATCTTTCCCAAACAGAGAGCACAATAGACCTCGATGTCTTCTTGGATAAGAAACTCCGTATTTATTTGCACTATGATGAGGTTCTCTGCAAGTCTAATAAAATGTTGGGCTTCATCAAACGGCGTGCTAAAGAATTTCAGAATGTGTGGGTAACAAAGGCATTATACATATCATTGGTCCGCCCTATTCTCGAATATGCATGTGTCGTCTGGCATCCTGTTTCTGATGTTCATACAGAAAGATTTGAGTCTGTTCAAAAACAGTTCCTGCTATTTGCTTTACGATCTCAATATAACCCATGTAATTTTCAGAGCTTGCCTTCATATGGATATCGGTTGTCCATTCTAAATTTATCTTCACTTGCCTCCCGTTGAATAATGTCATGCTCTTGCTTTGCATTTGATGTCTTCCGTGGTACCAATAAAGTTCAATATCTGATTGATAGGATATCCTTGAACGAACCAGTAAGATTTACAAGACATTCACGTTTGCTGGTGGAGAGTCGACATATTACCATCTACAGTGAAAATGAACCGATTAATAGATGCTGCACAATATTAAGTAGCCTGAGCCATGGCTTTTCCTCAACCATATCCAGACTACAGTTTTAAACCAATCTATTAAGGTTCCTCTCTTCCTAGTCCTATATTTTTGAATTGTATTTTTGTAAGTGTAACCTGTATTTTTAACTTGTATTTTGTAACTTTTAACTTGTATTTCTTTGCGATAATTTATAATTTTGATGTGATACCTTGTTTTGTAAATAAATAAATTGAATAGCAATCGGGCCAGCCCATCTCCCTGCAATTGGGCCAGCCCATCTCTCTGCAGTCTGATAATTGTGTCAAAGGCATAGGTGAGTTGGTTATTGATGCAGACTTGGGAGATCGTCGACGTCATTGTCATTTTGGTAAGATAGACTAATTTGGCTGGGATACCAAAGCAAAGCATATTTTGACACAGTGCGTTACGATCAATACTGTCGTATGTTAGCTTAAAGTCAACGAAAATTTGTTGCACGTCTACGTTGAGCTATCAGTATTTCTCAAGTCCCTGCTTGATTGTGAACACTTGGTCTATTTTCGATCTACCTGCTCTAAAGCCACCTTGATACTCCCCAAGAATACTGTTGGCGTATGATTCGATCTTATTTTCTAAGATCTTTGAAAATATTTCGTGCGCCGTACAAAGCAGTGATATGCCTCTAGTTTTTGCACTGTAGCTTGTCACTTTTTTTGTGGATAGGGAATATAATTGATTGACTCCACTCTTTCGGCATATGTTCTTGTTGCCAAATGTGCTAGATGACTTTGTGAATAGCTTTCTGAACGCTGCTGCCACCATATTTAATGAGCTCCACTGGAATCTCATCGATGCCCGACACTTTATTAATTTTTTGGGCTTTGATGGTGGAACAACAGCTCCTCCAGAGCTGGTGGGTCCACTGAAAGCTCTCCGGCAACATCTATATGCTCCGATGCTGTGCGGAGTATTTAGGAGGGTCTTGAGATATGATTCCGATCTTTCCTTGATAGTGGTTTCATCGGCGATGATATTGCCGATGTCATCACGACAGAGCGTAGTTTTGGGCTGATAACCTTGTTTCAGGCTTTTCACGACTTTATAGTTATAGTTTTCTAAATGCTCACGAAATGCATCTCAAAAGCATTTATATTGAAACCTACTTCGCGAAATCGATTGCAGATGGAAAAATTATTATCAATGGCTAATAAAAAAGGCTTAAAATAAGGCTCTGTAAACATGATTTTATCCAATCAAGCATTTGATTACATTAGATTTATAGTAAATAAAAATAAAGCTCATGTAAAAAATATAAAAAATTACTAAGGACAATGGAAAGAGATAAATTAATCTTTAGCGTGGAGCCAAAATAAAACTCGGTTACTTCAGAAGGTGAAGCTCGGACGTGACGTCTACACAACATACTGCTTGAAAGAAACTGTACCAAAACGATAGAGAAAGTGCAGTGCTAACTTTTGCGATAATTTTTCGCGGCAATTGTTTCTTCCTGTTATTTGGATGTGAAAATGCTCTACTGTTATTTGATCACTATACCAAAAATCATCCTAATTTGTGTCCCCTAGTCCGCATCTTGCCTACGTTTGTTTTTAAGTGTCTGTATATTCTACTTTTCCAAACATTTACCGAAGTATAATTACATATTAACACTTTGTTTAAGAAGCTAATCAAAATACACAGCTTGTTAATGCATATCCCGCTTATATAAAACATACACGTTATGACAACGTAGAAAAACTTTATTGCCATTAAAATCCAATGTCCAGACTGACATTTCTAAGTGCAAATACTTAAAATACTTAAAAAAACGATATGGAACATTGTGATTTAGTTGAACTATAAATACTTCTAACATGAATAATAATTGAATCTAAAACTAGATATACTACTATGCTTTTAAAATACCAATCATCGCTTTCTAAGCATACATTGTTTGATACGCAGTACACGGTAATTAACATTATAAATGCCATGAAATAAATTAATAATTCATCTTTTTCTTCGATACTATCACAAACCTGATTTATGTTTTTATTTTTTGCCATTTTATTTAATTATTACACGATTCCATTGGATTCTCCTTTGCAAAACGTGACTTTTTCATGTTTCAAGGTTGCGACAAGTTTTTTTTTTTTATTTATGCTTGCGATAATTAAAGTACATTGGTTACTGTTTTTATTTAAAATAAATTATTTATATATATTTTTTTATTGTTGATATTTGAAATGCTTCATTTGAGTTGCTATCTGATTTATTCATCCATATAAATACTCATGTTTTTATATTGCCGCTATTACTAGCACTTTTATTTTGAGGTTTTTATTTCGAGTTATATAGTAAGTATACATTCATAATAAGCAGATAAAAAAATTAGATTTTACATCATAAATTTATCAATAACAGAAAGAAAATATATGCATAAAGTTCTTATTTATTTAAGAAAAACTAGCAAATGAGTTTGTCGCACAGAAAATGATTATTTATTGTAGATTTTGCTTTGTCTGAACAAAAAAATTATGAAAAATATCCTTTATCTTTTGCAGTCAACCAGGCGACACACCGACAATATAGTAAGTATTGTGTTGAATGGTCGTATAAGATGAGTCCTATAGAAAATTAAACACTGACTTAGGGATCATTGTCTTAACTGGAATTTTTTATGAGTAAATACATTCAACGTATCAAGGGCCTAGATAAAAGTTAAACAATGCGCAACCAAAAATTATGAAATTTTATGAAAACAATAGCTTACACCCTCAATTAAAAAGGTCTGGCGTTGAATATCATTCATGAATCATGACGACCTTCAATTACGATTATGTAATCAATACGTGAAACTGTAATACTGCTACTTGCATGTAATGTACTTGTGATATGAAAACCACCCAACAATATAATTGACTGCATTTCCTGTCACCAATGCGCGTAGAACCTTAACATTGAAATCAAACAAATAGCTGGCAAATAATGCACTCTTCATGCCATCTATGCCATAGATAATTGCTATTGTGACTACTTATTGTGGAGTAATCAGAAGGAAGAAAAAACTGTTTTATCAAATGCTACGCTGATCGCCATTCGTAGAGTGGCAAAATACGTAATATTTCTTGTGTTGTATCTGTTAGATTAAGCGGCGCTTTTATATATTTAAAGGTAATTTGATGACAAGTTAAATAGTTGATAATAAATCAATTCAATAGATTTAAACAATATTTGTTAAATGAAGACAACTAGACGAATAGCATAAATAATTGATTTGGTATTTTTCCGACAGGTAGGAAAGTTTTACCAAGTAATTTTATCGCTCTTCAAAAATTTTATCTCTTGCTGATTTTTATTGACATGATTTAAATAAAAAATCAATATGTTTCGGAATTTAATACTTTTGAATTAACGAACTTTTCCAATACAATAGACTCTACACCAAAAGGCAAATACCTTGGACTTACATCCGGCAATAAACTCACATTAAAAGAGCATTTACAAAATAATCGAAAACAGTGAATTTGACTTCTCTCCTCTTTATACCCTCTCATTAAGCCCAGAAGAATTAACCTCGGGTGCCTATTTATAAACAGATCATACCACCGACGCTACTATAGGGTAATTCTGCTGTCTACCAAACGACAATGACTAACAAAAAAGTATTCACTCCTTCCAAAATAGAACTGTTAGAAAGATATGAGGAATTCCATGATATATTAGAAATACTGACCTCTACAAGGACCTGAGAATTGAGACCGTGACTGTGACAAAGCGCTGAAACTCTTTGACATAATTTACAACCATACTAGTAGTATCATAGCATTCCTTTGAACTTTACAAAACAGGGATGAACTCAGGTTTCCAATTATCCGCCAAATAACATTTTGAAATTTTCTTTTTTAAATCATGTAATAACAGAAAGTGGCTTAATAAGGTAGATAGGTACTGAACTGTCACAGACTTGAGTGAGTTGGTGCTAAATCGCACTAACTCCACACCCCCATATTCCCAGACAAGCTATTACATTATACATTTACGCATTAATTTTTGGTGAAACATAAATCTAGGATGAGTTAATAATTTGTGACTGATCGTTATGATAGTATCTGCTGGCCAACTTAAAGTCCTCTTTTTAATGAACCACAAATTCATTTTTTAGAGTTTAAAAGGTAGTGTAGTAAATGCCGATCTCACTTTTAAACGTAAACATGTTCACTTAACAAACCTATCCTAAGATGTAATCTCATGATAAGACACCCAAGATCCCATTGTCATACCACAATTGATTTATCAATCATTCCTTTTTTTGCTTTAACCCTGCCGACCCTTTCGAGCCTTCGCTTAGATATAGTTAGAGCATCTCATTATCTTGATCGAATGTATCTGCACTTCATAGGGTGTGATCGTCAGTACCACGCTTTGGCCATGTGTCCGTCCACCCAGCTGCGATACGTTCTGATTTTACGAGTAAACCAGCATGTATCATAACTGAACGGGCTTATTGTCCGTCTGAAGAATCACTCGAACTAAATCTTGATGGCGCCAACGAGGCTCGAACCAGAGAACTTCGATTTACGGGTTGAGTGCTCTAACCACTACACCACGGGGACTACTATCCAATCATCACTTAATTACGAAAATTGTTTGTATGTAGCTACTTAATTGAGTATCATTAAAAATTTTTCTGAAAAATTATTAAAGAAGATAAGTGTTAGAAAAAAGTGGGTTCGACGTGTGAACAACAAACACTCTTATTAGACTATTACAATTTAGACACATGGCGACCACCATGCTTAGAAGTGAGAGAATTATTCGAATTTATTCTACTTATGCAAACTCAATGTGTTTTTGTAACTACGAATTACATTCAGGTTAATTTTCTCTTGTAAGTGCTTATCTGTCATAAAATTCTTATTATTGATCACATAGCCCTTTAAACATTAATCATTACTTTGCCTTAATTATGACATATAGCATCAAAGCTGTTTGAAAATGATTGAGGTTTCTCCAAAAGCAAATGTATAAAACCAGCTTTTCGTGTTCTTTGGCTCCTACATCTGGCCTAATCCGTCGTGTTCAGCCGAATTTCGTTGTGCCGCAGCTTCGAATACTACGAAGGTCAAAGCCGTAGACAAAAGTGCTTTGTTCAATAACAATCGTTATAAATTTAAAAAAGAACAAAAAGCAAATTCCAAACGTTAAAACTACAAAAACTTAATGGCTCAAATGGCTTTCTAAATTTATACGTTATCAATGAAACACATTTAATGAAAAAAGCAATAGCAAATTTAATTGAATTAATTAAGACTACTACATATTTTTCGATTCAATTGAAAAAAGGAGAAAAAACCAACCAGCGTTACTAAAAACTACTTATATTACTAACACAACAGTGAACTTTTCGCCTATACTTAATATGATACATCCTAATTCTACATAAATTCAATCATAAAAACGTTATCTTATACTGAAATCTATCCCTTATTTATAATACAAACAAACAATAACATTAGATGTAGCAATAATGAGAAGAAGCTAAGAAACTAAGTAACGAGAAAAAACTCAAAAACAAAAAATAAACACGAATAATTTAGACATTGTCATTCAGCCACCAATACCTAGATTGCTCCGTCTCAGCTCGACCAGCCTGAGTATCTCCATTGCAATTTTTGGTCTCGTGAACTTCAATTCGGAGGATATTTTATCTTCTTATCGGTGGCTCGTCTATATATGTGATCTATGATTGGGACACCGTCAGAATCAAAAACATATCGATTCATGTCCAAATACACGAATGGTTCTGGAGGATCGAAGCCGGTAGTGAGGCAAGGTGCAATATACCCGTCTGTAGGGTGGAACGGCTATTAAATCACGGGGTTTTCGCTCACTGTTATAGATCTTGCGATATGATTCCGAAGAAGTTTCAGTATGAAGATATCGACTCTTGTCACTTTAGCGGTTTGATAAATTTTTCTATTCGATATATAGTGCTTCCAATCGGTCTCAGGCTTTCTGTACAAACCAGTACATGCACGAAGACATTTTCTTTCGAAAACTCTTAATCTTTTCATTGTACTAGCACTCTGGTTGTACCAGATCTGACATCTAAATGTTAAAACTGGTCTAACAAGGGTCTTGTAACAAATAACTTTGACCTTTTGATCAATGTATCTGGAATGAAAGAGTCGTCGAAGGGCCATGACTATTTTTTGTACTTTACTGAGCATGATTTTGACATGTTCAGTATAGAGATGAACACCGAGGTATCGAGCACAGGATTTATGTGACACCCGTTCTGAACTACCCTCGCCAGCCATAATGGTGGAAATCCTTCCAATTACGTTTCAGGTATTGACTGACCCTCTGCAGTGTTGTCCGAAACAATATTGTTTCGCACTTCAGTGCATTGATTTTCATTCGCCAATTGTCGGTGTAGAGCTGTACATCATTAAACATTTTTTGAAGATTGCTCTGAACTATTGCAGCTTTTCGGTCCGCCGTATATATGATCAAATCATCAGCAAACGCTACCAATGATCGCGTTGGCGAGACGTTGAAATCAAAGCTGTTCAATAGCTTGCGAATGAATATTGAGAAAAGCAGAGGTGCAGTAACTGTTCCCTGCTGTAGACCATTCAAGACCTTGATGTCGCGCATCAGTTACAACAAATGATTTCCCCTATAACATATTGTACATCATGGCGACAAGGTTTCTGAGGAACACGTCTTGAAGAAGTTTAAAAATTAGTCCATCCAACCACACTGCATCGAAAGCTTTCTCCATATCAATTATACATGCTCCAACACATTCTTTGTTGTAAAGTTTTCAACAGGTGTCTGAAGTTACTTTCGTTATCGCATGTATGGTGGAATTCCTGACACGAAACTCATACTTCTCAATGTGGGCGTTTTTTTTTGTGGTAGGGAGGTGAATGCCATTTATGCACAGAGTGTTGGACTCCCATGCGCGACTGGAGTACCCACTAAACACCTCCCCTGTCAACCTGAGAACCCAGCCTGAAACCGTTTGACACATTACTTCGAACCAGGTCTCGTTTTGTTACGCCGTGAAGCGCCTTCAAACTGGGGAGTTCCTTTACTAGCGGGAGGGGAAAGGGGAAGAGGAAGTGCCCCAGCCCCAGCGCCCCCGGCTGCTGTGAGTCCCTTTTATATTTTAGGACTGCCCGAGTATAATGTGCCACCTGGTTCCATTTGTCAACCGATTCGAGCATCACCGCAACTATATTATCCGGGGTGAGCTCTCCCGTCTCCCTGTAGAGAGTTCCCTTCGCAGCCTGACCCATTTTGTACACGCAAAAAATGTGTGACAGGCATTGTCCTCCTCTCCTGGGCAAAACCGACAATCGGGGGACCGTGACTTACCGATCTTATGCAGGTAAGACTGAAAACACCCATGTCCACTCAAAAGCTGGGTCTGATAGAAGTCAGTCTCACCATGCCTTCGATTTAGCCACGGTCTCACATCCGGGATGAGGCGCGCAGTCACCTTCCCTTCGTGCAATTGACCCAAGACTGCTGCCAATCGTTGAGCGAGCGCTATCTCTCCTCGCGGAAAACCATCTCCCTCGCATCCTCGTTTCGGCGCAGGTAAATAGCGCGGCGCTCTCTCACAAGGAGGGTGACAGGTATCACGCCTGCAATAACTCTCACCGCCGAGTCAGAGACTGTTGGATACGAAGATGCAATTCTCAGTGCTCCTCTTCTCTGTACCTGTGCCAAACGTTTTCGGTATACCTACTTGCTGAGAGCGTCGCCCCATACCTCTGCTCCGTACAGTAGCACTGACCCTACAGCACTCATCAAGAGGCGTCTTCTTGATGGGCTGGGTCCCCCTACGTTGGCCATAAGTCGACTCAGAGCCGATATTCCCGAAGCAGCCTTCTCAGCCGTTGCCCTGATTTGCTCAGAGAAACTCATCTTCGAGTCGATCAGTAGCCCCAGGTACTTCACCGCTGACTTCGATTCGATTCGTCAGTCGCCAATACTGATCATCCTTACTCTAGGGATTCTCTTTTTTGTCAAGATGACCACTTCGGTTTTCTCCAGTGCTAAACTGAGCCCGCGAGCAGTCATCCAGTCCCTCACTCGGCGCATTAGCATACCTAGCCTAAGTTGCGCCTGCTCAACGGTGCGTCCAGCGACCAGAGCCGCAACATCATCCGCAAAGCCGACCAAGCGCGACTCATCTAGCATCTCAAGTCTCAGTAGCCCGTCGTGAGACACGTTCCACAGGTCCGGACCAAGGATAGATCCCTGGGCAACACCCGATGTAATTTCCATCCTTCGTTGGCCCTGTGTCGTGTCGTAGAGCAGGCTTCGGTCCTTTAGGTAGTTTCTCAAAAGCCGCATTAGATATTCTGGAACTTGTGGGCGTTTAATGCATTGTTTAGTATCACTTCAAACACCTTGCTGATGTTAGGCAGCAAGCTGATTGGGCGATAGCTTTTACGGTATGAAGATTCTTTTCCCTTCTTCAAGATCGGAAATACCTTAGCCTTTTTCCACTGATTTGGGAAATATGAATTGTTCAACATGTTGTTGCACGAAATGCAATAATTCCTAATAGCAACCTCAGGCAAATGTCGGTGAACTATATTTGGAACACCGTCGATAACACGTGATTTCTTGTTGTTTATCCTGCGAAATGTGAAACACAAGTCTTCATAGCTAGGATAATTAATACATGCATTATTTTCAATGTGTTGTTGCTTAGTGGCAAATTCAACAGAAATTCCTTTCCCATTATTGATAGATCTAAATCTTCTTCATATTCGGAATTCTTCGCAAGCCTAGTCTCACCATTACACATCTATTAGTTGCTTGCTCCAATGCTTGCTTCTTCCTTCTTGCCTAGTGCCTCATTACACAGTATGCCATTTATATCTTTAAAGATGCCACAGGTATCGCAATTATCTATTGTATATACCAAAACCCGCTGGATGTCTACCTTGTGCTCTACCTTTCAATGTTCTTTTGAGTAGGTGGATTTCTTCCATTTTTTCGCAAATCCCGCTCATTGCAATTTGCGTAACTTTACAAAGGCAGATGTAGATGTTTTGTCAAATAGTTCATACAACTCATCGTTATAACGTAATCTCCACTCTGTTCCTTGGTTTACTGGCCCGTCAATTTCCCGGATTACTTTGCGTTCAAATGTGTCCACTGCCTTTTCGGATTTACTCGTTTAGGTTCATGTTTCACTTTCACATAAATGCACAGATTTGACTAGTAATTTATAAATACGAAGCTTATTGCAATGAGATTTGTTAGAAAATCTATTCAACCATGATACTGTCCATATGCACTTCTTATGGTCAGTATGATGCTTGACAGTTTTTCAAACAGGACCCATCACCGTTAGGCATGGATAGTCTGGCAGAAGAATCACTAGAATAAATTCGTTCGTTTGAGTCATGAAGTTAGTTTTAGTTTCATTAACTCGTAGGCCAATTTAGTTTGCTTCAGATTCTAGACCCAGAAATGCTACATTAGTATCTAAGATTAAACGTGCCATAATATTAACATCATCAGCATTAGTACACCCGAAGTTTCAACCAATGTCTTCCGGATAACGTGTTCCAGTGCAATATTAAAAAGCATTGAAGCAAGTCCATGCCTGATTCTAATATGAAGCTTATTTCGCCGTTCATCTTGACCTGAGACTCTGTGTTAAGCATCATGACCTCCAGGTCCAGATAGTGTCCCAGCTGAGGTGTTGCGGCTCGTCTATCACCATTGTCCTGACTTGCTGCTCAGCACAATCAACACTTGCCTATGGGATGGGGTTTTTTGGCACTTCCTCTTCCCCTTTCCCCTCCCGCTAGGAAAGGGATTCCCCAGCTTGAAGGCGCCTCACGGCGTAACAAAACGAGACTGGCCCGAAGTAATGTGTCGAACGGTTCCAGGCTGGGTTCTCAGGTTTACAGGGGAGGTGTTTAGTGGATGGTCCAGTCGCGTAAGGGAGTCCCACACTCTGTGCATAAATGGCATTCACCTCCCTACCACAAAAAAAAGTATCATGACCTTGACCATGAGGACGAATTTTGTTGAGACGACGATGTCAAGCATTACTCTATACAAGAAATTTCTGTCTACACTTTATTTCGCACAGCGCATTTCTGTCGACACAGTCGTATGGTTCTTTAAAGTCTGCAAAGAGTTGGTGCAGATCAATGTTATATATCCAGAATCTTCGGAGTACCTACTTAATTCAGAATATTTGGTCTATATCAGCCCTTTCACTTCGAAACCTCTCTGATACTCTCCTATAATACTTTCACAGTACGGCTTTAATTTTCTTTCTATGATTTTTGAGAGCCCTTTATAAGACGTGCATAGTAGAGCAATGCCGCTATACTTTTCACATCTTAACTTGTCCCCTTTTTTGTGTATAGGATACATCATACTTTTTTGCCAATCCTCTGATACCTGCTCCTCTGACCATATTCTGTATATTAGTCGATGGAAAAAGTTGCTTAGATGGGAAACCAACCCCCCTCTCTCTCTTGATTAGTTTGCTGGTATTCCATCTATTCTGAGATCACGCACTCACTGCTGCCTGTGCTTCGCCTCTGGTTGATGGTGAAACTGGGACTTCTTGCTCTGCTTCTGGAATGTTCACAGCTTCAGTAGTTTTTGGGACGCTGTAAATAGCTTCTGGAAATTTTACAACCATCTCAATTTTGACTGGGTTACCTAGGATCACTCCTTGTGCACTTGACTTGCTTTTGGACTGAAGCCGTTTCTTAGTTGTAAATAGAGGCATACGCCAATCTGACTTCATATAAAGTCATGTTTTCGTTTATCCGTTGGACCTGGTTGTTAGTGCTCAGTCGTTTCTTTCTTTGGCACATTTTTTAGCTTGACGCCCGCGGATGATGTATTGTTCTTCTTTGGCCAGAGTTGGTCACTGGGTGTATTTTTTGTACCGGTTCCTAACATAATCTTTGTACCAGTCGTTTTTACTTTTCTTTTGTCGGTGCCTCAAGACCCCTTCGTTCACTTCTGTTGCCGCAACAGATTTTTGCACCTGTGGGGATATGTTGATGCAGTTTTTCCAGTACTGACATATATTTGGAAGTTACTAACCTTTCATTAAGCTTGTGTTTCTGATAGCTTGGGCTAACTGATGTTCGTATTTTATAGCTCTGTGGAATACGACATCGGAACTTGATCCTTTTAAGAAAGTGGTCCGAATCACAAACAGCGCCGCGGAACAAGTGAGGGTCGAGAATGCTGGTGGCTGCTCGTTTTTGTATGAGAACATGGTCTCTGATTGATTGTGCGACCATCTGGGAATCTCTCATTCATGTTGTAATGCGGGAAGTTTGTGAAGCTTACTGTGAAGCCTCTCCTAGTAGAGAATTCTATCACGCATTGTCCGTTGTCACTGGTCTCTGCATGAAGGCTGTGCCCTCCAGTTATTCCTCTATGTGCCATTTATCGGTTGAATAGTTTGAATGTAGTTTGATGGTAATGTATCGACAGTGCGTTTCAGGTGCTGTAAAATTCACCCTTGATTGCTTCCTTCTTGTCTTCTATCGGCACGTGACAGTTGACCAGCCAGGCTTTGAAGAATTCGGTATTAATACGGATCGCACAGATCCTTTCGATAATGATAATGAAGTCGGTAATGATTTGTTTAAATGTGCTGTCAACAATGAAAGCTACTCCAAACTTTTGGCTCGGGGAACAACGTCTTAGAGAAACATTAATTGGGACAAAAATATGCCCCAAAAACTGGAAAAGGGGCCAGTAATTTTCTTTATCTTTGAGAGGGCTAAATGTGAACAAACTCCCTTGCAGGGATCTTGATAAACTGTAAGTTGAGTTTCAGTCAATTTTTTTCTACGACGACCAGTTTTCGTAATATTTACTAAAATCTAAAAAGGGGCTTTTGAGGCTTTCCATCCACTTCGTATCGGGAATTGAAAGGACTTTTTACATGTTCTTCATAGCTTCTTTCCCTACATTTTACTGCCATTTTTTAAATTATGACTAAATGACGACTTAATTCAGATGAGTTTATCAAATATGCTATTTTTCATTTGTCTATGTAAAGTGTTCTTCGATTAGCCAAGATTCCCTTACCAGAAGCTCAGTCTTAAAGATTACGTTATGTTATGACTTTTGGGCGTTTGCTTGACATCTTTGTGCTGTATGGGTCACCCATATCAGCTTGTTGATGTATGTTTATCGGGCTGAGGCGCCAACAATAACTAAACTCAACGTTGATAACATATTTATGACAATTCACTCTTTCAACACAGACGGAACCTTGGTGATAGAACATAGAGAAATGGACTTTTAAGTAGAACGCAGGTAAAACTGTGTTACACAAAGCCGTTTCTTCAATCATCCTTATAACGAAGAAATCAGCGGGGAAGCTCGAGAGGTTTATGGAAGCGAGACATAATATAGCCGAGGCATCACGATTATCGATGGGGTGAATTTAGGAAGGAGAAACCAGACATTATGCTTCAAACATCAGTAACATAATTCATCTACAGGCACAATGAAGAGGGTAACATCCTTAGAGGGCTCTTCCCCCCGTGAGGCCCGCTTCCACATTATATGAGAGTAAAACCATGAAAAAGCAGAAAAGTCTAGTCTAGGGAGCATCGCTCTTTCATACGTCGGAAAAATTGTTAGTGGGGCCATATCTTTTTGCAATCTAATGGCTCCCAACACAATGTACGCGTAAACGCGGATGCTGTATTGAAGTTGGCTACTACACAAAAGGGGGCGTGTCTTGTTCAATAATCAGGCACAAAAAACAGATAGAAGGTATAAACTTACGAACCTCTGCAATTCCTTCTAAGACAATAAAGATGCTTAAAATAAAGAAATCTGCTAAACACAATTAGGGCCTAATAACAACCCTGAAGCTTCAGTGGATGTAAAGGGCAGCTACGCAAATTGACTGCATCAAAAGTTGTTGCTGCAATACGGCCAGTTACAAAGGAACCTACTCTAAACAAGATGATGGTGAATTATTTACAAACTGAACTATGGCGACTCGCAGGCATTCAATCATTAGCAACTCTTGAAGCTCTACGTCTAACAACAACACGATGTGTATTAGATGTCTTAGTGACAGTGAAGTCGCTTGGTTGATAGCTTTTCAGCCTTCCAGATGGCACAGTATTCCGAAGATTTTGGGACTGATAAATAAACAGAACTTTGGTATGAAAACAGACGATACTTGTAGCCTAGTTGCTCCCATATTCCTAAGCCTTTGAGCCTTTGCTGGTTGCTGGTATAGAATAATATAATTTCTCACTTCTCAAAAGTACATATAATTAGATTCCAGTACTTCGTGACGAGCGTAAAAGTTTTTCTATCGTCATGAAGTTATAGAAGATTGCAGCCATCCTTTTTAAAAGTTGATATCAAATAAGATGGAAATAATATTTGCTTGGTTTGGTTTAGTACCATAAATAGACCCATTCGGGCCTTCGCTTAAAAGTAGTTAGAGTATCTCATTCTTCTTCTTTGTAGCACTACAGCCCCTCTTGGGCCTTCGCTTAGAGATAGTCAGAGTATCTCATTTTCATAACCGTATTGATTTTTTTTTTCGGAAGTTGGTTTGGTCAGTAACATGCTCCCGTGTGCCTGCTCAGTTATGATATGATCTGATTAAATCAGTACATATCACCACTGAGTGAACACTCATAGTCTGTCCGAAAAATTCCCTGAACTAAAGTACGTTGCTCCCAACGAGATTTGAACCTGGGACCTTCGGCTTATGGGTTCATGCTCTAACCACTAGACCACACAGACTACCTAGAGTACCTCATTATCTTGACCGTACTGGCACTCGAGAAGGTGACATGGATAGCTCGAACTTCTAGTCTACGGCAATGAGGTTTGTGGAATGATGTGATATTTACTCAAAATAATTTACACACTCATTGTTGCTACCAAGTTAATTTTATTTGCCATTCAGAAACCAAAACCACCAAGAGACATAAATGGATTTATTTTCTGGCAGGGAGGTGAAGTCTATTCACGTCCAGCCTGGGACTGTTTGAATAATGAGATTCATACAAGCATTACTCTGAAGAAGATGAAAGTTTATGAAACGCAACCAAGGTAGGTGGATTTAACATGGACAAACATTTTAGGCTAGACAATCAGTTGCTGGCTGATAGCTCTTTTATAAATTCAAAATCAGATTCCCGTAAACTTCTGAAAGAATCTCTTTTTCAAATTTTGGAAGATACAATTGACCAGGTGAAGATGGTATCCATCTAATTATGATCAAGGAAGAGCCTGACGTCCTTTTTAAGATTTTTAGGAAAGTTTATGCTGACTGAATCACGCTCAGATATATAGTATTCAAACTACCTGGAAACTTATATGAACCGCTTTTATTACAAAACTAGAGAGGGTGACTATTCTAATCCTAAGAGCTTCATATACATATACTTAGCACAAGTCATGCTAAAATGTCTGTGCAGCGTCTAGTTGAGCTGTACATTTTTTAATGGCAAGAAGGTGAAGGCTATTTGCGCACGGGCAATGGGATTCCAAAATGTGAAAGCCTTCTGAACTACCCACTAAATACCTCCTCTGGCAACATGAAAACTTACAACTGTTTATCAAATTACTTTGGGCTGGGCCTCTTTTTCCTACAGTAACAGGAATTTCTTTCCTTTCCAGAATAGAGGGTGTGAAGAAATTGTTAGTCTTCGGGTGCCCAATGAATCCCTTTTTAACTATCAGGAATGTAGCGTCATGACCTCTCGAGTGAAATTGGAAAGTTCTCCTTGGAGACTATAATCGGAAAGATACTCACATCTATTGACAAATGCAATCACGTGGCATATTATGCTCGGACAGTCGTGACAGTTAAAACATCCATACTGGAGAGTCGGGAGGTGTCAAGAGACCAGTGGTGAAACCGAGGAAATGCTGGTCTAACTCGGTTGACAAAGACAGTTCACCGCTGCTTAGATTTCAAAATTGGAGGACACGGTAAATGGACCGAGACAGTTTGAGGCGCTATTTGCAGGAAGCGAAAACCCAAGAGGGATTGTAGTGCTACGAAGAAGAAGAACAATGAATCTTATCATCTTTCAATTATATTGGTAAGGCTCTTGCATCAGTGCTGTGTCAGTTTCCCATCTACATGTGACAGTTGTAGCTCTCCTGTGAAGCAGGTTGACTTAGATCACTCTCATTTAGCTTCTTCTTTGATATCGCTGCGGGGTAGACTATTTCAAACTCAGCAGTCTACTGAATAAAGGCAATGATAACAGTTGCCTGTTCATTCCTTTTAGCATTTCTACATAGTTCTGGCGGACTCCAAGAATCAGGATAATTCTTTTATTATCGACCTTTTCCTTGGTGCAAAAATGTCACTTTTGCGTCTCATACTACGAATTTTGAAGCTTTAGTAGCTCGAAAACTACCTTCGCTTGTTCCAGATGACTTGGAGCTGTCCAAGGCTAGCGCTCATCATTTTCCTGTCGTAACATGTTACAACTATATGACCCGCCGCCGTTCTCCTCTCTGAACGCCGGTATATGTTATACCTTTCTATGGAGCTGATCAAATAAACTCCCTTTAAGAATCGTTTGCAGCTATGTATGTCAGTTGGCCCTTCTCGATCTTCTCTGTTTCACGGAGATATTTTATCATCGCTACCGTCAATGCGTGGGTCAAGATGTCCTGATTTAACTTCCTTCCAGTTTGAGGATTGTAAAACTCGACTTATCTCAAGCCTTGATTACTTACATCCAATTACATCCATTTTGATTCAGTTTTACCCTTCATCTCTGCAAATGGCAGTACAAATCCCACAGTTACAATAGCCTTCCCTTGGTTTTCCTATGTTGGGTCGGGAGTTCGATGGATGCTCCTACAAGTAAACTCTCGGGCTTCGTTTTCAGTGTCCTAGCTGATGGTCGCATCTGCCTACTGGATATGAAAGCCACCATTTTGCTTACTTGCTTTGTGCCAACACTCTATCAAAGATTTCTCTCGTTTGTTTGCCGGGTACTGACGATACACAATTAGTTTTATCTTTCATGTTAGTGTTTGTAGCTACTATTAAGTTTCACTGCTACCCTCTTACCTATCTTCTATTCTGCAATATAAAGAAATAAAGTCAATCATCTCGAATTGTGATTCGAATCCTTGCCTTTGTCAAATAACTTGCCTCAAGTTTATCCTCTCCTTTTGATGTTTTCTTTAACATGAGGTTTACATTTCCCGTAACGTGGAAACGTGCATAAACTACAGCATTCCCAAAAGTGTCGATTCCTCATCTGTGTTTAACTATTATCATATTTCTGAACTCTCACGATTCACTGAAATTTTCGAGTAACTGTACTATCCATAATAAAGTGTTCAGTTGCTTTATTTTTACTTTAGCACTTACTTTACCCCTTTCGGGCCATCGCTTAGAGATAGTTAAGAGTATCTGATTATCTTGATCGAATGTATCGACACTCGAGAAGGTGATATGGTCAGTACCACGCTGCGGCCATTGATCCGACTACTTAGCTGCGTTTTCACCAACAGGATTCAAACCAAAGACCTTCGGCTTAGGCAGAGAGCACTCTCACTACTAAGCCACGTCGACTACTTAGTTGCTTTTAACCTGTACTTAATCTCTTTGCCATTTTATCTTTTTGGTATCTTACAGGTCTCTGTTTTGGCTCCTCTAATATTACTGGACATCTTTGATTAGAACTTTGTTAGTCAATTTAAAATTTTTCCCAGTAAAATCGTATGAGTAGCCTTAAGTTTAATGAAATTTGACAAAATTTAAGTATATATTTGAAAAATGCCATAGAAATCCTTAGTTTTTTTTTCGTAACACTACAGTCCCTTTTGGGCCTTCTCTTAGAGATAGTTAGAGTATCTCATTATTATGATCGAATATACCGCCACTCCACAAGGCGATATGATCATTATCACGCTTTGGCCGTGTGTCCGGCTACCCAGCTGCGATACGTTCTGATTTTAAACCAGCACGTATCACAACTGAACAGGCTTACAGTCTGTCCGAAGAATCACTCGAATTAAAGCTCGTTGACGCCAACGAAACTTGAACCAGAGATCTTCGACTTACGGGCTTAGTGCTCTAACAACTACACCACGCGGACTACATAGAAGTCCTTATATTCGGTAAGTTTCAATGGAATCAATCGATCGAAAGTGACAACCGGTTTTTTTCTTTTATATGGGCCTCTATTGAATAAAACATCGCAGTTTGTCATGGATCGTTTCAAAATTCGCATGTAAGTAAAAAAAAATATCTTTACAATATTATTTACATTGAAACAAAACGGCAGCTGTTAAAATTGAAGAACAATGGTTTTTCTTTTAAATTGGGTGGTTGATGTGCATATTATTGCAATTTTCTTGAGTTTATTCATTATTGGTGTCTATAGTATATCATTTGTTCAATACAAAACCTTTCTGATGAGAGGCTATCTCTGTCCAATCAACTTATTCAAAATATACTTTAAGTCTAGATATTACAATAGATAAATTGATTTTCTACATTGTGTGTGAACCCATTTTTGACACTGGGGTGTTATCCTGTTAAAGTTATAAATGAATAAACAGTTGCCAAGATTGTTGCAGCCACTATGCTTCCAACATTACATTTGCTTGCAAATTTTCCACGCCAACCCGAAAAACTTCCAGTGTACTGATAGTCCTCTGAAAGCGTTGAAAAGCGAAATGAGTTTCCCAAGCTCCGACGCGAGCCCCAGTGCGCACGGCCCCAAGAAGATCCAGGCACCCAATTAATAGCTTATAAGTCGGCTAGAAAATGCCTTCGCAAACTCATCAATAGCAGTAAAGCCAACCGCTGGCAAGAACTAGTAGACGACATGAAAGCTCGGTGCCCAAAGATTGTATGAGCACAATGCGGAAAAAAATGGACGAGATTGTATGGGCGCTATTCCCTATTCATTCACTCTACATTACGGCCCACATTTCACATACACGGAAGTGAAAGATG
This sequence comes from Odontomyia ornata, assembly GCA_963969285.1. Taxonomy (NCBI): domain Eukaryota; kingdom Metazoa; phylum Arthropoda; class Insecta; order Diptera; family Stratiomyidae; genus Odontomyia; species Odontomyia ornata. Next base: position 141,006,119 of record OZ017742.1, on the reverse strand, counting down.
AGGTGCTGCAGATAGTTTACCAGTTCTGCCCTGATTGCTGCTCAATATTTTCAATGCTTGCTTGCCTGAAGGGATATTCCCAGAATGCTGGAAGGTAGCGAGGCTCATGCTGATCAGCAAAGGTAAGGTAAATCTTCAGTTTACATACCGACCGATATGTATGCAAGACACAGCCGGGAAAATTCTCGAAAAACTTATCAAGGGAAGACTCACTGATGCGATGTGTGCCGCTAGGGACATATCTCCAAAGCAGTATGGCTTCAGAGCAGGTCACTCTATTATTGACATAACCGGTGAAGTTGTAAGCGTGGTTCTGCGCACCGAGGCACACAGCATTCCGCTTAGAAGGTCGTCTGTTCTTGAATAAAAGGGGAGGTATTTAGTGGGTAATCCTGATGCCGTGTGTAAATACCATTAACCTCCCAACCATAAAAAAACTACGCTACCAACAAAGCGTGTAACCTTGAGGGAAAACCATTCAGTTCAAACTCTTTGATTATATTTCGATCGTTTTAGGGTATTGTACTAAAATCGCGTCCTATCTGTCCGTCTGTCCATCCATCCGTGTGTCACACCACTTGTTCTCGCAAACTACATAAGCTAGAAACATAAGATTTTGTAAGTAGGTGCGAAGTGACGCCCTCTTCGAAGTTTCACCACGAAAAGAAATTTATAAGGTCTTTACGGGGGGGTCTCTCCATATAATTGCCATCGAAAAGAAAATTTTATCGCACAATATGGGTATCAAATGATAGGTCTTAATGAGAACTTTTCAAAACAGGTCTTAAACCAACAAGTTTTGCTTTGAGGCGTGCAAGGGAAGGGGAAAATTGTGTCCCCCCCCCCCTCGCGATTGGACACCTTTAACCCGAAAAATATGAAATAATCACAAAGGTGTAACTTTAGGAGTACAAGGGAAACAAATACCTCAGAAGTCAAGATTCGATCAACTTTGTTAAAAATAGTAGATTTTGTAAATTTCACATTTTTGCCTATAAAAACAAGATGGGACCCTTAAATTTCCGAAAACCTACAATTTATGTTTTTTTAAAGTAATTTTATGTGTCCCGAAAATTTCACAATAAATGAACCATAAACAGCTAAGTTAAAGCCGATTGAATACTTAACAACTACAACAACATTAACATGTGATACTAGGGAGATATACGTTTGCAACGGACCTAGACACTACAAATATGTAGGAATTTTTATAAAAATTTTAGAAGTGGATTGTAATATTGATTGGTTATCATGACGAATCAAGCGACGGGGTCAAAAGACTTGAAACAAATGGTGGCGAGTTTAAAATCATAATAACCATAATAATTTTTCGAACCCAATTTATGGAATCCATATATTAGTCAAGTTTTGATATGCAGAATATATTGTTTGATTTACTAATTGTTTTACAATACCCATCTGGCAGAAGCACTCATCTGCTACTTTAACTTGTTTCATCAGGTTTAAGACTTTTTGACTGACTTCCATAGGAGATTAGATTATCAGTTTCAAACGTTTATTTTTTGTCTTTTTTTATGTTTGTGTCCCCGTATAACTTTTGAACGGTGGTAGGTAGACGAGTCCTGCTTTCGGTAAACTATTTGGTTTGGTTTCTACTCTTTCCAATTGGAAGGACATGAAAATGGAATAACGGTAAAGAAAATTTATAGTTAAAAAGAAAAAATGTAGGAATTTGCGCCAATTTATTGATATAACTGATCGATGTATTTCTTGATTTCAATTATTAAGGTCAACTATGCTAGACAACATATTAGACTATATTAGTCCGGAACAGGATTGTAACCCATTGACCAACCAAGGAGACATTAACAGTAACATTTGGGTCACTGTACCTCAGGAACATAATTTTAGTGTATTTTTATATGAAATCAATCTATTCTTTGAGGTTTTGAAACATCTTCGAAGAAAATTTCAGGAATATTTTTTTTTAATGTGTGTCCTTCATCTGGGTGAAAGAGAACAAGGAACTTAATTTTTAATGTTTCTTATTCTGTATATGGAGATGTGATACATATTATAATAGAAACTATTAGAAAAGCTTCATTGAAAACCATGGAATTATTCGACATTTAAAAATTTATTAATTGTGTATGTATTCAATACGATAAAAACAGATGAAAAGAGTTTCCCAAATGCTTCCCAGAATTTTGAATATAATTAAAATATATAATTAATTTTTTAATTATTCAACTTCTAAAAATCGTGATAAAAAACCACTTTTGGAAAAATGAAAACAGAACTCAATTTTTCCTAAGGATAGCATTTACAAAAGTGCTGCCAGATCTATATCCCCGTTTCAACTTAATGCAATTAAAAATACAGTTACCACAACGAATAAAACGGAGAAAAACTGACTTGGCTACGATTTCATAAATTTTATTTTATATGTATTACGGCATATTATTCGTTCTTTCTAAAAGTTTTTTTTTTCAATAATACGAGACAAATTAATTTGAACTCGGAAAATACATATATGAATTGCCTTCGATATTTTCAACAATTCTATTATAAAAATGAATCCTAACGAAACTATCATTAGTGAAATATTATTATCATATCAATAAGCAATGAAAACGTTCGCATTACGCGCGAAAATGTTAAAAGTCAATTTCCTTTTTGGTCTTGTACTTAATTTTAATGTGATACGATGTGGATTAAGCTACGTAACAGCAACAAAAGGGCCAACAACTCGCCTGAAACAATCTGAAATACCAGGATGGTAAGTATCACTGAATAACTAGAAATATCGTATCATAAATAATCACAAAGCATTATTATGCATTGTACAATTTTAAAAAACAAATAATTTAATTGCGCAAACATTTTGACTACGAATAATTACATCTGTAAAATAATAAAAAAATATATCTAGGATGCTATCGGGGTCAGCAAACAAGTTATAAAAGAATTATTTACTCATAACAAAGCTGGCCTATTTTTAAAGAAAACATAAAAAATTTATTATTTATTATGACAGAAATCAAAGTAAGATTTCTCGAAGGGTTGATAACGCAAATAAAAATAATAACTTAAGATAGTCATTCACCTATTGATAAAATGACTAATTACCGTAAACGAGTCGGCGTACCTTTTAATCATTTTTAAACCTCCAATATCAACAGTAACTTATTTGCAAAACCATCTCGATTGTAAATCATATTACACAGGCTTTATTGCTATCTCCAATATCATACAGAGAAGCTTTCAAAATATATTCTTTCATAATACCTAAGCCGAATTTTCCGTTAGATAGCTTAAACCTTATGAGTTTTATTTATGAAAGTTAACGCTGATAAATTGAATAGAGAATTAAATATTTTTTCATTAATTAAAACTTCTTCTACGTTCGAAACCAAAATATTGGTAGATTACATCTTATTTGTTAAATTTTTCATAACATACTCGTATAGATCAAATTGTATCAAGCTTTAACAAAAAACAGTTAATAAATAATTACCTATCATCATTCCCAATTTAATGACGTTGTTGACAAAACACGAGGGTGACCCCTCAAAGCAATAAGAAATGGAGGGGCTACAGGCAAGATAACTTCCTAAAAACACCCCCTCCGACGAAGAGAGCACAGTTCCCAACAAGGATTATAAGATGGCTGCCAGCAAAAGTAAACAATATTTTACACAAAGTACATGGGCGTTGTGGAAAGGCTTAAATGTAATAGGCACACACACACAATTCAGACACGTTTAGTTTGCAAGAAAATCACTTAATTCGGTTCGCGAGTTTGCAAAATCGCAAGGAAATAGCGTCTAACTAGGCTGTCAACTTTGACGTTACGACACGAGAGAGAATACGAGAGAGCAATATCGTACCAGTTTGACAGGCCGACACGAAAAATGACTCAAGTCGCCCCATATACTTTGTATGGAACTGTCCCCTCCATTTCTGATTGCTTTGAGGGTGACCCTGAGTGAAATAACGGAAAAGTTGCGCAATGTACTATAACCATGCTAGCCTGTAAACATTCTGAATTTGATCTAGATATTTGCGTACTCTTTTTTTATTCATATCAGTTTTTTATAGTTTTAACATGTCGACTAGACAGAAGGACCCACCTTTCAGAAGGGTTTTGTACTGGATCTATGAAATGCTGACAATCATGTTACGTAACTGTTATATACTATTGTTGTATTCTATATTGTTTTACGAGTGTTAAAATAAATCGTTTAATGGTCAGATCTGTATATAGGGGGACCGCTCTTAAAATCCTTCTGAATTTTTCTTTTTATCCAATCATTAACCAGATATCTGCGAATGATTTTAAAAGGGTATCACAAACATTTTTTTTATAAAACACTTAAAAATTTACTACATTCTAGTACTTATAGAACTGCTTTCAACTATCTCAATACGTTGCCTGCATTATGTGGTGAAATGGGTAGATAAATGTACGTAGAGGACGGTCATCGTTGCGGGTCCGGTTAGGGGAAAGGAAAGACCGATGGTATAAGTTTAATAATTCATTGTATTCATTTTATTTGTATTGATTCAATTTTTTAATGACAAAATCTATATTTATTTTATTTAATTAAACTACCTATATCAACTTTTCTCTTTATTTGATTCTATGAACTATATCAAAAAGATTCCGTTTAGGTTTGTTTTTTAATATTTCTTGTATAGATTCATGTAAATGAAAACGTTGATACGAGCCACATCGACTAATTTATATAACTAACAATATCATTCACCGGTAAAACATTTATAACTGCTTTTTATCTAATGAACTAGTTCTAATATTTAGGGAATGAGTGCAGCAGCTATTTGGACTTATAAGCAACCTCTTTCTACACAGAATGCGTTTAAATTACTTGAGAAATAAACATTTTACTTTCCGATGTCAATGACTTTATTCTAGGATTTACAATAATTATTAACATCTCGATAAAAGGATTCTAATATCTGCACCCAATGAAGGTATAAGAAATAAAACATAAGAGCATTTGCAATGCTTTAACTTTCAGTTTTTTTTTGTTCTCGCTTAAGGAATTTTCTACGTTAAACTACAGATATGCAGAAATTTCAGATTATTCAAATTCGTTCTTTTGAATGCCTGGTGTAGGTGTATGCCAAATAGCTGCCTACATTTTTTTTCTTTTTTCTTTCATAGAATAATTATTACAGCATTAGAATACTAACTTTAACAGTGAAAATTCGGTTTCTGTTAATTTCAACATATTACGATTCAAGAACTTTATTTGGTGGTTTTTCATTTTTTACATGTATACAATTCATCAATAGCTTAACCTTACAATATACATGCGGGTTGTGCCAATAATAATTTACTTTAATTAGATTATAATATTGATTTTTTGGTAAAATAAAACTTTAAAATGTTGACATCTACAACATTATCATACATTAATAGATTATAAAAGAAGCTTGTAAACATCTGCTCTAACAACTAGTTTTAAAATTTTAGAATTGATATCCTGAAAATTACGTACATTATTTCCTTAAGACTACCTTTAAAACTACTCATTCGCTGCGTCCATAGAGTGGTTGTCCGTTGCTCTCCTGATAACTCCCACCTTGTGCTCCTTGCTTCAGCAAGCTTTTCTGCATACGATTTTATCGGCTCCATTCCTGTCTCCTGGTATAGCACCTCGTTGGGGTAAGACTGTCCGTCCTCCCATCTGTATAGTCCTGTGCAAGCCCGAAGGATTTTTCGCTCCACTAATCCTATCTTGCCCCATTTTGTTTTTGGAGCTCTAATTCATATCATCACCGCATATGCGATGATCGGACGAATCAAGGTTTATAGGCCAAAACCTTGACTCGCTGGCTCGCTGTCGAATGTTTCCTGGAAAGAGGTAAAAGAAGATGGTACGCATAAGTCACTTTTTTCAAAATATGATCAACGTGATCCTGTCGAAAACTACCCCAAGTACTTCGTTTGCCTAGAACAGTGCACCATCTGCCCATTCAACTTAACCCTGGAGTCACAGATACCTCTTGCACAACGACCGAAGTTTTTGTGGGGGTCCTTGAACACAATTAATTCACTTTTCTTTGCATTTACCTTGATTCCCCATTTTCGGTAAAATGCAGTAAGAGATTCCAAATATCTTTGAAGCCGCATCCTAGCAAAGCGCAAATTGTTCTCAGATGACCACACTAAAAAGTCGTCAGGGAAGAGGTTCACCTGGATTCCGGGCTTATATTCATCTCTTACGGCCGGGACGTCAGAGGTGAATATGTTGAAAAGAAATGGGCCTAATATAGACCCTTGTGGGACCCCCGAGTCAATACGAACTGGATCTGAACTAGCTCTACCAGCCACCGCAAAGACAGTTCGTCCCCTCATCAACCTGCCTATAATTTTCACAATATGGGCCGGAAAGCCAAGATTTATCATTTTGTAGAGAAGCTCATTGATCCATACAGAGTCAAAGGCTTTCTGCACATTGATCAGGCCAGCTACAACAAGCTTATTGTTGCGCCAGCTTCTCGTTATATCGGCTTGGAACACGGTCATAGCATCCACCGTGGAATGAGCTTTTTTGAAGCGCAATTGTCTTTTCGGCACAATTCTTTGACGAGCAGAGAATTGTAGGATGCCTTCAAGTATTACCCTTTCAAGACACTTACCAATGTTTGAAGGCAATGAAATTGGACGAGTATCGACTACGTCAGTGCTGCCCGACTTCTTGGGTATTGCGAATATTTTTGCACATTTCCATTGCTGAGGGAAATAGCAAATATTAATTCAGTTATTTAGAACGATCGCGAGGAGAGCAAAGAAAACATGGGGGGCCTTTTAAGCATATGATCGGAGATTCCATCAGCCCTGCTGATTTTTTGGAATTTTGCTCTAGTGTCAACAAAGTGAGCCTCTCAGGGCTGACAAACAGACCATGGCCAGTAGATACGTCAGAGGGATTTGAATCAGAGAACCGAGTCAAGCACAATTGCTCATGGTCCCTGTCGAAATTCGTTGTGGTGCTGCTCACTAACAAAGTAATGAAAGAGTCCTCCATGCTTTCTCTCCTTGAAGAAATTTCGCAAAATGTTTTGCGATAGAGTCAGCGATGGCTTTGTCATCCATGAGCATGGATCCATCATAAGTGAGGACACCGGGCAGCCTTTTTCTGCCCGTTATCCCATTGATGTAAGGAAACATACAGGGACCTGGTTCGATACTTTCTAGGGCCTGCTCAAATCGCTTGTTAGCAAAAGCCGTAGTTCTCCTCGAAATCATTCGGTTTAGAGACGTAATCACTAGGTGAATACGTTCATACTCCCAGTTGACCATATTTAAATTGCGGTGGTAGATTCTTGCGAGTAGCTTTCTATGATGAAGCTCCAAGATGTCTTCTGGTAAATCTCGATAAAAGTAATTTGTCGAGGATTTCTTAATGGAGTTTTTTGAGATGACTGTATCCAGAGTTGAATTTATACAAGCAACTCCCTCATCGATTTCAGGAATTGAAACATTTTTCGATCTATTGATCGAAATCCCTTTCGATTTTCCGTCAAGGTCAGCACTTACTGCTGCCCAATCGATTCGCTTGTATGGAATGAAAAGTTGAAGATCTGCATCCTCAAGTTTCACACCCTTTTTCACTCTTAAGGTCAGCTCAACCAAAAGATGGTCAGACTCGGCGTCAAGAACTCCACACTAGAAACTCCTCCAACTGTGGGAGAAATTTACCAAATTGGCAGACACAATGAAGAAGTCAATAATAATCGAGCTTCGGCGGAAGATAGGGCTTTCGGGACACTCAATATGAGATCTATATTTGATTGAACCCAGTTAGAGATAGCTGTTCGATAGCCATTAGACGCGATATTTCCCCACGAGGGTTAAAATCACCTCCCATGGCCTCGAATTTTTTGCACAGAGTAAGCACTGTTTCCAAGTCGTCAATGAGTTTCCTCACCGAGTATCCATGTCGAACTTAGATCCCCACGCACGCAAAGGTGCACCCGCCCAGCATGGAGCTTATTATTACTGCTTCAATACATTTCAGACTTGGAAGGGAGTACCCTTGGACTTTCAGGTTATCTTTGTGAGCCATAGCAACTCCAAGGCTTCCCTCTGGATCATCACGCCTGATGATCTTGTATTTCCTCAGATGCACTCTATGTCTTGAGTCTTGCTTCCGATATAAACAAGAAGTCTGGTATATGGGCTTTCAAGTATTCTTGAAGGAAATTCCTTTTATAGCTAGTGAACATATGTTGAGGATGGAGAGTTTAATGGAACTCATCACGACAACATACTTTGAAGGCGAATTCTAAGTACGCAGCTTTTTTCTCACTAGGGTTAGTGAGTTTTTATAGTGGGGGATAAAGGAGTCCACTTTTCGAATAAGTATGAAAAAGTCACATCCAAAAAATTGTTGGCAGTCAGTGCTCAAAACCGTATTTCGGTCATTCGGTGACTGCTGGGGTTGCTGCATTGGTTGCTGTTTTTGTTGCCATATAGGCTGCAGTGCAGGCTGCTTCTTTGCACCTTGCAAAAGGCTAGAGTAAGAAGCCCCTTCACGTACAGTATTTTTTATAGAGGCGGTGATGAAATTCCTCCTTTCCGCTTTTTTCTTTTGGTGGTTCTTCCTCCTCTCTTCAACTCTGAAACTCGCAGAGTGCCCCATAGCATTGCAGTTGACGCAGAAGATCTTGTCTTTTTTCTCGTCCTTCGAGATTGGACATTCCATGGACATATGCTGCTGTCGCATTTTACGCATCTAACTTCGAGTCCGCATTTAGAAGTGACGTAGCCAAATCTTTAGCAGTTGAAGCACTGGGAAGTGCAATTTTTCTGCAGATGCTCCCATTGTATCTTCTGGTGCAATAGGAACTTTATGCCCATTGCTTTCTTCACTTCAAAGTCCAGTTTGAACTTTAATAAGAAGCATGAAAGCGTCCTTTTTTCCCTCCTAGAGGTTATAGTGGGGAATCTTTTTGCTGAAAGGATATCTTCTCCGAGATGTTCCTTCAGCTCAGCCATGACATCATTCTCGTCGTATGAGCTGTGCACGCCTTTTAGAAGAAGAGTCAATTTTCTCTCTCCTGGAAGGGTGTAGATGTGCAGGCCACCTTTGCACACTTCAGAAAGTTAAAAAGGCTGGTGTGATCCTCAGCTGTTTTGGGATGGAGCTAAGCTCGTTAGGAGTGTTCACCGTCACGTTGAACTCTGGGTCCTTTTTAGAGTTTCATGCGCAAGCCCTTTTGACGCTCTCCCTGAAAGTCTTCAGGTCAAGCCTATAGCACACTATGGGATGCACTCTCACCTTTTTGGTAGCAGCCACACTTGGCTGCTGGGGCTTTGATTTCCCTTTATTTCCTTCTAGGCCCGGCCTTCCCCCCCGGCTTGGGTATGGTCCCCGAAAAACTAGTGCAAGCTATTTTCGTCACCTTTTTGAGCTGGGGAATATGCCGCTCGCCCACTTCAAGGGTCTTTGATAGCTTTGATGATGGCTCCTGCGTTGGAGACCCATCGGCCTCTCCACCTCGTCGCCACTGTCCATGGAACTTTCACCCTCATCCATCTCCATGTCACTGGAGACCTCTAGCACTTGCAGTTGCATGTTGCGACTATCAAGCAAGTCGAGGATGAACTCCTCCTTTATATCCCCCCCAAATTTCTCGCAGAAACGCTGCAAGTTGTTTCTCGGCTTCCGCGTGAAGCTAGATTTAGCGGCGGAGAGCTCCCCATATTCATTACTTTCCCCCATACCCACAGATGAAATACTGTCGCGGGAAAAAGAAAGTAAAAACTGAGACCCTTTTTATCTAATAATTGAAGGACTAAAAAGCAAAATAATTATATTAAAACAGTTACACTGAAAACAAAAAAGCCTTAATAATAATGTTTTTGTTTGTTGCCAACTCCTAATTCAACTCCTTTTCCTTTCCTCCACTTGACTTGTGCTCGCACTACGCGCCTTGCCCAGGTGCTTTAACTCCTTTCTACAAATTCCAAACAAATTTTTCCGCCGAAATTCCGCAACTCCTGAAATTTCATATAAATCCTCCGGAAACATCCGAAAAACCTACAAAAAGTCTTCATGAAAAACTCTTGCTGCTCGACCGAAAAATTTTTGCTACTCGATGCTCGATCCGTACTGCCTTGACGACTGCTCGACTCGAACTCTATCATTGTTCTTTCCCTCCGAAAGCCTCCGGAGAAAAAGCTCCGAAAAAACTCTTGCTGAAAAAACTCCTGCTCTTGCTGCTTGGTCACTTTCAAATAATCACAGAAAATCGAATTCATTAGAAAACACAAACTCTATTAACGTTGGTCAACTAATTCAACTACTACTACAAGTAACTTTCAGAAAATTCTATAGCGGATTGTGATGCACGCAATGATCGCATATAAACCGATACTCCACCGCTTATAGCGATATCAAAATCAGATATGGTTGTATGCTCCGGCTCTATGATAATTAGGGAATCTTTACCATGTGTTATTGCTAATGTTGTGGCCAATGTTGGCATATTTATCGTAACTCCAACATATATGCGAATGTATGCTTTGCGATTAACCCCCACAAATAGCACATCCTAGAAAGAATATTGTCCGTTTCAAGGCTGTTCAAGTCAACCAACCCAGCTGACAATCGCACCAGGAATAGTGGCAGAAACAAAGCATAATGTCGTTATGAGTGCGTCAAGTAACAATAGTTTGATATCCTTTGCCGCAATGTGATTAGGTTGAAGGATCATACAACCCGCTATTAATGATACATCAATTGTGTTATGAGATTTATGAAATCCGTAAGGCAGTCACGATAAACATAAACTTGCACCATATTTTTCTGCAGCTTCATATGCATGCTGATATGCCTTTTCGTTTTCACTGAACGACTGATGAATACTTGGACTGAGTATAAATGTTATCAATTCAACTAGCAAATTTTCTTCACACAAATCCAATGGATGTTTTGCCACTTAACATACACTCTTCAACAAACAAGATTCATGGTACCCATAGCTAATCACAATAGTATTAAATTTTTAGACCTATTCGTCATGTTTAAATCAAATCACTCCTAAATCTTATTCCTTATCTTTGTTATGGAATTTCCTTCTCATTGAAATCACAATTACAATGCAACACAATACGCGAAATATTTTCTGCTGAAGCAAATACCAATAAACGGTTATCTCGGCAAACAGACAAAAATTGTATTGTGAACTTTTCACTATTTTTCTGTGAGCAAAATTTTCGCTGCCAGTGGAATTTTTCTTCTTATGGGGGGGAAAATCACACTCCACTTTGAGACGGAAATATTTCAAACCGACTTTCCTTTTTATACGGCACGTGGGGTCTGTTTTTCTCCCCTTTTAAGTTCTCACTCCCGCATCAATCAGCGCAACTAAACCGGTCGGTTGCTGGATTCCAACTCCCCCGTTGTTGCTGTTCGTTGCCTTGCGGGGCTCCTCACAACCAGTTCAGGAGCCTTCCATCCACTTTCCATTCCATTGCAAAAGTGCGATTCGTGGATAAGCTCCCTTATGAAGGGGGTTGCCGTGTCCAATTTCAATTGCAAATTCAAAAGATTGATTTAAATTTACAATTGAAATTAAGGTCAGCATTATGGTGGTTTTCGAACAGTTTGCTTAATCCACTGCTCGATCGCTACAGTAAACTTGTTCCAGAATCTGAGTAGCAAAGAAATTTTACATTTTTGCGAATATTCGAGTATGTGCCCACGCATCACAGCACTGGCAATATTAGTACTTAGTGCTCATCTCCAGTATACATTCAACTGGTCCTTTAGATTCATTGGGTCCAGGTACCTTGAGATAGGTTAGATGTTTTAAATGGAAACAAAACAAGCAAAGTAAAGTAGTTTGTTTCACTTATTTCCAACAATTTTTATTAAATTACGAAAAATAAGTGAAAATATTACGACTGGTTGGTATCGTCCGCTATCCAGTCCACAAAATAGATACACACAAATAGTATACTTCTGTTGTTATTCAGTGGGTTCGGGCTATTCAGTTGAGAAAAAGTCGAGTCCAAGTTGAAAAAAAGTTCAATTTATTGAACTGGGTTTCAAAAGGTACCTGTCAATGTACAAAAGAATGAGTTTCTATTCGTAACAAAGTTTATAAAGAAAATTGTTTACAATTTTTAACAATAATAAAGAGTTTCATTTGTTTACAATATTTGAGTTTCTTACAAGAGCTGTGCAGAAGATAAACAACAAAAGTTAAGCATGTGGCGACAATTTTTGAGTGCGAAAAATATGACGAATTTATACAAAATAAACATACTTTTTGAATAGTTTTACAATACTGATTTTGATGAACAAAGCTCTTGCCAAACAATCAACGGGTTGTTGCTCAATACTTTGTACTTTCGTTGATTACAATTTTGGAGCACGTTTGCTTGTCGCCATTCAATTTCGCTTTGTCGCTATCACATGAAGTTATCAAATAAGTGCTTATCGCTTGCCAACTTAATTTAGTGAAAATATAATAGAAAACATATTACCAACTTTGACTCTACAGTCTTCCACAAAAGTCAAGGTACAGAGAATCGGTAACTGAAAATTGTATTACTGAATCAATATTTTTATTTGAAAACCAAAAGTTATGAAATGGTAATAATACGAGTTCTGTTGAATTTAAGTTTTCATAAATTTAAAGGGATTCGGCAATAATGATCATTGAAGACAATAATTTTTTGTTGGCAATGTCTCTTTTCTACTCCACAAAAGTCTTGGTACAGTTGCAGAAAATGCCCTTTTATTTGTAAAAAGGGGAGTCCCCCAAGTTCATATTATCAGAGTGAGTTAACAACCGTAGGCCGCTGTCTTTAATATCGCGTCCGTATTCGTGGTGTATCTTTTATTTAATAAAATTTTTAAAAAATGAGTCGAAAGGAGTTGAGTATTAAGAAGCGTGAAATAATTATTAATCTGCATTCAAATCAGAGCATATCATATTCTGAAATAGCTGAACTAGTGTTGCGAAGTCGGTCAACCATTCAAAAAGTGATAAATCGATTTAAGAAGGAAAATAGAGTGGTAAATGTGCCCCGAACAGGTCGTCCATCTAAACTAAGTGCAAAGGACAAGAGAAAAATTTCGCGAATGGTAAAACAAGATCCATTTCTAAGCTGTAGAAAAATCTGCGATGTTCTTGGAATTAATGATAAGAAGGAGGTTAGCGCAGAAACTGTGCGTAGAGCTGTCGTAGAAGCTGGATTTTCATCTCGTACGCCTAGAAGAAAACCTCTTGTAAGTTCCATAAACAAACAAAAAAGAATAACATTTGCAAAAGCATAACCAATAACGTTTTGGGATAATGTTTTATTTTCGGATGAGTCTAAATTTTGTATATTTGGTGTAATTGGGCATAAGAGGGTCTGGCGAAAAGTAGGAGAAGCATTTAATCCCAAGAACACTATTAAAACAGTAAAACATGGAGGCGGTGGTGTTATGGTTTGGGGTTGCATGGCTGCTGCTGGAGTTGGAAATCTGACATTCATCGAAAATACTATGGATCAGAACTCTTATTTAGAGATTCTACGAAACAACATGAAACAAAGTGCAGCCAAATTAGGTATGCGAGAAGATTTCTTGTTTCAACAGGACAAGGACCCTAAGCACACTGCGCATAAAGTTCGAATGTGGCTATTGTACAATACTCGCATGCTTGCTACACCGCCTCAAAGCCCTGATTTGAACCCTATAGAGCATCTTTGGAATGAGCTTAAGACAAAAATCCGAAAAAGAGTGATATCAAGCAAGGCGCAGCTTAAGGATGTTATATTGGAGGAGTGGGCCAGAATCAGCAGCGAATTTACTAAAAAATTGGTATATTCTATGCCTAAAAGACTGAAGTCAGTGATTCAGATGAAAAGATATCCGACAAAATATTAAGAAAAGTATAATTCAAATAACTATGCAAGACTATAATTACAATTTGTATCATTTTTCTTTAGGTGTACCATGACTTTTGTGGACTTCATTCATTGACTTTCCAACACATCATATGCAATAATATATTAATACGACAGAATTTTCGTTTTGTTTTACATGAATTTAAAGTGTAATGATTATAGTTGAAGTAATACCAAAAAATTTCAATCACTATAGGTTTTTTAAATAAAAATATCAAACAATTTTCATGATATTTATCACTGTACCTTGACTTTTGTGGAAGACTGTATATAAAACAAAAGAAAAAGCAAGGTAGCAAGGTCAAGGTTGGGTTGGGTTAGGTCGGGTCAGCTGTCAGCTGATCAAATCTCAACAACTTCTCATCTCACTAACATTCAACCACTCAGCTTCGGGTATTATAACTTCATTTACTTTGCTTGTTTTGTTTCCATTTAAAACAATTTTTGCATTATATTCTGGTGGACAAGGTCGTGGGACCGTGATGATTAGAGTAGATTAACCCTGGAGGCAAAAACCCCAGCTTCGGCTGTTGATTTCAACTATTATTTCCCTCGGAAAAGAACGATAATTTGTCTCCACGATCACTACAACTTTTGGCTGGATTATCAATTCACTTTCCCTACGCATAATTATCGTAGTGGCTATTTCAACTCCAAATCCCTCGAACAGGAAGGATAATTTGCCGCTCGAATCACTACCACTTTTTGCTGAATTTCCAATTCACTTTTGCTACGCATAATCATACTAGTGGCTATCTCAACACCAAATCCTCTGGAAAAGAGAGAATTATTTGCCGCCCGAATCACTACAACTTTTGGCTAATTTACTGAGCTCGGGATTTCTATCGCCTAAGCTAAACCACTCACAGAAGCTGAAAATTAAAGTTTATTTAACAATCTCTTCCCTCGAAGTAGTAGCCCTCCACATATGGCTGCAGCTTTTCCACCGCCCACAGAACCGCGAGACATTCATTTTCCGTCGTCGAATATTTTTTTTGCTTTACTGAAAGAGCGACTCAAGTAGCATACCACCTTTTCTTGTGAGAGATGCTTTTGACTGAGAACTACCCTGAATCCAACATCTGAGGTGTCCGTTTATATAAAGTAGGGCAAATCGAAGTCAGGACATCTCAAGATCGGTGCTGAGGACAATTTTGCCTTACAAACTTCAAATGCATTCTGGCGCTGTTAGGTCCACACAAATTTCTTATTCTTCGGTAGAAAGCCACTTAAAGGCACAGTAATAGTGGCGTGGTCCGAAATAAATCGACGGTGCCATGATACCATTCCTAAAAATTGCCGAACCTTCTTCACGTGGTTCGGTGAAAAAATGTGTACCTGGGTCCATGTTTAACCCATGTTCATCG
This sequence comes from Odontomyia ornata, assembly GCA_963969285.1. Taxonomy (NCBI): domain Eukaryota; kingdom Metazoa; phylum Arthropoda; class Insecta; order Diptera; family Stratiomyidae; genus Odontomyia; species Odontomyia ornata. The sequence goes on along the minus strand of OZ017742.1, from coordinate 140,990,849 downwards.
ACGACTTAATCCAGGTAATTTAATTGGGGCCGACAGAACTGACACTTTTCTCTCGAATCCCGTAGTCCTGCTTTTCGGAATCGTCAGAATACTTCTCTCAATGTTTCGTCATGTTTGCCGAAGTCCTAAGTAATGATCACACGTAAATATGTAGGGTTATAGTTCTGCTCCCAAAACACGATTAATCAATCGCTGACAAATCGCTGGTGCATTCTGAAGCCTGAATGGTGTTCTTTTGAACTGGAAAAGTTCTCTCCCAGCTACCGTAAATGCAGTAAAGGCTTTTGAGTTCACTGCCATCGGGGCTTGCCAATACGTTGATTTTGTATCTAGCGAAGACAAGTACCGAATATCCCGTAATTTATCGAGGGTCATGGAAACGTAGGGTATAGGATATCCTTTTCAGATACTGCATTGGGCTTCCTTTAACCCACTCAAAATCTCCTCCTTCACTAGCAGCAGCAGAGGCGGCCAGGGCTGTCTAAGGGTTCCACTACCCCCATCTCTAGCATCTCATCCAGTTTAGCATAGACATGCTTCAAGATGGCTAGTGACGTCGGGTAGTACCTCTGTTTTAAAGTCGCTGCCGAATTATTCGAAATTTCTTTATGAAATCGACTCCCAGGACTAATACCTGTTGCACTGTGGTAACCACCAACGCTTCATTGTATTTTGTGTGCCCCTTCAAGCTGAAGGGCAAGCATACGGACCCTTTCACCTTACAGCTCTCGCTGCTTGCTGTACGTATCGCATGGGTCCCAGAACTCTACAACGGAACATCAATCGTTTTCAATATCTCCTACCCTTTTATGCCAAGTGTCATTCTGCTTGCCCTCGAATCCAATAGACTTGGCATTCTCCTTCCCACAACTTCCACCAAAATATGTGGGCGAGTATCCCCCTCCTTTTCCTCCAAGGCAAAGTCTGTTTTTGAGAAACTGCGCTGTGACCTTTTATCCATACCACCGCGGTCGTCTTTCGGGCACGTTATTCGTTTCCCGATGGCAGGTTAGTTGTCCCTGGTTCCCCCATTGTGTCCTGCTGGCGACGATTCGAGCAATGTGCTCAGGTTATATCTCTCCTTCCCCATCCGTAACACCTTTTTGGTTGTCAGCTCTCCTTTGCCCAGTGTCCAGACTGCTTTCGATTCCAACACACACTCGGATTCTTGCGTTGATCCCTCCCTTCTGCAGATGGTATCGTCCCTACATAAGCCACGTTATTCGTTTCCCGGGCACGTTATTCGTTTCCCGATGGCAGGTTCGTTGGCCCTTATTCCCCCGTTGTGTCCTGCTGGCGATGATTCGAACAATGTGCTCAGGTTATATCTCTCCTTCGCCATCCCTAACACCTTTTTGGTTGTCAGCACTGCTTTCGATTCCAACACACACTCGGATTCTCGCGTTGACCCCTCCTTCTGCAGATGGTGTCGTCCCTACATACGCCATGTCCTACTCCGATCATTGTTTTCCGCAATGGCTTACCGGGGGTACAAAAGCTTCAACTAATTGACGAGTCTCCTCTAGTCTCCTTTCCAGTTCTACCAACTGTGTCCTCCGACTCAACTGAGTCTGATTAAAAGAGAATATATTCTTACGCATGATCTTCAGCTTCTTCTTTTTCATTTTCGGCTCTGACAACCGCTTAAACATGCCCTCCATTACTTCAATGTATACCCAAATTGTCTCATTCGCGCCTTGAGCTCTCTTTCTGATCTCCACCTTAAGACAGTCATCGTAGTTGGGAGGTAAGAATTATTCTTTTAAGGCTCTGACTAATCTACTAATTGCCGGTTGCCCAGAAATCATATTAGAGTCTTCTTTTCAAAAAGCTACTCTGTTAGCCTATATAATTGACTCCTTGTTATTCTTCGGGCCTCCCTTAACTCTTCTACCCTTTCCAAAAAGGCATTCAAAGTTCCCGATAATTCCCTTGCGAACGATTCCCCCCATTTAGCGTTGTTTTGATGTTTCCATTGACAAGTCTAAGTGTTGAACAGGAAGTCGGCTCACCAGGACTTAAAGGCAACCTCCGTTCAGATTCTCGCTCCCGTGTTTCTGTTCTGTCTTCGATTTCCACTACGATTTCCGATGGATCAATCAAAAACCCGAGTTTCATGATTAATTGTCGGCGCAACTCATCCATTTCAGCCTATGATGCCTCCGATAATTGGGGCATGTTACGTATTCTTCTCAGTCGAAAATCCACCTTTTTCCCGGATTTTAAGGTACTCTTTCGACTTCTTATCGCCTGAAATCCTCCCATCGTAATTAAAAAGATTCGTTCAAAGCGTCCTCCACCCGCAACGTAGCATGAAATGATTTACGCATGGCTTCTACAGTTCTTTTTGGCAGATTCCGGATGGCCAGTTTGCAGACCAGCTCGCCCTTAGCTAATCGATCCACCTCCTAGGGTCTTACTTGAAGTTGAAAGCACCTATTACTTAATTCCAAGTATTGGAAAAAGCCAATTCTTATCTCTAAATTAAACGAGTTGTGTAAGTAGCAGAGTGCTTCTACCAAAATGTCTTTGTAACCACCCTAGGGTTCAAAACAAGTTTTCTAGCAGCGTGAATCGGTGAATTTTTTTGTGGTAGGGAGGTAAAGGCATTTACGCCCGCCGAGTCTGGCAGTGTGGGACTCCCATGGAGGATACCCTTGGACTACCCACTAAACACCTCCCCTGTCAATCTGAGAACCTAGCCTGGAACCGTTTGCCACATTACTCGTACTTCGGGCTAAGCCTCATTTCTCTACGCGTTTAGGCGCCACCGGGCTACAGGGATCCCTTTTCCAACGGAAGGAGGGGAAGGGAGAGGGATTTCTAGAAAAGAGACCCCTCCGCCCTGGACGCCTCCAGGCGCTCATATATTTTCCTTTTTATCTTAAGGACTGCCCGAGCGTAATGTGCCACACAGTTCCATTTGTCAACGGATGTGAGCATCTCTCCAGTGAGTTCATCCGGAGAGAGATCTCCCATTTCTTCAATGAGGTCACCGCGCTGCCTTTCCCACCTCTTGCATACAAAAAATGTGTGGTAGGCATCATCGACCTCTCCAGCACAGAATATGCAGTCAGGAGACCGTGACTTACCAATCTTGTACAGGTAAGACCGAAAGTATCCATGTCCGCTCAGTAGCTGAGTTAGATAGAAGTCAGTCTCACCATGCCTTCGATTGAGCCACGGCCTCAGGTCACCAATAAGGCGTGCGGTCCACCTACTTTTTGTATCGCTCACCCAGGACTGTTGCCAATCACTGAGTGAGCGTTCTCGTTCTTCGTGGGCGACAGCATCTCTGTCGCATTCATTCCTCCGCAGGTAGATTCTGCGGCGCTCCTTGGCAAGGAGGGCAATGGGTATCACTCCTGCGATGACCAGCACTGCTGACTCCGAGACATTCCGATATGCAGATGCAATCCGCAGCGCTCCCCGTCGCTGGACCTGTGCCAAGCGCCTTCGATACAGCCCCTTGTTGAGAGCCTCACACCATATCTCCAATCCGTACAACAGCACAGATTGTACTGCACTCATCAGAAGTCTCCTTCTTGATGAGGTGGGACCCCCTATGTTGGCCATTAGCCAGCTGAGAGCCGAAACACTCGCTGCAGGCTTGTCAGCTATTGCCCTGATTTGCTCGGAGAAACGCATCTTCGAGTCGATCAAAATGTGAATCGGTGACTTGGATTATTCATCCAATACTTGGGTTAGAAATCATTCAAATTTGTGCAAAAGATGCAGGATTTCCTTCATAAGCACGTTGCAACCGCCATTTTGTTCTAGCTTAAATAGATTTTCTGAATACTGGGCTGATAGAATATATTCAAATTAAACACTTTTCCTTAAATTTTCATGAAAATTGGAACAAAATAATAGTGCCCAGGTCAATTTGAAATATGTATCACCCATCAACACGTGTTAATATTGTTGTAATTGCATACAATTGAAATGGCTACAACTCACTTGATTATGATTGGATTTCCATACAATTTTTTTGCATTAAGATCTTGTATTAATCGATATAATTGCTGAATTTCAAGAAATTTACAAGTACAATTTTGATTTTATGGGTGAAAATGAAAAATCTACAAATCATACTATTATTAACAAAGTAGAGTGAATTTTGATTTTTGAGGTATTTGTTGCCCTTGTACTCATAAAGGATCGCAATTGCGAGGGGGGGACACCAAATTTTGGTACATTTTGCCTCCCCCTGGACCCCCTGATACACAAAAAAACTTTTTAAATTCAGATTCTAAAAGTTCTACTATTGTTTAAAAATAATTTTTAAGGGCTACTTCGTTATAAGCGGGGACTCCCTAAAAAATTTTTGAAATATTTGGTAAAACCTAAACTTTTGAGGGACCACCACTTCTTACCTTTCACAAAGACCTCAAAAAGAAGGTGGGAGAGGGAAAAAGCATGGTGTTAAATTTGAAATAATGTTTAGATAAGAAATTTCAAGTCGGGTTTTTTTACACTGAATAATTGGGCATAAGTTAGTTATAAGCGGGGACTCCCTTAAAAATTTTTGAAATATTTGGTAAAACCTAAACTTTTGAGGGACCACCACGTCTTACCTTTTGCAAAGACCTCAAAAAGAAGGCGGGAGAGGGAAAAAGCATGGTGTTAAATTTGAAATAATGTTTTGATAAGAAATTTCAAGTCAGGTTTTTTTACACTGAATAATTGGGCATAAGTTAGCAACTTATTTAACCGCCTATATAGTATTATATAAAGAAACTTATACAAATTTTTAGATAGATTGTCAATAATGCCCAAAATCAAATATGATTTTTTATGAGGTGCTAAAATGAAAGAATAAATACGAGTATATGGAACCTCTTATCAACCTTGAGCTAGTGGGCACTTATTAGCATTTTAAACAAGTTGGGTAAACAGACCTACGCTCATGTCAGAAGGGTTTTGTACCCAACTTCTCAAAAATACAGTCACCAGCAATGAATAACGTCAAGAAATATGTCAAAGAGATGTGCACGTTCAAAGGAAAATCCATTGTTTTTCTACTTTCAACGGTCGCCATTTTGTTGCAAACCGACAAAAATCACTCAAATCATGAATTCTCAAAAATATTAATGTTTTTCCTTATTGGAAAATTTCAAGAAGATCAAATTAAACCTGCAGTGACTGATTGGATGGAAAGTCCATAAAATACCAAATACATGTGTTATTGCTGATGTAATTGGAGAAATTTCAAACAGCTATTACTTCCGTGTATATAATTCGATTTTCATCAAACTTACAAAGCTTAAAAATCCTTAGTAGGACTACGTAAATATCGAATTTCGTTCAGTTTAATGGTACCGATGCAATTTTATTGGGGAAAATGTGGAATTCGAAGATTATACTATGATTAACAAAGTTGAGCGAATTTAGACTTCTAAGGTATTTGCTGTTGTCGTACTCATAAACACCTACCACCATATTTTTTCAGATTTTTCGGATCACAGGTGTCCAATCGCGAGGGGGGGGGGACACAAAATTTTCATGTGTTTCCCCTCCCTGCGCGTCCCTCGAAGCGGGGGCCACTCCCCTATATGGGGAGACCCCCCTTAAATACCTTATAAAATTTTTTGTAGTTGAACTTTGAAGAGAGCACCACTTTACACTCGCATACAAAATTTGATGTTTCTAGCTTAAGTAGTTTGCGAGAAAAAGTGCTGTGACACACGGACGGACGGACGGACAGACAGGTCGCGAAACTAGTAGGGTTTTGTAAAATTATTTTATAAAACCCTAAAAAGGCAGAAAGTTTAGGCTTTAATTATTTGTCTCGCAATATATATAGGACAAGTAGTGGCCAAACATGGCCCTTCTTGTGATGAAAGTTATTGTACATAAACATGCATGAAATTAATATAAGGTCTACCCAAAAAGTATCCAACCTGCGTATATTTTCGTTCTGATGTTAGTTTTTACCATACTGCCGGTGGTATCCTTCGAAGTATCCCCATATGATTGAATTACATGCTCCCATCGATGTTTCCGCAACCTGGAGCAGTCCTTAAAGTCCGATTTCGAAATGGCCTATTGAACAGTCATCGTATAAGTAAGTTTACATAAATCATCTCAATGTTGTCTAGCCCGTGTCTTTTGATCGGCATTTTCAATCAATGGAACAGTCAAAAGTTAATCTTGGGCACAGCCCAAAGACATTCAAGATCTTTATTGGTGATTTTTTTCTAATTTTTTAACATATATACAATTTATAAATAAATTAACCGAACAATATTCATGCGGGTAGTGCCTTAGGGCTTTTCCCGCAGTTCAATAATAATTTACTTTAATTAGATTACAATATTAATTTTTTCGATAAAACAAAACTTTAAAATGTTGACACACAACATTATCAAACATTAATAGATTATAAAAAGAAGTTTGGTGTGAAATTCATTTGCTTTAACAACTGCAGTTTTAAAAATTGAGTTTCTTAAAATTAACATAACTACATTATTTCTTTAAGACTACCTTAAAACTACTCATTGGCTGCATACATTGAGTGGTTATTCGTCGCTCTCCTGACTACTCCCACCTTGTGCTCCTTGGCTCTCCTGATTCCCGATTCTACCTGGTGTTTTTGTGAGGGTCGTTGAACACAATTAATTCACTTTTCTTTGCATTAACCTTGATTTCCCGTTTCCAGTAATATGCAGTAAAAGATTCCAAATACTTTCGGAGCCTCATCCTAGCAAAGCACAAAGTGTGCTTAGATGACTTATATTCGTCTCTTACGCCCGGGACGCTAGAGGTGAATATGTTGAAAATAAATGAGCCTAATATCGACCCCTGTGGGACCCCCGAGTCAATGCAAAATGGGTCTGACCTAGCTCCACCAGCCAACGCAAAGGTAATTCGTCCCCTTATGAAGCTACCTATAATTTTTAGAATATGGGCTAGAAAGCCAAAATTTATCATTTTGTAGAGAAACCCATTGATCCATACATTGTCAAAGGCATTACCCACATCGGTCAGACAAGCTGCAACAAGCTTATTGTTACGCCAACTTTTCGTTATATCGGCCACCGTGGAGTGGGCTTTTTTGAAGCCAAATTGTCTTTCCGGCACAATTCTTGCCCCGGAGAGAATTGTATGACGCCTTCAAGTATTACCCCTTCAAGGAGCTTACCAATATTTGAAAGCAGAGAAATTGGACGAATATCGAATACGTCAGTGCTGCCCGACTTTTTGGATATTGTAAATATTTTTGCGCATTTCCATTGCCGAGGGAAGTAGCAAATATTAATGCAATTAACCAGAATGATCGCGAGGAGAACAAAGAAAACATGGAGAAGCCTTTTAAGCATATAATTGGAGATTCCATCAGCCCCTGCTGATTTTTTTGGAATTTTGCTCCAGTGCCAACAAATTGAGTCTCTCAGGACTGATAAATAGACCATGGCCAGTAGATGCGTCAGAAAGATTGGAATCAGAGAACCTGGTCAAGCACAATTGCTCATGGTCCCTGTCGAAATTCGTTGTAGTGCTGCTCACTAACGAAGTAAGGGAAGAATCCTCACTTGCTTTCTCTCCTTGAAGAACTTTCGCAAAATGTTTTGAGGTAGAGTCAGCGATAGCTTTGTCATCCATGGGAAGGATTCCATCATAAATGAGGACCCCGGGCAGCCTTTTCTGCCCGTTATCCAATTGATGTGATGTGTGTGTCTTTGATACTTTCCAGGGCCTATTCAAATCGCTCGTTAACAAAAGCCGTAGTTCTCCTCGAGATCATTCGGTTTAAAGACGTAATCACTAGACAAATGCCTCCATACTCCCAGTTGACCATATTTAAATTGCGGTGGTAGATTCTTGCGACTAGTTTTCTATGCCGACTGCGTCTACGGTGAAGCTCCAAGATGTCTTCTGGTATATCTCCATAAAGGTAATTCATCGAGGATTTCTTAATGCAGATCTTTGAGATGACAGTATCCAGGGTTGAATTTATACATGCGACTCCCTCATTGATTTCGATCTATTGATCCAAATTCTCTTCAACTACTGCTGCCCAATCGATTCACTTGTATGGAATGAAAAGTTGAAGATCTGCAACCTCAAGTTTCACACCCTTTTTGACTCTTAAGGTCAGCTCAACCAAAAGATGGTTAGACTCGGCGTCAAGAACTCGACACTCGAAATTTCTCCAACGGTGGGAGAGATTTACCAGATTGGTAGACACGATGAAGAAGTCAATAATAGACGAGCTTTGGCGGAAGGTAGGCTCTTTTGGGGCAATCAGTATGAGATCCATATTTATTTAAACCCAGTTAGAGATAGCTGTTACATAACCATTAGATACAATATTTCCCCATGAGGGATGCTTCGCATTGAAATCACCTCCCATGGCATTGAAATCGAAGTTTTTGCACAGATTAAACACTGTTTCCAAGTCGTCAATGAGTTCCCTTGCCAAATCTCCATGTCGAACATCAATCCCCACGAACACAAAGGTGCATACAACCACCCCCCAGCATGGAGCTTATTATCTCTGCTTCAATACATTTCAGACTTAGAAGGCAGTGCCTTTGGACTTTCAGGTGATCTTTGTGAGCCATACCAACTCCAAAGCTTCTTTTTGCAACCCAAAGAGATCTTTTCCAATTGTTTAATGATGGATTACCGGTTACGTACCGCAGAGGTTGCTCGACCGTTCTTGCAACGTGAGATAAACGCAGGTCAGATAGTTTTCGGACAAACTCCGTATAATACTTAAAAGATCTGAACCTGTGAATAACAAAATTAATTCTTTCAGTTTATACATTAGGGCTTTTCATAAATAACAAATACGATTTATTTCATGTAGCCGTTTGAGCTAGTTTTGTAGTAGCATATTATGCCAGCGTAGTTGTCTAGACATTACTGATAGTTGAAGCGAATGCCGCTGTTAGATTATTTCCAACATTGATCATACTTAAAGTCGTTTTACTTTGTTCTAAGAAGGAAACACTGCTCAGAGCGTATTTAATTCTGCGGGGAAATTAACCCATGGAGTGAATATAAGTTATCAGTATGAAAACAAATTGTAAAAAAACACATGAAAGGGCCCGGTACAACTGTCAGCTTAAGTTATAATACAGTGACCGGCACCAACAATACGAAGCCAATATAATCTTCGATAATTTTCCAGCTCATAGAATTACTAAGGTATAGAGAATCCACCGAAAACAAAATTGAGGGTGACTGCTGAACACAGTCCCCTTACACGAATGCTATATAAACTTCATTTAAAAAATATTTTTGTTTTTATCATTTAAAAAAAATGAATAACTAAATACTATTTCCCTTTTCAGTGATGTATTTTGCCATGGAAACCTACTCCATACCGTGCAAATGGCACAACTGTATCCAGATTCAAAAACGTTTGTGGATATGAAACTCAAGTATACGCCAGAGAACACATTAAAAAATTTTGAGGCTATGATGGCTGAGAAAAACCAGAACCCTTCAAAGGAAGACATACAAAAGTTTGTTGAGGTAAGATACTCGAATACGCACACTTGAAAGTATTATGTTATTCAATTCTTTCAGGACAACTTTGAAAAATCTGGCACTGAATTTGCTGAGTGGGATCCTGAAGATTGGAAAGAAAATCCAAAATTCTTACAACAAATCTCAAATGCAGATCTGCGATCCTGGGGTCGCAATTTGAATCATCTATGGAAAATGTTAGGGCGTAAAATGGTTAAAGATGTCGAATTAAATCCTGATTTATACTCCATTATTCACGTGGATAATCCAGTTATTGTTCCTGGTGGAAGATTCAAAGAATTTTATTACTGGGACTCATATTGGATCATTCGGGGTTTGCTGTACAGCGAAATGACCAATACCGCTCGTGGTATGCTAAGTAACTTCCTATCAATTGTTCAACGCTATGGATTCATACCAAATGGTGGACGTATCTACTACACTGGGCGATCACAACCTCCACTTTTAGCTCCCATGATCCAATCCTATGTTGACTTCACAGGCGACGACAAATTCGCTATTAAAAATGTTGAGACCTTGGAACATGAATTTGAGTTCTGGATGAATAATCACATGCATAATATCAATGGACATAGTTTAGCTGCGTATGGTGATATGTCGAAAGGTCCACGACCTGAGTCATACAGTGAAGATTTCTACACTGCTCAAGCTTATGAAACCGAAGAGGAAAAGGAGGCATGTTACGCTGAATTAAAGTCTGCTGCGGAATCTGGAATGGACTTCTCCAGTAGATGGTTTATTGTAGCTGATGGTTCCAAAAATGGAACATTAAAAGATCTCAAAACAAGATCAATCATTCCAGTTGAACTTAACGCTATTCTATATTGGAACGCGAAAATAATTGCATCAATTCATGCAAAGAACGGAAATGTGGAAAAAGCTACCTCATATGAGTACAAAGCAAGAGAACTTTTCGAGGTATACAATTAGATACTTCCATTTGAAATTCTGCAAATTCAATGTAAATTCCTGTATTCTATTTTAGGCTATTCAAGCTATACTTTGGGACGAAGAAGTTGGTGCCTGGTTAGATTACGATATGATCAATAATAAGAGAAGAAACTACTTTGTGCCTACTAACCTATCACCACTTTGGATGAAATGTTACAACATCTCAGATACGGATCATATATCCCAACGCGTCATGCAATACATCAACAGCACTGGTTTGGATGATTATCCAGGTGGCGTGCCAAATACACTCCTAAACACAGGTGAACAATGGGACTTCCCCAATGTCTGGCCACCAATGCAATATATTCTTATTGAGGGTTTGAATAATTTGCATACTAAGGAAGCTATGGATTTATCCTACAAATGGGCTGAAAGATGGACACTATCGAATTTCAAGGCATACCAAGAGACTACGCACATGTTTGAAAAAGTATGTATTGGCAATAAATAGTAATTATAATAGTTCCTAGTTTTAGGATTGTAAGTAATAAGCTATTGCATCCTTTGTCTCATCTACCATAAACATATTAGTACTGACTTTATTCTTCTTTCTACAAATGTTAAGACTAGTTTCTGCGAACCAACCAAATTCTTCCATTTCCATAACTTAATATTTCCTTTCATATTTTCAATCTAACTAATAATTTTTATTGTTATGCTTTTGAAAATAGACAATAGAAAAATAAAATTGATTTATTTAAAAAAGGAACAATCTTAAAGCAGATTCGTTCGCCATACTTGATTCTTTTGCAGTTCCATATGTACTCAATCTATTTCTTATGTTTGCTCTATGCTCTATGATTATAGAGATTCATAAGCCAATGATATTCTCCACCCATTGGGTTTAATAAAATAATTTTGTTTATTTTATATCTGTAGGCCAATTCTCTTTTTCTTGAAAAGCCGTCGGTCCTTGCTTTCTTGAGTGAGCAGACGCGTTTCGATTCCTTTAAATCATCTTCAGTGTTACTGAAGACTCATCTTTAGTCTCAATGAAGATAACTCAAAGGAGTCGAAACGTGTCGGCTCACTCAAAAAGCATTGCCCGACGGCTTTTCAGAAACTAAGTTTGTTTAGAAACTAAAGATTACTTAAAGGAATCGAAAAGTGTCTGCTCAAATCAAAAAGCTTACGCTATCATGCTCCTTCCTTCCCTCAATAACTACTTGGAAGCAAGTTTTCTCAGTGAATATTGAAGGTACAATTTTAATCTTTGTAGAAAAGCCTAAAGAAAGACTCGCTGATACTTACATTGGACTTTTTTATTTCCTTCGAAATCTTATATTTAATTTTGTATATTTTTCCTCTTTCTGAGCAGAAAGGACAAAGCTAAAATGGTTCCCATCATGTGGATCTTTAGCGAAATATCAAAGCACAATCTAGATTTTGATATCATTTCCGAAAATGCAAATATAACACTTTCATGCAAAATTTATTCAATGCAAACCAACTTAATGTATTCAAATACATATTTATGATAATTTTTGAATAATTTTCTTTTCAGTACGATGCTGAAGTATTTGGTGGACACGGAAAAGGTGGCGAATATGATGTTCAACTAGGATTTGGGTGGACGAATGGTGTGATAATTGAATTTCTCGCTAAATATGGCAATCGTATAAATGCATCAGGTCAGGATAACGATGTACAAAATGAAGTTGTTGGGAAAGCACCGTCTTCGTCAGAATACCAAGTGTTGTGATAGTCTGCAATAATCACCGACATGTTTGATCAACTCGCAATGCCTCATCCTATAAGAATCCTTAAATTATGTTACCTTATTACTTAAATCCTCTCAACCTGTCCTATTATAGTTCCTCGCGTTCTATGTTAAGAATACCAACTGTCCATCATTTGTGTTTTTTGTTCGTCTATTGTTTTGTGATCGTCTTGCACGGACACTCATAAGATTGGTGTAAGTATTTCGTTGCATTGATTGTTTGGTTTTGCCACCACAAATATTTTGATTATCATCTTCAATGCTTTTGAATCATCTTTTACAATAATCTTTTCTAAATTCTTACGATTGTTTTTTCTGATTAAACACCAAAAAAATACTTTTAATCTCAGTTGTAAAAAAAATTTTGTTTTCTAAATTTGGTTTAGTTTTGATGGCACGTTTATTGAATTTTATTATTACAACTTTAATTTAAACTTAATCTTTTAATTTTATCTTACTAGGCTCTGGTGTAGGGTTGAAAAATTTCTTCTTTGGAGGAATGGCGACTACAACAATAGCTGTAATTGCAACCGCAGTGGGAATATCATTGTGGTAAGGTGAGTATCGAAAACAGACCTGACAGTCACAAAATATAATAGAATTGGCTTAGAAGCTTATTTTCAAAGAAATTGCAGATGTTTAGTAATCAAACCATCAAAATATTGAATTCACCCTTATTCATTGCAGTCCGGTCAGTTTTTTTTTTGATCAACTTTTCATTGAGCATGCAAACAAACATTGACTAATTACTCAACGCTAATCTAAATTAATAAATGCTAAATCATTACTTCGTAGTCTGTGTAGTCTAGTGGTTAGAGCATGAACGCATAAGCCGAAGGTCCCAGGTTCAAATCTCGTTGGGAGCAACGTGATTTAGTTCAGAGGATTTTTCGGACAGACTACGAGTGTTCACTTAGTGGTGATATGTACTGATTTAATCAGATCATATCATAGCTGAGCAGGCACACGGGAGCATGGTACTGACCTAACCAACTTCCGAAAAAATCAATACGGTCATGAAAATGAGATACTCAAACTATCTCTCAGCGAAGGCCCAAGAGGGGCTGTAGTGCTACAAAGAAGAAGAAGAAATCATTACATCGTAGTTTCCTTTTGTGCGTTAAAGGTTTTCGTGTTCTTCCTTAGTCATCAATTGAGAGTGTAAAATTTCAAGCTACTCATTTTATTTCTGTAAACTCTGATAACATAAATAGTTTTGCTCGCAAAAAATTCCTGATAGCTTGTATTGTAATATAGATTTCCGCTCGCTTATCTCAAAGGAAGGTTCGAATCCCAGCCAGGACATATAGGAGTTTTACCAATTTGAATAAGAGTACATATGAGGTTTGACAATTAAGTAATGAGACTGATTCCATGAAAACCGTATATTTAAAAATTATTTTACAACTCTGTCATCCCCTTCAAAGTAGTCCCTTTGGGCAGCTATACAATTCCAGTGCGTTTTCCATGCTTCGTAAGATTTCTGGAACGCTTCGCCTGGAATGTCCGCGAGTACGCCTGGGTGTCCGTAATCGACTCAAAATGGGTTCCTTTGACCACCGATTTTGTTCTAGGGAACAAAAACAAGTCACAGGGTGACATATTGGGCAAATAAGGCGGCTGTTGCAACACGGCGATTCCTTTAGAGGCCAAATACTGGGACACGCTGAGGGCTCCTCAGAAAGGTTCTATGGAACCATCTTCGCGCAAAACTTTTTCATGACAAAATCGTCGGTTAAAATTTATCTGACTGTTTCACGGTTCATACCCAGTTCCGAGGCCAACGTTCGAACTGTTAAACGCCTATCTTCACGAATTAGGGTGCGCACACGCTGCGCATTCGCGTCGGTCCGACACAGCAGGCGAACTAAAAAAGCTAGAGCGATTGTAAATATATCAATGGAGAGGAGAAGGATACCAGGGGAGTGGAAGGGAATTTCAACGCCGCAGGTTTACCACAAGCGCGGTAATAAAATCTCATTACTTAATTGTCACACCTCGTACACATATAAGAGATCTACGAGAAATCAACGTCACCCCGGGAATAGATGATAGGCCAAGTCGTGACAGTTATTAGAAAAATATAAAAAAGATCTTGGTCATGTACTTTTCAAGTTATAAGTATCATAAAATAGATCGGAAAATTAGACACCCTGTGATAATCTTTCAAGTTCTATGACTACAAATACCAACTTATATTCGATTTTTTTCTGCAATATAACCATGGATAATTCTTCTGTATATTACAGTTTGAAATTAAAACTTAAAAATGTTAGATTTTTGCCCAACATTGAATTCAAAATAATTATATCACCCAACTTTAACCGACTGCAGTGTAAAAAGAAAGTACTACTCTATAATGGCAAGTGACTTTAAAAGGTGGTACATTTAGGATGGATTCCAAAATAGTATAATACTCGCTAGATTACTTCGTAATTGAGGAACAAAAGTGTTTTTAATGAAACCGGATTTCATGCCAATTCTGCTTGAGTGCGCGAGATAGATAATGACGCTGCTTTTATCCAAGAGTGAGATGGATTGACACTACATTTCGGCTAGTGTGAGTGATACAGATAAAAACGCCAACATGAATACTGTAGTACGTTATGCACTTCCGTGCACTTCGCATCTTTCTGTACGTATCCGTAATAACTTCGTACATTTAACTGAGGCATTGTTTATTGGATTTAGTTTGCATTGTGATTTGGATCTATCTGCCCCGATTCTGACGACCCTGGACTTGTTTTAATTGTGATCCTGTATTTATGAAGCGAGAGTGTTGTCATACCATATCGATACAGACGAGATGAATACGCCAACATGCATCTTATTTATGGAGAATGCTTGTGTAATCCTAATGATGCAGCTAGACTGTATCGTGAGAGATACCCAAACGTTGAGCGTCTGCACATTGTATTTTACAAACAATCACTTTCATCCATACCATGTAAAACGAGTACGAAATCTGCTAACCAGAGAGAGTGCGATTTCGACAAACGATGTTAAAGAGGTATATAGAGAATCCGCGATTCTTAGGAAAAATGCTATGGTCTGTCGAGTCAACATTTAACAAATTGGGTAGACAGAACTACGCTCATGTCAAAAGGGTTTTTTACTTATGCTACAAGAATGATTTAATTCAAGAGTAACTTTTATGACATGCACAACAAATATATTCTTGCTTTAAAATAAGTCCATTTTAACCAGCCAACATTTGGTTCCAATATTGCTAAAATCATTGACTGACCTAAATCTTAAATGTATTTTTGTTATTCCTCTTATCTGAAAATTTGGAGAAATCCAATCAAAAGTGTAGTATATGGTTCGATGAAAAGGCCATGTAGTAGAAAAATCGAAGATGATTGTTGTAATCGGAGGAAGTTGAAATGGTTATAACTTCTGTAAATTTTATTGAAACGTATAGAATATAAGGATCTCACCAAGAACTGCTTAAATGGCTGATTTCATCTAATTTTATTATACTTATACAGCTTTACTGGCGAAAATATTAAATCCTACTTTTAAAAGCAAACTTCAACTAATTTTATCCTCTAAGTTATTTTTTATTGGATGCAACTCCATCATTTTTAGGGCTTTGTGAAAGAAATGTTACAAAAACCTTCTAATTTCACATTCTGTCCATCTGTCTGAATTTGTTCGTCACAAGAAACTTCTTCAGAAACTAAAGACTCTACAAAGCTCAAACTTTGTCAGAAGTGTAGGTCTGATTAAATATTCAAAAGTTTTTAAGGGGGGTCCCCCTTCAGAACGAAGTGGCCCTTAAAACATTTTTTCATCAAATGTAGTCGAGTAGAGTATCAAATGAAAGGTCTTAGCACATTCAGAATTTAAAAAAAAAATCAATTTTTGTATTAGGAGTCCAGGACGAGGCAAAATGTGCGAACAATATTTGTGAATCCTCCCCTCGCGATTAGCCGAAAATCCGAAAAAATCACAAAAATAGGTCTTTGTGAGTACAAGGGCAACAAATGCCTCAGAAATCAAAATTCACTCAACCCTGTTAATAATAGTATGATTTGTAAATTACAAATTTTCCCCCGAAAATCGAAACGGTGCTCTTAAATTTCTTAAAATTTTACAGTTATGTAGGTTGATAAAGACCCTTATGCCTTCGAAATTTCATTGAAATCAAATCATAATCAAAGTTCATTTCAATTGTATGGAATTATAACAACAATAACCGTGTTGATGGTTGGTACATATTTCAAATCGGCTTCGGCACTCTTGTTTTCTTCAGGTTTTCATGAAAATCTAAGTAGTAGTGTTTAATTTGAACATTTTTAATTGGCTGACCATTAAGAAAAATGATTTAAGCTAGAGCAAAATGGCACCTGATATGTACTTATGAAAGAAACTCTGCATCATTTCGATAAATTTGAATGATTTCTTATGCAAGTATTGGATGAATTATTCAAGTCATCGATTCCTGCCGTCAGAAAAGTTGTTTTGAACACGAAAATGGTTCCAAAGCCCTTCTAGTAGGAGCACTCTCTTACTTACTTGACTTGTTTCACCTCTCATCTTCGGCCATTCATTAATTAATTTGGGGAAAAAAAACTTTCAATCTTCTCATTTAACACAGTCGCCATTTTGTTTTACAATTACTGATATCAATAGTTAAGCAAATCCTCAAAGGTGTTCATGATATCTATTATTTCTGAAACTTTCATACAAATCCTAGCAAACCTGTAGTGTCTTAGTCGGTAAAAAGCGCATATTATTGCATAGCCATAGTTATAACGCGCATATTGTTCCATTGTAATACAGGAAAATTGAAACCTCTATCAATTCGTTAAATGCCATTCGATAATTTTGAAACTTTCAAGGCCGGTGAATCTTATGAAAAGCCATTTGTTTATCCAATTTCGTTGAATTTAGGAGTTACGTATTTATTCAAGGAAATGTAAAATTGATAAATCATACTATTAATAACAAATGTGAATGAATTTTTACTTATCACTTATTTGTTGTTGTACTCATAAAGGCCTACATTCATGATTTTTTCAGATATTTCGGATGAAAGGTGTCCAATCGTGAGGTGGTTACCCGAAAATCTCGTACATTTCCCCTTCGCCTGCCTCCCTCGGTACTGAAAAGGCAATTATAAGATATGTTTTGAAAAGATCTCATTGAGACCTTTCCAGTGACACCCTACTCAACTATAACGGTGAAAAAATTTGTTTGTAGGGTCACCTCCCTATATGGAGAGACCCCTCTTAAAACTCTCTGGAAAAAATTTCCACCCCAAAATTAAGAAGCCACCATTTCTGACTTTTCCAAAAAGTTTCGTGGCTGTAGCTTCTATAGTTTCGGAGGAAAACTGTTGTGACATACAGACGGACGGACGAACAGAAAGACACGGTCCGTGATTTCAATAGGGTTTTGTATTTCAGTACAAAACTTTGCATTTGATGCGGGACGACAGTTAGCAGTGCCAGTTTAAAGTAAGTATGTGGACGGGAATTTTGAATGGTAGAGTTATTGGTCCATTAGAGCTGCTAGACTACTTAACTGCCTCGCAAATCTAATTAAATTAAAATCATAGCTGATATATATATATATATATATATATATATATATATATATATATATATATATATATAAATATGTATATATATGTATATATATGTATATATATATATATATATATATATATATGTATATATATGTATATATATGTATATATATATATATATATGTATATATATATATATATATATATATATATATATATATATATATATATATATATATATATATATATATATATATATATATATATATATATATATATATATATATATATCTATATATATCTATATATATATATAAATATATATACATATGTATACAATATGTGTGTATATATAGATAGATATATATATATATATACTTAGCCGTGCCATAAGCTCTGTCACACGTATATGGGCAATTTTTGTATAAATGAAAAAGAGTTTTTGACAAAGGAAAATATATTTCATTTGGCATACTAATGGAAGTAAAATAAGCAACAAATTATTCAAAGTGGCCGCCTTTAGCCTTTACACAGCTCTTTAATCTGTTGGGCCAGTCATCGATAGCAGTACGCACTGTTTCTAGCGCAAAATTAGCTACTGCTTCTGTCAAAGATCGCTTAAGGCTCTCGATATTTGGGTGTCGTCTCGTGCACACCATGGACTCTAACTCCGCCCACAGTTTGTAGTCCAGGGGATTCAAATCTGGGCTCCCAGAAGGCCATTCCGTAGCCCTTATAAACTCTGGAATATTGGTTTCCAACCACGCTTGTGTGGTTCGAGCTTTGTGGGCTGGCGCAGAATCTTGCTGGAAAACCCAATGTCGGTTGTTGAATAGCGTAGAGTTCAGCGGCTTCACACATCCCTCCAGGATGTCCGTTTGATAATTTTTCGCTGCAGTTTTTACGCCTTTTTTGCAAAAATGAAGCTCGGTGACCCCTTCGTAGCTGACACCCCACCATACCATGACTGATGCTGGATGATGTCCTCGCTAAACCTTAATGGCAACTTCTCTGGAGCTGTGGGCATACATCTTATCATTTTGGTGGTTGAAATGTTCCTCCACCGTAAAAGTTTTTCATCGGTAAATAAAATTTCTCGATGTTTGTTGTTGCCGTACCGCCGAAGGAGCTCTTTCGATCTGGTGCTCCTAATTTCCTTCAACTGCTCAGTCAGCAAATGTCCCGTTGATCGTCGAAAGGCACTCATCCCGAGGTCCGATTTAATGATGCGAGACATACTTCGGGTGGAGATGTTCATCTCTCGAGCCATTATTCGTTGTTTACGAAGCGGATTTCGACGAATTCGACTCTCGACCGCTTTGATGGCAGCAGAAGAACGTACATCACGCGGACGTCCAGAACGAGGTCGATCTTCAATAGTCTGGATCTCGTTATATCTCTGGATCGCACGATACACAAATCTTTGCGTTATTTTTAACGGGCACAACAACTTGAAAATTTCACTCGCGGATTTTCCACACTTATGTAGTGCAATCACTGCAATTCGGTTTTCATTTACACCCCATTCCATCTTCACACGTTAACGAACAAACTTTAAATGACCATCAACTGTCAACAACATTATGACGTTTATAAAACTGGCCGATATTGAAATGTCACTCATAAAATAAAGGTGTTGCCTATGTGAGAAATTATGTGACAGAACTTAGGTAGGACTATGTATATATATATATATATATATATATATATATATATATATATATATATATATATATATATATATATATATATATATATACATATATATATATATATATATATAATATATATATATATATATATATATATATATATATATATATATATATATATATAAATATATATATATATATATATATATATATATATAAATATATATATATACATATATATATATAAACATATATATATATAGATATATATATATATGTGTGTGTGTGTATATATATATGTATACATATCATATATATATATATATATATATATATATATATATATATATATATATATATATATATAGGATGATTCATAACAAGTGTACACATGTGAATAGGCCTTAACTCTTATTTATCACCAACTTCAGGTCCATATATTGACAGATTATGACAGTTTGGTCTTTTACAATTTTAACCATGGCGTCATACACATCAGCCGAACGTTTTATTATTGTTAAAACTTTTTACAAAAATAATAAATCGCCAGTGCAAACATTTCGCGCTCTACGTGAATTTTTTGGTCCACCCATAAATTGGCCGGCGAGATCGTGTGATTTGACTCCTTGTGACTTCTTCCTTTGGGAAATTCTGAAAGATCGTGTTTATGCTGATGCTCCCTAGACTACTGAAGTATTAAAAAACAATATTCGAGCCAACATACGCCTAATAACGCCGGAAATGTGCGAAAATGTCATCGAAAATTACAATCATCGTTTTAGCAGCACGAGGTGCACATATGCCCGAAGTAATGCTTCATATTAAATTTTAAGAGACCAAATTTTCATAATAATTAAACATTACAGCTCAATCTTCACAAAAATCATGTTTTATTTTCGACAAAAATGTGTACACTTGTTATGAATCACCCTTTATATGATCGCTACAGCAATTACATAGTTTCTGTGGCTTCTATTTCCTGTGGAAATACTTATCGAGTTTTGTACCCTCTATTATTCATTCTACATACCACCGAGATTATAAACAAGACTAAACGTTCCTTGCATCGATTAAAAAAGCTGTGATTAATCAAACTTGGAGCTATAAGCAGAGGGTATCCGCAAGACAGTGAAATGCTTACATAAGTGATAAACGAGAGCAAGTATTGTCCAAAAAGCAACCGTTATTTTCTCTGAAAAATGTCCTTGCATCATAAGGGGAATGTCAAACCTAAAGACGTTAAAGTGGCTGAAGTGAACCACTCAAACTTGACGGGTGTTGTTGAATATAGTTAGTAAAACAACAAACCAAGTAATTTTGACGGGTCGACCAGCGTTTCTCGTCAGCAGCAGCCACTCCCGATCACCACGGAGTTGCGCGACCTCTTTGGTTTACTACACAGGAGCATACTCTTGTCTAATCAACTTGTTAAGAATTGGAATAGCACGTGAAACTTTTCATATTTGAAGAAAACCCATTAGATAGACTTACGCTGAATAAAACTGAAAGGGAATTTGATACAGAAGTAATTAGAGGGAAAGGGAATTCTATACAGAAGTGATTAAAGAATCACAAGTGTAGAGGCAACAAGCCTTCTAACTAGACTATTGATGAGTAGCTCAGCGTAATAGGAAGTAACCAAGAGTTATAGCTACAAGGGTTAGCCGCAGATGAACCAGCACCATCCACCCATAACTGGTATTCAACTACATGAGTCCCCGCCCAGATTTTTAAAATGACACAAAAATCATCTTCTGACGAACTGCGGAGTTGTGTTCTGGAGGAGAAGAGACTATCTGAAGACTGACTACCTAGCTGAGGAGCGTCTTGGATACCTGGAGCATACAAAGATCATTAAAATTTTATGGGAGGTGGTTCTGATTGAGGAGCTCTAGGTATATCAATGAGAATGGTGGTACAATAAAGCTGAAAAGTTTAAAGCGCAAATATTTCCTTGAGTAGGTACACTCAATTTAAGAATTCCCACGTCGGTAATTTGAGAAGATTAACTAAAATGCTTCACCAGATAAGTGGGCGGAGAAAGTCTCTATGAAAGCAGTTCAGTCTTGCTCATTGAAATACCGAAAGAATACTTTGCTACGAAATACAAGGTTTATAGCTCGAGAACTCCTGTGATACTATTAGCTCCGGCATCAGGAATCAGGGGCCATTAAATATTTCGTAAGTTTCAATCACAGATGATTTTCAACATTGGAACAAGACATTTTTGAAATTAATACCTTAGCTTCTTCTTCTTTGTAGCTCTACCACCCCTAACAGACCTTCCCTTCTTATAAATAGCGTCTCCAACTGTATCGGCCCATCAAACCCATCTCCAATTTTGAAATCTGAGTAGCGATGAACTGTCTTAGTCTGTCAGCGTTTCCTTGGTTTTCCCACTGGTCTTCACCTTTCAATAACTCAATGAATACCTTTTTGGATACCCATGGTTCATCTATACAAGTGACGAAGAATTATTTTTATTGTATCTTAGTTTTTGGAAAATTGTTCATTGTCCCATGTTTGCTTTCTTTAGTTGAAACATTGGTTCGTAGAAACTTGATTATGTCCCAGGCTATGATTTTTAAATATTTTGATTTGCCATAACAAGATATAATTTCATAGTTTGGATTATAACTCGAATTAACATCATTCTTAGTTGAAAACTCTATCATAAGCCAACATCAGTTTGGTTTTCAAAAGAACAAGAGTACTTTGGATGCCCTACATTCTGTCACACGTTTCATCAATCTAGGACTTGACAGAGGTGATTATGTCATCGCAATTTTTGTGGATTTGAAAAAAGCATTTGATACAGTTGATCATGATCTCTTGCTTCGTAAACTTGAATCGTATGGTATTCAGGGTAGTCCTAAGAAGTTGTTTAAGAGTTACTTGGAGGGAAGATCGCAGAGAACTTTAATAAACAATGTACTGAGCGACCATGCACCTACGGAAACAGGAGTTCCCCAAGGTTCAATACTGGGACCCACTTTGTTCCTGCTATATACAAATAATCTAAATACATGTGGGCTGACGGGATATCACACATTATATGCTGATGACACAGTTCTACTTTATTCAGTACGAGACAAAACTGCCATTGAGAACACTATCAACGACGATCTAGGAAAATTCCATCAGTGGTTAATTGGAAACAAACTAGTATTGAACACATCAAAGACAAAATATATTGTTTTTAAGCAAAAGAACAAAGGAAACATAGATGTCGAACTAAATATTAACGGCGAAAAATTGCAAAGAGCGCTAGAAATAAAATATCTTGGTCTTATCATAGACCATCGTATGACCTGGTTACCACACATAAATAGCTTAAGAAGGCAATTAGCCCCAATAATAGGATTGTTAAGAAGATATGAGGATTTTCCAATGCACATCAAGAAACTTGTTCTAAATGCGTTCGTCCTGGCGAAATTGCATTATGGAGTACTTATTTGGAGTCAATCAGCGAAGCAACATTTAAACAGTATATCCAGGCTGCTGACCAAAGCGTATAAAAACATTCTGAAGCTGCCAATGCTTACTCAAACTAGTTTGGTTTACCAATTGGCAAAATCATTAACCTTTAGTCAAATTATTATTATGGAGAAAGCGAAGTTTATCTACAGAAATTTAAAAACTAATGGATCGGAACGAGCGCCATTAATTAAGGTATCACAGATCAACCCATATAATGCGAGGAATGCAAATCAATTCGTAATACCTTTTGCCAGAACGGATCGACTAAAGAACGATGCAACGAATGATGCTTTGCGTATATATAACAATCTACCAGAAATTGTTAAGGAAGCAAACTCACTTTTGGTATTTAAGAAAAGACTAAGGGAGCATTTAATGAGTACTGATTGAAGCGTGGACCTGTAATTCTGCTTTTATGAGCCCAGTATCTTAGGGCGTTCTTTTTGACCCTATCGGCGAGATACTGAAGTGACAGTTACTCAGAGTTTTTTTTGAATGCGTCGTATGATATTGAATTTTTTTTTATCTCTGAGAGCTGATCATGATTTTTTGGACTAGATGTTCACGAAAAGGACTAGTTCACATTATATTGTGTGTCCCCTTATACCGATGTGTTAAACATTGTCTGGGTGGCACAAAGGACCAAGCGACGTAATGTGAATGCAGATCGCACGAGCGTTGTGCGACGAAGAAAGAGTGATGGAGAGAGTGGTAGGGAATGTGTTATCCCTTTAGTGAGCATGCCAATACAACTATAAAGGTAATGTGACAAGCTGATAAAGGAGTGAGCTGGAACCTTCTCTACTAGCCAGAAATAAGTCAGAAACCTCAAGGGTAAAAATTATTGCCCCAAAAAGAATTTATCACCATATTTCAATTTAAAAGTATAATATGATATGCCCCCTAAAATGACGTTATATTCTTCTTTTCCGTAGCCCCTCTTGGTCCTTTGCTTCCTGCAACAAGCGCCTCCAACTGTCCCGGTCCATTAACCGCGTCCTCCAATTACAAAATCCGAGCAGCGATGAACTGTCCTCATTGACCGAGTCAGACCAGCATTTCCTTGGTTTGCTTACTCGTCTCCGCCCTTCAGTTCCCCCACCGAATACCTCTTGGGTATCCGTTGTTCATTCAAACGATGCACATGGCTAGCCCATTCCAGCTTCCGCAGTCTTACAATCGTTGAGGCCTCTATCTCGTCAACAATTTCATACGGCCCATGGTTGTATCGAATTCGCCAATGGTCCCCATCTAGTTGCGCTCCGATTATCCGCCTCATGCCCCCTGGCTCAAAGGCTTGGGTTAAGATCCATGTTTGACATTCATAGCAAAGCACAGGTCTTATCACAGATTTGTATACTTGGAGCTTCGTTTTCCTGTGAATGCAACTGTTCTTCAATATCGCCAAAACTGAATAATCAATTTTATTTGCGAGCGTATTTTGTCTCTTTCATTAGCGTTGCTCATTATTTTGGTGCCCAAGTACACAAATTTTCGATACTATATTCGCCAAGTGTGATATTTTGGGCATGCCTCTACACCGTCGTGAGCTTCACTGCCGAGTTTCAGGAAAAGGTTTTTTGGCGATTGTTAACGGCCGTGACCCTACTGTACGGAGCAGAGGTGTGGGGCGACGCTCTCAGCAAGGAGGTACACCGAAAACGTTTGGCACAGGTACAGACAAAAGGAGCACTGAGAATTGCATCTTCGTGTCCAACAGTCTCTGACTCGGCGGTGAGAGTTATTGCAGGCGTGATACTTGTCACCCTCCTTTCTAGAGAGTGCCGCGCTATTTACCTGCGCCTAAATGAGGATGCGAGGGAGACGGTTGTCCACGAGGAGAGACAGCGCTCGCTCAACGATTGGCAACAGTCTTGGGTCAATTGCACGAAGGGAAGGTGGACTGTGCGCCTCATCCCGGATGTGAGACCGTGGCTAAATCGAAGGCATGGTGAGACTGACTTTATCTGACCCAGCTTTTGAGCGGGCATGGGTGTTTTCAGTCTTACCTGCAGAAGATTGGTAAGTCACGGTCCCCCGATTGTCGATTTTTCCCAGGAGAGGAGGACAATGCCTGTCACACATTGTTTGCGTGTACAAAATGGATCGGGCTGTGAAGGGAACTCTCTACAGAGAGACGCGAGAGCTCACCCCGGATAATATAGTTGCGGTGATGCTCGAATCGGTTGACAAATGGAACCAGGTGGCACATTATGCTCGGGCAGTCCTAAAATATAAAAGGGACTCACAGCAGCCGGGGGCGCTGGGGCTGGGGGATCGCTTTTCTGGCACTTCCTCTTCCGCTCTGGCTGGGCTCTCAGGTTGACAGGGGAGGTGTTTAGTGGGTAGTCCAGTCAAGCATGGGTGTCCCACAATTGTGCATAAATGGCATTCACCTCCCTACTACAAAAAAAAACGGCCGTGACCAAATGTTGATGTGATCCTCACAGGCTAGCACTTGGTTTGATTTGTATACTACCGTACCTCTCGCATTGACAGGTATCTTTCTTACGGCATATTCCAAAGCCAAATTGAATAGCGATGAAGCTAGCCCATCTCCCTGCTTTTGTCCGATATTTGTGTCAAGGGCATCGGAGAGTTAGTTATTTCTTCAGACTTGGGAGGTCGTCAACGTCATTGTTATTTTTGTAAGACGGGTTAATTTGGCTGGGATACTAAAGCAAAGCATTATTTGGTCCAGTACGTTACGATCAGTACTGTCGTATGCTATGTTGAACTCCCAGCATTTCTCAAGTACCTGCTTGAGAGCGAACAATTGGTCTTTTGTCGATCTACCTGCTATAAAGCCACCTTCATACTCCCCAATGATACTGTTGGCGTATGATCTGATTTTATTTTCTAAGATCTTTAAAATATTTTGTACGCAGTACAAGGTAGTGGTATGCCTCTATAGTGTTCGCACTGTAGCTTGTCATCTTTTTTTAGGGATAGGGAATAAATTGATTGGCTCCACTCGTTCGGCATATGTTCTTGTTGCCAAATGTGCTGGATGACTTTGTGGATGGCTTTCTGAGCACCGCTGCTGCCATATTTAATTAGTCTCACAGGAATCTCACCGATGCCCAGTGCTTTATTATGCTTTTGGGCTTTGATGGTGGAACAAACTTCACCCAGAGTTGGGGGGCCAATGGAAGCTGTCCGCTGGCATCTGTAGGCTCCGGTGTTGTGGAGCTGTGCGGGGGATTAAGGAGGTCCTTGAAATATGATGCCCAGCTTTCCTTATTCCTGTTTTCATCAGCAATGATGTTGTCAAATGATGTTATATTATCATATATAATATCAACCCAACGCATAAATTGGTATCTCTTTCTTTCCCTCTCTTTGTCTTTCTCTCTCTCTTCGTAGCGCCACAGCCCCTCTCAAGCCTTCGCTTCCTTACTTCATTCCCTCCAGACCAGCGTTTCCTCAATTTACCCACTGGTCTCCGCCCTTCAGTTCTCCCAACAAATACCTTTTCGGGTATCCGTTGTTTATCCAAACGATTCATGTGGTCAGCCTTTTGTAGCTTCCGCAGTCCTATAATCGTTGAGACCTCGAGTCCGTCAAAAATTTCTACAACTCATGGTTGTACCGAATTCACCACTGATTTCCTTCTAATTTCGCTCCAATTATTCACCTCAGAACCCGTCCTTCGAAGGCGATCAATATGTTTGCGGATACTTGGGTGACGGTCCATGTTTCACACATGTAGCATAGCACAAGTCTTATCACAGATTTGCATACTCGGAGCTTTATTTTCCTGTGTATGCAGCTGATCTCCAAGACCCTCAGAACTGAATGAAATATTTTATTTGCGAGCCGTATTCTTCGTCATATTTCGTAACGCATAAATACCCATTTAATAAAAAAAAAAAACGTACTATAAGAAATAAAAGCAATAATACTGATGAAATATTCGTATTGATGTATATTAAAGCATCTTATTCTGTGACCTGATTGATACTCTAAAAGATGCATAGTGGACCAGTCCGCTTATAGCCTGTCCGAAGAATCATTCAAAACAAATCTCATTGTCACCAACGGGGTTTGAACCGGAGATCTTCTGCTCTCGCAGCAAGCACTCTACCAACTACACCATGCGGACTACTTCATTGGTATAGAGTATGCAATAAAATAGTTGCTTCACATAGATAAGCTAAATTCTATTAAAATTATAAGTCTTTTCAAATGAAATCCTTTTCAAACTAACTAAATAATTATTTTCTTTCGTTTGTTTTCAGGATGAATGTGATACTTTTGGCAGTGTTGATTTTCTTCAGCATGTTGATTTTTTACTGTAATTTGCTGCTCCGTAAGAAGTTTGTTGTGCTAATATATAACTTGTTCTGAACGAAGAGTATTCGTAATAATTTATTGTAGTACATCACATAAATAAAGTCTACCTGAGAAATATCCACCGAAAAAACAGGAATATATACACAGCTGTATTTCAAACTTAATCATCCCCTACGACACAAAAAATGCTGATCTAATATAATGTCTAATCCATCTGCTTCTACTAAATATCCAAATATCCTTTCCTAATCATCATTCCTCTCCGTAAGATATATAAAGTTGAAGTTGAGCTTCAAGTAGCTGCAAGTATACAATGACAATAAAGATTTTAAGCTACAAGTTAAATAAATATTTAAGTAAAACTAATTACGTTTTGTAATGTTAATTAGACTTAATTAACACATTATTTATTATTGATAACATGTTTTTGTGCTATGTAAGTTTATAAATAATTGTTATGATGGGCATTTTCAGTATTTTCTTAACGCTCCCTTTTTTGCAGTTATGTTAAAGATTTTATACAAAATTCAGTTCTCTGAACTTTGTTATAAATATTTCTTCACAGATAAAACTATTTTCTGCATTTTTATGTACGTTAAATTCAATAAATTTGTTGATGATTACGAATTGAAGTTTTTTCGTATTAATATTTGTTTGTGAGATTTTTTTGCATAAATAAAAGATAAATGTTGCACGGTTTTGCTTTGTACATGCATGAAGAAATTAAATGCAATCAAATAAAACATTTCTTTTTATTTTGTGAACAGGAAATGGTTGCGAAAGTAATTTTGGGCAAAACTACATATATAAATAATTTATTTTCTCTATGTCAAAGTATATACAAAGTGGTTATATTTTTAATTTCAAAAATGTTATGTATTGTGCTTATAAGTATTTAATACGAAAAAATAAATAAATACATCTTTTAAACGGTAAACGGTAGTTATTGTTTTTTCAAGTGGAATGAAATTTTATTTCATGAAATTTATTTCCACGTAGTGTATGCCTATTTAAATGACTCAGCCTATAATTTATCGTACTGGATATATGGTTTGAAGCTTTGAGTATCATGGACCAGTGTATATAAGATTAATCTCTAATTATTTCTAATTCTGATTGATAATTTACTTTGTTGTTGACTTTTTTGTGGCAGGGACGTGAAGACTATTAATGCCCGAGTGTGGGACTCCCAGACTACCCACTAAACACCTCCCCTGTCAATCTGAGAACCTAGCCTGGAATCGTTTGACATAGTACTTCGGGCTAGGACTCGTTTTCCTACACCGTGAGGTGCTTTCGGGTTACAGGAAGAGAAGGAGAAGGGATTGCTAGGAAAGGGGTGAACCTATCCCCGACACCTCCCAGCGCTGCAGTATGCCCTGGTAATCTATCAGGGCTACCCAAACATAATTTACCACTCCGCTCCATTTGTCAAGTGATCTAAGCATTTCTCCGACCATAATTTCTGGGGACAGCTCTCCAAGTTAATACTGTCGTAGGCGTCATGCAGTCAGGAAACTGCAACCACTCAAAAGTTGGACCAAGTAGAATACAGTTTCACCATGCCTTCGATTGAGCCACAGCCTCGGGTCTGGAATTAGCCACACGATCCGCCTTCCCTTTGTGTCGCTCTCCCAGGACTATTGCCAAATGCTGAGAGAGTGGAACCCTCCAATTCTTTTCATCTCTCCCCTGTCGTCTTATGTAGTGAACCGGGTAACTATACAAGTCCATAAAGGACTGCAACGATGGTCTGCTGCCTCGGTGGAGGAAGATGTTGATATCCGCCGAGAATGCCCTTGTCTGGGGACGCGTGAATGCGCTGGCAGGCTAGCATTGTGGTGTCGTGGGACGGGTTCATTCCCCCAGCACAAGGACCCACTACAAAAGAATTTCGCATTCACGAATTGTTTGGTCTCAAAAGAAAGGCGACCGAAGTCGAAAAATTGTAGGTAATTACAAAGAGGGAAAATTACTTGTTCAGAGAACAAGTCGAAAGAGTGAAAACAGACGGACTTAGGGTAACTTTGTCGTTACCCGACGATTCTCATGGCCCACAAATAAGAGTTGGACAGCCGGATGGTGATGGAGCCCCCTCACACCCGCCCAACCGGATCAAGATCCATAAACGTTGCAGTGGCCATATATTTCGCTTCTGAGTGGAAAACTCATACAACATAACTTGTATGAGCCTTCCCATCAGAGGCGAAATACACCGATGACCAATTTATGTCATAGGGTTATCCAATCGGATCACATAACCCTATGCCATAAAAAGGCACCTTGCTCGAGGCCACTCAACCAGCGAGAGTTCCTGAAACAAAAGAAGGTTAGAATGTGCCCGATGGCTGGCCCCTTTTTTTTGTGGGGAAGCCCTCCACCGTACCGGGTCCTGTACCCGTTCAGATCCGACGGAATGAAAAGACCGGTTTTACAGTTTAATGACTCATTTTATTTTTTTTATTAAATTTGATTCGAAAAATATTGACAATTACGAATAATCAAAATTAGACAAATGGATAAGCCTTTGATTATTGACTTGCACTGTTTTTAGTCATAATCTATTTTAAATCCTCTGTTTTAACTTTATTGAATACATCTTCAGTTTAATTCACATTGAAGCAAGGGATTAGGCTTTAAGCGGTTCATCATTAGGCCAAAAATAAAAAATGTAAACAGTAGAATTTTCCAGGTTTTAAAATGGTTTACTTAGTTTAATGTAAGGTTCATATCATGGGTTTATAGTCTTCAATCTGATTTGATATAGTATTATTAATTATTTAACAGAGAAAGGCTGCTGTTTTATTTCAATTTCTAAGTTGTACCGTTTTCTTTTCTTTTTTTTTTGAAAACTCCTTAAGAATGTTATTTTATACCTACTGTATCTATAAAACTGGGTATATCTCATGCCAATATATAAATATTTAATAAAACAAATATAAAAAATTTAATAAAATAAAATAAAATAAAAAAATTTAATAAGACAAATATAAAAAGGAAATTAAAAGGGTACTTACACAGCCTTTCCGACGACGAGCGCTCGTTGACGAAGTGGGGTGAGTAAGTCCTGGAATTTTTTTTTATATAATTTAATTATGGATTTCATGTAAAATACCGTATCCTTATGGGGATGAACTACATTCAAATCAAACTTTAACATCCGTGAAATTAGTAATTCAGCTTGGACAATAGCCTCTCTCAGGGCCCAATATTCTTCTCCTAATTCTAGAGGATTCACACCGATTCGGGATACAGTGATTATCTTTATCCTTTTGATAGTGCATACACATTTCTTCAATTGATTATCTACTAGATATATTCATAGAAACTTTTTACTTTGCTCTTAAATTGTACTATATTAGGCTTTAAAATTTTCGTGATCAACACAAATATCCGGATAACATTCAGGTATAACTGAATCTCCTTTCTATACAACATAATCCGCCCACATTTCGCAAGCCACTTTCTTAAAAATTTCGATCACGTTCACAAATTAAACAGATTCGAAATATTCCTCAGCGACAGTATCCAGTTCTTTGGCGCTTCCTTCATTGAGTAGCAATAGTTTAAGTTCTCATCGTGTATCTCGTTTGTCTCGATGTAGTTGCCTTTCGATTTCCTGATTGATGCGTTTCTGTTCTTTAGCTTCCTCAGATAAACAGCACTTCATACTCAAAACCTATCATTACGCACTCCCCCGTCGCACATAGTATTCGCAACTCGCTGAAATCTCAGCTAAGAACTTCCTAAACGAATGCACCGTACTCCGCCCCGACGCCTGGCTGATTTCACTACCTCAGAGCAATCACTTCACGACCAACCGAACTCCACTCCCTTTTAAAGCTTCTCATTCTTTCTACTGTTACTTTGTCGTTTTATTTACTTATTTACCCTGATCGCACTTTTCTGATCCGGTTCACTGTCACTCCATTTCAGTTATCCATCATGCAATTAGATATGGCTATGATGAACTTAATTCCGAATAAAAAATTTGTCAATGCGAGGGTCACTAACAATTCCGGTTAATACAACTTTAAGCCTTTAATTCACTAACGCTTTCCTATTTAAACGAGTTATCACCGGATGTATTTTTGCAGCCTCGTGGTTCACATGGTAAATGACGTTCTATGTATCGGCACGGACAAATGCTATTACCACAATCCCGGCCGGTTCTCAATTCAAAATCTGCTATCCCACATATCACCTCACTCAAAAGTCAAACACCCACTCCCCGTGTCCAAGCAGATCTCTCCACTTGTGGCGGTCATCAACAGAACTCGTTCTTCTCTCGCCTATACGATTTACTCTCAATTGCTGCTGCTCTTGTGTTTGTTGTTGGAAATTCAATTCCGGAACAATCACTGGAAGTGGCGGTAGCTTTGAGGAACAAGATAAAACCGAAGTGGACATCCATATGTACACGTTGTCGTAACTACCCCTGCGACCGCCTACCTAACTACGTGTCTTTTTGCACCTACGCCTGCGACCGTGATTCTAAAGCTAGTTAAGGGGAACCCAATGGGTTGTCACAAGAAAGTAAACAAACGCTTATGCACAAATATGATTTTATTGCAAATAACACTTCGCAGAACTAGAAAATAGCATTGAATACAAATAAAGCATTATGGCTACTTAGGATACAAAACACTTTCGTATCGATAACCCATCGTTTTCTAGCAATAACGCACATTACACTTTTAATTGAGTTCCTCGTTCCGATTTACAATGTCACTCCTTAAAATGTTGTTATCCCTAAACCAGGTGTAATATTACTTTCAGTACAGTCAATAGGTACCTTCGGACACGTTCTCGAATCGAAAAAACAACTAAATTCCGAATCGTATCTCACGCGCCAGGTAAATTTCGCGTCCATGTTTAGTCGTCAAATTGATAATAGGACTAACGAGAGGAGAAATATTGGAAATAACTGGAAATGAAATGACAATCAGGCTCAGAACGTGGTCATATCATTTCCTATGGAGTTTATATGAGCATAGCTACTCCATTTGTTCCGTTCCTCAAAGGGAAAGTCTGAAATTAAAAGGTACTTTGATACCTTCTAATTTCAGACTGCACTTTCGTAATATTCTTTTTGGCATCGACAGGTTCATTTTCATTTGAGACTTCCGCTTTTTCTAGTAGGAATTTCAATTTTCTTGATCTGTAAGGATAAAGGAGATAGGAAAGTTTTAGAGCATTTTGAAAGGGTAACTGCTCGATTACTACACTTAATTTCTACGAAAATATATATTTCTGCGCTCACTGGCAAGGAAGGTAACGGCTATACTCCTGAAATCACGAACCCCGACGTGTTGTTCACTTTGCTGCAATGAAATAGGGATAATTATCCGTAATTAATTCACGAATCTCATCCTGAAAGAGATCTTTGTTAAAAACTGCGTGGGCCAAGGAAGATAGTTTTTTTATTTTTTTTTTCTTTGGAAAAGTTGACTCATTAGCGGAAGTTTGAAAAATTGAGTAAACATTTTTAATGATTTGCTAAACGAAAGACAGTGTTTATTTGTCAAATCAGGACTCAAAATATACGTAACTTGCCGATGATATAACAAACAATCCTCCTGTAGGTAAATTTCGACACTGTCCGTCAGACTATAGTCCCTCCTACAATTGTCTCTGCTCATGGGGCTTGCCCTCCAATATTAGAATTAGAGTTGGAGCAACGTTTCCTTGTCCTCCCCGCTAGTCTCCATCTATCAGTTTTTCCTACGAATACCTTTTAAAGTACCTTCCGTAGGATTATGTACGTTTAAAAAAAAATTGTTGTGGATGATTCATTACACTCAAGTACCTCATCCTTCAGACTCGTCTTATCTCAAAAGTGTTTAGTACAATAGTGCCAGCCTACTAAGTGAAAAAAACCACTTGTTTTTCACCCGGGCCATCTTGGCTATCAACATGATAACACGTTTTCTTGGCCCGTTGATAAAAAGGCTGGTGCCAGCAAAACTGTGGTTTCGTCATGAAGGACGGACACCCCCGCAGTCTGTCATCGACGGGCACAAACGATGGCACTGCGTAACCGAACGGGAACCCCCCTCTGCACCGAGTGCTTAGTTTCCGTCTCCACCTCCCCCTGAAAAACTAGCTACTGGAAAGAAAAGATATGATTAATTTAATAGTTCATTTTTTATTTTACCGAAAATAGTATAATAGATAAATCAGTTCACTTCCTAATGCTTTTTAATATAATTCTAAATCATCATACTCGTACACAGAAAAACATTACAGAATTCTTTTTCAATGCTCAATTCCTGTTTCTTCTCTTTTCAAATCATTTAATCCTTTTTTTTTCTTTAAAAACCGTCGGGCCTTGCTTTTTTATGTGAGCAGACGCGTTTCGACTACTTCGAGTCATCTTCAGTGACACTGTGATACTGAAGATGACTCGAAGTAGTCAAAACGCGTCCGCTCATATAACAAAGCAAGGCCCAACGGCTTTTAAAGAATAAAGAGAATTGACCTGCGGATACCAAATAAACAAAATTATTGACTACATTTAATTCTTGTTTCCTCCTTGATATTTCTTCTCTTCTTTTTAACATCGGATATCTGTTTTCAGGGTATTGTAAAATAATTTTTTTACAAAATCCTACTAAAATTGCGACCTGTATGTCCATCTGTCTGTCCGTCCGTGTGTCACAGCAAGTTTTCTCGCAAACTACTTCAGCTAAAAACACAAAATTTGGTGAGCAGATGTAAAGTGGTGACCTCTTAAAAGTATCAGTACAAAATAATGTTTGCGGGTCTCCACAGTTTTTACCAAATGTAGCCGATATGGGTATCAAATTGAAGGTTTTGATGAGAGCTTTTCAAAACAGGGCTTAAACTGACACTTTTCATTCCAGGGGTGCAGGGGGAGGGGAAATGTAAGAAAAATTTTCACTATTGGACGTTCCGGTGCTAAAAAGGCACCGTCGCTCGAAGCGAAGGAAATATCGTAACCGTAAGCACATCGACTCAAAATGAGCCAAATCAGAATTGGACATCGCTCAAACGACACTGTAGCGTATTTTGCAAAAATATTTGGGCCCACATGGTTTCAACATCAAATCGACTCAAGAACTAAAGCCACTTGATAATTCGAAACGCCGAAAGTTTTCTAATCGGGTTCTGTCAAAGCTTAAAGAGAATGAAGAATTTCATCGAAAAATCATCTTCAGCGATGATGCTGGTTTCTGACTCAATGGCTTTGTTAATAAGCAAAATATGCATTGTCGGTCAGCAACAAACCCACATGTGCGACTTGAGATACCATTGCATCCGCAAAAAATTACTGTTTGGTGTGGTCTTCATGCCGGAGATGTAATTGGGCCGTATTTTTTCGTAGATGAAAATGTTGGAGGATTATTTGTGGCCAGAATTGTATGAACTTGACATCAACGATATGTGGTTTCAACAAGACGATGCCCTCTAGCCACACAGCGCGCCTCACAATCGATTTATTGAAAGGCACAATCGATTTATTGAAAGGTAAATTTGGTGCACGTGTTATTTTGAGAAATGGTCCGGTCGAATGGCCTCCTCGTACATGCAATCTGTTGTAAACCGTAGGTTGATGTATTCAATGAAGAGGTTTACAATTCTGTTTTATTTCAAAAAGCTTTCACTACAGTCTTTTAATATTAATTGTTGATAACACTTAACGAAATATAATATTCGTGATTGCTGCAACCAACCCGATGAACTCCGATCCGGTTTGCCCGTTCAATCCCGCGCGCCCAAGCTTAGCTCGACCGTCCGTGTAGAAGAAAAATAGGAATCCTCCGAGCTTTAAGAGCGGTTAGATCGAAAAGTCAGAGTAAAGAAAGATTGCACATAATACGAGCTTTAAGAGATGTTGATTGAAGCAGTTTGGGCTTACCACATTCCTCCCCTCTTAAAATCTGACGAAGTCATTGAATTTTGATGTGACTACCCGACTTGTTCGAATTGGGTAACGAGGTCCGACTTCCGGCTTGTTCATCATTGTGAGCGTCAGAGTGGTCGACATGTCGAGGATTGTTGCCAGGTGTGATGATCGGTTCAACTTCACCAACTGGCAGATTATTTTCGTCACTAAACTCGGGCAAGTCAAACAATTCAATCAATTCGTTTTTCATATATCGGCGTTTCAGCTGATTCGTGTGAGCTCGTACGGTTCGACTTCCTGACGGCGTTGTAATGTCAATCGAGTAATTGACAGCTCCGTCTCGGCTTTTCACGAAGCCAGGCGTCTAATTCCAGTTATCACTGGTTGTGTGGAGTTTGTAAAGGATTTCATCTCCGGGTGGAAACTCTCTCCATTTTGTGCCGTGATGCAAGTTAAATTGATTTTCCATTTGTGCTTTGCCTGAAGGAGTTTGATCGATTTGAGGCTTGAGCAAATCGAGTTTTGTGCACATCTTATCGCCGGTCATCAATTCGAATGTTGATTTCATTCCGAGATTGTATGATGGTGTGTAGTGATACGTCATCAGAAATTCTCGCAATTTTTGTTCGATGATTCCGCCGGCCTTCTGTAAGCCCTTTTTGAGAAGGTCATCGAATCGTTCCGCCTGACCGTTTGACTCAGGGCTGTAGTAGGCGGTCGTAAGATGCTTGATACCGTGTGTCTCGCAAAATTTTTCAAACGAGCTCGACACGAATTGAGGTCAATTGTCCGTGACGCAAACTTTGCACAGACCCTGTCGGGCCAGCACATCAGCAAAAAGTTCGACCGTCTTCGTTCCGAATATTGTCGGCGTTTTTATAACTTCTGGCCACTTGCTATAGGCGTCAACAACCACTAGGAAGTAGGAGCCGCTGATGGGGCCGGCATAATCATAGGCATAGGTGAAGGCGCATGGCCCAGGGCCGCAAGGTACATTTGCGTGGTGCCTTTGATTCCCTTGCGCAAGGTTCGCAAGTCTTAACGATTACTTCTATAGCTTTCGTTATGCCAGGCCAGAAGACTTTGTCGGCTGCCAATAGCTTCATTCGGCACTCACCTGGATGACCTTCATGTAGGTTCTCAAGAATATGTGCTCGCAGTTTTGATGGAATGATGATTTGTTCGCCACGGAAAATGCAATTTTGTACGAATTTTAGCTCATTGCGGTGTCCGAAAAAAGAAGCGACTTCGATTCCTTCGATCTGACTTTTGCGTTGGGGCCAGCTGTCAGTCACAATGAATTTGATCACTTGCTGAAGATTTGGGCAGGCTTTCGTTTCTTCTTGTACTTGTTGGAAGGTGACAGGATGCTCCTTTGCTGACTGTATTGCGAAACTTAACAACTGTTCGTCATTGTCGTCAATTCCCTTGACTTGTACCGCAGCAATAATTGTCTCTTCATCAGCTTTCATCTGTTTTGACATAAGGCGAGATACGACGTCAGCATATCCGAAGCTGTTGGTTCCAATAAATTCGAACTTAACATCATAAGCCATGATGATTAGTGCCCATCCCTGTAGTCTGTTCGCTGTATATACGGGAATTCCGTTTTTCGAACCAAAGATGGACAACAGAGGCTTGTGATCGACTTGCGCGGTAATTTGTCGCCCAGCGATGTAGAAATGTGATCGCTTTAAGCCAAAGATAAGTGAGATGAATGTTACGGCGAAATGCATGATAGGATGCAGTGAATTGTCGTTGAAACGGTGCATGAGGGCAGCTCCCATGCCGTCTTTTGACGCGTCTGTCGCTACGATGGCCTTGTTGGGATCAAAGTGCGTAAGTACCAGATCTGATCCCAAGATATTTTTGAGAATGTCAAATGTTTCCTGGTGATCATCTTGCCATTCGTACTTCACATCTTTCTTGAGAAGTTCGTCCAGGGGACCCCTCAGCGTCTTCATTGACTTGATTATGGCAACTATTGCCATAGTAATTGACTGAACCTAAGAATGAACGGAGCTGACTGACATTAGCTGGCGGAGGTGCTGATGTGACTTCCCAAATAATAATTTCTTTCCGCTGAATTGAATGTTACGGCGAAATGCATGATAGGATGCAGTGAATTGTCGTTGAAACGGTGCATGAGGGCAGCTCCCATGCCGTCTTTTGACGCGTCTGTCGCTACGATGGCCTTGTTGGGATCAAAGTGCGTAAGTACCAGATCTGATCCCAAGATATTTTTGAGAATGTCAAATGTTTCCTGGTGAACATCTTGCCTTTCGTACTTCACATCTTTCTTGAGAAGTTCGTCCAGGGGACCCCTCAGCGTCTTCATTGACTTGATTATGGCAACTATTGCCATAGTAATTGACTGAACCTAAGAATGAACGGAGCTGACTGACATTAGCTAGCGGAGGTGCTGATGTGACTTCCCAAATTTTTTCAGGCTGTGGTCGGATGCCTTTGTCGTCGATAACATGTCCACAGAATTGCACAGATTTCTTACCGAACTGACACTTGTTGATGTTGAGTTTGAACCCGAATTCCTGCAGGCGTTGCAGTGTTTTCTTCAACTCCTGCTTGAAGTCATCCGCATTCTCACCGCTAGTAACCATGTCGTCGATGAAACCGAACGTTGAGATTCCACTGAGCATCATGTCGACAATTGCTTGAAATTTTCCTGGGGCTGTTTTAACACCTTGCAGGAGGCGATTGACCTGAAACAATCCGATGTGGGTGTTGATGGCCATCACCTTTTTGGATATATCGTCGACTTCCACTTGAAAGAAATCGTCTGATAAGTCGATTGTGCTGAAAACGTTTTTTCCTGTGACTCTTGCGAAAATTTGATCGAGTGATGGCAAAGGATACTTGTTTGGCTCAAACGCTTCGTGAAGACCCGTCAAATAATCAGCACAAATTCGAACTCTTCCATCCTTTCGTTTGACTACGACAATGGGTGCTGCCCACTGAGAATATCTGATAGAGCTGATAATGCCCAAGTACTGCAAACGTTCTAGCTCAGTGACTATAGTAGAACGAGCTGCTTGTGGAACCGGATGAGCTTTTCGGAAGACTGGTTGACCTCCCGGTTTTAGTTTGAGTGAGACTTTAGCTTTGTTATAACAACCAAGGCCATTTGAGAAAAGTTCATGAAACTCTGATTGTACTTCTGTGGTCAGGTCGTCGCAAGATGTTGACCTGACTTGATTGCAGACGTTGTCGATTGGAACACTCCACAAATTGAACCCATTGATCCAGGAAATGCCAAAAAGGTTGAGATTTAGCGGTGTAATGAAACAGCTGTAATGATTTAATAGTCTACGTGCGAACGCGGAACCGACCTCTCATCGGTTCTAGACGTTAAGTCTGAGTAGTGCCAACGGATGGTACCAACCGGTCAACCAATCCGTGCACCGTAACCCATTCACGCGGTAGCTGCTTGTCGGCCAGCTAGATCGGAGAGGATTTCGGTCGCGGGTCTCCGAATGGGTTACGCTCATTTAGAATAT
Source organism: Odontomyia ornata (assembly GCA_963969285.1). NCBI lineage: Eukaryota > Metazoa > Arthropoda > Insecta > Diptera > Stratiomyidae > Odontomyia > Odontomyia ornata. Next base: position 140,952,325 of record OZ017742.1, on the reverse strand, counting down.
TCAGCCACCTACACATGCCCGTTTTCAAACGCGTCACAAAACAAAACCATACGGGGAGGAAACCTACTTTACGTTACTCCGTATTTCTTCCTATAACCAGTCAAAGAACAAAATCTAATCTTTACTTCGCGTTCCCGAATTTCCGACGCGGTACCGAAAAGTATACTACGTTAACTCAACCCGACGAAAGCTACGTTAAAGAAAAATCAAAATCAACTAAGGTACCGCGTACCGCGCGCAACGCGAAACCGGCCTCAGCGGATTTTCTCAAACCCTACCCTCGCGACGGCATACCTACCCTGCACCTCATTTCCCGCTAAAAAGGAAGAACCACTGGAAAGGAAAGTCTATTTTTTCGTTAGCAATTCATGTTGTTTTCTATTTTGATTTCTTATGCCATACAGTTTCCTTTTTTTTTCTTATCGATGTTTTGTAAATATATGTATATATTTAAGATGTGTATATCATTATTTATAAGATTGTATGTAATGTTGTAGATGTATAATTATTAATGTTAGCAAAAATCACCTATCATTGCACATTCACATAGCAAATATTCTCGTCACAAAATCATTTCATATTTTATCATTATCATTTAATCCTTTTCACTTATCATGTAAATATTTTTTTAATTGATATCAATTTTTCATTGTTTTTCTTTTTCTTATTCGTATCTACCAATATTTTAAATTATTTGTTTCATATTCATTGGTTACGTTAATTCTTATTTTTTTGTTTCTTTTACTTATTTTTAATTTCCTCAATTACAATTACTACGTTGCCACTTGTATATGGAAATTGAAAATGTGTGGCTAAATTTGATGTAGATTTTTATCGTTTTCGATTTTTTTTTCATGTCATGCATCGTCTTCAACTTACAAGTGAAAAAAATGTATTTTATTTATATAATTAAACTAAGGTATTGGCTACTTAACGTACATTAAAATAAGCTTATTACCAATATATGTAGTTTCGATTCGCGTGACTGAATTATTTTTTTTTTGTATTACTTTCGAAAATCAAAAGCAATATATAATAAAATACTCGTAGTGCAGACTCTGACACATTTTATGTACAATGATCCAATGAATAAATTGCTCTGAGTATGTACATATAAAGTCTTGGACATGCAAATTAACCATAACAAATCAAAGGGAAAGATATTATTCAAAATAATACAATAGAAAAAATAGAATCGTTTTAAAAACAGTCAACAGGTTAGAATAAAACTTTTTCTTTTTCAAAAACCGGACGTTTAGTGTCCTTTCCATCCAGCGGATTGCCGAGGCGACAAAGAATCGAATCATATAAGAGGAAAACAAGATGTTAGCGAGGAAAATGAATGAGCGATTCAAAATGGAAATGAAGAGTTTTACACAAACTATTTTTTTACAAGTCTGATCAAAGACTTTTCTTGTTGCAAGTTCTTTTTCTTTCGCATGCTATCTCACACCTCTGATTTTCATAACGGTTAACAATCTATTTTTGCTATTCTCGCTCTCTCATTCATTCTCTGCATTTCTTTACTATTTTACTTTCTAGTTACGTTTCCAAACTAAATAACTGAAGAGTTAGCAATTCAGCTATGCAATTCTTTCGCTTTTCGCTTCATTTTTTCTCTTAGGTTATGTTTGTTTTACTTCAATTAGAATTCACGTCTAGATTTTTTTCATACACCTTATTATATTTTCCGTATAATTTGTTTCCATTTGATTTTATCTTTTTTTAATAAGTTAGACACGACATGATCTATGGGGTGTTGCTTTTTGTTATTACTTTACTTTTTGGGGTAGCTATTTTACGTTTACGCTCATAAATTAGTTTTACAGTCTACTCGCAAGGAGTTTCACCTAGGGCATGTGTTTTCTTCCATTTTCATCTAATCCTACTTTATAATTTAATGAATTGGGTTTTCTTAGTTTAGATATAGGTAGTTTGTTAATCTACGTCTCCCAAATATTGTTTCTTTTACTACTTACATATCTATTTGGCTATGGTTTTCATCAGAATGCTTTTACGACCATTACAATGTTAACCCAAGGCGCAATCCAGCATTTTACGAAATTGCGTCCTCTTACCCCGGTAGCTTGGCAAAGATCAATCATGCAGAAGCTAGTAAGCATTCAAGCTCCATCGTGATTGTTCTCAATCACATAACCTTAACACGATTCTTGGGATAGATAAGACAGTGCTTGCATAACGAATCGTCAATGCTGACTTGAGAAACTCTAGGGGTGAATCCTCATTGCAATCGTGGCAGACATGTGTCGAGCGTATGAATTTCAAATGCCGGATTGGCGAAAGCATCACATATTTATCGCCTTTTTATACACGACCACTTGCAAAATGGCTAAGCATTAGCGGTGCACTGATTTTATCGGTCTAGCGAGAATTAAGAACTAAGTTACATCACCAGTTACCAGGGCAGTGTCCACGATGCCTACCAGGCATGGGGAGACTGAAGGAAACGCTGCTTGGCCCTTTGATGTTGTTTTTTTCCTTTTCTCTCAGCGTCGTAGGTCTTTGGCATGGTAGACTCCCAGCTCCCTTCCGGACATGTCCGCAATGAGGTACCGCGTGGGACTTAAAACTTGTAAAACTCGACACTTCACAAACTTCTTATCTAGCTTGGCAGCGTAGTGCCGACCTGCTTCACTTTGTCTAAAATTCCGTCGGTAGATTTCGTCACCTGCCTTGAAGCCAGAAGGATGGGATCGCAGATTGTACCGCTCCTCCCCCACCCATCTACTGTCTTCAATCCTCTCCCGGATTTTTTCTCGTAGAATTTGGAGTTTCTCGTGCGGCTCCAGCACCACTATTGGGTCTTCAAACCCTTTCAACTGTCGCAGTAGCCGGTACGAGTTTCCGTGACAAATCATATGCTGGCCGAACACGGCAAAGTATGGGGAGATGCCTGTGGTGGAGTGATAAGACGAACGCAGGGCACAGGTGATGGCGGAAATCCTGCGGTCCCAATCCTTCTGATCCGGTTGGACGTAGGCCCGAATGGCGGCTATGAGGGTGCGGTTCAACCGCTCGGATGCATTGGCTTGTGGGGAATAAACGGCAGTCCGCTGATGCGTAATGCATACTTCTCCATTGATTCTCGAAATCTAGACGAGGTGAACTGAACTCCGTTGTCGGAGACCAGCTTCTCCGGTACTCCAAATAGATGGAAAACGCGATTTTCCAGAAAACTGACTATGGGGCCGGTGTGCAGGTTTCGAAGAGGTTCCACAATCGGAAATTTGAACAAGTGGTCCAGGACTACGACAGCTCCCGTGTATCCCGAAGTCGAGCGAGGGTGCGGACCGATGAGATCTATATACAGACGCTGGAACACCCGCTCCGGTAGTTCGAATTTTCCCATCGGGGGCCGAAGAACAGTATTGGGCGCTTTAGTGCATTTGCACAGCTCACAAGCGGCTACGTACTTTTTCACTTGCTGCGCCATCTTAGGCCAAAAGAAGTAAGTCTTCAGTCACCGAATCGTACGACCATAACCGCCGTGTGCACTCAATGGGTGGTCATGAACCCGCTTAATCAATTCGCATGTCAGTTCTTCGGGCACCCATAACTTCCACTGTTCCTCTTCTTGGATGGGATCTCCGGAGGCGTGTCTCGTCCACTTGTATATAAATCCCTCCGTCACCCGTAGTTCTGGCAGCTGTGGCAACTGGTTCTGAATCGTATTCATCAGCTGGGTATAACATGCTGACTTGAAGGCGGAATCGTCCAAGTCGATCCATAGGGGGCTGTCGTCCTCCTGGGCCAACTCGGCTCCTTCAGGGGCGAACATCCTTGATAGTGTGTCCGGTACCACGTGCTGACTTCCTTTGCGGTGTCTTATCGTGAAGTCAAACGCCTGTAATTTCAAGGCCCATCTGGCCAAGCGGCCGTGGAGATCAGTTTGGCTCATCAGCCATTTCAGTGACGCATGATCAGTGACGATTTGAAAAGGATGTCCTTCTACATATGCTCGAAAACGTTTCACTGCCAGCACAGCCGCTAGGCATTCCTGCTCCGAGACCGTGTAGTTCCGCTGGGCCTGGTTCAGCTTGTGGGACATGAAGGCTATAGGTCTCTCCTAGCCGTCTTGTGCAACCTGGGCTAAGACTGCTCCCACTCCATGTTGACTCGCGTCACAATGGATTGAGAACGATTTGTCAAAGTCCGGGCTGTGCAGTACGGGGGCTGTAGTCAGACTCTTTTTTAGCTCTTCAAAGGCTCGCAAGCTGGGCTCTTCCCAGACGAACTTACGTCCCTTACGCAGCATGTCGGTCAAAGGAGTGGTAATGGCGGCATAGTCACGTACGAAACGCTGGAATCGGCGTAACTGCTTGGTAGTCTTGGGTAATGGAAAAACGTCAATCGCTTGAGTCTTGTCCGGATCGGTTTTGATATTGCCATGCCCAATGATGTGACCTAAATACTTCACCTCCGTCATCACGAACTGACTCTTCTGTATGTTGATGGTTAACCCTGCCCTCCGGATGTGTAGAGCCACCTCCTGAAGCAGGTCGATGTGTTCGCTAAAGGTCTCGGTTATAAGCAGCAGATCGTCCAAGTACACGAAAACTTGGTGCCGTAAATGAGGTGGTATCACCTTATCCATAAGGCGCGTCATTGTTTGAGGGGCATTGCACAATTCGAATGGTATGGTCACGAATTGATACAGGGGCCGACCTGGGACTGTGAAGGCTGTTTTCTCCTTTGAGCCAGGGTCTAAAGGAATTTGCCAGAAGGCGTCCTTGAGGTCTAAGCTCGTGATGAAATGGGCTTTAGGCAACCGACTCAAAATGCCTTCAATCAACGGTAGAGGGTATGCGTCCTTGACAGTGACGGCGTTCAAGCGTCTGGCATCTAAGCATAACCGGACCTTGTTTGGCTTGACAACAAAGGTGACCGGGGAAGCCCACGCGCTCTGCGATTCTTCGATCATGCCTAATGCTAGCATTCGATCAACTTCGGCATATAACAACTTTTCCTTCGCCGGAGATATGGCAAAATGTCTCTGTTTTATGGGTTTAGCATCCCCCACATCTATAGTGTGTAACACCAGTGCCGTCCGCCCGAGACCTTCCTTCTCATGCGATGGAAAAGCCGATATAGCCGAGTCAAGTCGCAGTTGCTGATTCACATCCAGTGTACGAGTATGTCGTAATAAGGGAGTGGTTTGAGTTTGGTCAGGAACTGTGGTGATGGACTCCAGGGTCGTACCGGAAAACAGTGCCGTGGCCAAGTTGAATTTTCGAACGAAATCCACCCCTAGATAAAGATTCTGGGTTAATTGTGGTATGATGTAAAATTCCAGAGGTTTGGTTACTCCTTTAAAGGTGACATCCGTCGTAATTTTTCCCACTACAGAGTGACGAGTTCCGTCCGCCATGCTTAACCAGGAGGTGAAATGGTGGATTTGGTCCACGTGCATTGCCAGTACCTCCCCTGCAAAATCGGCTGATATGCAATTCACACTGGCTCCCGTATCGACTAAGCCTGACACTCGTTTTTGCAGGAGGTGTACTGACGCATATGGCCGAACATCATCCCTCAATAATTCGTCTAAGTGTATGTCCTTCAGCACCTTCCTCGACTGCCTGACTTTTCTCCAGAAGCTCCGCATCCGACGCGTGGCTCGCTTTCTTCGCGGTGGGACAGTTGTAGCCAACTCCTCATGGAAGATGCGCTGTCGAGTAGCCAATAATTCCGCAGTCTGACGTGGAAGGGTTTGACATGCCAAGGAACTTTCGCCTCGCTATCATTTCCCTGCGCGTCGGCCTCGACAAAGGATGGCGTCAGTTGTGGAAGTTCGGGAGAACTGTGTTTGGCGGTGCGAGTCAGCAGAATTGGAGTCTTGTCTGGGGCTTGGTCATAGCTAGTGGTGGGATGAGCCTTGGTTCGTCCGGGTTTTAGGAGTGCCGACGGGTGGTCGCGGGACTCGCTGGCAAGTTTTTTCGCAATTTGCAATTTGCGCAATCAGGTGCGTACGTGTCGGCCTTCCCGCATCGGTAACAGAAGAGCGTCGGTTCCGCTGGACATGCATAGAACCGATGCCCCGTTTGTCGGCAGTTCCAACAGACCGTCGGGCTTGTAATTGCTTCAAGGGAGGGTCGATCAATCATTGCTGGGTCCTCAAGCTCCTGTGGTGCTCCGCTCCTCGGTACTGGTACTGAGTCAACAAGTAGGTGGTCCGCTGCCATCAACTCCGCGGTGTGATGATTTCGGGGATTTGGTCCCGTTATGAGAGGTTGTGGACGGCAGGTACCTCGCCGCTCATCCAGTTGTTCTTGCCTACGGGCATGGAGGCGCAATCCCTGTATGGTGTTGATGGGAAAATGCAGAAGATCCCAACGCATATTCTCTCTGATAATTTCTACCAGTTCGTCCTCGGGCATGGTTGTTCGCAAGCGAGTGCTCAATCTCACTATACTTGTGTAGTACTGGTCGAACGGTTCGTGAGCGCCTTGTTTCCGTTTCTTTATCTGCTCCCTTAGTTCTCTCTCAGTGAAGCCATCATCAAATCAATTGCGGAAGGCTGCACTGAAAGAGTTCCAAGTGGGACGTGGCGTCGACTCCTTAAAACTCCAGTACTAGTCGGCAGCATCTCCGCTGAACAAAAGATGTGATTGCCGGAGGAAGGCCGAGAAATCACCGCCCAGGGTGCTGGATACTAACGCCTGAGTCCGGAAAAGGAACCGGTCCGCCGATATCATAGCGTTGAACCCCGTAAAGTTCAGGCGCCAACTCTCCATGATACGAGGCGTCGGGTCTCGGAAAGGTGTCAATGCGTTCCCGGGGGGAATCGCATCCTCAATTGACCTGTTGTAAGGAACTGCCTCGGGGACTGGAGGTACCAACGGAGGTGCGGTGCTGTGTCGTGGTCTATAATCGGCAGCTCTGGGATCCATTCCCGAGTTCCTTGGGGGTAGGGTCCATTGATCAGATGGTCTAGAGTGGGGCATAGCCACACTGGGATTGGGCTCCCAGCCAAGCGGAGTTCTCACGCGGCTGGGTGGTTGGCTCATGGGGAGGTTCTGGAGCCTTCCCTCCAAGTTGCCAATCCTCTCAGACATATCCCGCATTAACGCCACGAGGGTGTCAATGGAGTGGGTGGAAGGCGCAGGTGTAACCTCGGCCGCGACAACTGCAGCAGGAACTTCCCCGCCTATGGCTCCTTGAAAGTCCATCAGTGATTGGGACGGCTCGGCATCTGGAACCCCTTTCGCCACTGCTCCACGCGTTGGGACGGGCGTTCCGAGGGGGAAGTCTACGGCGGTCCGCTCTATGGGTCGCCGGCATAGTGGGCAAAGCTCGGACGTGAGGAGGAGCTGTTGAACACAGGCACGATGGAAAAGGTGTCCGCACTCCAATCGCACGCTGTGTACGCCCTCCACTACGTCTTCAAAGCAGATCCCGCAGTTAGCTGGTTGGACCGTTTTGGATCTGGTCCAACGCTTATCTGGAGTCCGCTTCGTGGGCATGTTCGTTTTTGCTGTGTGTGGTTGGGTGCTAAGTATTACTAAAATATAGAAAGAAAAAAAATGTAACTATTCCTACTGCTATCCCTAATCTATACGTATATATATATATATATAAAAAACGTATAAGTACTTTAGTGGCCGATAGTGGCGAGCTATTTATATCGAATGGAAAAAAAATTTATTTGATACACACTTTCCTTTCCAGCAGTGACTCCTCCAAGGGGAAACGAGAGTGCGTGGTAGTCTGCCGAAGAAAGGGTGCTTTCGGTCGATTTACAAAATTTATCCCCTAAACCCACATACATCACAAAAACCGTCTCTAAACTACGTTAAATGACTCGACGAGACAAGTGGTAGAGCTACCGTAACGGTTTTGTACGCGGTCAAAATTCCCGACGCGTAGAAGCATTCTGGGCTTCGCAACTCCAGCATACGCCACCGAACGTTGAACCGATACCACTCGTCTATCACGCATACGAAATCAGTAGAATCCTTCCGCGACATAAAGGCAAGGTAGCCTTCTATTTTCTTGAGAGTCCAGGCCGACAGGAGAAACCCCATCTGGCTGACAGTTCCATCAAGAAAATAGAAGGTCCTTACAGGGGTTACCCTGGGACAACACATCGGAAGAATTCTGTCGCGAAAAAAAAAATCAAACAAAGGAGAGCGGAAGCTACAACTCACGTGAAGCGACTGCTAGTGTGTATCACACAACTCCACTGCTCCTGTTTGAGAGGCTCGAGTACCAAAGTACCTTACATCCTCCGTAAAGGAACAACTCGTCAGAAGACGCGAATCGTTTATCCCCTTAGGATGTTTTTGGGCCCCACGTTGGGCGCAATTTGTAATGATTTAATAGTCTACGTGCGAACGCGGAACCGACCTCTCATCGGTTCTGGACGTTAAGTCTGAGTAGTGCCAACGGATGGTACCAACCGGTCAACCAATCCGTGCACCGTAACCCATTCATGCGGTAGCTGCTTGTCGGCCAGCTAGATCGGAGAGGATTTCGGTCGCGGGTCTCCGAATGGGTTACGCTCATTTACAATATTCAGCCACCTACACATGCCCGTTTTCAAACGCGTCACAAAACAAAACCATACGGAGAAGAAACCTACTTTACGTTACTCCGTATTTCTTCCTATAACCAGTCAAAGAACAAAATCTAATCTTTACTTCGCGTTCCCGAATTTCCGACGCGGTACCGAAAAGTATACTACGTTAACTCAACCCGACGAAAGCTACGTTAAAGAAAAATCAAAATCAACTAAGGTACCGCGTACCGCGCGCAACGCGAAACCGGCCTCAGCGGATTTTCTCAAACCCTACCCTCGCGACGACATACCTACCCTGCACCTCATTTCCCGCTAAAAAGGAAGAACCACTGGAAAGGAAAGTCTATTTTTTCGTTAGCAATTCATGTTGTTTTCTATTTTGATTTCTTATGCCATACAGTTTCCTTTTTTTTTCTTATCGATGTTTTGTAAATATATGTATATATTTAAGATGTGTATATCATTATTTATAAGATTGTATGTAATGTTGTAGGTGTATAATTATTAATGTTAGCAAAAATCACCTATCATTGTACATTCACATAGCAAATATTCTCGTCACAAAATCATTTCATATTTTATCATTATCATTTAATCCTTTTCACTTATCATGTAAATATTTTTTTAATTGATATCAATTTTTCATTGTTTTTCTTTTTCTTATTCGTATCTACCAATATTTTAAATTATTTGTTTCATATTCATTGGTTACGTTAATTCTTATTTTTTTGTTTCTTTTACTTATTTTTAATTTCCTCAATTACAATTACTACGTTGCCACTTGTATATGGAAATTGAAAATGTGTGGCTAAATTTGATGTAGATTTTTATCGTTTAGCAAAAATCACCTATCATTGCACATTCACATAGCAAATATTCTCGTCACAAAATCATTTCATATTTTATCATTATCATTTAATCCTTTTCACTTATCATGTAAATATTTTTTTAATTGATATCAATTTTTCATTGTTTTTCTTTTTCTTATTCGTATCTACCAATATTTTAAATTATTTGTTTCATATTCATTGGTTACGTTAATTCTTATTTTTTTGTTTCTTTTACTTATTTTTAATTTCCTCAATTACAATTACTACGTTGCCACTTGTATATGGAAATTGAAAATGTGTGGCTAAATTTGATGTAGATTTTTATCGTTTTCGATTTTTTTTTCATGTCATGCATCGTCTTCAACTTACAAGTGAAAAAAATGTATTTTATTTATATAATTAAACTAAGGTATTGGCTACTTAACGTACATTAAAATAAGCTTATTACCAATATATGTAGTTTCGATTCGCGTGACTGAATTATTTTTTTTTTTGTATTACTTTCGAAAATCAAAAGCAATATATAATAAAATACTCGTAGTGCAGACTCTGACACATTTTATGTACAATGATCCAATGAATAAATTGCTCTGAGTATGTACATATAAAGTCTTGGACATGCAAATTAACCATAACAAATCAAAGGGAAAGATATTATTCAAAATAATACAATAGAAAAAATAGAATCGTTTTAAAAACAGTCAACAGGTTAGAATAAAACTTTTTCTTTTTCAAAAACCGGACGTTTAGTGTCCTTTCCATCCAGCGGATTGCCGAGGCGACAAAGAATCGAATCATATAAGAGGAAAACAAGATGTTAGCGAGGAAAATGAATGAGCGATTCAAAATGGAAATGAAGAGTTTTACACAAACTATTTTTTTACAAGTCTGATCAAAGACTTTTCTTGTTGCAAGTTCTTCTTCTTTCTCATGCTATCTCACACCTCTGATTTTCATAACGGTTAACAATCTATTTTTGCTATTCTCGCTCTCTCATTCATTCTCTACATTTCTTTACTATTTTACTTTCTAGTTACGTTTCCAAACTAAATAACTGAAGAGTTAGCAATTCAGCTATGCAATTCTTTCGCTTTTCGCTTCATTTTTTCTCTTAGGTTATGTTTGTTTTACTTCAATTAGAATTCACGTCTAGATTTTTTTCATACACCTTATTATATTTTCCGTATAATTTGTTTCCATTTGATTTTATCTTTTTTCAATAAGTTAGACACGACATGATCTATGGGGTGTTGCTTTTTGTTATTACTTTACTTTTTGGGGTAGCTATTTTACGTTTACGCTCATAAATTAGTTTTACAGTCTACTCGCAAGGAGTTTCACCTAGGGCATGTGTTTTCTTCCATTTTCATCTAATCCTACTTTATAATTTAATGAATTGGGTTTTCTTAGTTTAGATATAGGTAGTTTGTTAATCTACGTCTCCCAAATATTGTTTCTTTTACTACTTACATATCTATTTGGCTATGGTTTTCATCAGAATGCTTTTACGACCATTACAATGTTAACCCAAGGCGCAATCCAGCATTTTACGAAATTGCGTCCTCTTACCCCGGTAGCTTGGCAAAGATCAATCATGCAGAAGCTAGTAAGCATTCAAGCTCCATCGTGATTGTTCTCAATCACATAACCTTAACACGATTCTTGGGATAGATAAGACAGTGCTTGCATAACGAATCGTCAATGCTGACTTGAGAAACTCTAGGGGTGAATCCTCATTGCAATCGTGGCAGACATGTGTCAAGCGTATGAATTTCAAATGCCGGATTGGCGAAAGCATCACATATTTATCGCCTTTTTATACACGACAACTTGCAAAATGGCTAAGCATTAGCGGCGCACTGATTTTATCGGTCTAGCGAGAATTAAGAACTAAGTTACATCACCAGTTACCCTCGTCCAAAAGCATATTTACCTGAAATGTTTACGTTTGGGTTTAGGTTGTAACACAGAATCTTCACTTTATCCACAAAACTCACAATAGAATTTGCACACTAAAATCCCGCTGCGATAAAAACAATTCCTCTCGCTGGCACTCGCTACCCACACACCTGCGACCATGTGGCTGTCAAAATTCTGTTGGCATCCCACGATAAAATAGACGTGGGATGTGCACTGGTCGCAACCAACGTAAAATGCAAGCCACCTAGCAGCAAAGTGTGTTGGTAGTGGTCACCAGAGGCGTCGCATGATTCATTACACAGCATCCCTGCTTTGGAATGCCATTCAGAGTAATGTTGCACCAGAAGTATCCCAGTAATGGAATCACGTCTCCTGAAGCACTTGTTGCGTTCGTTCGATTTGATGCAGTCAGTTTCGGACGTCCCAACGTCTCCCAATTTGCCTCAGAGATGATTGTCATGTCCAAACCTGTACCACATTGCATCTTTAGCTGAGCACCGTTGACGATTGGCTTGAGAAACTTCCTGCTTGAAACCAAGTTGACTTCTGATTGTACTTGGTTCGCTTGCGGCTAGTTGTCGCCCTTCTTGTTGTATTTTGTGTTGCGTTTTGCTCGGAAATCCTTGTAAATGTTACAGTAACCTGCCTTATATGACTTCCCGTTGCATCTGCTGCAGGTCTTCTCCTTGAAGGGGCAATCTGCCAACCAATGCCTTTTGCCACAGCCGGGGCAAGCATACGGCGGATGACCGGTTTTATCACCCCAATGGCTCTTACCTGGCTTACCACTTTGACCCTTGAAATGATGGACAGTATGAACTTCAGAAGAACCCGACGATTCACCCACTTTTCCTTTATCGATCTTCAAACAGGTGATACGTTCAGCCTCATTCAGTAATTCCTGAAGGTTCAACTTGTGGATTAGAGCTCTTGCCGCATCGTTGGCTGGCTGCTTTCTCGAGTTCGATGTGTTGATTGTCGACTTTTTTGAGAAATTTTTCAAGGATTAGCGAGTCTTGTGATGACGTGAGACCACTCACAAATAACAAAACCTTGAAGTCGTCAGGCGAGCATCGAGTGATTTCGAATTTCTCAGCATTTTTGTTAATGCGCGCTGCATACCCACTAAAATCTTCACTGTCGAATTTTTCAAGCTTGAAGCACTTGTGCCGCATTGCGAACTTTGTTTCTTTGTAACCGAAGAGTCGCTTGAGAGTTCCCGCTGAGTCAGCGATTGTCCGGTCTTGAGGGTTCTATGGTAGAATTGAGTCTGCGTAGCGTTGGTACTGCGCTTGTGTCACCCAACTGCGGCATTAGCAAATGCTTATATTTCGTCATATATACTATTTTCCGAATAAAAAACGTGCCGAACGCATTCCGTGCATGCTATAAATTCACCTTGTATAGCCCATTGTGCTCCTAAACATTCCAAGACGAGCAAATGAAGCACACGTTTTGCACCTTCGACTGATAGCTCAGCGTTGAGATGTAAACAAACTCCTATAAATTCACTTTGGAAGGCGATAAAAACTAAACGGGTATAAGAACTGAAATAATTTTCACTTCACTAGGAGCGCTATTGTGTTCTCCATGGATCATCTGGATTTCACTGTAGAAATCCGTGTCTAAACCGTACAAAACCTCGAATTTTTGCTGGCACCTCCACAATTCTTCATATAACGCCATGTAAGTTAGCCAGCAAAGTCGGCCTACTAATGGTCATATGTGTGGTAGTAAGCGCTGCTGCCATATGGCTTGTATCTATCGTCAGTTTTGGTTGATACTCATAAAACAGGTGTAATCTTCCTTTCACTACTTCGGACATATTCTCGAACTGAAAAAACGACTGAATTTCAAAACGTATCTCACGCGCTAGTAAAATTTCGCGTACATTTTTGGTAGTTAAATTAACAATCGGACTCACCAGAGAAGAAATTGGAAATTATGGGAAATGAAATGACAATCAGCCTCAGGAACACGTTTCCCATGCAATTCATATGAGCATAGCCTCCGCACTTGTTCCGTTCTACAAAGCCGCAGGCAAGCAAATATGCAAAACTGCGAACCTGGCACAATCGCGGCCATGAACGTACATAAACATATCAAACTTCATGCCACGATTTGTGCCATCGTTCCCAAATGGCGAAGTAAGAAAATTAAGATTAAATACGAGTATGAATATCTGTTTTTTTACTAAGTGGGATGGCTGGAAGCACATGGATATATAATACACGACTGTACAAGCGATGAAAATCACAATGTTTTTCAATATTTAAAATGAGGTTGTATTAGGATATGAACCTAATTGGATATTTCCATCGCCTACACAGCCATGCATGATTCTGGTCAAATTTTCAATATTGATACAATTGTCAAAATTGATACAATTGAAATTAATATCAATTAATTGAAATGCTACTTATTAGAACCTATTAATGCACCTTTCGATTGCTTTAGTGCATCGACTCACGTTGGATTCCTTGCTGTACAATGGATGAGACTGTGGACAAATGTGAGTGTATGGTTCCATCAGATAACAGATAGTAAACATCACGATTTGGAGTGACTATTAAGTACCGAGAGAATGGTTATAGGTCCACCTGCCGGTTGTACTTCACCATAGGTATTGGAAGAAGTCTATGGAGATCGAAGGTTGTTGCGGTTACCAGTGGGATCATTAGCTCGAAGACGGCGAAGTTGGTGGTCACCTTGGCCTTGATCGACCTTATTTGAAAAAGCTGTAGGAAATTGCTCTATGATATTGATCTACTCCGTACCAAACTGTTGTTATCACAATAACAAGGAATTGAACAACCCGTGTTGAGTGTCTGTGACACCACTGGCGACTTTGCTGCACGTTCATTGTGATAAGTGTCATTTGAAATGACGGTGAAATTCAAGTTTAAGATGGTTTATTAGCTTTCACCTAGCATGGAGACCACCAGTGACCAGCCTTGAGCGACCATCCACCATGACCGTTAGGGGTTCTCCTATCAAAAAATGCACTGAAGTAAGCGCTGTCAAGTCGCTGGGGTCGTCTGACATTGAAATTATTGGTCTTGAATTGAGGATGGCCTTCAACTTGACCACTAGTGTGTGCAACTCTTCATAGGTGAGAGTTGCCGATGAAGTGCCTCGACAAATTAAATTTTTGGTTTTTATTTTGAGGTTGGCTCCTAACTTTGCAGCACACAACTCCAGGCGTGGAACAGTAATCGTCTTTATCGGAACCACTCTTGGTTTTGGGCATAATAGCTTGGCTATGATTTGACCGCTCCTCAGGGTTGATCGCACATATACCACTGCGCCATATACCTTCTGCGAGGGATCACAGAAATTGTGAACCTGTACTTGCACGCCTGCGCTAACATGTCCAGAATGACGCAATGACTAGCTGCTGCGGAAATTGGATCAATGAGTATGGATTCCTCCTGGTAGTGCTGCATCTCAGCCCAATTTGAGTTTCCATGACTCCTGCAGGAGTAGCTTGGCAACAACGATAACAGGAGCCAGAATGTCCAATAGGTCCAACGTCCTGGCTATATCAGACGCAATCGTCCACCTGGTGAACTTCGTCTCGGTCGGCTCCAGGTGGATCGAAATCTATAATTCGTCGGCCTTTGGACGTCAGATAAGTCCTAATGTTTTGATATAGTCTTCGGACAGACTACTGAAATCAAGCTGGACCTGTTGATCCTCAGGCTTAATCTACTTCAACAATTGAGGATGGTGGGCACACCATCTGCGCAAATACATGCCTGCCCACTGGAGTATGATGTGTAGCTGCGTCTGTCTCCGTAATGCCTCCTTCAAATTGTCTACCCCTGTTACGACGTCGTCAATATAACAATCATTCCGCAACGCGCTGCTGCCCAGCGGACTTTTCTGCTGGTCCTCTTGCGCTAGAACCTGAAGACATTTGATAACTACATATGGCGCACACATTGTACCGTAAGCTACTGTTTTCAAATCATTGTAATGCAATGGTTGTGTTGAGCTATTTCTTTAAATTAAGCCATAGTATCGGCAATCTTCAGGATGGAGTATTATCTACTTGTACATGTTCTCAATATTAACGGTGAAAATGAATCTGGGTATTCTGAAGTGCAGTAGTGTTGAAAATAGGTTATCCTGAACTGTAGGTCCTGTATGAAGGACATCGTTCAAAGAAACATTTGTGGCCGCCTCAAAGATCACAAGCAGCTTGGTTGTACCAATGTTCGGCTTCAGGACGCCATGATGAGGTAGGAAACATCATAATTCCTCGCGCTGTTGCGGTGTCACCTCTTCTATGTGCCCAAGCCGAGTGTACTCCTCCATGAATTCTTCGTAGGAAAATCTGAAATCAGGATTTTTTCCGAGCATCATTCCCAGGCAATAAATCTGCGAGTAGCCAGCACTTGCGAGTCTCCTAATATCTCTGGATCATCGCTGAATGGAAGTCTTGCCATTGTCGGCTGAAGTGAGTTTCACATGCCCTTTCAGTCGAAGTAAACTTATACTGCGGATCTTGTACTTCCTCGGCCTCCCAAAATCGCTTGAGGAGCTAATTCAGTTGGGTACCTTCTGTCAGAACTCCGCATGTCACTGAGGACGCTTAAGGTGTGACCACCCTTCCAGCTACAATCTATTCGAGGAGCGTGTCATCGAGAACTGGGAGCTTCGGGCCCAACTTCATTTGCCCAATGACTAGGACCTCGTAAAATGTTCGGTACTCAGTAACGCTCCGTTTGGTGGTATTCAGGATCTGCCAACTTTATGTTTTTGGAAATATTCCATCCTGATATGTTCAACTTCTGAGAAGGTTGCGGTGATATAATCTTATCCATGACGTAGGCCTCCAACTGCGTGGCATATCCTGTCAATCTGGATTGTAGGCCGAAATTCACCTCATGCTCTGCCTTAGAGCCGGGACAAAGGAGTCCCGACACAAATCGGTGGAGGCTCCGGTGGGATAGTTTGGTATCATTTTGTTGTTTTTACCATATTTTTTCTCGCTTTTTTAATCAGTACACAGGTTTGCGAAGTGCTGTTGAGGTGTGCAGTGCTATGATGCACTCACGCCTCTCATCTTGTGTCCAATGAGCGTAATTCTCTACGACATAGCAAACGTAGACCGTTTGATCGAAGGCTAAAAAAGGTTAGCTAGAGCGGTGAAGAGTGTCATCTCCAATTATAAGAAAGATCCATCAACTTGGAAACAAGAGCCCGGGTATTATGTGGAGTGACTACGATGACTAGAAGCCGCAGGATAGCAACATCCGATCCCTACCAGAATTAGCTCTGTCGCACGATTGTTTTACGAATCAAATGTACGAGACTACAAAGAGCGAGTCTACCTTCGCTTCCAGCAGTACTTTCATGACCAAATGCTTGTCAAAAAGCATTTGGAAATACCAACTGAGGAACCGTCACTAGAAAGGCCAGAACCACACCAGGATAGCGACATAAAGCCCCAGCGCCAAAAGATGCCAGCATCGTAAGGATGCCACTCCGCTACAAGGCAAGTTCACTGAGGGGACGTTTGATCACTTGAAGCAGCCGGAGGTCACACTGACCTGGTGCAAGGCCAAGATCGCAACAGCGTGACGAGGTTGGCAATAATCGGACGAACTCCACTTTGAATCGCACGATGATCCTGAAGTTCATGGCTTTAGTTTGTAGCAGCACATTCAATTGGAAGAGATTGTGCAGAATTGGGTGATCCAATTGGAGTCGAAACTGAGGAAGCTCAACGCTACACCCACCTCGCCAGCCCCGCTTGTGACGATACCTGGTTTGCCACTAACGAAGAAAGCACTCCTTACTTTCAATGGAAATTATTTGCATTGGCGACAGTTTCACGACCTGTTCCTACAAATGGTGCATAACGAGCCGATTTGCGAGTGCCAGAAACTATGGTACCTCAAGGCCACCTTCACAAGAGAGATTGAGTCATTGCTGCGGAATTTTACATTGTCGGATGACAACCACGATGCTTCTTGGATGACTTTGAACGAGCGATTCTATAATCGACGAGTGCTGGTATCGGAACTCATCAACAAATTGATGAATCAGCCCTCTCACGCGGAGGAGAGGCCGTCAGTAGTAGCAATAAAGAGTCTATATGAAACCACACAAGAGTGTCTCAGAGGCTTGGAAAACCTATAAGTGTCCACCAGTGACTGGTATTCGTTGCTGCTACATGTGCAAATCTAAAAGTTGGATCCAGTGACTCACGCACTCTTTGAGCAATTGTTGCCCAACCAACGTGAATGACCAAGGTGGTAAGGGCTTATTGGACTTCTTAGAAGTGCGTTTCCCGTCTCTTGAAACACTTAGCTGCAAAACGAAGGAGCCGTACATCAACAGTAGGAAAGCTACCAAATCGACCATGGCACCACGACTGCTTCACGGTGCTTGATGAGTGAGCGGTATAAACTACTTTACTACTGTCCGGAACACCTCCTTCAAGAAACTATGTATTAATTACTTTCGAGGAGTACATCAAGCTTCCAGCAGTGCGGTCAAGAATTGTAAGGAATGCTTCAAGAACCATAACACACTTTTACATCTCACTGGAGGCAACAAGCCCAAGCAGACGAAGACGATACCCTCGAGCACGACAACGCAAAAACAAGATTCAAGGCCGCAATCAGATCCACCATCTCTCGCTTTGATGACTCTGATGAAGCCCAGATCGAATGGATGAGTACGTCGTCAGGCTGGTTTGCAGCAATAGTAAGGCAACGGATTGTCGAGCTGTGCTGGAATCGGGCTTACAAATTAAATTAGTGAACGAACGAATCATAAGAAATTGGGTCTATTACCGAAACATACCTTGCACTCATTGAAAGGGGGCGGTTGTGTGGCGGAGAGGTCATGTGTACCATTTTTTTCGTTCGTTCCGTTTTACGGAAGGCAAAAATAAAAATATTTGATAACTAATTATTTTTATTAATTTCTAATTATTTATCGCAACGATCACGTCTGATATTAAACGATTGTGTTAACTATTTTTCATTGAGTAAAATTGTTTTTAAAGCCGGGACAAAGGAGTCCTGACACAAAACAACATATACAGTGTCCAGGCTCACACAATATTTGTCTTATTGGTAAGGTCTCATCTATTCTTTATAGCTTGAATAATTTTTCTCTTTGTTATCATAGTTACAATGTACAAATTGTTGATTGGAAAATCTTCTCTCCACTTTGAAACTATTTAAGAAGCGAAATATAAATTGTATCTATGTTCAATGGATGAGGTCGTTACTTGTAATGTACGGTTCATATTATATTTATATTGTTGTATCCAAAATGAGTATCTCTTATTACCATTAAAGTTTCGTACATATCAAGAATACATTTTGTTGTATATAGATCTTTGAAGTCAATCGAAACTCACACAACTGCCTTTTATTACACTGATCGAAACCACATTACCAAACCATCTCGCTTAAACACGTTTAAGAAGTTCCTCAACATACTTTTTGTATCCACCAAAATCACTGCGATCCTGTCTTGCTTGCTTTCCACGCTCGTCCCGGTCATCTCTGTCTTCAGCTCCACCCACTCTATCTCGCCCTTGCAAAACCAAAAACCAAATTACATCATCCGTTATAATCCGTCTCCTTTTTCTCTTGTCATTCGCACAGCTCATCGATTGTCAGTGCTATTCAACAGAGCATATACACTGAATAGCACATTCAGTGCTACCAAACTTTATGTCCGCATATAACAATATAATTATTTTATCATTGCCGTTAGAGTTATTGATATTTGTCAAATTATTTTGTGGGCAGCCAGTTTTGTAGTATTAACATCTGAGGAAGACACAGTGTGTCGAAACAGCTGTGGTGTTTAAAATTAAATATAAATAGTGAAAGTTAACTGAAAAGTGTTTTTTTTATTACTTAAATTGTTTCTGTATGTTTTCGTTTGCATTTGTATTTGAATGATTCATCCAACTTTTATAATATTTTTAATATGCTATTGAGTGAACTTTGTCGTTTAACAGAATTGAAAAGAATATTCTATGGTTACGACACAGTTTTAAAAATTTATGATAAAAAAAAAACAAACTGAAAAAAGTCATCAATAAATATTCCATTCAAATTATTTTTAACCGACTTTGAAAGGAAAGATGGTTTTGGAATCAAAGGCAGGATCTGGTTAACACATACTTTTATTTTAAGACTAACTGTTTGATAATGATATCGGAAGAAGATGTCATCCACATAAAATCTCCTTCGTACATTCACTCATGAGAATGTAGAAGAACGGCTCTCATACCTATTTGCAAAGTTTGCCGTTATTTAGGTTGGCAAGCGAAGATTTGTCGAGGCACTTACCGCTGCTTTCGGCGTGAAATGTGCGTCAGAACGTTTCTAGGTGCCACAGTCACTCCCTCTCCAATGACCTTCGCATGTGGCGAAGGGAGTGGAAATATGACTCTTTTGTTGGCGGTAGTAGGTATTTGGTGCTGTTGTTCCGGACTGCTGTGCTTTGGTTGTAAAACTTGAGGGGTTGGTGAAGGTAATGGTGAAAGCGAACGTGAGGTTGGTTGGCCAGATTGCAGCGATTGTAGATGTCGTGAGGATGACAAAATGTCGTATTGCTCTAGATAATCCGGTTTAAGATGGTTGGTGGAAAGAGTTTTGGCGACACCGTTTACGTCTACGACATAGGTGCGGTCGTTAATCCTTTCGATGTCTCGGTGTGGTCCGGAGTATGGCTAGTCAAGTGGCTTTTAACAGGGTCGATGCCACGGAAAACATACTCACAGGTAGCCATCTCCTTGAAGACGAAAGGACTGTGTATGGTGTGTCTGGCAGCTGGGACGGGGGGGATAGCTCTAAACAGGTGGCAAAGGTTTGTCACAAAATCTTGAGGATAGCTAGCCGCTGAACATTGAGCATCAAAAAATTCGCCTGGGAGCGTCAGTAAAGTGCCGAAAGCCATCTCAGCAGGGGAGGCTTGTAGGTCCTCCTTAAATGTGGTGCGCAATCCTAATAAGATGGCCAGAAGTGCTTGCGGCCACGGTGTTTCAGGAACGCATTTTGAAGCTGCCATGAGTGTGCAATGTTGTCCGAAACAAAATTGTTTCGCACTTCTGTGCATTGATTTTCATTCGCCAATTGTCAGTGTACAGCTGCACATCATTGGATGTTTTTTGAAGATTGCTTTGAACTATTGTTGTTTTTCGGTCTGCCGTATAGATGATCAAATCATTAGCAAACACTACCAATGATCACGTTGGTGAGACTTTAAAATCTAAGCCCTTCAATAGCTTGCGAATGAATATTGAGAAGAGCAGAGGCGCAGTAACTGTTCCCTGCTGTAGTCCATTCAAGACCTTGAAGTCGCCCGTTGTCGTGAGATTTCCATCAGTAACAGCAATTCATTTCCCGTATAACATATTGCACATCATGGCGACAATGTGTCTGGGGAACCTGTCCTGAAAGAGTTTAAAAACTAGCCCATCTAACCACACCATATTGAAGGCTTTCTCCATATCCATGAGACACGCTCCGACACATTCTCTGTTGTTGAGTTTCCAACAGATGTCTGAGGTTACTTTCGTTATCGCGTGTATTATCAAATGCCTGGCACGAAAAACAAATTAGCAATTCGGCATCAACTAATATTTCTCAATGTGGGCGTTTAATACATTGTCCAGTATCAGTTCAAACACCTTCCTGATGTTTGGCAGCAAGCTGGTTGGGCGATAGCTTTTGGGGCACGAAGATTTGTCACCCCTAACGGGGGCCCTGCGGTCCTGGCTTTGCTCACCGCAGATGGGCGTGGGCGCCAACTCACTGTTTTGGCCTAGGCCCTACACTTGACCGCGCAGTGAGTAAGGCGGTTTGCTAAAGCTTGTTAGATGAACGCAATTTGCACCAAAACGTATAGCGCTACTCGGGGGGTCCCTGTCTCCTCCAGCCAACTCGACACCACTCAAACACCACCAAAGATAAAAAAAAAACCACCACTTTGACGGACTCCCGCGCGCGATATTACCCCGAACCAACCGTTACACTTCCTGTAAAGAACAGTGTCTGAAATTTTTCATGTGAATACAGTTTAAGAGAAAAACAAAAAAAATTTCACTTTCTTTGACATTTGATAAAGCAAATAAATAAGCAAAAAAATAATATTTCTTTTTTTTTACAAAAACAACTCTTACTATTCCTTTTGACAAACCTATCTACGAAGGAGGCCTCCTGGTAGGGTTCCCGTCGTCGACTGCACGGCGAAAAAGATCCTGCGCTGCGATGGCGTATTGATGGGAGATATCCTCCTCCCTTCGTATTCCTTTCCTTTGTTTCCTCCTTTTTTTCCCTCTTCCGATTTCCTTATAAACTTCCGCTTTCCAATTACTTTGAAACGTTTCTTCCGATTACCTTTAAACTTTTCTTCCGATTACTTTTAACGCCCACTTTTGTTTTAAACACTTTTCTTTTCGCCTTCTCACTCCACGTGCTGATCACCAAAAAAAGAGGGCTTTTACCTTGTCCCTCGCCCTTTTATCAGCTCGCTCCCAACGGAGCACCGCTAATTTCGGAGTGAACCTTATATTTCTCCCTTTCCTTGCCGAAATTGTAGCCCGGTTCGTGCGATTGGGCAATTCCATCGCAAGTTTTCACCACACTTCAACTGGTGTTTCCGAAATTCAGAGTCGTAGATATTGTTTTCGGAATTGTCACTGTGACGGACATTTGACGTTTTCAAAGTATAAACATAATGTTGTTTTGTTTATGTTTGGTGCGGTGTGGTGGCTGGCGGTTACTCGAATTTTGGATGGATCACTGAGGATTATCAGATAAGTAGCACTTTTATACTTTATCCCTTGGACAAGACACTTTGTGTTCCTTTTTCTTTCTTTTCCAGGTATCCAAATTTCCTGGTGAATATAATCTTCGACATTCAGCGGTGTTGTTAGATCCGTTGTAGTTTTGCGGACGCTGCATCTTTTGGGGCTGGATATCTTAGGCATCGCTTATTTCATCCATCAAAACTTTTATTAGCTGACGTAAATGCTTGCTGATGGCAGGAGCAAGGATTGAAGGTTTAGTTATTGTGGCACAAAAGAAATCAACTTGAACTGTTGCTGGTAGTGATGGCAATTTGATGTTTTTTTATGTATGAACAGCCAATTTGCAAGTCCATTGTTGGCTGAATCAATATATTCTTGTATTACAGTCATCACAGTCTCGGTCAAGTTGCCACAAATAGCGTCCTTTCGATGTTTCATACATTCCAAGCACTCTGGGTCATAGACATCTGAATTATCTTGTAGTTGCGTCACAAAAACAACAAAAGTCGATTGTACAGCAATACATCGGTTGCAATTACCAATCCATTGGTATTATGTTTTGAGATTTCAATGCTAGTATTTGCCCAATTAACATGACACAGTTGTGAGCTCTGATCACGCGGGCAGATATCACTTACACCGCAGAGTGGCGATACGGCTACTGTATTGTCATCGAGAGATGGAGGATTGACTGAGAAAGCACCATCCATGTACCGAACTCGGCGGAATCGTGGTGGTTAAAATACCAGTAAATCCGGGAATAAACAGGCGCATAAGAGAGCTTGGAGGACGTCTTCACGGCTTGTGAATTGTGAGACTATGACTTTTTTTCCATCGTTGGTACGTGTTAATGAGATGTGAAGGCGCCCGTTGATGCATTTATGTGCATCTGGTGGTATATGTTTTTGTTGTAATTGCTGTGATAAATTTCCTCATCTTGTCGGTTCCTACGATGATTGCTTCTCACGCATCCTTTTGATTCGTTCTGTCTGCAGTTGTTGATCACAGATGGAGCAACCGTGCAAATACGGCAGTGGTATCGGGAACTTCGTCGAGCCTAACTAAACTAAGTTGAGTTGTATTAATCTAACTTAAGGAAATTTAAAATCTACTCTATTATAAACATTAACATTAGAATTGATTATTTTTCTAACCTTACTGAAACTATGTACAATACATAAGTTCCCTATCCCAGTTTGGCTCGAGGATGCATCCTTGGGAACACGTTTCCCGGTGGTGGTGTTAAAGTGGTGGTTCAGTTGGCTACCGTCTCAAATTCCTCGTAACAGATTATTTTCCTTTCTTCAAGATCAGAAATACCTTGGCCTTGTTCCACTCATTTGGGAAATATGATTGCTCAACATGAACAATATGCAATAATTCCTAATAACAACCTCGGGCAAATATCGGAGAACTATATTTGGTATAACATACCGTCAGTACCACATGATTTTTTGTTGTTTATCCTGCAGTATGTGAAACACAAGTCTTCATAGCTGAGGTCAGATTTCAATGTTTCATTGAAATGAAGAATTGATTGGCCGTTCAGGTTTGATTTGAAGTTGAAAACATTTGCTTCAACGAACTCTGAAAATAGTTCATTCCCTCTCTCAGGGTTTGGTAGATGATCCAACTCAAAATGTGTTCCAATCAGGGTAAGTTTCTGCAATCCATCACATATAATCCTGTTTCCATTTCCATCCGGAGTCGTACTATCAATTTCGATACCAGCCCTATCGAGAAGATTTATCTCATCACTATCGACTTCAAGATTCAATACCTTCGCTCGAGACTTCTTGTGGAATATGCTATTCACTTTCACAAAAACGTCATCTGGGTCCTGTGGGCTAATATCCCTCAGTTTTTCCGCCCAGTGATTGTTGACCTCACTCCTGAGGTATGAACGGATTAAGTTCCAGACATTCTTCAGGTGTAATTTCAGCAAATTCAAGGAGGGATGGTTGTAGTCCAAAAATCGCCGATAAATATTGTTGAGGCGTTTGAGAAGAAGGCTTTTCAATTTTTTCAACCTTAAAATGGTCGGTTGTTTCATATCCTTCCATATTGTTTCGATGTTTAATCTTTGGAACTACTTTCCCAATCGTTTCCAACGTCAGCTTCTTTAACTTTGACAAATAGAGATCTATTTCATCGTTAGTTAGATTCCTGTCATCAGGAACCATTGAGCAAGCATTGCCATCATCAGAAGGACTACATTGCTTCTGGTACTCCCGATTAAACTTCTTTTGAAACTTTCCCCATTCTGTTTTTTTTAAATTCAACCGAAGATTTTCATGTTGAACTGGAATGAGGAAGAGGTCACCCCTTTGATGATTGATTTGCATCATGTTTGCTTATGGTTGCTATCGTAAGGAAGCACCTACAGTTCCCGTTGAGGACTATTAAAACTGAATTCAAGTCTTGCGTCGGCAATGCAGAGGTCCAAATATGAATTTGTCCTAGGGTATGTTGGGAACTCCGACCCATATAGATTGCTCCTGTATTCAATTTGGTTCTCCGTTATCCACGAATTCAGGAATACACCCCTGGGATTTTTGGTGGCGTTCAGCCATGCTGTATGCTTGGCGTTCAGGTCGCCAACAAGAATTTAATAACTATGCAGCCAGTTCAATTCGAGTATTTTAAACAAGGAATTGAGCTCCTCCTTGAACTTGAGAACATTTCACCAGTTGCATAGGCAGAGATAACGAAAAGGTTCTCGCCACCTGGCAGTGAAATTTCAACGGACACTTCAAGAGATTCAAAGCTTTTGAATTTGGCTTTATCAATATTTTGGAAACAATAGGGTCTTCTAACCAATATCCTGGTGCCATCTCCCCCATCACCGTTTACCCTATCGTTTCTTACGAATTCAAAATCCATGAATGTCATGGAGTGCCATGTATTGAGGTGGGTTTCAGTGAGAAGGATAATGTCAGGCTTTTGCTTGATAAGGAATTCCAAGAGACAGTCATGTCGATGTAGACTCACAATGGATTTGACGTTGATCAAGATGAGACGAATCCTATCCATAGGAATGTGACTGGATGACAAGTTATTTTGACGCATTTGAAAGAGCTAAATGCTGAAAAACAAATTAAATTTTTGAATCCTGTTTATGGATACTCTCCGGTAAAGAATTTAATTGCTGATAAATTTTAAGAAGCAGTTCATTGTTGCCACTTACATTTTTTATTTTATCGATATTGTCTGCAAATGACACCCCTGGCTTGACGAAGTTGATGCGTGGACTTGAGATTGTGTTGGTGTAAATTTTACCTTTGCCTTGCCTTTACCTCTCGAGATGATGCTGGATGACCAAAGACACCGCAGTTCACGCAATATAGTTCTTATTTTGGCTCCGTCTGAGCCAATTCGCATACGCCGGGAGCATGGGGATCTTTACATTTCACACATCTATATTTCATGGCACGATTGGCAGCCAAATCACCGAATCTTTGGCAACTGTAGCACTGATGGACCTCACTGTTCTGGAGGCGTTACCACCTCACCGCTCGTTAGTTCAAGTACCTTATTTTTTGATGGGCATTTTGACTACTATTGCTCGAAGTCTGGACGAAGTAAAAAGGCAAATTTTTACGCTTGACAATCGAACTCCTAGTTGCAAAGTCGTTAACTGTAATAAATTACTGTGTCCTCTCACAGTCCAGACCCTTCAATAAAAAGGTCTGGTATTTTCGTCTTTAGGAGCGTATGTAAAGTGCGGAACCTCTCCAGAGTTCAATGCGCTTTTTGCTGCCTGAAAATCAACCAATGACTTAGTTCTAATCGTCAGTTTGTCGACATTCCCCCGTTTGATCTCAAAATAGTTTAATTTGTTTTTAGCTGCCAAAAGCCGAAACATATCTTTGCCAATTCGCCCAAATACATTGATTGGTGACTTCTTCGTTCTTTTGATTAACATTGACAGACGGACCCGCAGACAAAACTTTTGGTTTTTTCTCCCTATTTTTAATTTTTAAATATTCGATAAATTCATTATCATGTTTAGTGAAACAATGTTCAGTTTTTGTTACCTTTATACTTTTCAATGTTCATGGAATCGTCTAGCCCAGCTAGCGCTGCAAAATAGTTCGTACTGACGGTTACTCCGCCTGCGCTGAGAACATCTTCTTGATCAGATTCCTGTTGCGGTTTCTTCGATTTTTTGTCTTCGGTCGCCTTT
This sequence comes from Odontomyia ornata, assembly GCA_963969285.1. Lineage (NCBI taxonomy): Eukaryota > Metazoa > Arthropoda > Insecta > Diptera > Stratiomyidae > Odontomyia > Odontomyia ornata. The sequence goes on along the minus strand of OZ017742.1, from coordinate 140,926,058 downwards.
GACTTTACTTTTTTTCTTTCTTGATGGTTTTTTTCCCTTGTTGAACGTTGAACTAGCTCTTCTAGCGACTGAATCCTGAGTCTGAGTTCCTCGTTTTCTCTCATATCTCTCAACCTTGTCATTATATTAGCTTTGACAAGTTGCTCGATTTCGACAACTTGTGTTTTTCTTTTTCTTCATTGTTCTCGAATCTTCGCTTTAATTTATTCTCGCCCGTCATCGTTGACGATGGACATGATCGTTCTATTTGATGGCTGAAGCCATCGGACTCCTCCATCGAGATTTGACTGAATGTTCATAAACCGGAACTTCCCTTGAATGTATTTCCGCTTTTTGATACTTTTTCAGAAAAGAAACTTCAGGTATTCGTATTCGATAATTGGTCGAATAATTCGACGGTGATGATTTTCAATTAAAAAAATTGTTTCAACTAACTTTTGTGAAAAAGTGATTTTTAATATTGACAGGAGCAATTAATAACACGTCTACACGCAACGATGGCTAGACGTAGAATCTCTGGCCAAAATTTCATCGGCTGAATACAAACCCCTTCTGGCTGCTAGAGCATACCGCTACTCACCTTGTTTGTCTTTATGCTCGACTATATTTTCTTGTGCGGTCGCACTCCAACTAAACCGATCAAAGGATCGAACTGCATGGGTTATTGACTCCAGATACTATGACGTTTTGCAACATGGCGTTATTTAATACAAAGGCCAGAAAAATTGTACGGATCATCATGACCCAACCTGGATGACGCTGCGCTAAGCGCAAATCTCTACTCTGAAAAGACTGCATTCATAATCCGAAGTTTTATCCTGGCCTGATAATTCACAACTGCAATTTGTTCTTCAAACCATTATTCGCAGTGAAATCATATAAAATTAAAAAGAGGCACTCCCAATTCGGAAAGGATTGCGATTCGATAACATTTTCTAAAGGGTTTTCCAATTAGAGATGTTATTTTGAATAGCCCGCTATTTCGGTAGATGTCACTTTTAAAGCTGTCATTTTTTGACATTTGACATTAACAAATATGGAACGATACACGCTTCAACAACGCATTGAAATTATTAAAATTCACTACAAAAATGGTGAAAATTTGGCAGAGAACTCGGGACATTTTTGGGTCGTCGAGAAGCACCTTGTCGGACCGCAATACAGAAATTAGTGGAGAAATTCGAGCTGCTGAGACAACTTAGTGATGTGAAGAATAAAACCCGTGCACGTCACTCAAGAACAGCTGAGAATATTGCTGCTGTAGCCGAAAGTGTTGAAGAAAACCATGTCCATTCCTCGTCGTTCTTTGGAATTAGGCATTCCACAAACGTCATAACACCGTATTTTGCATAAAGGTTTGGGTCTTAAGGTTTATAAAATTCAGTTAATACAAGAACTCAAGCCGGTCGATCTTCAACAACAAATGATCCGGAATCCCATCGAAAAATCATCTTGAGTGATGAAGCCCATTTCCACCTCGGTGGCTTCGTCAACAAGCAAAATTGTCGCATCTGGGGCGCGGAAAACCCAAAAGTTATTGTTGAAAAGCCTCTTTATCCTCAACGTGTGACTGTTTGGTGCGATTTATGGTCCGGCGGAGTCATTGGACCTTACTTTTTCGGAAATGAGGCTGGAGTAACAGTTACGGTGAATGGAGTGGGCTATCGAGAGATGATTAATGATTTTTTATGGCCGGAGTTGGACGGTATTGATCTGAACAACGTTTACTTTCACGCTACGTGCCACACAAGCAACGAAACCATCGATCTTTTACGGGAAAAGTTTCCGGACCGTGTTATCTCTCGAAGAGGTGATCACAATTGGCCACCGAGATATTGTGATTTAACACCTTGCGACCTCTTCCTTTGGGGCCAGGTGAAAGAGAAGGTCTACGCCAACGGCCCAGCGTGGATTCAAGACCTCAAAGATGGAATTCGTGAGGCTATCGAGGACCTAGGGCAGTCACTTTGAGATTTGGTTATGTAAAATTTCATGAAAAAGATATGGTCCTGTAAGCGTGGTCGTGGTGGTTATTTGCCTGATATTATTTTTTACTATTAACGGCATACTTTCTTCTTTATCGTGAAATAATTATCCGATCATTTATATTAAAAAATGGCATTTTTCTTTTAATATCAAAATAACACCTCTTATTGGAAAATCCTGTATTTTATTATTGACCATAAGAGATAAGGTTAAACGCTTAGGTTAGGAACATTATGATAGTTTTTGATTGAATTTTACTAGAATTAAGTTACAACATATTAGGTGTAGGATCAAAGTTCACTGTTGTGTTAAAACGTTGCCTTCTTACTCAGGTCCGAAAACGGAAACACCGCGTCACGTCGTGAACTAACCTCTTCGAGTAGCCTAATCAGCGCCACTTAGTGCTATTTACATCAAACACATTTTTTAAAGATTTTTGACAGTACATATGACTGTAGCAGAGCATATCTACTAAATAGCAGCTGCAATTAGAACAAATTTTATTTCTTACGGTACTTATGGAGTAGAGAGAATTGGACTAAAAGTGCGTATGTATGGTAAACAAAACCTTGAATTTGCTTGCAATTTTACCAACACATGGTAAACTTTAATCCATCTTTTACACGTTTATTTATCTCTCTTTTCATTTTGACAGCATCTCGATTACAGTATTAGTTAGTATTTATGCTCTGACTGTAGTTTGAAATTTTATCAGTACTATGTCAACGATTTATTTTAAATATGAGACGTCGAAGACATTAGCGCGCAAATGTATGTATTTCGATCCCGTTTGTATCATTTCAGCTAAATTTCATCTGAGAAATGTCAAATTTGACAATCTCAAAAGTAGTTGTTTATCGGAATTTAGAGCCTTTGAGGAACAAGATAAAACCGGAGTGGACATCCATGTGTACACGTTGTCGCAACTACCCCTGCGACCGCCTGCCTAACTACGTGTCTTTTTCACCTACCCCTGCGACCGTGATTCTAAAGCTAGTTAAGGGAAACCCAATGGGTTGTCACAAGAAAGTAAACAAACGCTTATGCACTCGTAAATATGGTTTTATTGCAAATAACACTTCACAGAACAAGAAAATAGCATTGAATACAAATAAAGCATTATGGCCACTTAGGATAGAAAACACTGTCGTATCGATAACGCATCGATTTCTATCAATAACGCACATTACACTTTTAATTGAGTTCCTCGCTCCGATTTACAATGTCACTCCTTAAAATGTTGTTATCCCTAAACCAGGTGTAATATTACTTTCACTACAGTCAATATGTACCTCCGAGCACGTTCTCGAACCGAAAAAACGACTAAATTCCGAATCGTAACTCATGCGCCAGGTAAATTTCGCGTCCATGTTTAGTCGTCAAATTGACAATCTGGCTCTTGAGAGGAGAAATTGTAGAAATTATTGGAAATGAAATGACAATCATGCTCAGAAGGTGGTCGCATCATTTTCTATGGAGCTTATATGAGCATAGCCTCTCCATTTGTTCCGTTCCTCAAAGTTTAGAGCTACTGATCAGCTGTTTCCGGTACGGGAAGTGACGTCAGGTACGTTAATTGAATTCCTTATGAGCCTGAGTAAGATGGCAACGGTTAAAATTATAAATAATTTTGAAATAGTGTTGGTTCTCTTTCGCTCATTTTTCCAATCAAATCATAATATATGTAATAATCTTAATTAATTTGAATTTGCTATAGTTTTTTTGATAAAATGTGTTTAACTGATAACGTATAAATTTAGAGAGCCATTTGGGCCATTAAGTTTTTGTATTGTTGTTTGGAATTTGTTTTATATTCTTTTAAAATTTATAACGATTAGTATTGAATAAAGCGCTTTTGACTTTGAGCTATGGATCATAGTATACCCACAATATCCACACTCAATCTAGCCTCCGGAAAAATCCGAACACAAGTCGAAGAACGAACCATAAATCTTCGGTAACAGGTAGCAGGTAAATGCTGATGCGACAATTGGCGCAAATATAAACATGTGCTTCGATGAGAGATTTCAGGATTACCAGGTCTCAAAAAATCAAGAACTTTACAGAAAAACAAGTTCGTTCGATGCAATCTTTTAGTTTTTTTGTTGGGATGTGGCAACAGTCCCATATTCTGAAATGCGTAAATGAACACGTGCGTCGGAAATTTTATTTGCTTTATATTTTGTTTTTCGAATACAACAGGCCTCGGCTCAGCTGACCGGCCCCTGGGAAAATTCAGAAAGTGTGAAACACAGGGTAAGTGGAAGGTATGGATACTATATGAATGTACTATGCTATGGACAGTTACAGTACCATAGATATAGAGTACTGGATCCGCAACCGGTCGCGAGAGCCGAAGCGATTAGCAACCTTCGCTAAAGTTGTGGGAAGCTGAGGTTTGAGCTGGTATGTTTTTGCACTTAATTCACTCCAAAACACCTTCAAGTTAACAATTTTTTAATTTTGAAGATCGCCTGTATGAAATCGGCACTTTAGTTCTGTTTTTATTAAAAACTTACGAATTTTCCATCGGCTTTGGCACATGAGTTTTCTCGCCTCTACGAATTTTTTTTGCTTCGACGTTCGAGTTTTCTGTGAGAGTCGTTTGTTGTGTTGTACTCAAACTGTTTTACGAATGATAACGAAGGCGCGATCGTGTGCACGTGAAATGAAATTTTGACGGTGTGCGCGGGTATCAGTGGGGGAAGTGATTCTTTTGAAGAGACGAAAGAAAAAACCTGTCTGGGAACAAAGGGGAAGGAGAAGCAGAGGGAACCATATAGTTGCGAGAGCGGAAGTTATTTATAACTTATTTCTGTGGTAAATTTGCTTCCCACATCGACGAGAACACAGATTCTCGTTGCTCGTCCATTTATTTATATGTCTGTACAGTACCCATTTTGGGATTAATAGCGCTTAAAATGTTCCGTAACAAGCACTATTTTTATTTTTCTTTTATGCTATTTACCTATAGTTCGGGGACTTATTGTCTCCTTCATCAGTGGCGAGCTTCAAAAAAACAAAAATAATGCTTGTTCGGGAAGATTATTAATCTTTCATTTATGGACACTTACAAAGTTATTCCTCAGTTAAGATTTTATGCGAAGATAATTGTTTTCCATTAAAAAAATGGTGAAGGCCCGTTTTATGTCTGTAATTAAGCACATCCTTATACATACCAGTATACCCTCAATAGGATTATTCACCGTATTACCTACGAAATAAGAATAGTTAAGTTAACTTACCTGAACAAAGCTGAAATAAAGTCGGCTTTTTTTATGAATAAATAAAAAGCGAAATTTCGATTCATACTTGAGTTTGTATTTAAGATTATTACTGTCAGGATTAAAATTATACTTCAAAAGAGTAACCTTACATGTTATATCTATGATTTAAAAACGGAATTTTCAATATTCAGATCTTAGTATCTGCTTGTTGTAATGTTACGATTGAAAGGGGGTGCCATTGGATGCGAGCGATTATTAAATCCCTGATTTCCACCACTGCCACCGAAGTCCTCGGAATTCCAATTGCTGCCTCCTCCCATGCCACCGTAGTTACCACCGCCGCTGGGTATTTCTGCAGAATTTTTAGAAAGATCATTTCTTTGATTGTATTGGCTTCTTTTAGGGGTGCTATCGCGCCCGTTGTTGTAGTTACCTGGTGGGTTGTATCCAGAAGACCATGGTCGGTTGCCGCTCAAACCACCACCGAAAGATGGTGTATCGGATCCCCCTCTGTTGAAAGGTATTTGATTGCCACCTCCTCTATTCATGTTGTCTCCGAAATCTAGAGGAGTAACGCCGCTTGGCCGGGAATTACCTCCCATCGGCATAGAATTGCGGTTTGATGGCATATCTTGTTTACTTGAAGGGCACCCAATTCCGCCTTTGCTACGGCTTGATCCGAAACTACTCTGATTGGGGCCACCAACGCTACCTGAATCTCGACCGTAACCTTCATTACCTCCATAGCCACGATTGCCTCTTCCGTAATTACCATTATTTTCAACATCCATTCTTCCGAAGTTAGAGCCACGATTTCCACCACCACCTGATGGCATATTCATTGAGCCTCCACGATTTCCATAATCATTGCCACCGCCTTGGAATCCATCATCTCCATTTCCACCATAATTGTTTGGTGCCATTGATCGATTGAAATCTTGGTTTTGTGCCATCGCATTATTGCCTCCACCAGGCTCACTTCGGTAGTTTCCACTGTGCCATACACCGCCTCGATTTCCTCCGTCGAACTGGCTTGGGTTACGATTAGATTGATTATTACTTTCTGAGAAATTTCCAGGAGGGCCTCCATTTCCTGGGAAATTATCGCGGCTGCCGGAGTGACGAGCTCTATAATCTTCAAAACGATGTATGATCGATGAAAGTTGATCAACTGTACGATTAACTGCGCTTATTTTTCGTGGCTCTATAATGTCAGCTTGAAGCTGACCCTTTAGCTTCTCTTTGACGGTCATAAAGAAAATGTAATAGTCGTTTTCCATCAGTAAACTATCTGGATTGGGGTTACCCTGCAATGTGTAGTAAAAGGTTGAAGGAATTTTATGTCACTACGAAGAAATATTGAAATAATTTAAATTGATTCATCTAGAAGAAAATAATTTTGTTATTTTAGTAATTCACCTATACTTTACCAGATATAACTAATGAAAAATTTTAATGTAGATTTCGAATAATAATTGCCAATGTATCCTATATGAACTTTCATTCGATTTGGCTGAAGTGCTTTTTGGCGCTTGCACAATTAAATATGATTGTAGTTTCTTGTGGTGCAGCATATTTAATTTGCATGTTTTATTTTATCAGCAAATCTATTGTAAATTCCCATTATTTGCTGCATTTATATCCTTTGGATGAAATTTAAACCCCATTTTCAGCAATACATGCATTTGAGTGTGTTCATAAGACGAGATTTGATTGATTGGGTGATCAGCTTATCCATAATTAGCTAATTTTCAAATAAAGGAATAGGCTGCGATAATCGTAGTATACTTAAAATTACTATAGTTGGCTTTCAAGGACATACTGCATATTTCCGGAAAACAATGAAGATTTTGTGTATATTTTTGATAAAATAAACTGATCCAACCACTATTATGGTTCTTTTAAATATTAAGTTAAAAAGTCAGATTAAATACATTGAAGAATAAGGATGTTATGGTTCATATGTTAATATAAAACAATAAGGAAACTGCAGCAAATACAAGAATCAACAGAACCGTATAGGAAGGCTCGAAATCTTTAGGGGAAATTATTTTCAAGTTTATTCATAGCAAATTAGATGGGGACAGAAATTATGAAGCGCTTCCGAGAATGAAAGGTTATTACTTAAAAATTTAGAAAGCGCAAGAAACAACCAAGATCTGACAAACCAGGGATTTCAGCTACCGAGCATTCGAAAATGATTGGGAACGCACTATTCTATTTTGAAAACGACGCCGCACTGAAATCGACGCTATCAGATTCTTCAGCATTCTATTCGATAATTTCCAGCATAAGAAAAGAAAAATCATTGCAAAAGACAACATATATCAAACAAATCGAGTAAGCAGGAGATAGTTCCTACCAGAAGGGCCCTGTAACCATGCTAGGTTTCGAAACAAGTTTTCTGATGACATGAAATTTTTCGTACATTCAAGTCAAGCCAAACTATCTGAGAAGCTGGATCTAGGCTTGACAGGTCAGGCGCGCAACTGAATTGGAAAGGCAGACGAAGACTTATTTGCCCTAGAGAAATTGTAATACGTAACAACATTTACCAGCAGCAATGATGCTTACCGTAAGTCTCTTACATACAATGGCAAAAAACACGCAGATAACGTACTTTCAGAGCCATTTGTGAAAATTTTGAGGAAATCCCTGACGCACATAGAAACTGTTATAAATTGTACAGAGGAAAGTGCAGCTACGGAAACTGAAGAAGTGAGAAGAAGTAGGATTGCTTTCCAAGGAGGGCAGAGTTTACTGGCATAGCAAAATCATTCCGCATAGAAGGAAGTGGCAACCATATGAACGGCAAAGCATATAAGACGGGTATTCAACTGCGCTTCTTACCGATTTAGTCACCAGAAAATGGGGTCTATCTAGATAGGATCTGCTCATACCACGCTTTATAGTGATGTTCAGAACCATTGCTTTGGTGTAGCTAACGGATTGAGGTAAAAGTGAAATTTATCCCAAAAGGTGAGCACAAATGAGACCGCCAGCCTAAAAGCACACAATTTTATGAATTTATAGACCCCAAGTAACCCCTACATTACAATCAACATGTATACAGAATGCAAGGCCTCAATTCGAGGAACAAACAAAAGAATACCGTATGATATCAAAAATCAAAAAGATCTTAATATCGTTATTGACCGGTGCCTATAGATGGGTTCGAGCCTAAACTGTACAAAATCTCAGAGGTTTACTTACAAATAGACGAAAACTAAACCATATGAGCAAATCGAATACACGGATAGCAAACTTGATTGGAACCGACATATCGAAGTAGCATCGCTTAGGACACAGGTGAATTTTGGTCTTGCAGCCCATTCTCTCCAGGCTGTATTTAATGAGGTGTATTGTCAATTGAAGCACATCCTACAAATGCTAATTATGATCCTAGCAAGGTTGATGCAGTCGCAAATAAATGTTATCAAGGTCAGGTCTTCCATGAAAAACCCGATAAGAACTACTTTCGATAAACTTTTTTAATACTCATCTCCATAAACCGGGAAACACCCTTTAAAAACCTTTAAAATGAGATCATTGGCTTAATTAAATAGAAATTTAATATTTGATTTAGCAAATGTTTACAATTTACAACGTTTATTTTCTAGTAAATCATCATTTATGGCATAGCTACAACTCGGGCCTTCGCCTCCAGTAGTACAAGTAGTCGCCTCTAATCGTCACGATTCTGCAGCTTCGTTCGCCAGTTGGAAATCCCACCGTTTATCTCGGTTTCCCAACAGGACGTCTCGGTTACGGTCTACCCTTAAACGTTCGTTTGGGGAGCCTGTGCTCTTCCATTCTATCCACATGTCCTGTTGCTCATTGTAGTTTGCGTAGCTTTACGCATGCGAATACAAGTTGATCGTCATAAAGATTATAGACACGTCGTTGTAACGAAGTCTCGAGTCTGCTCCATGCTTTACTGGGCCTTTTATCCTCCTGACCACTTTGCGTTCGAATACGTCCAAGGCCTTGTCGGTTTGTAAGAGGCTATGTTTCACATCCATACAGCAGCAAAGGTCTTTTAGTGACTTGTGTATGCGAATTTTATTTCCTCTGAAAATATCTGGATCTTAACATAGGAAGGTCTGAGAAGTATTTTATTTCCTCTGAAAATCTCTGGATCGTAACATAGGAAGGTCTGAGAAGTACGCTTTGTTTCCTGAATTTATTCTTTTCCATATTTTATTCTTTTCTGTGTCTTTTCTATTAAAATGGACTCTACAGTATAGGAAGCTATTCACACTTTCCAGGGCGTAGTCTCCTAAGGTCAAATTCTGCCGTACAGGCCTGTTTTTCCTTGTTTGGATCATGAATTTAGTTTTGGTTTCATTGACCAGGAGGTTGACTTTTTCGCGTCTGACTCTAGCCGTATGAACGCTATCTTCGCATCTGGAATTGATCTGGATATAATACAATCGTCGGTATATGCTACTCGTTGCGTGGACTGGTAGAGTAGCGTGCCTGTGATGTCTGCTGCCGTTTTCCTGATCAAAGTTCCAGAGCAATATTGAATATTGCCCTTCCCCTGTTTTAGGTTTGGATTCATTAGAAAGCTTTTAGTCAAACCTCCGTTAACTTTCACCTGCAACTCGGTGTTTAGCATTGTAACCTTGGTCATGCGGATGTTTAGTTGGGGCGCTAAAGTCAGGCATTATTTGGTACAGGATATATCTATCAATACTGCCGTATGCTCGCTTGAAATCAACGAAGAGCTAGTATACATGGAAATTATATTTCCAGCACTTTTCGAGCACCAGTTATACTGAATATATCTGGTCAATCGCAGATCGTCTACTTCGAAAACCACCTTACTATACTTCAATGATATTTTCATAGAAGGGGCTCAGTCTTTGTTCTATGATTTTAGACAGTACTTTATATGATATGCTCAACAGAGCAATCCCTCTGTAATTTTCACAGCATAGCCTGTCTCCCTTTATAGGTAAGGGTCAAATTAAGGTTTTCTGCCAGTCATCTGATAGCTGCTCCTCTGTCCATATCCTTCATATTAACCGATGAAAGAGAATGTGTAGATGTGTTCCTCCGGCTTAGAGCAGTTCTGTCCTTATTCCATCAATTCCAGGATCTTTGTTCTATAAATGCCTACCTGTATCTCTTCTAATGTTGGTAGCGTTGTCAGGAAATCTGTAGTGTAAAGGTGTAAGTTCAAATGTCCGTGAAGGACTGCAACGATGGTCTGCTGCCTCGGCAGAAGAAGGTGTCAGTATCTGCCGAGAATGCCCTTGTCTGGGACGCTTGAATGCGCTGGCAGGCTAGCATTGCGGTATCGTGGGGCGGGTTCATTCCCCCAGCACAAGGACCCACTACAAAGAATTTCGCATTCACGAATTACTGGGGTCGAGAAAAGCAAGGCGACCGAAGTCGCAAAAATCGTAGGCAACTGCACCAGGGGCAACTGACTTGTTCATGGAACAAGAGAAACAAGTAAAAAGAAGTGGAAGCAGGGTAACCTCGTCCTTACCCGGAGAGGTTCATGGCCCACAAATGAGAGGGGCAACCGGGTGGTGATGGAGCCCCCGCGCACCCACCCAACTGGATTAAAATCCATAATTGTTGCAGTGGCCAGGTATTCCTCTTCTGAGTGGAAAACTCATACAACTTAACTTGCATAAGCCTTCCCATCAGAAGAGAAGTACCCCGGTAACCAATTTATGCCATAGAATCATGCAATTCGATTACATAATCATATGTCATAAAGAGGCACCTTGCTCGGGCCACTCAACCCGCGCCGTCACCTGAAACAAAGGAGTCAATATGTACCCGGCGGCTGACTCATGTTTGGTGGTGTGAGCCTGCCACCGTACCGGGTCCTATACCCGGTCAAATCCAACGTAATGCAAAGACCGAAGGGTACGGGGTATTAATTCATTTTATTTTTATTATATTTATAATAAATATATCCCTTTCTTTTTATTCATTATTCTAATCTTTTTTTTTCCTTTATATAATTTATAATTTAAACAATGTTTAAAATTTAATCAATATATGAATATAATAATATTTTTAATAAATTTGTTTTTTTTTAAATTAATATTTTTTCTATTTTCTATTCGATCTATATTTATAAAAAAATTCTTTAAAATTTAATCAATATATTAATATAATAATATTTTTAATAAATTTGTTTTGTTTTTAATTAATATTTTTTCTATTTTCTATTCTATCTATATTTATAAAAAAAATTTATTAAAAATATTATTATATTAATATATTGATTAAATTTTAAACATTGTTTAAATTATAAATTATATAAAGGAAAAAAAGGAATTAGAATAATGAATAAAAAGGGATATATTTATTATAAATATAATAAAAATAAAATGAATTAATACCCCGTACCCTTCGGTCTTTGCATTACGTTGGATTTGACCGGGTATAGGACCCGGTACGGTGGCAGGCTCACACCACCAAACATGAGTCAGCCGCCGGGTACATATTAACTCTTTTGTTTCAGGTGACGGCGCGGGTTGAGTGGCCCGAGCAAGGTGCCTCTTTATGACATATGATTATGTAATCGAATTGCATGATTCTATGGCATAAATTGGTCACCGGGATACTTCTCTTCTGATGGGAAGGCTTGTGCAAGTTAAGTTGTATGAGTTTTCCACTCAGAAGAGGAATACCTGGCCACTGCAACAATTATGGATTTTAATCCGGTTGGGTGGGTGCGCGGGGGCTCCATCACCACCCGGTTACCCCTCTCTCAGTTGTGGGCCATGAGCCTCTCCGGGTAAGGACGAGATTACCCTGCTTCCACTTCTTTTTACTTGTATCTCTTGTTCCATGAACAAGTCAGTTGCCCCTGGTGCAGTTGCCTACGATTTTTGCGACTTCGGTCGCCTTGCTTTTCTCGACCCCAGAAATTCGTGAATGCGAAATTCTTTGTAGTGGGTCCTTGTGCTGGGGGAATGAACCCGCCCCACGACACCGCAATGCTAGTCTGCCAGCCCATTCACGCGTCCCCAGACAAGGGCATTCTCGGCAGATACTGACACCTTCTTCTGCCGAGGCAGCAGACCATCGCTGGAGTCCTTTACGGACATTTGAACTTACACCTTTACACTACAAATGGCGCCCAACGTGGGGCCCGAAATGCCCGGCTGTATCATCAGTCGTGAGCACGAGACAGTCCATCGTCTCTAGGTGTCCCTACAAGGTGTCAAGACTATTGGCGAGTAGGTAACTACCGAGGGCTTTTGCACTAATCGTGCCCCAGCAACTTAGTAACTTCCGGACGTGTGTTGTCTTTGGACATCAATATTGTTTGGTCCTGCTTCTGATTTATACTTTGGTGGTTTACCACCATTGTATGACTAGTAAGGCCGAATGATATTAGAGTCCCTATTTGTATTCGGAAGTTATTATTTCAACATCTATTTTGCAGAGGATTCTGATCTGCTCCCCAAACCAAGTGGTGCCTGAGTGTCTTACACTACATGGATCTTGATTTCATGTGTTTGGCTGATTAGCTAATCCATGACTATCCATGACAAGACACGCGCTGCTTGTGGGTCAGAATTCAACCCTGGGCTGACAAGTCGTAACTTGTAAAAACTTGCGGATGAGGGAGCACTTCTGAACCCTGATTCTCATGGTGCCGCAAGAGAGTAGTCCCTGAGACGCTTCAGGAGGAGTGTGCCATTGGTGTCCGTACTTGGGAAGATCGGAATGGAAAGACCGAATTTTCAATGATAAATATCTACTAGATTTCAACTAAAACAAGAATAAAATCTTTATAATGGACAATAGGATTAGATAGCTTTGAAAAAAAGACATGTAACTGACTTCTAGTAAGAGTATTCCAACGGCAAAGAATATGTCACTTAATTTTTGTCTTTTGGTGAAATTTCCATCAATGAAATCGCTTTCAAAAGATTATCCATTACATCCGGATGATTTTTCAATGAGCTCCACTCAGGACTGTTCGTTACTTTTGAGAGATTCAAAATTGTGAAATTTGTGACCGCCTTCTTCAGTGAAGCATCATTAAGACGATCGGGACAGAGTTTAAAAGAAAATTAATGCAGCCTGTATATATCCTTGGATCCCTTAAAGCTCTCTCTTCAAATCCGATTGATTCAATTATTGATATGTTGGCTGTTGCTATTGACGATTTGGCGGCTGATGCCATTATGAGCAATTGTAGTGCCTGGCGTGATTCACTTTCAGATACTTCGGCTTTCAGAGTGAAATACTCGAAAAGAACTTGAATGATTTGTAAATCAATGTCACCATTGCCAACCCATTCCTTTATTAAAACCTCGAGCGCTGCATAATGGCCATATGTTAAATCACATAGAAGTGAACATAAATTCCATTTGTAGTGTAAAGGTGTAAGTTCAAATGTCCGTGAAGGACTGCAGCGATGGTCTGCTGCCTCGGCAGAAGAAGGTGTCAGTATCTGCCGAGAATGCCCTTGTCTGGGGACGCGTGAATGCGCTGGCAGGCTAGCATTGCGGTGTCGTGGGGCGGGTTCATTCCCCCAGCACAAGGCCCCACGTTGGGCGCCAATTTGTGTATCATTCGTCTTGTTCATTAATCGTCTCGAGTAAAAAAAAAAATTTGTAGTGTAAAGGTGTAAGTTCAAATGTCCGTGAAGGACTGCAGCGATGGTCTGCTGCCTCGGCAGAAGAAGGTGTCAGTATCTGCCGAGAATGCCCTTGTCTGGGGACGCTTGAATGCGCTGGCAGGCTAGCATGGCGGTGTCGTGGGGCGGGTTCATTCCCCCAGCACAAGGACCCACTACAAAGAATTTCGCATTCACGAATTACTGGGGTCGAGAAAAGCAAGGCGACCGAAGTCGCAAAAATCGTAGGCAACTGCACCAGGGGCAACTGACTTGTTCATGGAACAAGAGAAACAAGTAAAAAGAAGTGGAAGCAGGGTAACCTCGTCCTTACCCGGAGAGGCTCATGGCCCACAAATGAGAGGGGCAACCGGGTGGTGATGGAGCCCCCGCGCACCCACCCAACCGGATTAAAATCCATAATTGTTGCAGTGGCCAGGTATTCCTCTTCTGAGTGGAAAACTCATACAACTTAACTTGCACAAGCCTTCCCATCAGAAGAGAAGTACCCCGGTGACCAATTTATGCCATAGAATCATGCAATTCGATTACATAATCATATGTCATAAAGAGGCACCTTGCTCGGGCCACTCAACCCGCGCCGTCACCTGAAACAAAGGAGTCAATATGTACCCGGCGGCTGACTCATGTTTGGTGGTGCGAGCCTGCCACCGTACCGAGTCCTATATCCGGTCAAATCCAACGTAATGGAAAGACCGAAGGGTACGGGGTATTAATTCATTTTATTTTTATTATATTTATAATAAATATATCCCTTTCTTTTTATTCATTATTCTAATCTTTTTTTTCCTTTATATAATTTATAATTTAAACAATGTTTAAAATTTAATCAATATATTAATATAATAATATTTTTAATAATTTTTTTTTATAAATATAGATAGAATAGAAAATAGAAAAAATATTAATTAAAAAAAAACAAATTTATTAAAAATATTATTATATTAATATATTGATTAAATTTTAAACATTGTTTAAATTATAAATTATATAAAGGAAAAAAAAAGATTAGAATAATGAATAAACAGAAAGGGATATATTTATTATAAATATAATAAAAATAAAATGAATTAATACCCCGTACCCTTCGGTCTTTGCATTACGTTGGATTTGACCGGGTATAGGACCCGGTACGGTGGAAGGCTCACACCACCAAACATGAACCAGCCACCGGGTACATATTAACTCCTTTGTTTCAGGTGACGGCGCGGGTTGAGTGGCCCGAGCAAGGTGCCTCTTTATGACATATGATTATGTAATCGAATTGCATGATTCTATGGCATGAATTGGTCACCGGGGTACTTCTCTTCTGATGGGAAGGCTTATGCAAGTTAAGTTGTATCAGTTTTCCACTCAGAAGAGGAATACCTGGCCACTGCAACACATCTTTCTCACCCTGGAATGCTTACAGTTTCGGTAGATGTTGTGGATGCTGTGAGATATGTTCGGAAATATTGCTTCCACCTGTTTTTAATATCGATAGTGTTGCTTAATATCGCACCTAGTGCGTCTTTGCAGAAGCTGCTACGTGGTGTGTAGCCCCCTCGAAGCTGCTTAATTGATGCTGGTTTCATTTAGCGTCATATGTTCGTTAATTTGCTCTCTCTTCCGCTTGACGGCCCGTCGTTTCTTCTGTCGATACAGCATTTTGCTTGTTGACGTAGGGTGATGTACTGCTCGCCCGTGTTGATCTTTGGGCGTACATTTCGTGTGCCTGATTTCTGTTTTTAACCGCATCTTGACATTCTTCTTTGAAACAATCATTCTGATCATTTATTGGTCGACATCCTAAGACCTTTTCCGCTGTATCCGTGGTCTCATCTTTGATCATTTTTCAATTCTTTTGAATATCGTTGCTATGTTCTCCCGCCTGCGGGATCGTTTTCAGTGTGTCTTCTAGCGACGACATATATGTGGACTTCACCAAATAGTCATTTTGTATTTTGTTATTAGTAGCTTTGATTGTTTTTGACAAGGAATGCGCGTGTGTCGAGAATACTGATGGCCGCTCGGTTTTCTATGAGAACGCGATCTATTTGCAGCAATTGGGCGATGTCCGCGTTCGTCATGATGCGGGAACTCGGTGGAACTTATGATGCGGATTCTGCCTGCGCAAAGCCTATTAGGCGCTGTCCGTTCGGTAGGCTGTTCCCTCCTGTTGTTCCTCTGTGAGCACACTGCCAGCCAATTTGGGCGTTAAAGTCACTTAGTATACCGAGATTTAAATTTGTAAATGTTCTATTTAGTGGGAATTTTTTAACATGGCGCCGTCTATCAAGTATCAGTTATCAAAATTAAAAATAAAGGTTGCGATACATTTCGGTATACCTGCGACCACCAATTCAACAATATGCAAGAATAGAGTCTAAATTAAGGAAAAGGATTCCACTTTATGGTAATTTAAAGAGAGCCCGGTTCTACGGTTATGAAGATATTAATGCTACGGTTATACAATGTTTCGGAAGTGCCTGAAGAAACAATACGCCGACAAGCGAACACGTAATTAGTCGAAAAAGCAGGACGCGAAGGCTTTTCAAAAAGAAAAAAAGGAAAATAAAACAGCTATTCAGTTTGCACAATCCGTGGGCCATAATGGATTTTTGGCAAATGGAAGATGTCTCAATAAATTTAAAAATAGACTCCTAATTCTTGGAAATTTTGTATGGCTACTACTCGTATGTCTCGAATCGACCGATGGATATTTTTTGTCTTGATGTGCTGCACCCTCATTGGAGCATATTTCAATCGATAGCGCATTTATGATAAAAAGTTAAAAGGATTTTATCAACATTTTTCAGATATATTCTGCTTGAAAACTTTGGAAAAAATTTTTAGCCCCTCATACATACGAGTAAACTGGAAAATTATTGCCTGTTCACAAACTTTGAAAAACGTAGATGCTTTAGTTCTTAAGTATTTTGCTCAAGTTATCTTAAGACCAAAGGATCAAGGTCGTTCATCGATGGCCTGTGCGCTCAAACCATAGCCAATGTTACCTAATCTTCGATTAGGCTGAGGAAAAAAAACAAAAGATATTTTGCAAAAAACAGTTTCGTATTAAAAAAATGTTTTCATTTTATAATTATGTTTGTAAGTGTTCTGAAGAGGTTTATTACGCTATGGAAAATCCCGCTAATTTGATATTCTTTCAAATAATTCTTTTTCGCCTGTAGCAACTACCAGCTATTATCACATTAAAAGATATCCTTATGTAAATCGGACAGAAAACTAAAAAGCCGTTAGTTTTCCACTAGAATTTGTGTTTAATTTGTGAGAAGTGTTTGGAGGTAAAAGTGACTGCTTTGTGAAAGCAAATGATCTTAAATGTTTCCGTGGTTAATTAGATACCTGAACCGTTGCGCGTATCTTATAAAGTTGGATATTAAAGCAACATGGGAAAGTGTAAAGATATATCTTGGGAACAAAAAGCATCGATAACTGCGTTGCATGCGTTCTGGCCGAGAAAGGTGTACGACTCGAACAGACCGAAGAATTATATAGAAAGCCCGTGAAAACCGTTTTTCGGCCGTACGAAATTTGCATCAGGATCTGGAAGCCGAAGGAATATTTATATCGCGGATGACACTCAGGAGACGCTTAAGAGAAGCGAACCAGTAAAAACCCAAAATTAACGGCCAAAATGCGTAAAGCTAGATTGGCATTTGCAAGGAATCTTCAACATTATTCCGTTGAAGATTCCCGAAAGGTTATTATCATATTTTAACAATTTTCTGCTAAATTACTTTTTATGGAATTGTTTGCAGCTACATATAAATGAGTTGCATATTTTGAATAATAATTTTTCTGAAAAATTATTAGCGAAGAAAAATGTTAGAAGAAGCTGGTTTCGACGTGTGCACTAATTCTTCTCAGGCCATCACTCTTAGATGCACACTTGTCGTATAGATTTACATTAAGTTGATGTGAAAAGGGTGAAATGATCCAATTAAAAAAAATTAAAAAAAAAGTTTAGCCAATTTTCTGCTAGTTTTTGGCTTTAGAGCAACATTTTCGAATTTTGATTTTTTTTTCCTCATTTTTCAGATTGTATTTAGCGACGACTGCAGGTTAGAAGCGGTAACAGAAAGTCTCGAGTTCGTTTGGAGAAGGCCACATGAGTGATATAAAGAAGCTTGTGTTATGAGGACCGTCAAGCATCCACCAGCTATTATGATATGGTCTTGCATTTCAGCAGATGGATGTGGATCGCTGTATTTTGTCAACGGGACAATGAATGCTCTCCAGTACTCTGAGGTCAAGGACGACATATTAATTCCATTTCAATTTTTTGAGATGCAGTGTAACCTGCACCACCTTTATGCATGATGGTGCTCCATGTCACCGTGCCCAGTACTGGCGATTCCTCCGATCTGAATCCTATTGAAAATATATAGAGCCTCTTGAAATCGGAAGTTAATGCCTCTACTAATCCCTGTAGATAAATTACAGAAAAATATTTGTAATATATGGGAAAATAGTGACAAAATAAAGGACATGATAAGTGCATTGACAGTATGCCCGCAAAAAGAAAAGCGGTTATTAAATTTAAGGGTGGTCTTACGAAATATTAGTATTTAGACAGAGGTTGTATTGAATTTGTTATTAATAAAAAGTCGAGAAACAACAAAACATTTTTTTTTATTTTTTCGTCGTTTTAAAAAAGAACTTTCAGGAGCAAAAGTATAAATTTTAGCAAAAATCTTAGCGTTCCTAATTTTTTGGTCAGGGACTGTAGTGAATATTTTTGCAGTCGCCGCTAGTTAGCAAGTTGAGTATCTACCAGAAGAGCGTTGGATCAAACCTATGCAGTGGAACCTTTTATCTTAAGCCATTCAGGAATCAAATCAAAGAACAAGTTATAGATGAATTAACACCAGATTTATAGGG
Organism: Odontomyia ornata; assembly: GCA_963969285.1. Taxonomy (NCBI): domain Eukaryota; kingdom Metazoa; phylum Arthropoda; class Insecta; order Diptera; family Stratiomyidae; genus Odontomyia; species Odontomyia ornata. Next base: position 140,907,332 of record OZ017742.1, on the reverse strand, counting down.
TGCAGAGCATTGTCTTTGTGTTTACTTTTATGTTTTTGTTTGTACATATATAACTAACGTAAGCTAAGAAAACTCCAGTAACCTACTAGGAATAGAAAAAGATTTTGCAATTGATTCACTGGTTCTTTTGGAATAATAGGTATTAATGATGGTAGGCTATTCAGGCAAATCAAATTTTTGTTAGACAAATTTCAGTAAACATAGTGATTCCGTAAAAGCTATCAGAATTCAGGATCGAATCTTGGCATAAAATCCAATGCCACAAGGAGCACTCATTTTCGATAAGGCTACCGGGAATTTATCGATTAAGCTAGATGCGATCGGCTTGCTATATGCCAAAGTATAGAAGGAGATATATAGAAACATAGTCAATATTTTATAAACGAATGACAATTCTTATAAGTACCAGTTTGATTTGACTACTGCAAACCATTCTTTCTCCGGTTATTCATTAAGAATTAGTTAAAAGCTGATCGCGTAAACTTCAAAAAATAAAAGTCTGAAGTGTCACTCAGAATAAATGTCATTGACGAAGAAACAAGAAGATGCACTAAAACTGGATACATACCGGACATTTTAATTCATAATTTGTTTATATTCCATTTAAAATGCAACTTTTGCTTTTTAAGATAGATATGTGTTTCGGAGATAAATTGCTACCGGATTGTTTTTTTAATACTTGACACTCAAGAGGGAGCAACTTACTCCCGAAATATATATATATATATATATATATATATATATATATATATATATATATATATATATATATATATATATATATATATATATCTGTTGAAAAAAAAACAAAAGATAGCGTTTCAAATGGAGAATCGACAGATTCAAGAAAGTTTTGAAGCGCTGAGCATGGGAAAATACAACAAATAATTATTTAATTATTTCTTTTTGGGATGTAAAATTTTAGCTAACTAGTTGATATTTGGAAAGTTAAAGAGTATAGGTAGTTTTTATCATTTATGTACATTCGGAAAGGGGAGTATTAGGAAGTTTCATCGGAATCTGTCAAATATGATGGATCGTCTTGCTCAAGCGATACATGCGACCATTAGGTGGGTGATGTAAACAGTCAACTATGAAAACACGAGAAATCGTTTTGCTAATTTCTATAAATATGGTACGATTCTTTGCGTCTTGTATTAGAGCTAGAAGATATCTTACAAAGTACAAATTGGTTCCAACATTTGAAAATTCTAATTTATCATTAATTTATCATTTTAAAATTCTGCTTCTGCGAGACAGACTTATGTAATTACTCGCCATTATTAATAGAAATATGTGTTCTTTGGAACTAGAAATTAAATATTATACTGCACTTTTGATAAGTAGTTCTTGCAGAACGAAGAAAATATCTAAATGATATATAATACTATAAATCAATGCACACACACAAAATCTGCCCCATCATTTCTTTACTTGTCCTTTATATTTGAACTTCCAGAAATATATGCAAACTTCTTCTGAATTATATACTTTTCGGATATCATGAAGCCAAACACAATTTATTTAAAAATATGTTGCAGACTCATAAGTTACATGATCATTGCACTGGCTTCATTGTGAATAGGTATGTTTGTTTCTATTCAATCATTTTATTGAGTGGAAACTCATCATGCTTGCTTTTCTTCATATGTAAAAGATAACATATCTTTAGCTCCTGATATGCAGCTTAGTGGCGTTCTATCATTAGTTTCGTGTAAATTTAGGCATGCCACTTGTGTTTCCGCCTCTTTTTGCGTGATACTTTTCATATTATTTTATTTACATTCTTGCGTATTCGGAAAATACTTTACTCTTGGTATTACTTTCAGTTAAACATTTGTCATTAGCTTAACCTGAAGCTTGTCTCTTTAAATGTCATTTTTTCTCCTGCTGAGAATATCCGAAGAATAAGGTAATTCGGATTTTTTCTTATTTACGAATTACCGGTGAAATAAGAGTAAATAAACTTTACTATGATCATCAATTTCCATTAAAAATCAGCAAAATATTCAATAACCTATAATAACGAAAAATGTCATTTACAAAGTTTTTATATACCTTTTCAGTGAGGACAGCACGACTCAGCAATTGAACGGCCTGAGGACCTAAACTTCCCAAATAGTCTTCAATAGCAGCAACAAGACGCATCACGCTGCACACGGTAACTGGTCCCTCGTCATGCCGAGACCTCTTTGATGAACGCGGTTGACTCGGTGTCCGAGACCTGCGACGTCCATGCCGTGATCTTGGTGATACTGATCTCCTTCTTAGCGATGAACGACGCTTGTGTCGAACAGGACTTGGTGATCGAACATCATACGACAAGTTCAATTTGCGTTTTGTCTCAAATTTATGACGTACTATTTCCTTAGCATGCAATTCTGACAAACGCTTCTCCCAATAAGGGATCCACTCATTATTGAAATCATAGTTGTGAGGATCAACTCCATCTGAAATGCATACAAATATATTAATAATGTGAACTCAAATTGGTACCTGAATAATATTTTGGGTTCGTAGAAACCATTTCCCGAAAGACTCTATTACATAACAATGTAATTCGTCATCAGCACGGATTTTACCTGAAGTTTTCAACCTTAATGTTAGATTAAATGCAAAACGCTTCGCCCCAAATGTGTGCCAATATTAACTTAAGTTGGCTTTTGATAGCACTGTCGTTGGAAAGAGCTAATTTTGCTTAATGCGTTACAGGATCCACTATGCAATCTGAAGTAGCAGCATTTGCAATTTCAAATAAGAAATTGCATTGAATCCAACCTTTTCATGAACACGTTCTTCTCTTTCTTTTTCGATATACTCAAAATTGATTGAATTGACGAATACAACCTTATACAACAGCTAACTTTCCGTTCGTTTTAAAATAAAAGTTTCGTTCCACACAGTGACAAATACAAAAAGAAAGTATACTTGATTATCCTTTCATTTTACCTCTCTCCAATTCATCGGCTCGATTGTGCCAAAATTTTTTCCATTCACTCTTATACTTCGGATGACTTTCCAAATCTTTTCGATATTTCTGATATTTATCCTCCAAATCGTCCAAAATGGCGCCAACCATTCGCCTGTATCTATCCCACACTGGTGGAATGTTCTCAATAATTCTCGCGCTCTTTCTTGTATCTGATGTTAGTCTGCCTGTATCTCTCGCTGCACTTCGCCGTCTTGATCTTGCCTCTTTCTCTTCTTTCTCAAGTTCTTCTGGTTTTTTCGGATCGCCTATTTTCTCATGCGCCTGTTTCAACAATTCTGTTAGCATGTCATCCGTAATTTCAATCGTGTTTTCATCGTAGTGTTTCTTGCTACGAGCTTGTTTCTGATAGGTAAAACGATTGATCTTGAAGTCACGATAGTTGACAAACTTTGGTTGTCTTAACCCTTTTTCTTCTTCTATTTTCTTATAAATAGCACGAATTACTTCGTGAATGTATTTTTGTTGTTGCGATGACAAGGGTGTACTCCAACCCAATTTGCCTTCCTTGATCATATTCCTTAACTTTTTCCAGGTATTTGGGAAATGAAGATCCTATAAGAAATGAGAAAAAATTTAAGGGATATTTTTCACGACTTTTAACCAGTAAGATAGTTTTTTTTTTGTTTTTAATAAAGATCGCCTGATCATGAACCGATGTGTAGAATATATTTTATATAAACCATTCCTGATCGACTATATTTAGACTTCTTACCTTCCAGTTCGATCCTGTTAATCGTCTAAAAATGTAAATTTATCGTGGTTTGAAAAATAATAAATGCTGCATTTAGCAAGCACCTTTTAGTCCTGAAGACTTTCAAAAATTCGTGGAGAATATTAAATATGATTTTAAACAACCAAACATCCTGTTTGTAACGTTACATAACTTTCCTTATTTTAATAGTAAAGAGTAAGCTTAGTGGATAAAAATAACATCATATTAAACTTCGAGTAGAACCTAGAAAATCAGATGGCCCCATTCTTGGAAAGCACATCGAAATGAAAATGGCAAAACAACCGGTTAGGTATGTAACCCGGCGATAAGGAAATGATTAGTTTAGATGAATATCAGGATGCGTTCAAGTAGAAAAATCAGGCATACAGAACATTTGTAAATAGAAGTACCAGGACGATGACAAAGAGTATGAGCGTCTCCGACGCTCATAGATAATTCGAGATAAGAAAGGAAAATGCTATGACGAGCAAATGAAAAATAAAGGTGATCGTATAGCGAGCCTACAACTAGTGGAAATATTAATAGGAGAGCGCAAAATCACGCGACTAGATGAAAGCAAGATTAAGGAAAGATGGGAATCATACTCCATACAATTTTTCTCGCAACCCCAGATCATCGAAGCTAATAGCTATCCTCGTAACTAAAGAAATGCAACTAGCCCCACAGACCTTGCAAAAAGTGACCGTGGTGAAAGACAAGAAACAATAAGAGCAGAGCATCGATGAGATACCGTGCTCCTGAAATATGTCGGCAGCGGCACGCAGAAAGTGATGGCTTCAGAGTTGGAAGGTCAACGGCGGGTCAATTGTTTACGGCCAAGCAGGTGCTTGAAAAATGCATGGAACTCACACAGACGCCTCCGAAATTTTCGTAGATTTTAAGGAAGCACACATTGGCCTGTAATGTGACGCATACGCCCGGGAATCGAAGTGATTCCGATCCCGAACCCTTGCAACCGGCCAGATGGATATGTCCTCGAAGTGCCAGCGGACTTCATCTGTCGTGCGGATATCGTTGCGCAGAAAATATTTTTTTTTGTCCAAATATTTAGATCTGTGGATATAAATATTCGAAATATAGAATTAATCCAAACCCCGGCACATATCCATCTGGAAATGCCCCTCCACCGTGGCCATCGAGAAAACTATGCCACTGGCGACAACTGGAGAGGCACATTGCCGCCATATGGCGTGCCATTCCACACACAGATGTTTTGTCCGATGTGACAACCGGTGATTTTGACAGCCACATGGAGGCGACGGAGAGACCAAAGAACTTTTTGTGGTGATCGATGGTTCGGATCGTGTTTTATGCTGTCTAGAACATTTCAAGTGCTTTTCTGCCTCTTAACGTGCTTTCGTTGATGATCGTTTGTGAGTAGGATTCGGTCGGAGCGAGGCGTACTCAAGAGGGCTGCAAGTGGAACATCAAACACTTGAGAAATTCACCGGAGCATTGCCTCAGGCTGGAGCACGAAGCTCTGTCAAGGTCGGAAAGAAGATCAACAGGCAAATTATGAAAGAGGTTAGTTTAGTTAATAAAGAATTAGAAAGGTTAGCAATATTTTGTCTGGTCTGCAGCGGAAGGCAGTGTGAACTGTATCGGAACCAGTAGACGTTGATTTGACGAGCAGCTTGGATTCAGTCGATAGGTTATTTCACTCAATAAAAAGCCAAAGTGGATCGGCATTGAACGGAATTGACGACAGGAAATTGTTCACAGAACTTGACGCCAAAAGTGGGGACTTAATCCGCGAGTGGAATAAGGTCCTGCGAATTCATCGCTCAAGCACAGACAGTATTAGTTCACAATTACCCGCACGTGCAACTCGCCTGCTCAACAGGTCCCGCGTGCAACAGAGCACGCTCAGCAATACCGGGTCAGATAGTCCTAGATCAATAGATAGTCTTCCCCACAAACATCTCCGTTCATCGCTGACGGGCAAGGATATAGTCAGCTCGTCAGACGATCTCCTGTTTATAGATAAATCTTTTAGGAATGCAATGATTCAAGATGTCCAATATTTTAAGAAACATTTGACACGTCTCCGAAGGATTTTACAAGATTCGGAAACTCTCAACCCATTCGAGCAGAGTAATGGGAAATTATTCGCATCTTGTGAATTGGACAGTAGTGGTCAATTGACCGCTGATGATAAGGACACAAGTAGCCTGGCTTCGTCAATAACCGATGATCCTAGACAGGAGTTAGCCGATCTACGAAGACAGGTTGTTTACCTTCAGGTATTTGCACGTCGTTTATTTTATTTTTTTATTTTATTCAGAAATAAGTTACTGAATGAAAATAAAACGAACAATTGTTCCTCCGATACCGTATTTCTGAAAATAATGCATATCGTAAACAACATTCTTTCGTACATTTACCAATAATAGCAATTAGTAATTAATTCGATTTGAATCGTACAATTTACGTTTGATTCCATGTTTGGTTTACTTAAGTTTCCAAAAAAACCCAGCCATGCCGTACTAAAGATGATTTTGTTCTGATAGAAAACTCGCATCTGGCATAAATAAACAAACTGTTGAAGCTATGAAGAAAAATTATTTAGTAAAAATAGATAAGAGCAAAAAAAAAAAAAAAAACACACAAGAAAACGCAAACAAACGAATTGGGTAATTTTACACTTTTCTATTTCTATATTCCACCGCTTGTCCATAGTAATGAGTACAGTAAATGATGGTGATACAAAATAACTCGTAGCGTAATAACTTTTGCAAGAAAATGCGTTAGCTAAATCGGACGTTAGTTGAACGATATGAATGATGCGGTCCTGATTTCTATCTAGAACATATGATAATTTTTTTTATAGTTTTCACGTCATTCCTACTTTTAAATCTTGGTGTACGTTGAACAGTGTGCTTTATATCGTTAAAAATATTGCAAGAAATGGAGGGATTGCTTTTTGTCGCAGAGAATGGAAAATCGAATATTTTTTTTCTCACCCCCAATTATTCATGGTTAGTTCAATCGTTTCCAGTAACATTCCCATTAACTTCAAGCAGCGACTGATTGTGAATCAAATCCTCAATTTTAAAACACTATTGCAATAAAAAAATACAAACATTTCAAAAGGCATTAAACATTAAAGTAACTGATAAACAATAATAATAAACTGGCTTGTAAATATTTTGTACTCACCAAATGATTGTTAAAGATCACGCTCAAATATTGTTACACCGCTTCGTATTTTTATATAATATTCGAAGTTAAACGCCGTACAAGGGGGATGAAAAATGGTAAAAGAAGTGGAAAATTCCAGATAAAAAGCAATAAAAAAAAATGAAATCGATTCTTCCGTTTTTTTTCGATACAAAATCTCTTGTATCGTTTCCTGATTGGTTATTAATTATTGTGTACGTAGATAAGTCATCTTGGCTGCTTCCATTTCGCTTCTTGATTTTGACGCACGATTAGATTCGTCACTAATGCGTACTTGCACCACTTAGAAATATTTAATTTACGAAATTGTTGAGAAAACAAAATTTAAATTATTTGAAACCAAACAAGAACAATCAATATTAAATCCACCTAGAAAAATTAAAAATAAATGTTTAATTTGGCGGTTTATTGTAAAACGAACAATTTGTTTGTGTTCGCAAATTTATATTCAAAAATAATAAAAGGTGGAACATAAACTAAGAAACAAGTTGTTAGCGGTTTACCTTAGTATGTAATTGTCTTTAAAAATAATTATTATAACTATTGTCATTATTATTATTATTAAATTATCGCTCGATTCTTGCAAAAAAACACTTTAAATACGTATTAAGGAAATTATACTTTATGTTCCGGTTCTTGAAATAAATGTTAAAAATGAATTGCTAATTTAACTAACGACTTTCCTTTTCAGTGACTCGTTCTTTTTCAGGGGGAACAGAGAGTGTAAGGTAGGTATGCCGTCGCGAGGGTAGGGTTTCGACAAATCCGCTGAGGTCGGTTTCGCGTCGCGCGCGGTACGCGGTACCTTTGATTGTTTTGTCGTTTATTTAGAGTAGGTTTCGTCGGGTTAATTTAAAGTAGCATACTTTTCGGTACCGCGTCGGAAATTCGGGAACGCGAAACGAAAATTAGATTTTTGTACTTTGACTGGTAATGGAAGAAAAATACGGAGTAACGTAAAGTAGGTTTCTTCTCCGTATGATTTTGTTTTCTTTTGATAACGCGTTTCGAAAACGGGCAAGTTCAGGTGGCTGAAAATATTGTAATTGAGCGTAACCCATTCGGAGACCCGCGACCGAAATCCTCTCCGAACTAGCTGGCCGACAAGCAGCCACCGCGTGAATGGGTTACGGTGCACGGATTGGTTGACCTGTTGGTACCATCCGTTGGCACTACTCAGACTTAACGTCTAGAACCGATGAGAGGTCGGTTCCGCGTACGAACGAAAAAGTAGAAAATCATTACAGGCCAATATTCTTGTTTTACCCAGAGCATCAAAAAAAAAATCGTGCGTTTTCATAAGGGTACTCATTGATTCAGAGCTGTAGAAATCACTTCTGCAGAATGCATGTAAACTTAATTTCACACGTTCATAAGATAAACTTGATTTCCTCCCCGGCGAATATTACCTTGACGTGGGGGGGGACTTAGCTTGGTTGCCCGTCATCCAGGCGCGTTGCAAAACCACTAGAAGTACCCGATGGGAAGTAAACTGAAAAATAAACCAAACATGAAAACAAGCAATGCGGATAAAAAATCAGGGATGATATACGAGTACACCCGTAGGTTTGAATGAACCGCGACCTCCTGCTGGCTTCTCTCAGGTAATTTGACCGGAGAGGGCATTCTCCAGAAGTGGAATACGAGGGCAGGCAGTCCAAAAAGTACTTAGTCCCACCGCCCGATGACGCCACTATCACAAGAGGGATTCACTTTCGCCTAATATATTCTCGTAGACGCCTACTGCCAAAACTTAGCTGCATCGGACTCGTAATTTTGTTCACACCGCGTGTGGAAGCGGGCGTGTTCGCGAATTTTAGAAAAATGGAGAAACAGCAATATCGGCCGGTGATTCGATTCTTTTTTTGGGAGGGAAATTTTTGTTTTTCTTTTATTGGCTAAGTATCTATCGGACCGCACTTGTACTTGGCCACTGAAGAGCCTAATGCTGCAAGTTATCGATCTCTTGAAGCGGGAGCATTCATTCAGATAACAAAGTTGCTTCGAATATCCCCTCGGAGCGCGGTGGACGAAGCCAATGGAGAGGGCAGACGAACAACAGGACTCTCAGAAGATAGTAGTAACGCAGGTTGATAGAGACGCATACATCGAACCTAACGTCTAGAAGCCCCCTAGGTCCGATACTCGAGTGTGAGGTATAGACAAAGAGTCTTGAGTACGCAACCAAGGCACAACGAGCCAAAAATTTTGAGCCCGCGATAGTGCACTTTTTTTTTTGTGGTAGGGAGGTGAAGGCATTTACGCCCGCCGAGTCTGGCAGTGTGGGACTCCCATGGAGGATACCTTGGACTACCCACTAAACACCTCCCCTGTCAATCTGAGAACCTAGCCTGGAACCGTTTGACACATTACTTCGGGCCAGGTCTCGTTTTGTTACGCCGTGGGGCGCCTTCAAGCTGGGGAGTCCCTTTCCTAGCGGGAGGGGAGAGGGGAAGAGGAAATGCCAGAAGAGCGATCCCCCAGGACTGCCCGGGCATAATGTGCCACCTGGTTCCATTTGTCAACCGATTTGAGCATCACCGCAACTATATTATCCGGGGTGAGCTCTCCCGTCTCCCTGTAGAGTTCCCTTCGCAGCCTGACCCATTTTGTACACGCAAAAAATGTGTGACAGGCATTGTCCTCCTCTCCTGGGCAAAACCGACAATCGGGAGACCGTGACTTACCAATCTTGTGCAGGTAAGACTGAAAACACCCGTTCCCGCTCAAAAGCTGGGTCAGATAGAAGTCAGTCTCACCATGCCTTCGATTTAGCCACGGTCTCACATCCGGGATGAGGCGCGCAGTCCACCTTCCCTTCGTGCAATTCACCCAAGACTGCTGCCAATCGTCGAGCGAGCGTTGTCTCTCCTCGCAGACAACCATCTCCCTCGCACCCTCGTTTCGGCGCAGGTAAATAGCGCGGCGCTCTCTAGCAAGGAGGGCGACAGTGCTCAGTGCTCCTCTTCTCTGTACCTGTGCCAATCGTTTTCGGTATACCTCCTTGCTGAGAGCGTCGCCCCATACCTCCGCTCCGTACAGTAGCACTGACCCTACAGCACTCATCAAGAGGCGTCTTCTTGATGGGCTGGGTCCCCCTACGTTGGCCATAAGTCGACTCAGGGCCGATATTCCCGAAGCAGCCTTCTCAGCCGTTGCCCTGATTTGCTCAGAGAAACTCATCTTCGAGTCGATCAGTAGCCCCAGGTCTTCACCGCTGGCTTCGATTCGATTTGTATATCTCCAATACTGATCATCCTTACTCTAGGGATTCTCTTTTTTGTCAAGATGACCACTTCGGTTTTCTCCAGTGCTAAACTGAGCCCGCGAGCAGTCATCCAGTCCCTCACTCGGCGCATTAGCATACCTAGCCTAAGTTGCGCTTGTTCAACGGTGCGTCCAGCGACCAGAACCGCAACATCATCCGCATAGCCGACCAAGCGCGACTCATCGGGCATCTCAAGTCTCAGTAGCCCGTCGTAAGACACGTTCCACAGGTCCGGACCAAGGATAGATCCCTGGGCAACACCCGATGTAATTTCCATCCTTCGTTGGCCCTGTGTCGTGTCGTAGAGCAGGCTTCGGTCCTTTAGGTAGTTCCTCAAAAGCCGCATTAGATATTCTGGAACTTGAAAAGAGTTTTCCAGCGTGTCCAGAATATCCACCCATCTAGCGGAGTTGAAGGCATTCCTGACGTCGAGTGTCACCAACAGGACGATCCGTCGCTTGGTGCGACTATATGCCTCTGCCTTTTGGACCGCGTTCACCACCTCTGCAATCGCATCAATGGTAGAACGTCCTGCTCTAAAGCCGTACTGCCGAGGAGCTAGGTCCCCAGCAGCACGAATCGCGTCAGTGAGTCTTCCCTTGACGAGTTTCTCTAGCACTTTCCCAGCCGTGTCTAGCATGCATAACGGGCGGTATGCAGACGGCGATTCGGGATTTCCCTTCCCCTTGCTGATCAGCACGAGCCTCGCCACCTTCCATCGTACCGGGAAAACCCCGTCCCGTAGGCAAGCGTTGAATGTGCTGAGCAGCAAGTCAGGACAATGGTGGTAGACGAGCCGCAACACCTCAGCTGGAACACCATCTGGACCTGGAGCCTCCCTCGCTTTCAAGGAGAGGACTGCCTCCTCCAGTTCCAGCTGTGTGAAGAGTGGGCACTCTACTGCTGTTTCACTATGGACAGCGTCAACACGGACGGGATGGGCGGGGAAGAGTCCCCGCACTATCGCGTCCATCTTTTCCGCGTCATGTATACAAGGCTTCCGTAGGGCACCAAGTTTCCCCATGACCAGCTTGTAGCCAAGGCCCCACGGATCCTTGTTCACATTGTCCACTGGGTCTTGCCAGCAGCGAGCCTTGCTACTGTTGATCAGTTTGCGAAAGCATTTCCTGGCCGACTTATATGCTGCCACCTGGTTGCTTGCCTCGTCACGGTTCCGCGCCCGTTGAGCCTCACGCCGAAGCTTGTGACACTCCCTTCGCTTTTCAGCGATTTCAGTTGACCACCAGTACACTGGGGGCTTGCCGTGCCGGGGTCTTCGACGGGGCATAGAAGCACACCACGTCTTCAGCTGCCAGTTCTTCCGTCCCCTCCGAAGCTCCCTGCAGCGGCTCACCTGCTGTGAGAGCCTTGACGAATCTCTCGACGTCCATCCTTCCGATGTTCCATCCAGTTGTGGGAGGCCGAGAGCACGGACGTCGGGAGACAGCATTACTTATCTCAAGCAGAATGCACTGATGATCACTGGCTGAGTAGTCCTCTAATACTTTCCAGTTTTGTATCCTTCGTACTAAGGACTCCGAGGCGAATGTCACGTCCGGTATGGTTCCCTCACAGCCAATACGGCGGAAAGTCGGCGTATTTCCGGAGTTTAGTACGACGAGGGCCGTCCTGGCCGCCATTTCCAGGATTCGTTTTCCCCGCGGATCCGTCTGAGGCATGCCCCATTCGATTGCTTTAGCGTTGAAGTCGCCCCCAACGAGCACTTTGTCCTCTGCGTTCGAGACAGCGCCCTCCAAAGCATTAAGCTTGGCTTGGAAAGATGATATCGACTCGTTAGGCGTTAGGTACACACTAAAGAAGGTGATCCCTGAGCACCGAACCCACACGAAACCATCCCCCCGTCCACAACTCTCCGCTTGAAAGTCACTGTTCCGAACCCAGATGGCGGCAGTACCAGTTTCATCAGAATACCATAATGCAGGACTTTTACTATGGTGTTGCTCACTCAGCAGCAAGAAGTCGGCTTTCATGTCCCTCGCAAACTGCTCAAGCAGATTTTGGGCAGTTGAACTGCGGTGTAGGTTTAGCTGCAGGATGCGGGTCATCGAAGCTCTGATTTTGCCTTGGCTAGGGCTTTCTGGAACACCCGGCATTTTCCTGATCCCAAGACGTGTCGAAAAACAGGTTTTGGATCAGCATCCTTGCAAAGAATACAGTGTGCCTCCTTCGTACACTCTTTTCTTTTATGTCCCATTTCACCGCATTTGTAACATAGGGAACTCCTATCGGGTCCTTTGCATACTTGTGTGTAGTGCTGCGACATCGATATCGATATTTTTAGAATATCGATGTTTTAGTAAAAATATCGATTTTTTTACATCGATGTTAGACTTCCGATGTTTTATCCTACATCGATATTTCTACACGATATATCGGCTCGATGTTTATGCCAACTTCCAAAAATAGAATTCGCTGAATTTGCTCGACCGACGTCGACGGTCAACATAATGTTTTTGTGTTGGTGTGCGTTTGGCCGTTGGCTTGAAGCTTGGATTGGATTGAACCGGTTAAAACGCGTTTTTTCTTCGTTACCAACCCAACTAATTACCATAGCATAGCAATTTCGTTTCGACGACAGTCTTTGTTTAGTATACATTTGTCATATATGTTTTGATGGGCTTCGGTTCGACAAAAGTTTTCGTTTAGAATGCTAACAGTAATGAATTTGGCCGCGTGTGTTGGTAGTTAACGAGTAGTTTTCTACAGTTCGCGAAGTCCGTACATCCACAAAACTTGTGAGTTTTAATTTTAAAGTAATTTATGTTTGTAGTGCTACGATTTGTATCCGATTTTATTTCCCGAATAAACGAACTCATTGTAAAAGGTGAAATATTTCAGCAGTATTATTGTTGCTAGACCATTGCAGCATTTTTTCGGGATTAGATATATGCTTATTTATTTTTTCACAAAAAGTGCGGCATAGTTTGATGCGAAAATTAATAATTGTCTAAATATATTTGTCGGCTCTTCAAACAATGACATTGTCGAGTTATAAAATAATTGTATGTCATTGTAGTAGATGCATATTAAATTGACTTGTAAGCTTGTTTTGCAATCAAGCGTATATTGAAGAGGAACTAAATATACTGTGTGTATTTTCCAATGTTTAGCGCTTCCAAGCTATCCTTAATTTGTATATTCTCCATTCAAAACTCTATTTGTTTTTATTCGACAGATATATATTTTGGGAGTAAATGTATTTTCCCATATGCATCGCTATCGGATTCGAATTCAATTATATTCTTTTTAAGCTTACACTTAATGCCAAAATACCCATCTGCCGCATAAAAAACAAATAGCGTTTTGAATGCAGAATACACAAATTAAAGATAAATATATTGAACTAAATTTGAAATTCTTAAATTTTATCAGATATCTCAAGATCTTATCTAGTTAACAAAATAATCTATCTATGTGTTAAATGCATATTAAGTTTACTTATAAACATGTTCTGTATTCAATCGTTTATTGAAAAAGAAAGTTAAATATACAAGTTGAGAAATTAAATTTATAATTCTTTTATTTTATGAGAGAACAAAAGATAATTGTCGATAGTTAGTTCGATCTTGTTTTCATTGCAGAAAACTTGAAAATATCGACATCGATGTTTAAAAACATCGATGTTTTTCTTCGATGTTTTTATCGACATCGATGTATCCTAATTTAAACATCGATATTTGCAAATATCGATATTGCTTCGGCGATGTCGCAGCTCTTCTTGTGTGGTGTGACCATAACCAAGGCATTTGAAACATTGAAGAGGCGTTGCTCTTCGTCGTATCCTACATACAACCCACCCTATTCGTACTTTTCCCTTGTTCAGGAATTGTTCGGCGTCCTTTTCGGTCAAGTCAACTATGGCCATGAGTTGTCCCCTGTTGTTTTCTGGTGTCAGTCTCGCTTTGATCCTTCCCACGCTAGGGAACTCCCTTTTGATGGCCTCTTCTACCTCGGCCAGATCCGTCACGCAGTCTATGTCCCGTATTTCGATCGTTGCCATCGGCTCGAGCGGGGCTATAGTTGCGCTTTTGCCGAGGACTTTCTTTACTGCGTCACAGAATGCTTCTTTATTTCCGGCCTCTGCTCCGAATTCGACCAGTATGTGGCCCAACCGCGTTGGTCGTACTACTTTAATGGTAGTATTGGTGTCTTCGGGCCTTACGTTTCCCCTGATGTCCCGCAGCACCTCCGCGTAGGATCGGCCATCTTGGGGCTTTACAAGCAGTGCCTGCTGCCGGGGTCTTCGTCGGGGCTTCTGCCTCTCCTGTTTTGCATCAGGTCCTTTTTCTAATTGGGCGTCCGTGCGAATTTTATTTTCTGGCTTTTTTTGAAGGAGTTTCTTTGCGGCTTTCTTCGCTCCTTTTGTAAGCACTGTCTCGAACCCCTGATCTGGTGCTCCACGCCCGTCAAGTGCCTCTTCCTTCCTTCTTTTATCCCGACCTCCTTCGATTGGGCTAGACGCCATTATTTTATTGACTTTTAATGATGGAGCTATCTGCATGTCGCCTTTAGATTTTGCCCCAAGCGCCTCTTTAGCCTTCTGTTCATCTTCGGCCCTTAACCAGCTCCTCCGATAGTACCCTATGCGATCTAGGAGCTCCTCTAGTTCAAGGAGCCCTTCCTTTGCTACTTTGCTAATTTTTGGGGAGTCGCATGCAGCTTGTATTCTTTTCAGAACATCTCCCGCTTTTCGAAGTAGTCTTTCTTCTTCGTATCGCTGGGCCGGAATTGTACCTAGCAACCATCCTTGGGAGAGGTTTTCGCGTTTCGTTTCCGAGTGCAGTACTTCCGCCACATTTTCAACATTGGCGGTACAATCACGCGGTGTCTGGTCACTCTTTGCCGTAATCTCCTCGTTTGCTTCTGGATTTTTCGTTGCAATGTCGGGATTTGTGACCCTTGCATCGGTCGCTTTAGTAACGATCGCAGCGGTGACAGTCGAATTTTCGGTGCTCTTTATGTTATCTTCCACTGCTCGAACATCTGAAGCATCCTGCCGAGTCTCCCGCTTCTCCTTAATAGGACGCTCGGGCGTTCGCATAATTTTTTTGCTGCGCCCAAACGCCGCAGGAATCTCAGTCTGCACCAGACTGTCTGCTGTTCTCCGTTTTTCGTCTACCGTCACTGTCGTCGTGTTAGTCTTCGTTTTTTTCGTGGTTAGTGCAGCTCTCGATGTACTGTTGACATCGTGGCTGCAACTGCTGGTTGCGTCATCGTTGCTATTATTATTTCCTTTTTTGGGTTTTTTTGGGTTTTTTTTGCACTTAGGATTCGAGCAAATCAGTCGCGAGAGTGCGCTGAAGGAGGTGTAGTTGAGGAGGGAACACAAACACAGGTTCCATCAGAGCGTGAATCTCCCAGGAACAATTATATAAACCATAAGAAGGTTGCGTAGGAGTATATGCTGAGGAACTGTCAACAGATCTTCCGCAAAATGTTTCACAGCCAATGCCCCGGAAAATACATACAAACTAATACCGAAAACGATGGCAGTCATTTTCGTTTGCCGGACAAATTGGCAAAAGGCGCAGGTAGTACTAAAAGAAAACTCTGTTGAGACGACCACGAGTGGCCCAATCAAGTCGTAAAGACACCCTGAAAATTTGGCTATTAGGAAGGATGTTCCGACCTCTGACCGCAGAAAGTGGGTAATAGTTACCCACAAAAAGAAGGATTCCACCGAACTACCAACACCCAGTGACTCCAACAAAGGGCGTTCAATAGGTAGAAGAACAAGAGGCAAAGAAGAAGAGCGCGAAATGGAAACAACAAGGGAGAAAACTAGATGCTGACTTAGTTAAACCAACGCAAGGAAAGCTCCTTGGGCGATTTGCCAAAATGAAACTGCGACATTGGTGCGTCGACTACGAAAGACCACTGAAGAAGGGATGCTCTTAGAAATGGAGCACTACAATGATGGCATGAAATTCCAGGGCTCGCGATCCGGATCGCCGGCCAAGAAGACGAGAAACTGGTGACTCCCAGAGACAAAATCGAGCTTCTGGACGTCGATTGCCTTCTAGGCAAAGAGGACATAGCAGCCGCTATTAAACGTGAGGTCGGAGAAGCTCGTGAGGTGAAAACGACCTTCCCCTGAGGTCAATGGAACAGAAGAAACCCGTGGTGAAGATAGAGACTAGCGTTCAAAACCCAAAATCTAGTCGCGTTCGGATAGGAATGGTAAAAGGTCGTGTGATAAGATTGACGGAGGTGGTACGCTGCTACCGATGCTTGGGTTACGACAACACAAAACGTACCTGAAAGAGCCCCGATCGGATTCCCAGCGACTGGAAAATTAGAGCAGTCGACCACTGAGGGCAGCGCGGCTTGGCACCCGTTCATTGCATGTTATGTATGGAACATCATGGCGAGAATAGCGCTAATCATCGAATGGGATCGCGTGCATGTTGTTTTCAGAGTTGCACTAGTTGCCAAGGAACGCTGAGAACAGAGGTCCTTCAACGTAACCTTCAGGGCTGACGACCGCAAACGACGTCCTCATACAGCTCGTCTGCGAATATAAAGGTCATATTGTGCTGATCAGTGCACCCTATAGGAAGAGGGATTCATCTGTTTGGTTCATAAATGCCACGGGATATGCAGCGATTTGTATTGTAGCCATGCAAAAGCCCTGCATAGCCAATGATGGCAACAGTTACGCCCACATATTGGTCACATACGGAAACATCACCTTTGTGAGCTTTTACTTGTACCCGAAAAACTCAATTGAGGATTCTCTCCGTACCATTGACGGCAAAGTCATCGTAGGAGGCGAATTCAAAGCAAGGCCTTTGTAAGTTGGTAATGCCCACTGTCAACTCTCTTGGGCGACACATAGTTGGGATGGCATCCATGTTAGGTTTTTTTGGTGCTGAATACTAGTTCGAAACCTTAATCTCGGAGGCCCGGATTTGGCGAATCAACTCCCGATGTCGCCATAGCATCGCAGAGACTTGCAGCACTCTTCAGTAGTTGGGGTGTGCTTGAAGACAATATAGCGAGTGATCATAATTACATATCCTTCCAAAGCACTGAGAGTAGACAAGGGAGATGCCGTATCCCGTTAAATGGCTAGGCTGGAATGCTACTAAGCCTAACAGAGCCGAGATGGTAGCATCGCTTGTTTCAAGCCCATAACAACTGGAGCTTTCCTGACCCGAGAAACGGTAGAGGTTCCTGCTGACATCATCATGAGGTGGATTCGAAGGACGTGTCAGGCTTTCATGTCCCAAGTTTCCTGCGCATCTAGCAAGGGCAGACACTCCTCTTATTATAGAATGACCGGATATAATGACTCATGATGCATTAAGCTGAGGTTGAGGACACCCTAAATGCCAAAGTCGTCTGAAAACGTAATAAAAGCAACATGGAATGGTGATCTTAGAAATCACTCTTTTTACCTCAGAGTAAACGATAAAAACAAAGAAGTCAAATTATTGAAAAGATTGGAAAATGAAATTAGAAAAATAAAATACTAGTGATTTTGCAGGGCTATTAGCAATTGATGAATACCTATCCACGGTGGTACGATACGACACGCTCCAGCGAGGGCTCACTGTGATACCGCAAATAAGTGAAGCATCCTGGAATCTGAACAAATTAAGAAAATTCTCCGCATCCGCCAATGATACTTCGGCTAGGTCGCCGAAGAAGTAAAAGCCAAGCATTGTCCTTCTTGTGAGGGCTTGACATTCGAATAAGAGGTGTATGCTACTCCTTTTCTCATATACAGCTTCGGTCGAAATCATTGTAACGGATACCCATCGCCACCGTATGCCTACCAAATGGACAATGCTCGGTTAATACTGACATCAATGTGCGAAATTTCCTGGTGCAACCGATGTCAAAAGTTGTCCACAACTGTCTTGGAATCGCATAAAAAGTTTCGTCTACCTAGGATTTTATCGTGATATTTAAGGATTTTTGCCTAATGGCCAGCTTAACTGAAGCACTAGAAATACAATCGGAAAACTATAAGATACCACTGCAAAAGCGTACCTGCTTTTGCCAGATCATTGAGGACAAATTTCGAGGAAGTGCAAATATAGAGATACATAAGGACAATGATTGGTTACTGTGCTTTTCAGAAACTGATGACTAGATCGTTAGGTGTGCTGATCTATACATTCCACTCTACCAACTGGGAATAGTCTTACCGCAGTTCACGTGCAGGCAGAAATTAGAAAAGTGTAAAAACCGGCTTGCCTGTAAGTTACGGATACATTGAGAAACGCAATCTCACTAACGGTTACTGACTAGAAAATGCCAACCCAAGAAGCCACCAGCATTCTTGATAGCCGTTTACTATACATTGAAACAATTAAAACCCCCTATGGAAAAAGATGAACTACGTAAGCCAAGCGATCGGTCGGTATGTCGCCGCCAGACGAAGCACTGAAAATAGCTCCGCACTTGGGAGAAAGCAGCGACGATATCAAAACAAAAGATGTGGAGCAGCTCCTAACCGAGTGAACGCGAATGATTGGCGGGCGCTGTGAAAACTACAAAAGAATCGCTCCTTGAGCACATCCTACGAGTGACAGAAATTTGAAGCCCTTCTATGAAAATATAAGCCGATAATTACAAGGTGGTTTTCAAAGCAGATAATTTAAAATTGATGAAAAAGGAGCTTGATAAGTGTGGGAATATAAAATTGATCTACACGATTTTTGCAGACTTCAAACAAACTACGTCAGAAACGAACTGTAGAAAGAAATTTATGCTTTAATTCGGCTTACGCTTGCTTAAGGCTGATGCTAAACACTGTATCTCAGGTGAAACTGAAAGTTTCTCAACTGAATCAAACCTAAAACAGAGGAATGGGATTACCCCAATAATGATCTAATATTACTCTGGAACACGTCTCTAGGGAGACACTAGTCGACACTTTAACCCACACGACTAGCAGCAACGTCAACATTACAACTAAATCAATTGAAGATACCAAGGAAACCTTTATTCGCTTAAAGTTAAAAGTGAAAAAATCTGCCCCGGATTCAACTAAACCAAACCTAACATAATGCCCCAGACAAGGAAAGTCACACCAGTCCGATAAAGCTTGCCCTTTAAGAATACAATCTTGAAAGTGTAAATAGCTGATGTGATTCGATTCGGTATACACTAAGTCAGAAGCGAAAAAATCGGCTTAGCATTCAATGAAACCCTAACATGGAAAGCGACACGATCCGTTAAAACTAAGCCTTTGGGATTACAATCTTGAAAGTGTAGATAGCTAATGTGATTCAATTCAGAAGAGGAAAACAGAATTATAACAATGCAAATTACAGCCGTAAAAATTCTTCATTTTCAAAACTAACGGTAAATTCTTAGTGTTCTATCTACTAACTACAATTTTTTCATAACCATTAATTTATGGTGGATTCTGTTTGGCCCTTGAAGACTTCTGAATATTCTCTCTTATTTAGTATTTGAAAAATCAGACGTGTTACTTCATTAATATTTCATTCATTGTAGAGCGAAATGTTTCTATCGAATTCATTTGCCGGACGTATTTTTTTCATATGAAAGCACTGCACTTGAAACCACTTGTCCCATAAACTGGCCTGTCCGAAAGAACTCGCAGTATTTTAAATTACTTATCGCTTATCTGTTACAGAATTTAAAATAATTCATATGATTTAACTTTTTTTTTCTATGTTGCCGTCTTTTCACACTATGGGAATATTCTCTTGAAAAAACTCCACTTTTCGATCACGAAAATAATGACAAGCATAATTACTTTTCAAAATGTATGCAAGTATCTTAACGTTGCTTTGATTGGAAGCCGATGTAAGACTTGAATTTCTTTATTTCCATTTATTCTCTAATTAAAGAAGTCAGTTTGGGATTTCTAAATAACCATGTATCGAAATCTTCATGTCCGTAATTAAAAAATGCATAAAAGAAATATGCCAACGTTGAATGGCAATGCTGTTTGTCGACCATTTAAATAAATTATTATTTGACGGTTCTAATAAAATGGAAATTTTTATGAGATTTTATTTAAAGAATGTAACGGAAGGCCTTGTATGTTACATAGTATTCGATAATCTCCTGGAACGTATTTGAAAAAAAAAAAATATTCTCCAAACTTCCTAGCCGAAGCCAAACTAGGTCAGCACATGCCGCTTTCCAGCTTCAACGAAGAAATAATCCTATTCTCATTTTTTCATTATGCGGAGTCTCTATGATATCTATTATGTTGATTTAACCAAAAATTTCAAATAAGAATTATACTTACGATGTAACGATCAATGTGCTTTTGTCCAGCAAAATGAAGCGGTGCGGTTTCCTCTTTACGACATAGCACACAATCATAAACTTCCTTCGCAAATCTTTTCATTTTGTAACCGTAGCTCAAACCAATCATTTCAGCAAACTCGCGCTCAGGGACTATGTCCCTGGTTAAAATTCGATCTAGAAGTCCAGGTGTTACTGGAAAATATTTTAAAATTAATAAAACATATAAGAAAAAATTCATCATTTTTTTCATCTTACTTTCAGTTATTACTTCTCCTGGACAGATGAAAATTGGCGTAAGAGTTTGATCTTCGTCATCGAAAGGTTGTCTAAAAGGTTTCATATGTTTATACTTTGGATCAGTTGGACGCCACCGCAACATTCTTATATGCCTTGCACTTTTTAAATGTTCTTTTAAATCTTTCAAAGTGTAAATGCCCGACTCATAGCATATATGACAATTTATAGGCCACTTTTCATCACTGTATTTTGGACCACGTGATAACAATAGTCCTGTGGAACCATCGAAAAGCTTTAAGGTTGTTTTTTCCATTAGTCTTTTTATTTCTGGATCTTGAATTGCATCGAAATTTCCAATATTTTCTAACGGATCCGGAAATTTTTTAGATGTATCCTCTTCTTCAGCAGCTTCATCTTCACCATCACCATCGCCATCAGCTTCACCATCACCTTCGCCCTCACCACCTTCTTCTCCTTCAGCCTCATCATCAACCTCTTCTTCTCCTCCTTCGCCTTCCGCTTCTTCGCCTTCAACTTGTTCCTCTCCTTCAAGTTGTTCCTCTCCACCTTCGGCTTGTTCGTCATCGCCAGCTTCTGCGTTTTCTTCTTCTTGGCCAGCTTCCTCCTCTCCATTTTCATCTTCTACTTCGACAACATCATCATCAACAGTTTCAGCTTGTTCCTGAGAGAAAGTGAAATTTAAATTGTTTATTACATTTTTTGAAAGGTGATATAGTTAGGACAGTATTCACTTGCTTAGATTGTATATTAATACAAAAAGGGTTTGTAAAAGATAAAAACAGTTCAATAAAATATTTTGCTGGAATATTTCATGACTTTTAAAATTCCGAAAATTGCATGTCAACATTACTTTCCATCAGCTAACAATAAGATATAAACATGTTGGGTACACAGAACTACTCTCATGTCATGTACTTACCCTACGATATGCAGGCATATAGAATGATTTAATTCCAGATAAACTTTAATGATTGCACAACGAATATATTGTTGGTGTAAGACAAAAATCATTGTTACTGCAGTATATTCTGCCAACATTTCGTTGCAATATTGGTAATATCATTGACTAAACCGAATCTTAAATGTCTCTTTGTTATATTATATATTTGGAGAAAATATAATCAAAAGTTCAGTGTCTGATTCGATGGAAAGCCCATGTAGTGAAAAGACCGTGTATGATTGTTGTAATCGGAGAAAATTCAAACGGCTATAACTTTTGTACATTCTATTAAAACTTATAGAATATAAAGACTTTTTAAAGGACTACTTAAATATCTAATTTCATCCAATTTAATCATACTCATAAAGTTTTCCTCTTCTACTCCCCTTATCGACAATGGTTAAGTAATTGCAAGATCTGTTTTGAAAAGATCTCATTCAGACCTTTCATATGACATGGAAACAATTTTTTAAGGGTCACTCCTCTGTATGGGGGGTCCCCCTTAAAACTAAGAAATTTTTGACCCCAAAACTTTTTAGAAGTCATAACTTTCGACATTTCCACAGTTTCCTGGCTGCAGCTTCTATAGTTTCTGAGAGACAGAAGGACGAACGGACGGACCGACAGACATACCGATTTCAATAGGTTTTTGTATTTTAGTACGAAATCCCAAAAAAGGCACGAAGTGTTCGTCGGTATTCAACAGATTGAACAAGTGTTCATTTGTAAAAGAGCTGTTGATAATTGTCGATACAAAACTTTCTGGTGGGATAGTTTTCATCTCATTGTAGTGCGCTCTCGACAGAGCTTTTGGTGGATTGAAACTTCAAAGTAACAGTAAAGGTTCATCATTTAATCTCGATTCAATACTAGTTTCGCGAATTCACTTTACAAGCTGAGTCCGATTTTAAACCTCGTTTACAAGGGTTCGCGAATCTCTCACTGATTAGAATCTTTCAGTGCATCTTGAACATAAAAACGCTTCTTCTTCTTCTTCTTAGAACTACAGCCCCTCTCGGGCCTTTGCTTCCTGCAAATAGCGCCTCCAACTGTCTCGGTCCATTGAACGCGTTCTTCGATTTCGAAATCCGAGCAGCGATAAACTGTGTTCGTCGACCGAGTCAGACCACCGTTTCCTCGGTTTCCCCACTGGTCTCCGGCGTTCAGTTCTCCCAACGAATACCTTTTCGGGTATCTGTTGTTCATCCATAAGATTCATGTGGCCAGCCCATTGCAGCTTCCGCAGTCTTATAATCGTTGAGACCTCCGGTTCGTCAAAAATTTCATGCAGCTCGTGGTTGTATCGAATTCGCCATTGGTCCCCGTCTATCTTCGCTCCGATTATTCGCCTCAGGACCCGTCGCTCAAAGGCGTTTAATATATTTGCGGATGCTTGGTTTAGGGTCCATGTTACGTACCCATAGCATAACACAGGTCTTTCACAGATTTGTTTATTTGGAGCTTTGTTTTCCTGTGTATGCAGCTGGTTTGCAAGATTTCAATACTGAATAAAATATTTTATTTGCGAGCTGTATTCTTCGGCATATTTCGTCTCTTTCATTACTCGATTTCGTTATTTTGGCGCCTAAATACACAAATTCGCCCACATTTTCGATACTACATTCGCTAAATGTGATATTTTGTGTAATTGAGGTATTTTTCCTCGACTGCGTCATGAGCTTTGTTTTATTTTCATTGATTTGTAGCCCTACTAGTTTTGCTTCGCTGTCGAGTTTCAGGAAGAGTTCTTTGGCAGTTGTTAATTACCGGGACAAAATGTTGATGTCGTCCGCATAGGCTACTACTTGGCTCGACTGGTATAGTAATGTACCTCGCGTATCGACCAGTAGCTTCCTTATGACGTACTACAGAGCCAAATTGAACAGCAATGGGGCCAGCCCATCTTCCTGCTTTAGTCCGATATTTGTGTCAAAGGCATCAGTCAGTTGATTATTGATGCGAACTTGGGAGGTCCTCGACGTCATTGTCATTTTGGTAAGACGGATAATTTGGCTGGGATGCCAAAGCAAAGAATTATTTGGTACAGTACGTTTCGATCAATACTGTCGTATGCTTGCTTAAAGTCAACGAAAATTTGGCGTATATGTTGAACTCCCAGCATTTTTCAAGCACCTGCTTGACTGTGAAAAATTGCTCTGTTGTCGATCTGCCTGCTCTAAAACCACCTTGATACTCACCAATAATACTGTTGGCGTATGATCCCATTTTTTTAAAAGATTTTAGAAAATATTTTGTATGCCATACAAAGTAGTGATATGACTCTATAATTTTCGTAGCTTGTCACCTTTTTTGTGGATAGGGAATATAATTGATTGGCTTCACACTTTCAGCATATGTTCTTGTTGCCAAATGTGCATAAGAACGCTACTCTAGCGTAATCTCAGTGTGTTACAGATGCGTGGATACTCGTCATAAGCTCTAACCAAAGTGACAATCAGTCAGGAATATTTTAGCGATAATTTATGATTCGTATAGAGTAATAATAGAATGCGTATCTTGACCAAGGAAACGAAAACATTCATTGGTGAACGAAGATATCAGTCAAAAAGGCCGCAAAATGACGAAGAAACAAGTAAAAGTAGCAGGAGAATCCTCCTGCCGGAAGGGTATTGTAAAATAATTAGAAAATCACCAGCTTCTCAATATCAAAATTTGACTCATACATATATTCCATCTATTAAGCTCGGAAAACGAATGTTTTTTTTTTCTTGTCAAGCCGTCGGGCCTTGCTATATTGAATGCTAGTTTTCCTTGAAACCATAAAATTTTGTTTATTTTGCATATACCGATATTTCGGAAGTCAGTTGCTTCCTTCTTCAGGGCTAACTAATTCTTAAAACAATCAAACAACAGTACTTATACCTACTTTAGTTAACAAAAATCTAATATCTACCTAAACTAATTAGCAATGGTTAATTGGCAAAAAGAAATTATGCCCTAATTGATCCGCTCGTTAATGATCTTATCTTATCTTAACGTTGTAGCCATTTGAAGAGTGATGAATGGGCGTTGCCTTGATCCTGGTTCATCCTATTTAGTTCTTCAAATGGTTACAACATTAAGATAAGATAAGATCATTAACGAGCGGATCAATTAGGACATAATTTCTTTTTGTCAATTAGCCATTGCTAATTAGTTGTTAATTAGTTTAGGTAGATATTAGATTTAAGTTAACTAAAGTAGGTATAAGTACTGTTGTTTGATTTTTTTAAGAATTAGTTAGCACTGAAGAAGGAAGCCACTGACTTCCGAAAAATCGGTATATGCAAAACAAACAAAATTCTATGGTTTCAAGGAAAACTAGTGTTTTTATTTAATTTAAATCAACCATAGCAAAGAGATCCAAACAACTTAGATACTAGATACTATGTTGAATGAGCAGACGCGTTTCGACTCCATTGAGTCGTCTTCAGTGTCGAAAGCATGTGTGGAAGGAAATGAAATAAACAAAATAATTGACTATAATATGTGGTTATTATGTATTTCGATTTGCCGCCAATTTATTTCAAGTGTCCTGACCTTAATGTTTGAGTAGTGATGATGACATATCAATCCTACAAAATATTTCTAAAGTTTTCACCAAAATCCTTGCACATCTGTAGTGTTTTGGTCCCTTGCGAACGTGCATTTACACAATATCACGTGTAATTGTGTTTTAATTAATAAATTTTCTACAACTTAGCTGTTTAGGGTTTTTTTATGAAAACGTTACATCAACAACTTTAGATATTTGGCAAATTTAAGGGTCATCTTTTGATTAAAATATAAATTCGTAAAAAGTACGATTATTAACAAATTTGATGGAGTTTTGACTTTCGAGGCATTTGTTGCCTTTGTACTCATAAATACCTACTTTCATAATTTTTTCAGATTTTTCTGTCGAAATATGTCCAATCGCGAGGGAGGGATATACATTTTTCATATATTTTCCCTTACACTGCATCCCCTCTTTTCAATGCTTCTAGTTTTGTTTTGAAAAGTTCTCATCAAAACCTTTCATTTGAGACACATATTGGCAGCCCTTGTTAAAAAAATTGTTTGAGGGTCTCCCCTTAGGGACAAATATCAATTCTTTAATTGACAAGACGCCAGCTACACGCAAACCAACATATGCACAAATAAAAAACTATTGCTCGCCTCAAAGTGAGCTTCGCCCTTTCTGGGAAGGGGATCATAATTAAGCCAAAAAGCATTGTTGTTCACTAGGAAAAACGCTTGCCGATTTTAAGTCGAGGATAAGACCGCCGAATTGCAAGATTCCTCTCCAACTGCTACGGCCTATTTGCAATGGTGGTGCGATAATTAAAACACCGTCCAATGCTAGCACAACTGCGTTGTACAAAATTAACCAAGGACACCATGCGGGACGAGTATGAGATTACTTAGACAAACATGCGTCAACCAAGTCTGTTCATTCATGGTCTAGAAAACCAGTTTAAAAATGAGTAAATACGAAATAAAATATACGCATTAAGCCCAGATATTGGAGATCAAATGGAGTTTATTCATGCCAGACGGACAAACAACGGAAAACTCATTATTGAGGTGAATGGAAGCATGTATAGAAGATTAGCTAACAGATGCGTCAACATTAATGATGGGTTATATTTTGTGAAAGAAGACTTTAACGATACGAGATGCTTTGTGTGTCAAAAATAAAAGAATAAAACGTCGAAATTCGAAGGGAAACAAATCTGTGAAACGTGAAGGAAAGCATGAGCTTAAGGACTACAAAAGCATACCGGCGAAATGTTACAATTGTATGAGTAGTAATAAGAATGCTGATCATTCATACAGAGCAGGGTACAGAGTTCAAAGTAGGATTTTAATTGCTAGGAGTACTGCCTACAATTTTGACGATGACTGTTAACCACACAAATCAATCATGCAACAAATTACCGAGATTTTATGCCAATATAAGAAGCTTAAGACATAAAGAGGGTATTCAACAAGTACTTACTATTACAAAAGAGTTTTACCATCGAGCAGTACATTCTTTTAGTAGCCTACTGTCAAAGTTTCAGTCAATGTTGAATGTATTGCACGATGGTAAAACTCTTTTGTAATAGCAGCGCCATCGGTACTGGTTGAATGACCCTCGGAAGTTGAGTGATATTCAAATTTATTTGCAGCAAAATCCTAAAACGGGTTTGATTATTCTGAACGAAGTATGGATCTTCCCTGAAGAAACGAAGGGAGGAAGGATTGGAGGCACAGCTATTTATATATAAAAAAAAAATACAATTATTTTCGTGACCAAGACAGTAACATCTGACAAATGTAATTGAAATAACTTACAAAAGTAAAAAGAAAATCGGTACTTACTGCAATCCCACACATCTCAATGCGCATGAGTTTTGCACATTAACAGATACAATACTAAGTTCATCTTCCATATTCATCAAAGGAATAAGAGAAATCCAAGATTTAACAAGTTGGGTAGACAGAACTACGCTCATGTCAGAAGGATTTTGTACTCAACCTACGATATGCAGGCAACAATAATAAATTAACTTAGAAAAACTTTAACGACATCTATAACAAATACATACTCGCTTTAAAAGGAAAACCATGATTACTCCATTTTAACCTGCCACCATTTTGTAGCACTATCACTAACAACCATTGACTAAATGAAATCTTGAAGATGTTTTTATTATTCACTTTATCTGGAAATTAGAAGACCCTATTGAAAGTGTAGTTTCTGGTTCGATTGAAGGCCCGAATGGTAGAAAAACCGTACATTGTCTTCGTTGTACTTTCAAATGGCTATAAATTCTTTGTTGAACTTTCAAATGGTTATAAATTCCGTAATACGATTTAACTTCGTTGAAACTTTCAGACTGTATGGACCTTTCCTCGGACTATTTAAATTTAAATTTAAGGGTACCCATATAAATTCACTGGGAAAAATGTTATATTTACAAACCCTACCATTATTAACAAAGTTGAGTGAGTTAATCTTCTCAGGTATTTGTTATTATTCTACTCATAGAACCTACTACCGTGATTTTGCTGCCTTTAACATGTATATTTTCATCAAGAGTTAATAGCCTGTACTTTCAATGCTGAAGTTGAGGAAAAATAACAAAAATTTACTCAATATTCTCATATAGGGTGATTCATTATGAGGTTTGGTTTTTAAACATAAATAGAAGGCATAAAGTTTCACTCCATAGTACAATTTTTATTGTGAGTCGACAGAACAATCTATGACATTTACTTTTTAAAGATTATCTCGTTTGAATATTGACCGCGACTACACCGTAAATGGTCCATCCTGAGGGTCCAATTTTGGACAACGACCGGTTTGGACCGGTATCTCGCGAATGACACGAGTAACGTTGGCTTCCAAAGCGTCGATTGAAGCTGGCTTATCCCTGAAAACCAGAGGCTTCGTGTAACCCCAAAGAAAATAATCTAAATGTGTGATATCACACGATCTAGGCGGCCAATTTATTGTACTGGTCTAAAACGTGAAAAAAGGTTCTCACCAAAATGATTTCTCAAAAGTCTAGTGTTGCTCTAAGGGCACGAAAAACATTTCTCACAGAACGCTCATTTTCGTAATACAGCTGAACAATTTGGATGCGTTGTTGCGGTGTAAGTCTTTTTTACGTGTTCTAAGTCTTTCCATGATGATTTGTCAAACAGTACTGAATAAAAATTACATTACAGTTTGACAAGAGTCACGCGTGATCTGTCAAAAAAGCCTATTGAAAATTAAACCTCATAATCAATCACCCTTTATGAAGCGGCCGCCATTTTGTTCCACGATTTCTAATATCACTCGCTGAACAGATTCTCAAAGATGTGTATGATATACATTCTTCCTCAAATTTTCATTCAAATCCCAACAAGCCCGTAGTGTCCGAGTCGGTTCGAAGCACGTATTGCTCAATTGTCCAAACCACCGAAACTTCGTTAAATAGTAACCGATCCTGTAATGAATCATGCGACGCCGCTGGCGACCACTACTAACACACTTTGCTGCCAGGTGGCTTGTCATTTCAAGTTGGTTGCGACGAGCGCACATCCCACGTCAATTTTGTCGTGGGATGTCAGGAAGATTTGACAGCCACATGGGAGGAAAGTGTGGAAGTAGTGGCCGTTACTCAGGAAGAAGTCCCGGAGGGTGCCAACAAGCAGCAAAAGGGCTTAGGATTGACAGGAAGAAGAACTCTCCCACAAATAGGTCATCACTGATATCCATCGACTATTCAAAAGTAGTAAAGGTATCAGAAATTGGAATTGGTGTCGGCGAATGCAAAGATTGTTTTTCCGCTTCGAGTTAAAATAACGTTCTGTGATGTTTAGGTTAACCGCGGATATCAGCAATCAATCCATGCAGAGATACGCAAATGCGATGGATGTCCGTATTTGCCTAGATTAAAGTGCCGCATTAAACAACAACCGGACAATACGAATGGGCGATTGCCTGCCGGAATGTATCCCCAATTTGGAGTCAGTAGTTCTTGCTGGGAGCAATAGTCAGGAGTTGAGCGATTTGGAACCACTCACGCACCTTAGAGAGCTGAAGAGCCCAGGTAAAATGACTGCACTGCCATGAGGAATCTTAAATGTCATCAGGCATTTATTTCTAAATTGATTAAACTGCAAATTTTCAATCGAATTATTACTTGTGTCATATCTCTCGTGTTGAAATATGGCTGGCATGTGTAAACGACGTTGAACGGAACAAGGAGCCCCACGATAACCAAGTGATGGAGGATGCCTTGTCGAGGAAGGTGACATAGTTATGGATAAATATATAGAAGGGGTTGGAGGCTAACAAGTAAGTTTTAAGATGACATACCGGCAGTGCCCACGTCAGTAATTTAATGGAATAAGTTCCGGAGCAAGATACGGTTTGCATACAATCTCGCCAGTCATTTCGTGCATAAAATTAAATCTAGTTCTGTAAGCTGTTCCCAAAAGCTAGGGTAGATGATAAGTATTCAAAGAGATGGAGCATCTCAAATCGCATGTGGTGGTGTAAATACCGTTTGATAGAAAGTGACGATAGGATGACAGCAAAGTGAGACTTGTGTAGTGTTTTAAAGATGTTCTATAAAGTCCGTAAAGGACTGCAGCGATGGTCTGCTGCCCCGGCAGAAGAAGATGGAGGTATCTGCCGAGAATGCCCTCGTCTGGAGACGCGTGAATGCGCTGGCAGGCTAGCATTGCGGTGTCGTGGGGCGGGTTCATTTCCCCAGCACGAGGACCCACTACAAAGATATTTCGCATTCACGAATTGGTCGATAGCTCAAAAGGCGACCGAAGTCGCAAGAATTGTAGATAACCTCAACGAGGGAGATGTAACTTGTTACGAGAACAAGTGGAACCTGAAAAGAAAGGCGAACTTGGGGTGACCTCGTCATTACCCAACGAAGTTCATGGCCCACAAATGAAAGAGGGGCAACCGGGTGGTGGTGGAGCCCCTTCATACCCACCCAACCGGAATAAATCCATAGATAGCTTGTTGAAGTGGCCAGGTATTCCTCTTCTGAGTGGAAAACTCATACAACTTGAATTGTATGAACCTTCCCATCAGAAGGGGAGTACCCCGGTGACCAATTTATGTCATAGAATTATACAATTGGATTGCATAAATCTATGCCATAAAAAGGCACTCTGCTTGGGCCACTCAACCCAAAAAGACACCTGAAACAAAAGAAGGACTAATGAGTACCCGGCGGCTGGCTCATGTTTTGAGGTGGGAGCCTGCCACCGTACCGGATCCTATACCCAGTCAGATCCGACGGAATGGAAAGACCAGTTTTACCAATTAACA
Source organism: Odontomyia ornata (assembly GCA_963969285.1). Lineage (NCBI taxonomy): Eukaryota > Metazoa > Arthropoda > Insecta > Diptera > Stratiomyidae > Odontomyia > Odontomyia ornata. The sequence goes on along the minus strand of OZ017742.1, from coordinate 140,876,883 downwards.
ATTCATTTTATTTGAATTAAAATTTTGATTCGCAAATAAAGCATGACAATAAACATTGACAATTAATAATAGGGAAAATTAAGCAAATGGAATTTTCCAGGTTTTGAAATAGTTTACTCAGTTTCTTGTAAGGTTCATACAATGTGTTTATACTCTTCAAACGGATTTGATATGGTATGATTTTTTATTGAACCGAGAATGGCTGCTGTTTTATTTCAATTTTAAGTTGCACCGTTTTCTTGCCTCTTTATTTTTTTGTTTTTGAAAACCCCATAAGAATGTTATTGTATACCCCCCTCTATAAAAATGGGTATCTCTCATACCAATTCATGGATATTTAATGAATTAAATTTTAAAAATTTAATAAAACAAATATATAAAACAAATATATAGAACAAAGAAATTAAAAGGGTACTTACATAACCTTTTCCGACGACGAGCGCTCGTTGACGAAGTGGGGTGAGTAAGTCCTGGAATTGTTTTTGTTTGGTTTTTTTCTCTAATAAAAATCGATATCTGCAAATATATCTCATATAGATTAAGGGCAATCCACTTTCATTTTTTTGACTTTCTATTCCAAATCAATGTTTTTATTTTAAAGGACGGGTTGGCATCTTAATTGACACAATAAACTGTTGTAAACTATTTCAAATTTCGTTAAAATAGCTCTAGATAAATATTGTAGACTTGCAGTTCGATTGGTTTCCATAGGAAGCAATTGTCCAATAATTTAGCATAAATAACTTTCATTTGCATTAAATACTTCACTGTTCAAAACATATCCTATCACAATTCATAAATCAATGAACTGCTACATCCATCTAGTGCTCATTATTGGAAAAATCATGCGCACTGTGTGCAAATCATGTTTATGTCGATTTTTCTAGCATAATAAAATTCCTGCAGAAATTGTAGTATCACTAACTAAATCAGATTTACTACAGTATTCATTTATTTGAGTATTATTCCTAGTATCTTCCTCAAGATTATCTAATTTAGTTGACGTCTTTGCGATTCCTAGTTTTAATTCTTCGATTTGTTTTCGAAGTTGCCTTGCTTTGTTGCGAGATATTGGTAATTCCTGTTTCAGATGAGCAATTGTGTCATTTTCTAACACCGCATCGCCTAAATTGTTCCGAATGAAATCAACAGCATTTTCAGGTTTGGGATCTGGTTGCATGAAAAGTTCCACTATTGCCTTGCAAAGCATTTCCATTACATGCATACGTTCCAAATATTTTCTCTACTCATCTCGTTCCGTCTGCAAGCACATTCCTACCGCACGTATGTGTCTATTTTTTGTTGTGATCTAGCGTGATCTGTTTTTATTGCCGTCCCCGCTTCGGATTTCGAGCTAACACTCGTACACCAAGTATGCACTCACTGACAAATAGAACTCGTTTGACGAGAAACTCGGCAACAGCGCTTGCCCGCCGTTATTTTCCAATCGTACGCACTCTGCTGCGAAATCGTACCAAACTAAATCGAATTGGAGCACCAGCGTGTGTAAACACCTCGCATTTATTTACACTAATCTTAATCGAGTCGTTCCTTGTTATCGTTAATTTAGAACTGTACTCCCAACTAGCATTACCCAAAGACCGCAAATGGTATTAATCAACTGCAATAAGAACCGTAGATTCATCTCTAGATTGCTAACGGAAAACTCGCGCAACTCAATGGAGTAGCCAACAAAATGCCGTTTCTTAAGTGAAGAGGTCAAAAATCAGTCAGGGCTTTTAAATAAATCAATTTAAGCTCTCAAAATCTTTTCAGTAGCTAATTTGCAATAGGGGGCACGAGGGAAAAGGTCAAGATAAATTGCACACTGCAAGCAAACCACGTTCACCCTCCGTCTTACAACCCATGCATGCATTTCATTTCCAACGCAGCTAAATAATGAACTTTCTTTTAATTTTCACCACTTTCACTTTCCATCCGTAAGTTTAAGCACTTCTCCTAACATTCACGGTCCTAGCTAACTCTCTAGTTTCAATCCACTTTCCAAAATTCCAGCAAATATCGGATATTATTTTGCGGCGGATCAATCCAAACTCCCCGACGCGCTTGCTGTGACGATCTTAAGCAGACTGCCCCTTCGACGATTTTCGATCGATGATCCGTACTATCGTGGATCCGCGATGGTGATAATGCACACTCGTTTCGGTTGTTTTTAAAATTTACGTCGTCTTTTGTAGATTCGATTAAGTTATCAATTGAAAGCAATTTTCGTTTATAATGATTAGGCGTAATTAAGTGGAAAAAAAAAATCGGAAGAATTAGACAGGCACACGTTAATTACCGACAAACAAAACAATTTTTAATTAATATTATGGTTGGAATCGGTAAAATTTGACAAATTTTAAGGGGTTTAAATGATACAATGATTTTATCGTTCATATAATTTAAGGGGTTAACCGTTTCGTTCTAAGCATTTGTATACCGCGTTACACCGCAATTCGTTAAATTATATTCAAAAGATATTGTAATAAAATCACTACACATTAAAAATATTAAACAGTTTTAGAATTTCGTTTCCCGGGAGTTAAGTACAAAAGACATTTTCTTGACTTATTTTTCATGCGAGAAAAAAAGAGCGAGTGTTGCGATGGGGAAAGTGACTGAATGGTTACTCATCGTTAAGTTGAGTTTGTGCTGTGTGCCTGTGGCAGCGCTGGCTTTTAGAGCCCTACTCCTCAATTACTACAGGGCAGCTAATTTTCTCGCGATCCCAAGGCAATGCGGATTGCGAAAAAGGAGCTGAAGGATCTTTCTGTGTATCATGGGTTGGCTTCGCGTCGGGACTAGAAATAACGGACAATAAAAGAAAAACACACTTGACAGACGGACGGACTGACTTATGTCTACGTTTGCCCGGAAGTATACAACCCTTGCGCGTTTTTTGAAAATATATGCGGACGGACAAACAGACGTGACTAATTATCTATCGGCGCAGGTCTTTCGCGTGGTATATCCCCACTTCTTTTCCCGATGGATCCGTTATCAGGTAACGGTTAGGTCCCATTACCTTCTTTATGCGACTTTTCAAGAATCGCCTGTCCAGCTTGGCGTTGTAATGCCCCGCGGCGTCACTTTGGCGGAAATTTCGCCGGAAAACTTCATCTCCTTCTTTGAAATTAGCAGATCGTGACCGGAGATTGTACTGCGCTTCATTTGCACTTCCTGCGGCCTTAATCTTCCGTCCGATTTGTTGGCGGAGGTCTCCTAAACGTTCGTGGGGCTCCAGCGCAACGACGGGGTCTCCCAAACACTTTAATTGCCGTAACAGCCGGTATGATTTACCGTGGCAAATCATGTGCTGTCCAAAGGCGGCAAAGTAAGGGGCGACACCGGTGACGGAATGATACGAGGATCGCAGGGCGCATGTGATGGCAGACAATCGCCGATCCCAATCCTTTTGAGATGGGTGGACGTAGGAACGGATCGCGGCCAATAGGGTGCGGTTCAACCGTTCTGATGCGTTGGACTGAGGAGAGTATATGGGCGTCAGTTGGTGTTCAACGCCATACTGCTCAAGTAGGCTCTTAAACTGCCGAGAACGGAACTGTACTCCGTTGTCTGAGTACACGCTCTCTGGAACACCGAACACATGGAATACCCGGTTCTCTAAGAATTTCACGATCGATGGAGTTGTGAATTTACGGATGGGTTCCACCATTGGGAACTTTGAAAGCTGGTCTAGAACGACTATAGCTCCGATGTGTCCCATGGACGACCGAGGATATGGACCGAGTAGATCGATGTATAGACGTTGGAATACGCGTTCTGGGACGTTGAGTTGACCCATAGGAGGTCGAAGAGGCTGGTTGGGCGCTTTGGTGCCTTTACAGGTCTCACAGGCGCTCACGTAGTCTTTGACCTGGGATGCCATTTTAGGCCAAAAGAAGTATTTCTTGAGCCGCCGTAACGTCCGACCGTAACCTCCGTGGGCACTTAAAGGATGGTCATGTGCGCGGAGGATCAGATGTTGTGTCATTTCCTCCGGTACCCAGAGTTTCCAAGACTCTTCTTCCTGCCATGGATCACCAGTGGCGTATTCATTTCGTCTATACACGTAGCCGTCTATTACCTTCAAATCAGGCAGCTGTGGTTGTTGGGTCGCTATGGTTTGCCTCAACTCTTTGTAGCTGTCTGATTCGAAATGTGGGCTGTCCAAATCTATTTCGATGGGGTCCTCGTCATTTATTGTCAGTTCGGCTCCCTCTGGGGAAAACATCCGTGAGAAAGTGTCGGGTACGATGTTCTGGGTCCCTTTCCGATGTTTGATGGAGAACTTGAACCCTTGCATTTTAAGAGCCCATCTGGCTAGGCGTCCATTTAAATCTGCCTGGTTCATCAACCATTGTAGTGACGCGTGGTCCGTGATGATCTCGAATTGGTGGCCCTCGATATAAGCTCGGAATTTCTTCACAGCCATTACCGCTGCCAAACATTCTTGCTCGGAAACAGTATAGTTTCTTTGGGCCGAATTCAGCTTATTGGACATGAAGGCGATGGGAGCTTCCTCTCCTTCGTCGGTCAATTGCACCAGCACGGCTCCTACTCCATGTTGACTTGCGTCACAATGAATGGAGAAGGGCTTCGTGAAGTCGGGGCTGTGCAAGACAGGAGCTGATGTGAGGGCTTGTTTTAGCTCTTCAAATGCCTTTCGGCTGAGTTCGGTCCAAATAAACTTCCCCTTCCGCAACATGTCTGACAGGGGCGCTGAAACTGTGGCATAATTCCGAACAAACCTTCGATACCAACCGCACACACCAAGGAAGCGTCGTAGCTGCTTCACAGTTTTTGGTAAGGGGAACTCATCAATCGCACGAGTTTTGTCTGGATCCGTTTTGATAGTGCCATGTCCTATGACATGTCCTAGGTATCGGACTTCTTTCATGACAAACTTACTTTTCTGCACGTTGATGGTGAGTCCCGCCTTACTGATGTGCAGGGCTACTTCTTGTAGAAGTAGGAGGTGTTGATCGAACGTTTCCGTGATGAGTAACAGATCATCAAGGTACACGAACACTTGGTGTTTCAGGTGAGGTGGGATGACCTTGTCCATCAACCAAGTCATCGTTTGCGGCGCGTTACACAGGCCAAAGGGCATTGTGACGAACTGATATAATGGTCGTCCAGGCACTGTGAAGGCGGTCTTGTCCCTCGAGCCCTCATCGAGTGGAATTTGCCAGAAGGCGTCTTTTAGGTCGAGACTGGTGATATAATTGGCTTTCGGCAGTCTCCCTAGTATTCCATCGATGAGTGGAAGAGGGTACGCGTCCTTGATGGTAACCGCGTTTACCTTACGGGCATCAAGACAGAGGCGGACTTTACCTGGCTTCACCACCAAGGTTACCGGTGATGACCAGGCACTTTGGGACTCCTCTATGACCCCCAACTCGAGCATCCTATCTAGCTCCGCATACACCAATTTCTCCATGGCCGGTGAGATGGCGTAGTGTCTCTGTTTAATCGGTTTACTATCGCCAACGTCGATGGCGTGTGAGACTAGGGTGGTGCGGCCAAGGCCTTGGGTAGCGTAAGATGGGAAAGCAGCGATGGATGCTTCCAGGCGTTGCCGTTGGTTAGGCGTCAGGTCATGCCTATCGGGAGTAGAAGTGATTTCGTTGACATTTCTGGTTTTTAAAGACAAATCGGTGAATAAATCTGAGGCCAGTCCAAAGCGAAGGACGAAATCGACGCCAAGGTACACATTCTGAGTCAAAGACGGGATAATGTAGAACGTAATATTCTTCGTCTGACCCCTGAACGTCACGGGTTTGGTTAGTTTACCTCGTATAGGGTGTTTGGTGCCATCAGCTGTACTGATTTCAGTGCGCCAGGATTTAATCAAGTTTGGATAGTCTTGGAGCACCTTCGAGCCAAAGCTCGAGGCAAGACAACTGATACTGGCACCCGTGTCGATCAATGCAAACACGGTCTCGCCCAACACTTTAATTGGATGATAAGGTCTGATCTCATTCTCAGCAACCTCCGAGATGTTACAAGAGTTTAAGGTTTGACGGCAGGTGCGCACTCTCTTGCGGAAATTCCGCCAACGACGGGTTGACCATTTTGTCGTGCGCGGGCGGGAAGTGACTACTTCGGAAGCAAATATTCGCTCTCGAGCCACCCGATATTCCTGCAGTCGAACATGATAAGGTTTTAGAGTGCGTATTTGAGGCTGCCGGGGTTCTTCTGGCAGTGACTGCGATGGTCGCTTCAATATTGTCGTTGGCGAGGTCTCTGGAAGAGGGTGAACATCCGCAGTCATAGTGGTCATGGCTGGTGGGTTAACGTCAGGGTTATTGGGGTGAGCAGCTGGCTGAGGAGCTACTGCGGGGGCTTCGAGTACCGCTGAGGTGGTCGGGTACTCTTTTGGCCGTTTTTTCGCGCGGCACATTCAGAACAGTCCGGGAAGTAAGTGTCCGGCTTGCCGCAACCGTAGCAGAAAACTTTACGCTCTGCTCGGCATGAAATGAACCGGTGTCCGGTTTGATGGCAATTCCAGCAGGTCGTAAGACTTCCCACTGCTGCTACAGCAAGCTGGTCCTGGTCCAAATCTTCCTCCAGATCCATGGTGGTATAATCTGGGGCCAATTCCGCGATTCCTCGTCGAGGACCCGTCCTAGCTAGTAAGTATGGCCGGTCCCGGAGATCTTCCTCAAACCCTTCTAGGCGACGCACAGTTCTCAGCAGGGCCTCCATACTCTGTGGATCGGAGTTCACGATATGGCGACGAATCTCCGGCCTTGGATTGCGCTTTAGCAGGCGCAGTAATTGGGTAGAAGACAACGGCTCTGACAACTGGTCATTCAGCCGAAGGATATCGGCTCGATATTGATGGAAGGACTCGTCCGGACGCTGCCATCTAGCATTCATCTTGTCCAGTACTAATTCGTCCATGTCGACCGTAGGGTATTCCATGCGGAGTACCTCCTTCAACCGTGACCAGCGTATTGATGGTGGGGCCGAATGTATTCGCCAATATGTCTCAAGTGCTGCTCCCCTAAGCAGCATTGGCAAGTATCCTGCGAGCGCCGTGTGGTCTCCTGCTAGCATCTGCTCAATCAGCGACTCCACCCGACTAATGAAGACTTCCACCGTTATGGTATTGGGTTCCCCGCTGAAATGCAGATTCCATCCCTGGATGATGCTGGGGATCTGCGTCGGCTTCAGCCGATACGTAGCGTGTGGATGGATGCGTTGGTCCGGCGGAATCACTGGAGCCTGATTTGGTGGCGGTGCTGGGCTCAATCGGGGCCGGTACACTGGAGCCAACGGAATCGTTGCCACACCGGGCCGGATTCGTTCGTGATCGCGCCGCGAGTCTATCGGAAAATCCCACGGATTTGGGTCCGAATCCCACATCGGAGGCGTTCTTGGCCGAGGTGGTACTGGATTCTCTTTCTGGCTTTCCAGCGAAGCTACCCGGGTGGACAGGTCCTGCATGAGCGCCATTAAGTCTTGTAAAACTGTCGCCTCCACAGCCACAGTGGGTCTCGCCTCTTCCGCAGGCGGCACTGCTTCGGCTCGGCCCATTAAGTCAGGCTCATCAGCCGCTGTTGGAACCTGCTCCCGCCGGTCCTTTGTTTTGGGCACCGCCCCTTGAGCAGCTGGAAGCTCTAGGTGGCTGGAAGGTCGCTCCGCTGAGGTGGCTGGTTGTCGGCATAGAGGACAAGTCCGGCTGACTAGTAAATGCTGGGTCACGCAGGCTTCATGGAACTCATGTCCGCACGCCAATGTTTGTACGGACGTTCCATCATTTCGTGCTTGCTGGCAAATGACACACAATGCCGTGGGCCCTGCTTCCGAACGCAACCTGCGCTTGTCTGGCGTGCGTTTGGTCGACATCCTAACAATGTTGACGCTAATAATAATAGAATAGTAAAAATGCTAGATGATGCTATAAAAGAAATAATTAAATATTATTAAGACACACAAAAAACGGCCGAAAGTGGCGAACTATTCACACTACTCACAAAAAAAAACCGCAAGGTATGAAAAAATAATTTACGTTATCCAAAAAAAATAATCGGTCTTTCCTTTCCGTCCTTCCTCCCAAGTATGGACACCAATGGCACAATCCTTCTCTAGCGTTTCAGGGACACTCTCTTGTGGCACCATGAAAATCAGGGTTCAGAAGTGATCCCTCATCCGCAAATTTTCTCAAGTTACAACTTGTAGCCCAGGGTTGGATTCTAATCCACAAGCAGCGCGTGTCTTGTCATGGATAGTCATGGATTAGCTAATCAGCCAATCACATGAAATCAAAATCCATGTAATTTAAGACACCTAGGCACCGCTGGTTTGGGGAGTGGATCAGAATCCTCCGCAAAAAGTTGTTGGGATAATAACTTCCGAACACAAAAAGGGACTCTAATATCATTCGGCCTTATTAGTTATACAATGGTGGTAAACCACCAAAGTATAAATCAAAAGCAGGACCAAACGATATTGATGTCCAAAGACAACACACGTTCGAAAGTTACTAGGCTTGCTGGGGCACGATCAGTGCAATTACCCTCGGGAGTTATCTACCCGCCAATAATTCTAACACCTAGTGGGGACACCTAGAGACGATGGACTGTCTCGTGCTCACGACTGATGATACAGCCGGGCGTTTCGGGCCCCACGTTGGGCGCCATTTGTAGTGAATTGAGGATTGTCAATAAGTCCGTGAAGGACTGCAGCGATGGTCTGCTGCCCCGGCAGAAGAAGATGGAGGTATCTGCCGAGAATGCCCTCGTCTGGAGACGCGTGAATGCGCTGGCAGGCTAGCATTGCGGTGTCGTGGGGCGGGTTCATTTCCCCAGCACGAGGACCCACTACAAAGATATTTCGCATTCACGAATTGGTCGATAGCTCAAAAGGCGACCGAAGTCGCAAGAATTGTAGATAACCTCAACGAGGGAGATGTAACTTGTTACGAGAACAAGTGGAACCTGAAAAGAAAGGCGAACTTGGGGTGACCTCGTCATTACCCAACGAAGTTCATGGCCCACAAATGAAAGAGGGGCAACCGGGTGGTGGTGGAGCCCCTTCATACCCACCCAACCGGAATAAATCCATAGATAGCTTGTTGAAGTGGCCAGGTATTCCTCTTCTGAGTGGAAAACTCATACAACTTGAATTGTATGAACCTTACCATCAGAAGGGGAGTACCCCGGTGACCAATTTATGTCATAGAATTATACAATTGGATTGCATAAATCTATGCCATAAAAAGGCACTCTGCTTGGGCCACTCAACCCAAAAAGACACCTGAAACAAAAGAAGGACTAATGAGTACCCGGCGGCTGGCTCATGTTTTGAGGTGGGAGCCTGCCACCGTACCGGATCCTATACCCGGTCAGATCCGACGGAATGGAAAGACCAGTTTTACCAATTAACAATTCATTTTATTTGAATTAAAATTTTGATTCGCAAATAAAGCATGACAATAAACATTGACAATTAATAATAGGGAAAATTAAGCAAATGGAATTTTCCAGGTTTTGAAATAGTTTACTCAGTTTCTTGTAAGGTTCATACAATGTGTTTATACTCTTCAAACGGATTTGATATGGTATGATTTTTTATTGAACCGAGAATGGCTGCTGTTTTATTTCAATTTTAAGTTGCACCGTTTTCTTGCCTCTTTATTTTTTTGTTTTTGAAAACCCCATAAGAATGTTATTGTATACCCCCCTCTATAAAAGTGGGTATCTCTCATACCAATTCATGGATATTTAATGAATTAAATTTTAAAAATTTAATAAAACAAATATATAAAACAAATATATAAAACAAATATATAGAACAAAGAAATTAAAGGGGTACATACATAACCTTTTCCGACGACGAGCGCTCGTTGACGAAGTGGGGTGAGTAAGTCCTGGAATTGTTTTTGTTTGGTTTTTTTCTCTAATAAAAATCGATATCTGCAAATATATCTCATATAGATTAAGGGCAATCCACTTTCATTTTTTTGACTTTCTATTCCAAATCAATGTTTTTATTTTAAAGGACGGGTTGGCATCTTAATTGACACAATAAACTGTTGTAAACTATTTCAAATTTCGTTAAAATAGCTCTAGATAAATATTGTAGACTGGCAGTTCGATTGGTTTCCATAGGAAGCAATTGTCCAATAATTTAGCATAAATAACTTTCATTTGCATTAAATAGTTCACTGTTCAAAACATATCCTATCACAATTCATAAATCAATGAACTGCTACATCCATCTAGTGCTCATTATTGGAAAAATCATGCGCACTGTGTGCAAATCATGTTTATATCGATTTTTCTAGCATAATAAAATTCCTGCAGAAATTGTAGTATCACTAACTAAATCAGATTTACTACAGTATTCATTTATTTGAGTATTATTCCTAGTATCTTCCTCAAGATTATCTAATTTAGTTGACGTCTTTGCGATTCCTAGTTTTAATTCTTCGATTTGTTTTCGAAGTTGCCTTGCTTTGTTGCGAGATATTGGTAATTCCTGTTTCAGATGAGCAATTGTGTCATTTTCTAACACCGCATCGCCTAAATTGTTCCGAATGAAATCAACAGCATTTTCAGGTTTGGGATCTGGTTGCATGAAAAGTTCCACTATTGCCTTGCAAAGCATTTCCATTACATGCATACGTTCCAAATATTTTCTCTACTCATCTCGTTCCGTCTGCAAGCACATTCCTACCGCACGTATGTGTCTATTTTTTGTTGTGATCTAGCGTGATCTGTTTTTATTGCCGTCCCCGCTTCGGATTTCGAGCTAACACTCGTACACCAAGTATGCACTCACTGACAAATAGAACTCGTTTGACGAGAAACTCGGCAACAGCGCTTGCCCGCCGTTATTTTCCAATCGTACGCACTCTGCTGCGAAATCGTACCAAACTAAATCGAATTGGAGCACCAGCGTGTGTAAACACCTCGCATTTATTTACACTAATCTTAATCGAGTCGTTCCTTGTTATCGTTAATTTAGAACTGTACTCCCAACTAGCATTACCCAAAGACCGCAAATGGTATTAATCAACTGCAATAAGAACCGTAGATTCATCTCTAGATTGCTAACGGAAAACTCGCGCAACTCAATGGAGTAGCCAACGAAACGCCGTTTCTTAAGTGAAGAGGTTAAAAATCACTCAGGGCTTTTAAATAAATCAATTTAAGCTCTCAAAATCTTTTCAGTAGCTAATTTGCAATAGGGGGCACGAGGGAAAAGGTCAAGATAAATTGCACACTGCAAGCAAACCACGTTCACCCTCCGTCTTACAACCCATGCATGCATTTCATTTCCAACGCAGCTAAATAATGAACTTTCTTTTAATTTTCACCACTTTCACTTTCCATCCGTAAGTTTAAGCACTTCTCCTAACATTCACGGTCCTAGCTAACTCTCTAGTTTCAATTCACTTTCCAAAATTCCAGCAAATTTCGGATATTATTTTGCGGCGGATCAATCCAAACTCCCCGACGCGCTTGCTGTGACGATCTTAAGCAGACTGCCCCTTCAACGATTTTCGATCGATGATCCGTACTATCGTGGATCCGCGATGGTGATAATGCACACTCGTTTCGGTTGTTTTTAAAATTTACGTCGTCTTTTGTAGATTCGATTAAGTTATCAATTGAAAGCAATTTTCGTTTATAATGATTAGGCGTAATTAAGTGGAAAAAAAAATCGGAAGAATTAGACAGGCACACGTTAATTACCGACAAACAAAACAATTTTTAATTAATATTATGGTTGGAATCGGTAAAATTTGACAAATTTTAAGGGGTTTAAATGATACAATGATTTTATCGTTCATATAATTTAAGGGGTTAACCGTTTCGTTCTAAGCATTTGTATACCGCGTTACACCGCAATTCGTTAAATTATATTCAAAAGATATTGTAATAAAATCACTACACATTAAAAATATTAAACAGTTTTAGAATTTTGTTTCCCGGGAGTTAAGTACAAAAGACATTTTCTTGACTTATTTTTCATGCGAGAAAAAAAGAGCGAGTGTTGCGATGGGGAAAGTGACTGAATGGTTGGTTACTCATCGTTAAGTTGAGTTTGTGCTGTGTGCCTGTGGCAGCGCTGGCTTTTAGAGCCCTACTCCTCAATTACTACACTTGACTTCAAAATTCGAGTCAAATTAATACTTGGTTGTGGGTAGTACCAAAGTAGCCATGCAAATATTTATAACTGAGAAAATATAATTTTAACGTTGCATTTTCAAGATTCTTCAAGAAAGATCTAATCTTTACTTCGCGTTACGGTACCTTAGTTGATTTTGGTTTTTCTTTAGCGTAGCTTTTTTCGGAATTACGTTAACGTAGTATATTTTTCGGTACCGCGTCGGAAATTCGGGAACGCGAAGTAAAGATTAGATCTTTGTCTTTTGACTGGTTATAGGAAGAAATACGGAGTAACGTAAAGTAGGTCTCCTCTCCGTATGGTTTTGTTTTGTGACGCGTTTGAAAACGGGCATGTATTGGTGGCTGAATATTGTAAATGAGCGTAACCCATTCGGAGACCCGCGACCGAAATCCTCTCCGATCTAGCTGGCCGACAAGCAGTAACCGCGTGAATGGGTTACGGTGCACGGATTGGTTGACCGGTTGGTACCATCCGTTGGCACTACTCAGACTTAACGTCTAGAACCGATGAGAGGTCGGTTCCGCGTTCGCACGTAGACTTAAAATCATTACAATCCTTTTGAAATTTTTATGGTTGATTAGCCTTATAATTAGCCATAAAGATGTACAATTTCATTGAATTTAAGGGTACGCTTCGATTTTATGCAAGAAAATGTAAAACTGATGTCTTGCTTTTACTAACAAAGTTTAGCGTATTCCAACTTCAGGTATTTGTCGTTGCTGTACTGATAAGGAACTATCTCCATGATTTTTTTTTGCGTTTTCTTCCACTTCCTCTGCTTACCCTGTTAACGATATTGCAATTTTAATAATGGATATTAAGTGATCTCATCAAGACCTTTCATTTGATACCTTACTTGACTATCTTTGGTGAACTTTTTTTTAAGGGTTCACATCGTTATATCCGGAAGCCTATGAATTTTTTTCAACAATGGAACTTTCATTAACCAGAAACTTCTGAGGCGTTTACAAAAGTAGATGACTGTAGCTTTTTTTTTACAAAACCCTAAAAAACAAAGCAGCACCAGGCACTGACATAACCACACTTGAAATTATTCTAGTCAAGGAGGAAATAGCTGAACTATTGGGAAAGTTATAAACGCGCATATTAGGAATGGAACATTTCCAAACGAAGAGAAACTAGCAAAAATAATTTCAATATTCAAAGGAGGAGATCAATTAGACCCGAATAATTAGCGCCCGGTTCCAGTTTTGGCAGCGTTTAGTAAAATATTTGAAAAACTCGTAAACAATAGTTTCTTTCTTAACGAATAATTTTATCGTAAATCCGCAACATTTCGGTTTTCAAAAGAACGAGGGTAGTTTCGATGCGTTACTTTATATCTCTCGTTATATCAGCGTAGTATTGACGCAGAGGATGTCATTGCAATTTTGTGGACCCTAGAAAAGGCTTTCGATACGATTGATGATGACCTACGAGTATTACTTCAAAAAAATGAATCGTATGGTATTCAAGAAAAATCCAAGCATATTTTTAAAAGTTATTGGGAAGGAAGATAACAAAGAACATCAGTCAATGTCTTGAGCGATTTAGCACCAATAAAATCGGATGTTCCCCAGGGCGCCATACTTGGTCCAATCTTGTTTTTGCTATATACTAATAATTAGAATATATGTAGACTGAAAGGTCATCATACATTATGTGCTGATGATATAGTACTTCTTTATTCGGGACATGATAAAGTTGGTATAGAAAACACAGTCAACGAGGATCTAGAAAAATCTCGTTCGTGTTTTATCGAAAACAAACTAGTATTGAATACTACAAAAACAAAATACATTGTTTTTAAACAAAAGAATAAGTAAGAAAGAGAAATCTACCTAAAAGTTAGCGGCGAAAAATTTCAAGGGTTAGAATTAAATAGCTCGGTCTTACCATACATTTGCCAGGAAAATTATACGTAGATGCATAAAATTAAAGTTAGTATGTGTGTTAAAAGAAAGGTCTTCATGTAATTTGACCCGTTTTTTTTGGCATCATATTAAGCGTATTTTTTCTTCGTTCTTCGCATATTGCGCTATGTTTACTAGCTAAAAGAACTTTCAATGAATGGGATAATGAACCCTCAGTTAACGAAGGATAACGAAATAGATGTCTCGGTTAACGAACGAAGTTTCGCATAACGAACAACCGAAAATGGGGAAATACCAAATTATCTGATCGTATGACTTTCGTGCTGCTTAATATTGATGCACCACTTGTGGTACATATTCGCATAATTAACTGTTGTTAATAATTCGATCGTGTGTAAAGAAGTGCAAAGAAGTTTGTGTTTCAATAGTTCAGATTGTGTGTTACACATACGTAGTAATAAATCTGAAAGGGAGGTTAGCAAAAGAACAATTTTTGTAGTATTATCATCTGCGGGAGACACGGTGTGTCGAAACGGCTGTAGTGTTAAAAATTAAATATAAAAAGTGAAAGTTAACTGAAAAGTGTTTTTATTACTTAAAAGAACAATTATTAATATTGAAACAAAGCTGAAAATAATAGCAAAACGCAAGCAAGATGTTTCTGTAGCAAACTAGGCCGAACATTTAGCCTGTCCAAGTCAACAGTTTCTACCATTTTGAAGAATAAAGAAAAGTTTGAACAGGCCAATGTTTCAAAGGGAGTTTCAAAAATATCTTCCCAAAGATCGCCAATTCATGATGATGTCGAAGGATTACTTTTTTTATGGATAAATTAGAAGCAATTGCAAGGGGATTCTATTTCACAAAATATAATTTGCGATATTGCTTCGAATATTCCAGAGCTATCAACTGAAATAGAGGAATTTAAAGCCAGCAAATGATGGTTCGAAAAATTCAAAGCAATAGGGGCATTTATTGGTGAATTTAAGGGACACGTGGAGGATGAAGATTACCTGCCTCAGCAGGTTTTCAAACCGGCCTTTTTTGGAAAACGATGCCTAAACGGACCTATATAACAGCAGAAGAGACCACAAGTCAATGAACAGCGTCTTACTCTGCTTTTTTGTGCTAATGCCAGCGGCGATCTTAAAGAGAAGCCCTATACTCGTTTATCTTTCGGAGAATCCACGTGCCTTCAAAAAGCATCATAAGACAAGAGTAAACTGAATGTTATATGAAGATCCAAAAGTAAAGCTTGTGTCACACGTGACCTATTTACCGATTGGGCCAATGAAGTTTTTGGATCTTCTATTAAAAAATATTTAACAGATACGAACTTGCCACTCCGCGCCTTGCTTATTATGGACGACGCTCCTTCGCATCATCTGAAGCTGAAAAATGAATTAAAAGAAGAGTTAAAGTTTATAAAAGTAAAGTTTGTGCCTCCGAGCACTACTTCTTTACTGCAACCTATGGACCAGCAAGTAATCGCCAATTTTAAGAAATTATACAATAACGAGCTCTATAACTATTGTTTAAGTCGTTGAAGGAAGTCATTTATTTTTGGAAAAATCACTTCCATGTTGTTGCATACCTGAAAATTATTGAAAAGGTATGGCATGGTGTAACAAAAAGAGCCCTTGAATCTTCCTGGAGGAGATTTTGGCCCGGACGCTTTGTCAAATGCGACATTGAAGTACAAATACAATCAGTTGATGATGAAATTATATCTTTGGCAAGTCAGATGGGGCTCGAGGTCAATAATCAGGATATCTATGAGCCTGTAGCAGAGCACAGTGAGGAACTGAAAAAACTGAAGTACTCACAAAGTTACAATCTACTGTAGAATAAAATTCATTATGTAATGAAGAAGTTACCGAGGAGGAGCACCGTCGAGTGCTATAAAAGAGTTGCTCATACAATGGGAGTCTACGTCGCCATTTGTTAAAAAATATCACCCCAATCAGGCTGTGGCTAAGCGGGCAAGAGACTTGTTCAATGACAATGCGTGTGTCACTTTCAACAAATTTTGAAGCGCCGCCAAAACAAACAACTTTACATAGCTTCTTTTCAAAGCAAAGCTAGATATACACTTAAAAACATATTTTATTTCCAATTTTTTTCTCTTCCACTTTAGATTTCCTTCTTCAATCCGATTTTGAATTCTTGAAAATATTGATGATATATAGACTGAAAGGTCATCATACATTATGTGCTGATGATATAGTACTTCTTTATTCGGGACATGATAAAGTTGGTATGGAAAACACAGTTAACGAGGATCTAGAAAAATCTCGTTCGTGTTTTATCGAAAACAAACTAGTATGGAAAATATTGATTATGTTTATATTATATATTATTATAACGTTCATTAATATAAATACATACAAATAAAAATATTCAATATGTACTTGTTTCAGCTTCAAATGCACACACTTGCCAGAAAAAATATCCGTACAACATCAAAAGAAAGTAACATAGGAAATTCATGGTTAAGGATGCTGCTACCTTTAAATATTTAAGCAACAAAATTTATGCATTCGTGAAAATATCTTTTCTATAAATTTTTCCCGTGGTATTCCTTTAAAAACTAGATTTTACAAAATAAAAACAAAAAAGCCTCACTTAAACGAACCAGAAAAAGTATCCGTACATTACAATATTAATTTGAAATATTCAAATATTTAATTACATATCATGGTCGGATAACCTTATCTCTCTGGGGATTAGGGCGGCGTACACAGTTGATGTTTTGTGTAGTAGAGCAAACAAAGCCTCACATTGTGTGCTGTGCTTGGGATCATTATCTTGCTGGAACCAGAAATCGTCACCAAGCCTCAATTGCTGAACGCTTTTCTTCAAATTCGCCTTCAAAATATTAAGGTAACCCTATTGATCCACAGTTGATTCTATAAATACAAGTTGACCAACTCCTTCTACCGCCATACACCCCCCAGACCATCACACCACCTCCACCATGTTTCACAGTTGGTACGAGATTTTCTTTTTCGAAGGCAGTACCGCTCTTCCGCCACACTAACTTTCTTCCTTTAATGCCAAAAATGCAAAATTTGCTTTCGTCAGAGAATAGGACCTGTTCCCAAAACTCTGGTGGCTTGTTAATAAATTTTTTGGCGAAATCCACACGTTTCTTCCTGTTCACTTCCAAAATGTATGGCTTCTTACGTGCGCGTGACCGATATCCATCTCTCTTTAGTATTTTTAGTATGGTATCTTCGTGGATAATCTTGTCAAACGAGTTTTATATTTGTAACAATTTGGGAAACAGTTACTCGAGAATTCTTTTTAACCGCCTAACACACATTTCTTTTTTCGCGTTCAGTCAGTATGGAGGGTCGACCACAACGAGGCTTTGACATAACCGAACCAATTATATCAAATGTTTTCACCACATACTGGACAGGAAAGTGAATTCTGCCTACTATTTGACCCATTTCGCGGTAAGTTCCCTTCACTCTGAAGTTTCAGCATAATTTTCCTCTTCTCAGCACTGATTTCGCTAATTTTGGGCTTCATCATGTATTCTGGTGCACAAAATTTGAAAAAAACTGCACTCACTTTTAAAACTATCACAACTTAAAGTAGAACTATTATCGGACTTAAAAACATTAATATGCATCTGCATACACTTGCCAGAAAAAGTATCCGTACATGCAAGATCACAAAGTAATCGTTGTATTTAAAAGGATATGTCCACTTAATTTGAATGCTTTCTTTTATAATATCAAAAAATCTACACTTTTGCATGATTCCCAGTATGTTTCATAATAATTACTATTTAAAAAGACGAAACCCAAACAAAATCAATTTACGGCAACACAACAGACCAGAAAAAGTATCCGTACAGAATAAACCGGGGGATTCCCCGTGTTATGCGATGACATATGCAGATGCAGATAAGTTGGGATAGATTTAAAAGTGAGTGCAGTTTTTTTAAATTTTTTATGCGCTAGAATACATGATGACGCCAATAATTAGCGAAATCAGTGCTGAGGAGAGGAAAATTATGCTGAAACTTAAGAGTGAAGGGAAAACTTACTAATATTAGGCAGAACTGACTCCCCTGTCCAGTATGTGGTGAAAACATTTAATACAACTGGTTCGATTATGTCAAAGCCTCGTTGTGGTCGACCCTCCATACTAACTAAACGCGAAAAAGGAAACGTTTTGCAGGCAGTTAAAAAGAATTCTCGAGGACCTGCTTCCCAAATTGTTACAAATATAAAAAAAACTTTTTTGGCAAGGTTTTCCACGAAGATACCATACGAAAAATACTAAAGAGAGATAGATATCGCTCATGCATAACACGTAAGAAGCCATACATTTTGGAAGTGAACAGGAAGAAACGTGTGGACTTGCAAAAAAATATATAAACGTGCCACTAGAGTTTTGGGAACAGGTCCTATTCTCTAACGAAAGCCAATTTTGCATATTTCGCATTAAATAAAGAAAGTAAGTGTGGCGGAAGAGCGATACTGCCTTCGAAAAAGAAAATCTCGTATCAACTGTGAAACATGGTGGAGGTGGTGTGATGGTCTAGGGGTGTATGGCGGCAGAAGGAATTGGTCAACTTGTATTCATAGAATCTACTATGGATAAATACGGTTACCTTAATATTTTGAAGGCAAACTTGAAGCAAAGCGTTGAGCAGTTGAGGCTTGGTAACGAATTCTGGTTCCAGCAAGATAGTGGTCCCAAGCGCACAGCACACATTGTGAAGCTTTGTTTGCTCTACAACACAAAACATCAACTGTGTACGCTACCCAAATGCCAAGACCTTAATCCCATCGAGCGTTTGTGGGACTTGTTTGAGCGCAGGATCCGTCAGCACAGCATAACCTCGAAGGAAATGCTGAAAAACGTCATCGTCGATGAATGGGGCAAAATGACTAGGCGGGACACAGACAAATTGGTTCACTCCATGCCAAATCACCTGTAGGAGGTCCTTAAGAGGAAAGGTTATCTGATAAGTCATTAAGCCCTGATATGTAATAAAATATTTGAATTTTTCAAATTAATATTGCCATGTACGGATACTTTTTCTGGTTCGTTTAAGTGAGGATTTTTTGTCTTTATTTTGTAAAATCTAGTTTTTAAAGGAATACCATAGGAAAAATTTATAAAAAAGATAATTTCATTAATGAGCAATTTTTTTTTGCTTAAATATTTATATGTAGCAGCTTTTTCAGCATGAATCTCCTAATATGTTGCTTTCTTTTGATGTTGTACGGATACTTTTTCTGGCAAGTGTATGTCATCGCGTAACACGGGAATCCCCCAGTTTGTTCTGTACAGGTACTTTTTCTGGGCTATTGTGTTGCCATAAAATGATTTTGTTTGAGTTTCAAGTCTTTTTTAAATAGTTATTATTATGAAACATATTGGGGATCATGCAACAGTGTAGATTTTTTGATATAATATAAGAAAGCATTCAAATTAACTTAGCACCATTTCTTTCGAGCTTTCACAGCATTTTTGCCCTTTTGAAAGTAAAGCAATAAAATATACCGATAATGCTCTCTTTGATTGTCCATTTTCAAGTTTATTTTTAACCAACTTGTTTACTAATGGCGCTTAGTTTTTGACTGAAGATAGTCAAAAGTCGAATCTTTAAAATAGTATATAATAATATAAGCCACGCAATCACTACTACATGAAATATGCAGTTCACGTCATCTATTATCGAACAACCCAACAAATTTGAGGAGACAATAAGCACCAATAATAGGCAGGTTGAGAACATATGGAGACTTTGCGAGGCATATAACAAAATTATACTAAATGTATCTGTACTAACAAGATTACATTACACGGTAGTCATTTGGAGTCAATCGTCAAAGCAAAACTTTAATTTTATATTCAGGATGCTAATTAAAGCCTACAAAAATATTCTAAATCTTCCAATTCTCACTCCAATAAGACTGGTGTATCAATGGATCAATTTATTCACCTTCAGCCAAATTATTATTATGGAGAAAACTAAGTTTATCTTCAAATGTATGAGAAATTCAACGAATCGACACAAAAGCAATTTCGTAGTATTTTTCGCAAGAGCTGATTGGTTAAAGAACGATGCAATGAATGATGCTCTGCGTATATACACACCCGGACAGAATAATATCCACAAAGCTCTCAAAATATTGAGAAAAAATTAAGACAATATGTTCCGAAATCAAAAAACCAGTTCGGCATGTGAGAAGCACCCTTTTCGAATGAAAGGGGGAGTCCCACAATAAAATTACTTGTTGGCAAATATTACAGCTTGTTGCCTTCTTCAGTCTTTAAAATTGAGGTGGAAAATATAATAAGTGTGCGCTGATAAAAGTTTAGAGATAAGAAGATAAAATTTTGAGCAAATTAAACTAATTAAGGTATAATTTTAACATCATAATAATAGTAGACCTCACTGTAGTCTAGAGTAGAGAAGACTTGTCCGTCAGTTCTAAGATGAGGGGCAAACCTACAAGTTCATTGCCACATCAATTGGACGTTATAAAAATGGTCTCAAGAAGAAAAACTCCATTGAGATGCGTGGAACACCTAAAAAAATCACCAGGGACCGACAATCGTATCGTTAAATTAGCTAAACGCGACCCATTCGAACCATCCATGGCCGTTTGAAAATTGTTTCATGTTATGAAACTAAATGTTGTCTTTTTCTTTTTTAATTTTATGAAACCTTTTGTTTTTCGTTACCAAGATGAAGTTTGTTTATTTCGTTAACCAACTTAATTTTTGAGATATAAAGAAAAGTACGAAAATTAAGCTGATTTTAGAAAAAGCTGCCCACACCCATTATTTTTTCCGGCTGTGCATAACAAGCATCCAGAGATGGTGATAGAGACGAATCCACTATTAGTTTTTAAGTACGGAACATCTCAGGAATACAAACCGATAATTCCTGAAGATTTACAATATCTTGAAGCGTTTAGACCCTATCGTCGAGACAAAGAGACAACTATTATTTGATACTCGGTTTTTTCCTGCATCGTATTATATTTTTTAAATCTTTGGGTGCTGGTCACGAATTGAACTAATTAGCAAGAAAGGAATGCTTAACAACATTTGGTGTGCCCCAAAACTGACGATAGATACAAGCCATATGGTAGCAATTTGCATATGTATTAGTCGGCCTACTATGGACAAGCTTCCGGTAGCTGTCACCCAACTGCGGCATTAGCAAATGCTTATATTTCGTCATATATACTATTTTCCGAATAAAAAACGTGCGGAACGCATTCCGTGCATGCTATAAATTCACCTTGTATAGCCCATTGTGCTCCTAAACTTTCCAAGACGGCAAATAAAGCACACGTTTTGCACCTTCGACTGATAGCTCAGCGTTGAGATGTAAACAAACTCCTATAAATTCACTTTGGAAGGCGATAAAAACTAAACGGGTATAAGAACTGAAATAATTTTCACTTCACTAGGAGCGCTATTGTGTTCTCCGCGGATCATCTGGATTTCAATGTAGAAATCCGTCTCTAAACCGTACAAAAACTCGAATTTTCGTTGGCACCTCCATAGTTCTTCATATAACGCCATGTAAGTTAGCCAGCAAAGTCGGCCTCAAAGACATATAAAGTAATGGACGCGAAATGAGCTTATTTTCATCCATACGTGAGTGAAGTACTTTTACTACATACATGCCTTCCTCTCGCATGCGAATTGAAATCCCCCTGCCTTTCACGCCGCTAGAGAATCCACACATTCAACTGGCTCTCTAGTTGCTCTCACGAAAATGCCACTCTTCTTATACCTTAACCGCCGAATTGTCTACAAAATATCAACCATATGATTGACAACATATGATTGGTGAAAATTCAACATTGATGGGAAATATCTAATCAAGTTGAATTTGAAATTGTACACAAAACAATTTTTTTAAGATAAACCGTGTTGAATCTAGTGCAAAAGCGTTGCAAATGTGATAATTCACCAAACTGAAAAGTTTGTTACGGATCGCGAGTGTTTTTGTGTTGAAAAATGAATATTGTAGTGACACGTGTGGGATTCTAAAAACAGCTCTAGGAAGCATGTCAGGGACGTATCCTTCGTAGGGTAAGTCATGTTCAATCTTTTATATCGTCCAAGTTAGAATACCCGCACGGAAAATTGATTTAGTTCAAGATGCGAAAATTAGTGGGAGACGTCACGTCAAATTTATATGAAATTCGAATCGACAGCTAATAACGCGCTAACTTCACGCTACATCATAAAGTGCTTCAATTCTCTCGATGCATTTCGTATCCATTCTCTCATACATCTATGGTCGGCCTACTAATGGTCATGTGTGTGGTAGTAAGCGCTGCTGCCATATGGCTTGTATCTATCGTCAGTTTTGGTGTGCCCCCTATACCGACGGGTAAACATTGCCAGTGAAGGTATTCGTTGAGAGAACTGAAGGCCGGAGATCAGTGGGGAAACCGAGGAAACGCTGGTCTGACTCAGACGACGAAGACAGTTCACCGCTGCTCGGATTTCAAAATTGGAGGACGCGGTTAATAGACCGAGACATATTGAGGCGCTTTTAATGCCATTGAAGATATATTTTATTCACAATCCGCCATTTTATAACCCATTCTCGGCGTTATCTTTCATTTCAAGTTACTTTCTATCGCAAAACCGGCGTAGAAATAGGTTATGTTCATAGCAAACATTGTTCTTTAAACCAGCCATGTTTCACCTGAACTATCAGCTATAGCCACATAAACGCAATGTTTTTGCTATCTGAAACCATACCTCACCTAGATAATGGAAGCCTTCGCTGCAAACAGTTTTGAGAATAGTTGACACGCATTAAATGTTCTTCCTTGCCAAACAACTCGTGAGTAATGTGTAAATCGTAATTTTCATGTCATGAGCAATGTGCACAATATCGTTAAAACATAAAATTTATTTTATTTACCGCGTCCTCCATGCTGGTGTCTACTTTCCTTGGCATTTAACTTTAATATCGATCGAGACAGCGTATAAAATGCTACTTCAATGCTCAGCTCGCGATAAAATAACGTATTCACCAATTTAAAACAATCTTAATTCACCAATTTAAAACAATCTTAATTCAATTTAACTAACAAAAGTTGAAATTAGTTTCAGCTCCGAACACAACCACCAGCTATTGACACTTTGTGGAATTTGCACGTAATGATCACAGATTAATATTTGTTGGGTTAACACTTTGAGAATGGAACACTGGAGTGGAACATCAACTCAAATTTTGTCATCATTTCCCGATGCGCCACGAACGTTGCTCTTTCGATTTAATTTTAGAAGGGTGTAGTCTAAAAAGGGAGCTACAGTTTAGAAATATTTGAATATGTAAAAGTTAACTGACATTGCATAATTGATTGATAATGTTCCTATTTCAGACTTGAATAGTTTGTAAAACTTTATTTAGATAAAAAGAAACTCACAGCGACATTTAATAAGCAAAAAGTAAATCTGTTCCTTAGGTAATTACAAATTCAACTACTACTCAAATTAAAATTATAATCGTTCATTCTTTTATACTTTTTCACCTCCCTGTTCGTTTCATAATCATCTTCAGTGGAATTATGGTGAAATGTATAATCGTTGAGCTTGACCTTCGCTATGTGTGAGAGAACTACATGCCTTTAAGGTGTACTAATTTGTTAAGATATCGCCTAACAGAAATTTATTCTGATTTTAATTTCGCAATAAAACAGTATTTTGTGTTGATGTAAATTTTAAAAGAATATAAAGCAAATTCCAAACAATAACAATGTGTTGATGTATCTTACTGCTATAAGCTTAAATAACAAGCTGAAGTGTCGTTTGTTGTTCATGTGCTCACCATATGCAACAAAGACTTGCTTTCCGATGCATGCCACTTTAACATTGTTAAGTATACTATTTGGAGTAAATAAAAGTTTCTCGTAGCTGGCAGTAAATTGCCTTACAGTCAGTATATTGCTATAGATGAGACTTGATCGAATGAATCAAAAATAGCTAAACGATATCTTGATTCAATTTATATGAGGGAACAAATTGGAGCATAGGTCGTCTATTACTGTTGAATTTCTCAAACCAGTGATTATTCCCAAAATGAACTATCCTGCGCCCCGCTAGTAAATTAATCTCTTTAATTTAGGCTATAAAATTGATCAAAAGTTTTAATACAAAATTCAAATTATATTTCCAATGCATCTTTTTGAAGAGTTCATATATCCTTCTGCTTGTTAATATAAAGATCAATTATTTCGAAATTACTTTTATTCATTTGAAAATTCAATATAATAAATGGAACTCATTCTATATATGCCTACAGTCAAAAGAATAATATTAACAACTCCGGTATTCGCTTTTCCGCTTTCGAGGATGAAATAGCTTCCACATCCAGAGAGGCGCTTGAGATCAATACTGTCGCTAAGCACGTTGCATTTGCCTGCAAAAACAAAAATATTTCTGAGATCCAGATGAGATTTATAAAAGTAAACAGTTTACCGATAGTTGTCCATTAATAATTTTTTCGTCTCCATATATTCGTATGTCCAGTATCATTTAACACACTCCTGGAAAAAGAAATAAAATTGATTTCATCAATAAAATTATTGAAGCAATATGCTAGCAAAACTTGCCCCCAAAATGCAGGCGCTACTACGCGAAAACTAATCGAATAAAATGGTCGCCACCGAAATGTAAACATAATCATGCATGAATTGGAAGCAGTGATTTTGAGAGAAAAAACACTTCTAAATATTGTATTGTTCTTTCTACATTTGATGTTCTTACTTACCTATGAAATGATACTCCTGTTAGCTGGCGGTGCGCTCTATTATTGCATATTTTCACAATGCACATGATTTTAGAAATTTTATTTGCATTTTCCTTCTTTTCCGTCGAAATATATAGTTTTCTCACTTACAATCTAACCTATAGATTGTCTCTTATTGTCTTGTTCTTGAGTAGCGCACAAATCACAATTTTTCACTAATTTTAACAAAAAATCCTACAGCAAACGAGTTTGTTTACGCGTTTTCACAGCCGTGTTTGACAGCGAATGCAAAAAAATCATATGATAATATGAAGATTTCTCCTTATCGACAGCGAGAATTGATGACAAGAAAAATCAGTGTTCCATTAGCATCGGGCCGTTCCTGTTAGCTACCTGTTCCAATGGTTAACTTTAGGAGAGCGGGACGACAACACAAAAGTCAAATCAACATGGCTGACAACAACTTAAAAAAAAATATCTCATCAAACACTAGAGCTTTGAGGAACGGAACAAATGGAGAGGCTATGCCAAAACTGACGATAGATACAAGCCATATGGTAGCAATTTGCATATGTATTAGTCGGCCTACTATGGACAAGCTTCCGGTAGCTGTCACCCAAGTGCGGCATTAGCAAATGCTTATATTTCGTCATATATACTATTTTCCGAATAAAAAACGTGCGGAACGCATTCCGTGCATGCTATAAATTCACCTTGTATAGCCCATTGTGCTCCTAAACTTTCCAAGACGAGCAAATGAAGCACACGTTTTGCACCTTCCACTGATAGCTCAGCGTTGAGATGTAAACAAACTCCTATAAATTCACTTTGGAAGGCGATAAAAACTAAACGGGTATAAGAACTGAAATAATTTTCACTTCACTAGGAGCGCTATTGTGTTCTCCGCGGATCATCTGGATTTCACTGTAGAAATCCGTCTCTAAATCGTACAAAACCTCGAATTTTTGTTGGCACCTCCACAATTCTTCATATAACGCCATGTAAGTTAGCCAGCAAAGTCGGCCTACTAATGGTCATGTGTGCGGTAGTAAGCGCTGCTGCCATATGGCTTGTATCTATCGTCAGTTTTGGGCTATGCTCATATAAGCTCCATAGAAAATGATACGACCACCTTCTGAGCATGATTGTCATTTCATTTCCAATAATTTCCACAATTTCTCCTCTCGAGAGCCAGATTGTCAATTTGACGACTAAACATGGACGCGAAATTTACCTGTCGCGTGAAATACGATTCGGAATTTAGTCGTTTTTTCGGTTCGAGAACGTGTCCGAAGGTACATATTGACTGTAGTGAAAGTAATATCACACCTGGTTTAGGGATAACAACGTTTCAAGGAGTGACATCGTAAATCGGAGCGAGGAACTCAATTAAAAGTGTAATGTGCGTTATTGCTAGAAAACGATGGGTTATCGATGCGAAAGTGTTTTCTATCCGAGGTAGCCATAATGCTTTATTTGTATTCAATGCTATTTTCTTGTTCTGTGAAGTGTTATTTGCAATAAAATCATATTTACGAGTGCATAAGCGTTTGTTTACTTTCTTGTGACAACCTATTGGGTTCCCCTTACTTAGCTTTAGAATCACGGTCGCAGGGGTACGTGCAAAAAGACACGTAGTTAGGCAGGCGGTCGCAGGGGTAGTTGCGACAACGTGTACACATGGATGTCCACTCCGGTTTTATCTTGTTCCTCAAAGCAAATAGGCAACGGTTCAAAACTGACGATAGATACAAGCCATATGGCAGCAGCGCTTACTACCACACACATGACCATTAGTAGGCCGCGTTATATGAAGAATTGTGGAGGTGCCAACAAAAATTCGAGGTTTTGTACGGTTTAGAGACGGATTTCTACAGTGAAATCCAGATGATCCGTGGAGAACACAATAGCGCTCCTAGTGAAGTAAACATTATTTCAGTTCTTATACCCGTTTAGTTTTTATCGCCTTCCAAAGTGAATTTATAGGAGTTTGTTTACATCTCAACGCTGAGCTATCAGTCGAAGGTGCAAAACGTGTGCTTCATTTGCTCGTCTTGGAAAGTTCAGGAGCACAATGGTCTATACAAGGTGAATTTATAGCATGCAAGGAATGCGTTCTGCACGTTTTTTATTCGGAAAATAGTATATATGACGAAATATAAGCATTTGCTAATGCCGCAGTTGGGTGACAGCTACCGGAAGCTTGTCCATAGTAGGCCGACTAGTACATATGCAAATTGCTACTATATGGCTTGTATCTATCGTCAGTTTTGCAACGGTTCCTCAAAGAGGCAACGATTTAAAAAATATTAGGCTCCTTTGAGGAACGGAACAAATGGAGTGGCTATGCTCATATAAGCTCCATAGAAAATGATACGACCACCTTCTGAGCATGATTGTCATTTCGTTTCCAATAATTTCCACAATTTCTCCTCTCGAGAGCCAGATTGTCAATTTGACGACTAAACATGGACGCGAAATTTACCTGGCGCGTGAGATACGATTCGGAATTTAGTCGTTTTTTCGGTTCGAGAACGTGTCCGAAGGTACCTATTGACTGTACTGAAAGTAATATTACACGTGGTTTAGGGATAACAACGTTTTAAGGAGTGACATCGTACATCGGAGCGAGAAATTCAATTAAAAGTGTAATGTGCGTTATTGCTAGAAAACGATGGGTCATCGATGCGAAAGTGTTTTCTATCCTAAGTAGCCATAATGCTTTATTTGTATTCAATGCTATTTTCTTGTTCTGTGAAGTGTTATTTGCAATAAAATCATATTTGTGCATAAGCGTTTGTTTACTTTCTTGTGACAACCCATTGGGTTCCTCTTACTTAGCTTTAGAATCACGGTCGCAGGGGTAGGTGCATAAAGACACGTAGTGGGTAAGCGGTTGCAGGGGTAGTTGCGACAACGTGTACATATGGATGTCCACTCCGGTTTTATCTTGTTCCTCAAAGTTTGGCTCACTATCAGAGGCTTTGAAGAACGAAACAAATGGAGAGATTCTGCTCATATAAACTCCATAGGAAATGCCTGATTATCATTTTATTTCCAATAATTTCCAGTTTCTCCTCTCGGGAGTCCGATTGTCAATTTGACGACTAAACAGGGACGCGAAATTTACTTGGCGCATGAGATACGGTTCGGAATTTAGTCGTTTTTTCGGTTCGAGAACGTGTCCGAAGGTACATATTGACTGTAGTGAAAGTAATATTACACCTGGTATAGGGATAACAACATTTTAAGGAGTGACATTGTAAATCGGAGCGAGGAACTCAATTAAAAGTGTAATGTGCGTTATTGCTAGAAAACGATGGGTTTACGAAAGTTTTGTGAAGTGTTGTTTGCAATAAAACCGTATTTCCGATTGCATAAGCGTTTGTTTACTTTTTTGTGACAACCTATTGGGTTCCCCTTAACCAGCTTTAGAATAACGGCAGGGGTAGGTGCAAAAAGACACTTAGTTAGGCAGGCGGTCGCAGGGGTTGTTGCGGCGACGTGTACATATGGATGTTCACTCCGGTTTTATCTTGTTCCTCAAAGATCAGAGGATTAGTCCCATGCAACCTTTGAAAATGGAACACTGGAATGGAGCATCAACTCAAATTTTGTCATCATTTCCAGATGCGCCACGAACGCTGCTCTTTTGATTTAATTTTCGAAGGGTGAAGTTTAAAAAGAGAACTAAAATTAAGAAATATTTGAATATGTAGAAGTTAACTGCCATTGCATAATTGATTGATAATATTCCTATTTCAGACTTTAATAGTTTGCAAAACTTTATTTAGATAAAAAGAAACCTCACAGCAATATATAATGAACATAAAACTAAATTTGCTTCTTTGGTAATTACAAATTGAACTGCTACTAAAATTATAATCGTTCATTTTTTTATACTTTTCACCTCCCTTTTCCTTTCACAACCAGGCTTTGGATTGTCTTCGGTGGAATTAAGGTGAAATGTATAATCGTTCAGCTTGATCTTCGCTATGTGTTAGAAAACTATATGCCTTTAAGGTGTACTAATTTGTTGAGATATCGCCTAACAGAAATTTATTCTAATTTTTATTTCGCAGTGAAATAGTATCTTGTGTTAATATATTTTTCTACTATAAGCTTAATCAATAAGCTGAATTGTCATTTGTTGTTCGTGTGCTCACCATATGCAATAAAGAGTTGCTCTCCGATGCATGTCAGTTGAACATTTTTAAGTATACTATTTGGAGTAAATAAGAGTTGCTCGAAGCTGGCTGTAAATTACTTTACAGTTAGTATATTGCTATAGCCGAGACTTGATTGAATGGATAAAAAATAGCTTGATGTGATCTTGTTTTAATTTATACGAGGGAACAAATTTGAGCGTACTATTGGTTATAAATATATCGTCTATTACTGTTGAATTTCTCAAACCAGCGATTATTCATAAAAATCCAACGCTTTTCTTTGAATGAATTATACTGCGCCCCAATAATAAATTTATCTCGTTGATAGAGGCTATAAAATTGATCGAAAGTTTTAATACGAAATTTGAATTATTCCTACAAAGCATCTTCTTCAAGAGTTCATATATCCTTCTGCTTGTTAATATAAAAACTAATCATTTCGAAATTATTTTTATTGATTCAATAATATAATAAATGGAATTCATTCAATACAGTTAAAAGAATAATACTAACAACTCCGGGATTCCGCTCTCCACTTTCGAGGATGAAATAGCTTCCCCATTCAGAGAGGCGCTTGAAATCAATACCGTCACTAAGCTCGTTGCATTTGCCTGCAAAAATAAAAATTTGCCTGAGATCCAGATGAGATTTATAAAAGTAAGCAGTTTACCGATTGTTGTCCATTAATTATTTTTTCATCTCCATATATTTGTATGTCCAATATCATTTAACAGACTCCTGAAAAAAGAAATAAAATTGATTTCATCAACAAAATTATTCAAGCAATATGCTAAAAAAAACCTTGCCCCCAAAATGCGGGCGCTACTACTCGAAAATTAATCGAATAAAATGGTCGCATCCGAAATGTAAACATAATCATGCATGAATTGGAAGCAGTGATTTTGAGGGAAAAATCACTATAAATATTGTATTTTCTTTTCTATGTTTTATGTTGATACTAACCTAGGAAATGTTACTCCCGTGGGCTGACGGTGCGTTCTACTAATGCATATTTTCACAATGCACCTTTTTTATGTCTTTGTAAAAATTTTTTTTACAAAGACCTACTAGTTTCGCGACCTGTCTGTCCGTCTGTCCGTCCGTCCGTCTGTCCGTCTGTCCGTGCGTCACAGCTCATTTCCTCAGAAACTATAGAAGCTAGAATGCTCAAACTTTGTGAAAAGGTCAGAAGTGATGGTCTCTCAAAAGTTAAGGACTTTACAAAAATTTTAAAAATTTTTAAGGGGGTCCCCCCAAATAACGAATTGGGCATTAAATTTTTTTTTTAATCAAAGATAGTCGAATGGGGTATCAAATGAAAGGCCTTGATTAGAAATTTTAGAATCTGAAATAAAAAAATCATTTTATGAATTAGGGGGTCCAGGGGAAGGCAAAATGTACCCGAAATTTGGTTCCCCCCCCCCCCCCCCCCCCCCCCTCGCGATGGACACCTTTCAGCCGAAAAATCTGAAAATTATCACGAACGTGGGCCTTTATGAGTACAAGGGCAACAAATACCTTAGAAGTCGAAATTCAGATCTATTCAAAATAACACCTCTTGTTGGAAAACCCTATATATATTTAAAATTGACTTAGGCACATTTATTTTCTTTCAATTTTCATGAAAATTTAAGAAATAGTGTTTAACTTAAACATGTTCAATCGGCCGAACATTCAGAAAAATCATTTAAGCTAGATTAAAATGGCGGCTGCACTGTGCTTATGAAAGAAACTGTGCATCTTTTTTAGAGACTTCTTTGCATATTCCTACTTTTCCATCGAATTTTAAAGTTTTCTATCTTGCAATCTAACCGATAGACTGTCTCATAGTGCCGTGTTAATGAACAACGCATAAATCACAAATTTTTACTGATTTTAACATAAAAATGACACAACAAACGAATTTTTTACGCGTTTTCACAGCCGAATTTGACAGCGAATGCAAAAAATCTTATGATAATATGAAGATTTCTCCTTATCGACAACAAGAATTGATGACAAGAAAAATCAGTGCTCCATTAGCATCGGGCCGTTCCTGTTAGCTACCTGTTCCAAGCATGCAACCAATATAGGAAGAGATGAGGACAAATTTCGTAGAGGGTTGTCAAATTAGTACGAGTTGGCGGGCTTGGGTACTCTCTTTTACCGTAACATCAAAAATGAAAGATAATATTGAAAATGATGCTGTAAAAATTCTTAATTACATATTATATGTTCGCATATATGCATATGTCAATTTCGGCACCAAGTGCACGTAGAATATTGGACAATTTTCACACCACCTTATTACTTTGTGTAAAATATTGTTTACTTCTTCCGTCAGCCATCTAATACTTTTTGCTTCAAACTGTATCATCAGTGGAGGGTGTGTTGTAAGGAAATTGTCTTACGTTTAGCCCCCCCATTTCTTTCTCCACATTGAAAACAATCAAAAGTTAACAGAACCGACATATGACAAAAGCCACATAGCAGCAGCGCTTACTACATCCACCGCCTTCGTAATATCGATGCCTTCGGAAAATAATGGCCGGTTTCATAAAATCAATGAGCTGTTATAAAATTATTATTGCGGCCAAAGTTCAAGTAAGATAGGAAGCCAGCGCTTACTACAGCACACATGATCACTAGTGCCGACTTTGCTCACTAGCTTACATAGCAGTATATGAAGAATTGTGGAGGTGCGAACGAAAATTCAAGGTTTTGTATAGTTTCGAGATGGATTTCTACAGGGACATCTAGAAAGTCCACGGAGAACACATAGTATTACAATGCATAAACATTTGTATTTAAAATAGTTTGTCTGGTCTATAAACGAAAGAAATAAAATGAAAAGATGAAGTGTTGAAATCTAAAACTCGGTCTTTCTGTTTGGTTTTGTGAACATGACCAGATATGGGATCCGCCTCGTTGGCTGGCCCCTCAACTGCAATGAGCTAGCCATTGCTCTTGCAGGGTAGATTATCCTTCCGCTCGCGTGCTCGTTTATCGTATGGTGTTATGTGATTCCATCATGTACGACTATAACATAAATCTACCACGTTAATGGTTTTCATTTGAGGGAAAAGTTCATGCGAATTATGTTTGTATGAGTTTCTCATTCAAACGGAAAATATCTGGCCATGACTACGATGGATCTTGATCCGGATGGGGAGGGTGTTGGTGCGAGTTTGCATCACTTCCACCAGGATGCCCCACTCTTATTTGGAGGCCATAAGTATCGTCGGTAACGACGAAGTCCTCCCAAGTCCCGTCTGTTTTCGCCAGGCCCCGTTTGCTATTTGCTTTAGCAATTTCAATCCTTAGTAGATTACCTTGGCCTCGACTCCGGTCAATACGTGTTTGTATTTGCAAATTTATGGATGCGAAATTTTTTTTGTAGCGGGTCTTTGCGTTGGGGAAAAAACCCACCCCATGACACCGCAATGCTAGCCTGCCAGCGCATTCACGCGTCCTCAGACAAGGCCACTATCCTTTCTCGCCGAGGCAGCAGACTATCGCTGCAGTCCTTCACGGACATCTTTATCCGCCCTTTTCACTACAAGTATTTTATTTCTTTTGCAGAAAATTTAATTTACAATTCACTAGTTACACCACACTTTATAAAGACTTACAAAAATGAACCTCATTGTATATTCAATTCGTTAGAAACAAAATATCAAGCAGCATTAATTTGTAGGATTTACGATTTTTATTACAATCAGCATAAAAACACTTTACTTTTTCTCTATCTCAAAATAAAATAAGAATGAAGTGCTAGACGTAAAAAATTAGTTCCTTTCCCGTAGCTTGTTTTTTTCAGGAGGAGACGAAGATGGGAGGTAAGAATGTGGTAGATCATTTAAATCAGCGAATGATCAGTGGTTGGTTCGGTACACGGTGCCATAATTTGTGTTTGACATTTTTGATTAGCGTAGATTATTTTCATCTAGAATTCGAGTAGCTTACTTGTTATAATTTACAGCTTGGTCCTGGAGAGGGATCTGGCATTTGTCACTATAGCATCCCCAGCCAAAAGTTGACAAATGTCAGATCTCTGGCCAAGAACCGACACGAGACCTCGAGTATTGCTTGGTCATGTGTGACACCCAAGAGCGTCTATTTTCAATTACATAGTTAGTGCAGGCCAAGCGTATAGCAGGCTTATATGCCTTCATGCTTTCACTATCCTTCTCAACGTCAAACAAGTAGAGTTATTGTTTGGACTTGAGAGTGCAGAACGGATACGGCTTGTGGAACAGCGGCCAGTGCTTTAGGACCTCGTTTCTGAATTGGCCGTGTCGTCAGTCGGACTTGCAGTTGGAATAATGGAGCGGTTCATTATTGTATCTCGTGGCCCCATGGCCATGTCTGAGGGGAAATTTTGGGTCAGGCTAACGACTCCCCATCATCACCATCGCCGTCATCTTATTAGCAACCTCAACTATAGCAAAGCCATTTGCATGTTGATGTGGGAACGTGGATGTGTTTTCTTTTTCGCAAAAGGCCCCGTAACTTGGAGCGCACAAAGGCAGAAATTGGCGCTCAGAGTAAGACCGAGTCCGAGTACGTTGCAGCGGCTACGACCGCTAAGGAAATTGTATGGCTGCGAAAATTGTTGCGCGATTTGGAAAACGTTTTAAATGTGGATAACCAAAGCGCGATAAGACTTGCGTGAAATCCCGAATATCATAGGCGAACGAAACATATCGATATAAGATACCATTATATTAGAGAAAAAAAAATCAGCCGAAAGAGATCGAACTGAAATAGGTGCGTACCGAGGAACAAGTCGTGAACGCGTTCACAAAGGCTTTAAACGACGTGGAGTGTTGCATTTTTCATTTATCCCTAGCTTTGAAATGCAATCAAAGCTCTAAAGCTATGTAACTACTATCATAGCTCAACAATCAAGAAAAATTGTAAAATCATTCATTTTTTGACAGCTACTGTACTAGAGGAGTTCTATGACCGATTTGTCGTCGCCGAGATTCGAGTCAATATTATTAGTAACCTGATCAGTAAAGTACTCCATTTGAGAATAAAGCGTTTTTCATTTTGTCACGTAATTCCTCATCTTATTTCTGCGTAAACCGACTCTTATATACAAGAGATTTTTCCTCGATATCAAAACCATCATCAGATTTGCTTTGGGATGGAGTCAAATTCAAATGGGTGTGGACCAATTGGGTGCAGTAAACAAATTAAAAGCTATAATGAGTCAACGTCCGGTCTTACGAATTTTTGGATATGGAGCTACGACTGAACTACATACGGATGCCAGCAAGCGAGGGTTCGGTGCTGCTCTGTTGCAGGTTCAACAAGACGATAATGAGCTACACCCCATATACTACTGGAATAAAAAGACATCGCAGGTTGAAGAGGCATACACCAGTTATATGTTAGAGGTCAAGGCGGCAGTAGAGGCAGTTTAAACTTTTCGAGTTTATTTATTTGGCGAAAAATTCAAACTAGTGACGGATTTTAAGGCTTTCACACAGACACTGGGTAAAGAAGACATTGGCACGAATGTAGCACGGTGGGCAATGTTCTTGGAGCAGTTTCATTATGCAGTTGAATATCGCGCAGGAAAGCAAATGCAGCACGTTGATGCTTTAAACAGAGCCTCGATTTTGATGCAAGCTATTATCGATGATGGTGTGATAAGTAGATTACAAAGAGCACAAATGGATGACAAAGGGCTGGCAGTGATATGCGAAATTTTAAAATCAAGTGGATTAGAGAACTACGCAATGGAGCATGGTGTGCTTTGCCGAATAGTGGAAGGACTCCCATTGTTTATAGTCCCAGAGATCATCAGAACAGTGCATGAAAGAGACCATTTACACTACAATAAAGTGATGCAGTTGATTAAGAAGGAGTTCTCTATTGACGATTTGAAACGACGAATTGATAAATGTATTAGCAACTGTATTCAATGTATTTTGGCAGAACGTGAAAGTGGAAAGAA
Organism: Odontomyia ornata; assembly: GCA_963969285.1. Classification (NCBI taxonomy): domain Eukaryota; kingdom Metazoa; phylum Arthropoda; class Insecta; order Diptera; family Stratiomyidae; genus Odontomyia; species Odontomyia ornata. The sequence continues at coordinate 140,841,978 of OZ017742.1, read as the reverse complement.
GGAGGGCGAGATACTCTTCATATTAATTTTTTGGAACCCATGACGACAACCAAAAAGGCTACAAAAATATAATGACCGTAATCGACAGTTTCACGAAGTTTGCTTGGATCTTTCCAACAAAGACCCTGCCGATGAATAAAGTGATGCAGAAAATGGAGGTTCTTACGAATTTGTTCGGATACCCACGGCAAATCATCGCTGATAAAGGTGGAGTCTTCATATCGACGAGATTTGCTACCTTTTGTGAAAAGCGAAGTATTCTTTTACACCTGGTGACACTGGGTACTCCGAGAGGCAACGGGCAAGTGGAACATGTTCACCAAGTCATCATAACGGTGCTTACTAAGTTGGCCATGGAAAAGCCCGAGAAGTTGCAACAATGTAGAAGTTCATTAATAGCACGTATCATAGAGCAATTAAGATGTCGTCATTTGAATTGATGATTTGAGTCCCAATGCAGACCATAGAATATCCTGATATTATACAAATCGTCCAGGAGACAAATTTGAAGATGTTTCAGGAAGACCGAGCACATTGACGACGATCAGCACGTGAGCAGATCCAAAAACTTCAAGAGGAAAAAATAACAGGCTACGATAAGAAACGCATGAAGTCAAAGCAGTTTCGAGTAGGAGATTTAGTGGCGGTCGAACGGACGCAGTTTGGTAGTGGACTTAAGATTCGTTTAAAAATATTTTGGGCCATACCAGGTGACATCGGTAAAGCCAAATGATCGCTTCAATATGAGCAAAGTTTGCAGTCACGAAGGTCCTGCAAGTGCATTCAATAGCAGTAGCAGCGATAAAACGAAAGCGTGGCGTGATGGATCATCTGGGGCGGATGGTAGTCAGGATGGATAAGTGTAAGAAGAATAAGATCCACAAAAAAAATTTGTTGAATGCACAAAGCCGAGTAAGCAGAGTGAAAACATGACAACATGTTTGGAGTTAGTTGGAAGACGACCGCCGCCGCGTTCACGAGTGTTATTGTAGGAACCAGAGACTTTCGGCTTACGGGCTTTGTGCTCTAACCACTACACCCCACGGACTACGCTTTATTTACTTAATCCGATAAATAATATGTGCGCGGCTCAATTCACGATTATGCAACTTTTTAAAATTTGTATTTGAATTGAGGAATTCATTGTAACATTCATTAGAACGTTATTTTTAATAAAGTGGGCACAAGTCTACATTGAAAATCCAAAACTGTCACTTCACGAATAACACCAATTTTATCCGAATGCATATATCATGTACGCATCACAATTAATTTCCTTTTTCGATAATTTTTCTTTTATTTTTGTTTGATTATCCATTTTCTGTTGAAATATATTAGAAAGTTTTTTTGTTTGATTATCCATTTTGTGTTGAAATATGTAAGAAAGTAATTTGTTGACAATACGGAGCGACAATAAGGGGTTTGTAATCAAAACTTAAATATTCCTTTAGATTTCCACCAAAACTCCGTCGATCTGCCCGCTCTAGCTTTTTCGAAGCAACTCCCCTTGTTACCCAGCAGACAGCTAATTGTTGTCGACGAGATCAGCTTTTTCATTTGTGCTGCTTCTCGCACCGCAACGGGATATCGTTGAAGTACAATTCCCAATTTGCATGAGACGAGTTCCCTCTTCATGTCATCATGCTTGCTGGATCCGTGGCCGTGGCGGTAACAGTGGATTGAGTTCCAATTGGTATATTGGAATTACTTTGGCGTCTTGCACAGCACTGGTGTTTTCAGTGTACCTTTTGTTTATGTTTTATGACTTTCAGGTGTGCAATTTTGCGTGGCTAAAGCGCTTCTTAATTAAAAATTAATTTTACACCAAAAAAATGTAATGTGACGCCTACGCCCGGGAATCGGAGTGATTCCGATCCCGAACCCTGGCACCCGGCCAGATATGTATGACTTCGAAGTGCAAGCAGACTTCATCTTTCGTGCAGCTATCATTGCGCCGAAAATATTTTTCTTCAAATATTTATATTTGTGGAGAAATATTTTCTGTCAATGTGATCCGCTGTAGTAAAACACTGATACATTTCGAAGCATATCTATCTGGCAATGCCTCCCACAGCTGCCATCCAAACGTCAAAAAGGTACAGAAGGTGTTCGCGGTTAACTGTCCGTCCACAAAACCAATAAAGAAAAACTAGAAAAGAGCACTATATTACCATAAGTCCCTAGAGGATATTAATCGATACATCGGTGGCTTGTGCTAATAAGCCATAGCCAATACAAGCCTAACGAAGGTTAGGTAGAGAAGGTGTTCGCGGTTAACTGTCCGTTGAGGAGAAGTCTCGCGAGAGTTAGCGGATTAGCGGTAAGTCCGAAGAAAATTAGCGTGGCGTGAATAGATAACGAATAAAAATTTATCAACAGGAGGAAATGCTCCACGTAAACAATTGGCAACAAAAGCAGCGCGTAAAAGTGCGCCATCGACAGGAGGTGTAAAAAAACCACATCGTTATCGTCCCGGTACGGTTGCTCTTCGAGAGATTCGTCGTTACCAGAAGTCCACAGAATTGTTGATCCGTAAATTACCGTTCCAACGTTTCAAAACTGATCTTTGTTTCCAATCAGCTGTTTGGCTGGGATCCGTCGGCAAACAATTTGCATCATTTGGATCATCATTCAATTCCACATCAACATAATAGACCTGGCATTGCGGTCTATGTTTAAGGATTTGGACAAAAGGAGTGAAGGTAAAGCGATCTCGAGGTATGTAGGTTTTGTTGTTCTTGGCTATAACGAAAGAACGAGGGAATCAGGATCAGATCTAGGCCGGCTCCTAGATTTGTGTTGGATAGTGTACCTGGAAGTTGAAATGGTTTGGGGGCAATAATAAGAGCTTTGATTCGTCGGGGCAAAATAAACAGATAACATTTGATTAGAAATTGTTGCGAATTTTAGTATAATCAATTTATTGTAAGAACGTGAGGGGTTCGTGGGGAGAGCGTTGTAATGTGACGTCTACGCCCGGGAATCGAAGTGATTCCGATCCCGAACGCTGGCAACCGGCCAGATATGTATGTCTTCGAAGTGCAAGCGGACTTCATCCTTCGTGCGGATATCATTGCGCAGAAAATATTTTTTTTTTCAAATATTTATATCTGTGGATATAAATTTTTGAAAAATAATATCAATTAAACACCGATACATTTCGAGGCATATCTATCTGGCAATGCCGCCCACAGTTGCCATCAAAACATCGAATAGATAGAAAAGTGGAAACTGGTTGGAAGTGTCATTCTGGATATAACCTTCAAAGTGTCATTCGGGTTACAACTTTCAGAGTGTACAGAGAGCTATCCAAATAGAGTCAAATAGGGTTGGTTAATCCCCCTAACCTTCAATATTAGAAATACAGTGAGTTTGTACGCCACCAGAAGCTGCGTATCCAGGATTATATTGATGGAAAATAAACGATCTGTGTCATACTGGAGGTGAGTTTCCTGACTTCCTATCCCAGATAAACATAATGTAAGATTTCATCATGCAACATTGTAGCATTTACAATAGTGCATGGGGCTCGCACGTCTACGTTTGTAATATAAACGCGCCTTGGCATACATTTTTTTACACACTAATGGCGGTAAAGCCAGCGCACGGGGCCGAGACTAATTGCTGCCATATGACATTAGGTACGTCCCAAGCAAAGGAAATCCATATGTCGAAATCCAAACGGGTTACGCAGAAGCTGGTTCGTTTGAATCCGTTTAACACGGCAAAAAAATATTAACTCGAAGGGAGTACGGAAGGCTGATCAGCTTATGAAGAAAAGGACACCATCGAAATTGCATCGGCCTAAAATTGAACCACTATCCGCGAAGAAAAACTGAATTGGCACCTCGAAAAGCTGGAAACATTATGCTTGCTTGTAAACCCCGGATCTACAAAGCCATATCACAGTGAGTATGTTGCATACCAGTCAAATCCACTCCAATCCCAGGGACATATAAATTAAACAACGGTAAAAGAGATTTGTACCGTATTAAAGTTCAGCATAAAATATAGAGTAATCGTAACCCAACTGACAAAGGGTTGCCGTTTTCCCTGATCTTTGTCGTCAATTGGTTACATGGACCAATCAAAGCAAAATTGTCTCAAGGCAGATTTTAACGTGTAATTGTAAATTTCTCATAGAAAGCAGCGTAAATCGCATTTAAACAAGTCAAAAAAAATTATGTTCTATGGCAATGTCGTATTACTTTATCATATATAATAACAAAGATTTTAGTTAAACAATTAGTAAGATATAAGGAATGTTATGCACAAAGTTCATTGACGTGTGTGTATAATGAAATAAGACAATTTCGTTTCTTTTTTTTTCTATTACAAACCCATTACGGGTATGGTGAATCGGATTGAGATTAAATGTGAAGGTATTTGTTGGGAATACATTGAAACCATTGGTTTTGGGTCAGTTGAGGATAAGCTGCTAGGATATAAAATATGAACACACTCCGAGGATGATCGTATGAAGAGAAACAGGTTAAAATGGAATTGCTCTCTAATGTCTAACTTTAGGGAATGTTGCTTACAATTTTTACGGAATACAATGTTGCATATACTCTGAAGACGTTGGCGATGCAGTCATAAAAACGATAGGTTTTAATAGGTTGAGTCAGAATAGGGTTGAAAATCTTAGTTAGTAATTGCAACGCCATAAAAAAAGAAATGGAATTGGCTAGTTTTTTTGATTGAGTTGTGTCATGTTTTGGATTTTTTCTCGTCTTTAAGGTTGAGAATGTTTTTTTTAGGAACTGGGTTAGTTCAATTTGTGGTTACGAATTTTCATAGTTCGGAAAGTGCTTTTCAAAAATTGTTCAACACTGAAGTAAATTTAGAGTGAAAGCTTGATGGATACTTGAATCGAACTGAATTGGCTCTAAAATCTATCTTTATTCTATCGCCTTTCGATTGGGATCATTGTGTTGTTAACATTGATCACTCTATTATGTTGTGAAATAGTGCCGTGATACTTCTTAATGACGGATATTGTGGTCCGGTTGAAACCCTTCTTGATTTTCATCTGCAAACCTAGTTGGATTCGACTGCAGAATCAAGTCTGCATTTTCGGTTGAATATCTTAGTAGTGGGGAAATCGTATCGTCACATTATATCTTCCCACATTGCAATGAATTAATAATCAAAATTATCATCGCGATTTAGTAAACGGTTTAAGTTATTAACATTAGATAGTAAATAAAAAAGGAAACCACTTTTCGAAATTTTTGCAAATTATAAAAAAAATAATTATCGAAACAGAAACAATGAAAATAAGAACTAAATCAAATGAAATTTTTCTTTCATTATACTTTAAGCAACACACTAAAGGGAAACACATTAAGTAATATAATTTATGAAAAGCTAGCATAATGAATTGATATGCGCGTAACTTAAAATTAAATAATTGAATTAATAAAATTCTAGATTATAATAAAAAGACATAAATTCATAATTATTTAACTATTTTCTTTTCGAAATTAGTAAATATCTTATAAATAGCTTAAACGAAATTTACAACTTGCATAATCGGTTTTATGGATTTCTAATAGATAAGTAAACATTTTCAAAATTTAGCTGTATTAATTTTCTTCAGTAAAAATTAAAGAACCATTAATCGCTTAGTCAGAATAAATATTTTTCTTGTAGTATAATAATATAAATAATAATCGATCGAGATAAGTAGTTGAAACTAAATGATTTCATTTTTTTATATAGTTTGGTAATTCTTAATTATTATAAATAAACATAAATATAGGAAAAACATCACAGTCTGGTACTCTATCCTTGTAAGTGTTAGAACGTAACCATTGATATCGTTTAAATGATTTCAATTTGATTGTTCCTTTAAACTAAGAGAAAATTAAAATAATCTGAAGAATGATTGGAATACCATTGAATTAGTTGAAACAATTGAAAAGCATCCTGTAAATTATTGTAATTTTTGAAATACGAGTATAGTGCTCACCTACAGGCTTTGACATTAAAATGAATTGCTAACCAACCAACGGACTTTCCTTTTCAGTGGTTCTTCTTTTTTTTTCAGCGGGAAAGGAAGTGCAGGGTAAGTATGCCGTCGCGAGGGTAGGGTTTAGAAAAATCCGCTGAGGTCGGTTTCGCGTCGTGCGCGGTACGCGGTACCTTTGTTGTTTTGTCGTTTTATTAGAGTAGCTTTCGTCAGGATGAGTTAAAGAAGTATACTTTTCGGTACCGCGTCGGAAATTCGGGAACGCGAAATAAAAATTAGCGTTTGTATTTTTGACTGGTTAATGAAGAAATACGGAGTAACGTAAAATAAGTTTCCTCTCCGTATGGTTTTGTTTTTTTTTGTAACGCGTTTGAAAACGGGCGTGTATAGGTGGCTGAATATTGTAAATGAGCGTAACCCATTCGGAGACCCGCGACCGAAATCCTCTCCGAACTAGCTGGCCGACAAGCAGCCACCGCGTGAATGGGTTACGGTGCACGGATTGGTTGACCGGTTGGTACCATCCGTTGGCACTACTCAGACTTAACGTCTAGAACCGATGAGAGGTCGGTTCCGCGTTGGACTTAAAAGGTTAAAAATCATTACAGCGTGCTAATAAAGACTTAAAGTTCACTCGTGGCAAATTTTTCCGGCACGAAAAGACGAAAAAGAAACGAGGAAGCTATAGGGGCGGACAAATTGATGTCAGTGTTAACTCTATCAAATTTGAAGATTGATTTCGAAGACTAAATATAGAACACAGCTTTAAAAAAAAAAACCTTTATATTAATAATCGTATTTTGTCTTACGATTTTATATAGATTTCATTTTCATACTTTTTAAAGTACAGTACAATAAGTAATATAGTAGTTTCCGAATTGACCTCAGTTTCTACCAACGTTTTTTTATATTCAAATGCTTTTAATGGACCGTTCGCAGTGTTAAATTGTAAGAAAATATTTAATATTATTTTATATTTCTTTTTCCCATAAATCCTTTACTCTTGGATTATTGGTAATACTGATGCCGATCTTATAATATTTATAGTTTTGCTAGTTGTAACTTAATGAGAGTTATTTACAAAAGATTCTAATCTGAAGTCAGTACAGTTTCTTTTCGTTCTATTTGACGTTGATAAATTATTGTTTAAGTACCATTACTTTTAGTTTTAATATGTTTCTAGACTTCATGTGCTGTAGTTTTGAGCTCAAACTACATACTCGTACATAGCATGAATGTGAATTTTACACACATTATCGAATGTGAATGATATGTAAAAAGTAAAAAAACACTCTAAGGACACTAAAAAAGAAAAATAAATCAATAAGAAATGTACAATAAATGATCTTACTACTAAAAAAAAAGTAACATGACTTGAGGATCAAAAAAAAAAATAATATTTTCCATAAATGTGCAATTAGTGTCAAAGAGCATCCGAAACTAATATGTTTGCCAAGTTTTTATATCTATACTAAATACAATATATTAGCAGCTGCAGAAAATAAAGCACAACCAGAAGAATGTTTAACAAATTTTAGCCAAATTTTGATGTTTATATTAATAAGTGTATTTGAACAATTTTCTAAACGAGTACAACATTTGCAACATTGTAAACGATTGATAAAGAAAGAAGTAATCGCAAGTGCCGTTTCGTTAGCTACTTTTCTAACTAGATCTAGAGTGTTTTAATAGGAGTTATATTATTGTTATCAATTTCTTATAATTTCATTGAATGTGTGAATGCTTGAACTGTTGCGTTTAGATAATTTCCTTATTTTCGTTTTAATTCATAAAATTTAAAACACCGAAAGTGCTTCGGTCTTGTAAATAACTTTGATATTTTGGCTTTTAAGAGCAAATATGCAAATGCTATTTAATAAGAGAACAATTGATAACGATGAAAACTATGTTCAGTGGGTGCCTAAATTTCTCTAAAAAAATATGTATAAAATCATAAAAAAAGCTAACAATTTGACACTATAGGTATGTTAAGATATTCAAAACTTTATTACAACGTTGAAGATACTATTGAAATCGACTATTTTTGCTTATTGTTAGTGATACTTTCGTTTATTAAAAAGCATAATGATAGCGCACCGCGTCCTCGACCATTGTTTTGCCAATTGTATTAAAATTTATTAAAAACATAAGAAATTCGTATGGAGAAAAAAAAAAGAGAGGAGCTTATAGTTTGCTAATAATTCCAAAACTATTAATTTTTATTAATTATTGTAAATGAAATATCTGAACATTAAAAATGAAGTACTAAAGAAGCCATAAGCCTTTCCGTTCCGCATGCTTTTTCTTTTGCAGCGGAAGTGATGACCGAGGGTAAGTATATCTTGAAGAGGGTTATGTTTTCATAATCTGCGGATGATTGATTTCTAGTCGGTTACGGTCCGCGGTACCCTTGTTTGCGCTCGTCTCTTTTTATTAGAGTAGGTTATTTTGGACTTGAGGTAGTTTAGCTTATTTTCTGGTACCGCGTCGGTGATTTGGTTACGCGCCTATGGTGATTTTGTAGTGTTCTGATTTGAGATCTGTGGAGAGATCACATCCAGAACTAACGTAACGTAGGTTTCCTGTTCTGGATGAATAGTTGTTGACGCGTTTGTAAATCGGGCATGTGAATCGGTGGCTGAGTTACATAACTCGGACTTAGTCTGCTCGCGTAAGACCCGCGACCGAAACTCCTCTCCGAACTAGCTAGCCTACAAGCAGCCACCACGGAGTAGACTAAGTGCGACCGGACTTGTTGACCTGAAGGGTACAGTCCGTTGTCATTTCCAAGACTGCACGTCTCGAACCGATGAGAGGTCGGTTCTGATTGCGATCGAACGAGACGGAGTAGGAAACCGTTACAGAAATTAGGAAACATTAGTTGGTTAGTTATTAATTTAGCATATTTTTATCAATTTTCAAGTTAGCTGAAATTTCGTGGAAAAAATTGAATTTGACTAACATATCATCGAAGCACTATGGCCTCTCTTGGGCCTTCGCTTCCTGCAAACAGCGCCTCCAACTGTCTCGGTCCATTGACCACGTCCTCCTATTTCGAAACCCGAGTAGCGATGAACTGTCTTCGTCGACCGAGTCAGACCAGCGTTTCCTCGGTTTCCCCACTGGCCTCCGGCCTTCAGTTCACATAATGAATACCAGTCATTGACCTCAGGACCCGTCGCATAAAAGCGTTCAGTATATTTGCGGCTGATGGGGTTTGTGTCCATGTTTCACAACCATAGCATAACACAGGTCTTGTCACATTTTTGCATATTTGGAGCTTTGTTCTCCTGTGTATGCAGCTGGTTTTCAAGATTGTCAAAACTGAATAAAATATTTTATTTGCGAGCTGTATTCTTCGGCATATTTCGTCTCTTTCATTACCCGTTTTCGATATTTTGGCGGCTAAATACACAAATTCGCTATCATCTTTGATACTGTATTCGCCAAGTGTAATATTTTGTGCATTTGAGGTATTTTTCCTCGACTGCGTCATGAGCTTTGTTTTATTTTCATTGATTTGTAGCCCTACTAGTTTTGCTTCGCTGTCGAGCTTCAGGAAGATTTCTTTGGCAGTTGTCGCTCAAAGGCGTTCAATATATTTGCGGATGCTTGGGCTAGGGTCCATGTTTCGTACCCATAGCATAACACAGGTCTTTCACAGATTTTCCTGTGCATGCAGCTAGTTTGCAAGATTGTAGTGGATTTAGTGATGTTCAAAAGGTCCGTAAAGGACTGCAGCGATGATCTGCTGCCTCGGCAGAAGAAGATGACAATATCTGCCGAGAATGCCCTCGTCTGGAGACGCGTGAATGCGCTGGCAGGCTAGCATTGCGGTGTCGTGGGGCGGGTTCATTTCCCCACCACGAGGACCTACTACAAAAAAGTTTCGCACTCACGAATTTGATGGTCAATTAATCAAGAGGCGACCGAAGTCGCAAAAAGTATAGATAACTACACCGAGGGAGATAGTACTTGTTCCAAGAACAAGTGGAACCTGAAAAGAAAGGTGGACTTGGGGTAACCTCGTCATTACCCGACGAAGCTCATGGCCCACAAATGAGAGAAGGGCAACCGGGTGGTGATGGAGCCCCTTCGCACCCACCCAACCGGAATAAATCCATATTTTGTTGCAGTGGCCAGGTATTCCTCTTCTGAGTGGAAAACTCATACAACTTGACTTGTATGAACTTTCCCATCAGAAGGGGAGTACCCCGGTGACCAATTTATGCCATAGAATTATACAATTTGATTGCATAACGCTATGCCATACAGAGGCACTCTGCTTGGGCCACTCAACCCGCGATGTCACCTGAAACAAAGGAGGATTAGTTAAGTACCCGGCGGCTGGCTCATGTTTTTAGGGGGCAGCCTGCCACCGTACCGGGTCCTATACCCGGGCAAAGGTTATCGGAAAGGAAAGACCGATTTTCTAAAAAAATTTAGCACTTCATTTTTTCTTATGTTTCTTCACAAGTATTTCTTCTTTTATATATAATCTGTGGTCAATATTCCGATAAGAAACTTCAATAATATTTTTCCGACACAAACTAACTGGTTACAATTCGAATAATATTTGTGGAATATAACGCAAAGCTTTATGTATGAACTGATCGCAACAAAAAAAAAAATATGCAAAAATATATGTATCTAAATGTGCAAAAAAAAAATATATATGTATATAGATATAACAACGTGTGCAAAAAGAATATATGTACATGTATCAAAATGTGCAAAAGAGAAAAAAATATATGGATATGACAAAGTGTGCAAGAAAGTATATAGATAAATTTAAAAATAATATTTAACATTATTTAAAAAAAGATTATTTATAATTTATGTAAAATTATTACTTCTATAAAAATATAATTTAATTTAAATTATGAATAATATAAATAGAAAAGTAATTTATAATATAAAAATTTTTTAAAATATTAACGAAATATTTAATATAATATAATATATTTAATGACATATAAGGGTACTCACCCAAACATCCTCGTCGGGCGCCCGCTGATGATGTGGGTGGTCCTGAAATTCAAATTTTTCTTCCGTTATAGCAACTTTTTGACTACACAGATAGCAAGCCCGTCGGCTGCGTCCTAAAGCAGGCATTTAAAACATTGAATGACTATTTTGCAGGTTTTACGAGTTGATCCGTCTTAATAACTTCCTGGCGCTCTTGCTGTACGGTAAATGTTATTCTATCGATTATTTAAACAAGTCGTTTGTAGAAATTAGTCGTCTCGATTATTTTGACAAGTTGTTTAAAGTAAGTATTAGAGTAGGAAATCCATTGCATATCCAGGCTTTCAAAATTTTAACAATAGTATTTACATAAGAGCCCAACACTATTGTTGCAGACAATAAGTCGACTGTTTTTGCGTCGCAGAAAATAGTTCCACTCACTTCCAACCGTCCATCTGCGCCAAAGGCAAATAAGACTTATCACCTGAAGGCGAACACTCTGCTATCGCTGAACTACCCGAACCATAAACCGATCACTTAATGGACACGGAATGAAAATCAGATTCGGTTAAACAATTTCTTTGTTCTTTCGTTGACTGTGATATTCAAAACGTCAATCTGCGCCAAAGGCAAATAAGACTTATCACCTGAAGGCGAATACTGTGCTGTCGCTGAACTACACGAACCATAAACCATAAACTTCATGGACACGGAATGAAAATCAGGTTCGGCTAAACAATTCCTGCAATCAGGTTCGGTCTGTTAATAATATGGTGATAGCCCCCGCTAATACAGGAAGAGATAAAAGTAATAAAACGGCAGTAATAACAACTGATCAAACAAATAGCGGTATACGGTCGAACGTAATAATGCAATCAATAGTTGCTTCAGGGAATTTATCTTTGAGATGGATGAAGATAATGATGAATAAATTCTCTTTATAGTATGTCTAAAAATTTTGTTCGATCATACGCGCCTTCGTCTCGCTTAAAAAAAAAAAAACCGTGCACCTTGAGTTGATCTGGCTTCGCAAGTCCAGATTTCGTTAGCCACTGGCAAATGTTCTCTCGCTGATCACCTTGAAGCTGTAATACTTCACCGTATTCGGAACGCTCTATTACTGTGCCATTGCACGCAAATTCCTTTTTACATGCTCGCACAATTTTCTTCAGGTCATATCTCGAGGAAAGGCCCTGCACCGTAGTTAGTGTTTTGCGACCATTTCTCTGCTGAATTCTTATGTGCACAAGTCTGTTCTGTACAGTATCATCAGCACAATTGATTGCATCAGCAAAGGGGTCAAAGTTTTGCAAATTCTGGATGGACATACGATACACAAATTAAACACATAGCCCAGTCATATTAGGGCTTTCACCTCGGAATGAAAGATAATAAGCTGCAAATTGGTATGAACCTTTGTTTTGTCATTCTAAATGTTGTCTCAAAAGTCACAATCGTTATCGTGTTCGCGTCTCAAGATATTCAAGGTCAAAGGTCACAAAAATCGGTTTTTCGCGAATATCTGGCTTCCTATCGGTTAAATGAGATTTGCATTTATTATAAAAGTTGTAGGCTATAAAATTCCCTACAACTTTTGTTTAAACTTTTTTTTCATACGACCAACCGTTTTGAAGGTAGAGCGCGAAGAGTGCACATCGTACAGTCATATACGGCCTAATGCAAGGTCAAGCGTGAGTTATGGTTATCAGTACGTTATAAAGTCAATTATTTACTTGGAAATTATAATTATTAAACAATGCCTATTATTTATGTACTAACTATTAATTATTTATATTTAATTAAAGTAAGTAACTTGATTATTTATATATAATTATTCATATTTAACTATTTAAGTATAAAATATTATTAATTCTGGATTATATATTTTAGTTTTATTTTAAGTTAAAATGATAGTAAGAGTATATATTTTACACATATTTTTATTTATTATTAAATACGGCATAATATACATTTATCAAAATGTGAGTTCAAATATCAAAAGTATCTTTGTTGATTTTAATTGTAATGAAATTGGAAATGGAAGCTAATTATCTTCTTCTTGTTCGTCGTCTTCTTCTTCTTGTCGCTCAAAAATGTTCGATTCATTGTCATCATCCTCATTATCTGTCATGTTCATCTCCAAACCTTCCAGAATATCGGGATCATATGTATTTTCTTCATCGGGATTACTTGGATACAGTGAAGCGTTGAGGCAAGCTTGTCCGTTGCACTGGCCGCAAGCTAAAGAACATTGTAGCCCTGATTTTCTGCATCCACAGCGGGAACCACAACTATTTTTGCAATTGCAAAATATTACGTTTAGTAGTTCGGCTGGTGCTGGAGGTAATAACGTTCGTATGGGCTCCAGGATTTCATTTTCAAGCATCCAGCCCCATTCTTTAGGTTCTAAGTCCTTCCCTAACCACGTTTGAATCTGGTAGTAGACACGTTTTATGTGTTGATGAGCTGCTACACTTGTTGGTGGAAGTGTTGACAGTTGTACAGGTTTATTTAGTTTTGTAAATTTGATGAATTGCGTGTAGCGGAAATGATCAATGTTGTCCTCAGATTTTGGAGCATTATATAATGCCAACAAGATGCGCACTCCATTTTCTAATAATGTTTGTTTTGGGCAGTTTTCTTGTTGAAATACTTCCACCAGTTTATCTAAATCAGGAATTTTTTCCAATGCTCTACTAACAGTTTTTTTTCCCTTTTTTAATAGCGCAGAAGTCGTGTCACAGCCACTGAATGCGTGTAAAAATAAAATGTGCTTTTTAGTACGAGGATATTGGTCAAAACTTTTAGTAGAATATATTTGTGTTTTGACATTGCCTTTGCCAACTTTTTTCAAAAAAATTTCCTGATGATGTGACTGAGTACGTCCAATTAAAATAACGAGCAAATCGATATCTTCTCCTATGATGACAGCAGTCTTTTGATGTTCTGATAAGGCAATAGCTGTGTCAATGATGAGTTAAATATGAATAATTATATATAAATAATCAAGTTACTTACTTTAATTAAATATAAATAATTAATAGTTAGTACATAAATAATAGGCATTGTTTAATAATTATAATTTCCAAGTAAATAATTGACTTTATAACGTACTGATAACCATAACTCACGCTTGACCTTGCATTAGGCCGTATATGACTGTACGATGTGCACTCTTCGCGCTCTACCTTCAAAACGGTTGGTCGTATGAAAAAAAAGTTTAAACAAAAGTTGTAGGGAATTTTATAGCCTACAACTTTTATAATAAATGCAAATCTCATTTAACCGATAGGAAGCCAGATATTCGCGAAAAACCGATTTTTGTGACCTTTGACCTTGAATATCTTGAGACGCGAACACGATAACGATTGTGACTTTTGAGACAACATTTAGAATGACAAAACAAAGGTTCATACCAATTTGCAGCTTATTATCTTTCATTCCGAGGTTGACCCCTTTTTTTACCTAATATGACTGGGCTAACAGGCAAGAAATAAAACTGCCAATCGAATATCGGGCACAACTTTTCAAATCCAGATTCTGAAATCAAACTGCTGGCGTGTACGACGACTAGGCTCGAAAGATCTCGTCCTCCTCATTCACTTGATTCACCTGCAAGCATGCAAATTAAAAAAAAAAAAAGAACCCACATTATAAGCGCCAATCTTCCAGACTAAAATTACAACAGTCAAATATCGAACAGATGGAAAAACTAACTACCGAATATTTCCTTACATACATCAGACGGATCCATATCCCATATCACTGGAATTTTAGTTTTTGCCTTTAAATGTTGAACATGATCGGGATCCTTTCGCAGAAGGCAATCACTCTGAAGAGGACAATCACACCAATTCGTTATTTCTTCCTCTTGTTCAACGCACTCTTGTTCTTACTTGAACGAGTTATGAACGTCACAAAAACTCTTCACTCGCCAAGACTTAACCTCCTCCTCCTTCACTTGATTACCACGCCTGCACCCTGTCAAAAATCTTAAGTCGTCCCAGATCAATCCTAAAGGGCTGCGTTCGTTGTGATCAAATTGAAGGGAAATTGATGTCCCATACAATTTGCACAAAGCAGCTGGTTTTTCGTTTGTTTAGTTGATCTGGGACATATTATGCCTGAATTTCCTTTAACCCTTTGCCGGCGCCGAATAATCGAGCAGTTTTAGTTGTGCGGAAGAAAGAAAAAAAAAAATAAAATAAGAGAAAAAAATCTGTAAATTGACATAAATAGAATTTGAATTCTATATGGATTGATCCGATAATTTAAAGAGAAAAAAGGAAGAGAAAAAAAATAGTAAATTTAACTAACTGCTCGATTACTGCAAGATCTTCAATACTGAATAAAATATTTTATTTGCGAGCTGTATTCTTCGGCGTATTTCGTCTCTTTCATTACCCGATTTCGTTATTTTGGTGCCTAAATACACAAATTCGCCCACATTTTCGATACTACATTCGCCAAATGTGATATTTTGTGTAATTGTATTATTCTCATTGATTTGTAGCCCTACTAGTTTTGCTTCGCTGTCGAGCTTCAGGAAGATTTCTTTAGCAGTTGTTAATGACCGTGACAGAATGGTGATGTCGTCCGCAAAGGCCACTACCTGGCTTGTCTTGTATAGTAATGTACCTCGCGTATCGACAGGTAGGTTCCTTATGACGTACTTTAGAGCCAAATTGAATAGCAATGGGGCCAGCCCATCTCCCTGCGTTAGTCCGATATTTATGTCAAAGACATCGGTGAGTAGGTTATTGATGCGGACTTGGGCGGCCGTCGATGTCATTGTCATTAAGACGAACTAGTTTGGCTGTGGTACCAAAGCAATGCATTATTTGGTATAGTACGTTACGATCAATACTATCGTATGCTTGCTTAAAGACAACGATAATTTGGTGTACGTCTATGTTGAACTCCTAGCATTTTTCAAGTACCTGACTGATCGTGAAGAATTGATCTATTGTCGACCAACTGGTCTAAAACCGCTTTGATGCTCTCTAATAATACTGTTGGCGCATGATCCGATTTAATTTTCTAAGATTTTAGAAAATATTTTGTACGCCGTACAAAGTAGTGATATGCCTTCAACTTCAACTTTTTTTGTGGATAGGGAATATAATTGATTGGCTCCTTTCTTTCGGCATATGTTCTTGTTGCCAAATGTGCTGAATTACTTTGTGAATAGCTTCCATATTAGATGAGCTCCACTGGAATCTCATCGATGTGCGGCGCTTTATTATTCTTTTGGACTTCGATGGTGAAGCAGTCTTCATCCAGAGTTAAAGGGGCCAATGGAAGCTCTCTGCAGACATCTATGGGTGCCGATGTTCTGGAGCTGTGGGGAGGATTAAGGAGGTTCTTGAAATATGATGCCCATCTTTTCTTAATCTTGGTTTCATCAGCGATTATGTTGCTGATATCATCATGACAGAGCATGGTTTTGGGCTGATAATCACGGTTTAAGCTTTTCACTATTTTGTATACTTGTCTTGTGTTGTTACTCGCTAGACTTACATCTATACTTCTCAATTGGTCATCATAGTATTGTATTTTCTTTTCTTAATTCAAATTATCTTATTTGTTACTCATCTGAGATGGTGATAGTGTTCTCTATTCGTTCTGGTTTTCCTACCTACGTATTTTGTGTACGCCTGATTCTTTTTGTCTAACGCATTCTGGCACAAATCATCGAACCAATCATTTCTCTTGCACCGGGTTTGATGTGTGATTGTGTGTTATGTCACCGTCTTAATTGCTGCTTTCACTTCCGTCCAGAGCTCGTTGCTTGTTTTCAGTGGTCCGTCTGATAAGATGGGAGCCAACTGGTGAAATTTTTGGACACATACGCCGTTTGGAGCTTTCGATGTCAAATTTTTATTGTGATCTGGTCTTCGCTGGATACGCATTCTACATACAACATCGATAGGTTAGTTTGATCAAGTAATGTTCTGAGTTACAACTGACTCTTCGGTATGTACGGACATCACGTATGCTCGAGGCCCAACGTTGTTGGATCAGCACATGGTCGATCTGGTTTTATATATTATCATCCGATGGTACCCAGGTCATTTTATGAATGCGTCGATGTGGGAAGCAAGTCTAACGTATGACTAGATTTTTGCTACATGCAAAGTCAATCAGGCGCTGGCCATTGTCATTTGTTTCACCGTGGAGGCTTTACCCTCCAGTGGTTCCCCGATGAGATATCTCATTGCCTACCATCAGTCCGCTTGCATCAAGCGATTGGGGATCGCCTCTCGTTGTTATAGCTAAGCCCAACGTTGGGCTAATGCTATGTGTGGATTACAAATGTGGGGTGAATTCAAGACAGGTTGCTTCAAATCACCCCGTCCGCAGAATAAATGAGGCTCTGCATAGTCTCAGAGGTTCCAAAAAATTATATAAATTGGACTTGTACAAAGCATATTTGCATTTACGGGTCGAAGAAGAAGAGAGTAATATTCACGTTCACGTTCAAAATAAACTGTCTCAGCCTCGGTATTTAGACCGCTCCAGTGGAATTCAACCGGGTCCTGGATCAATTGTTGAACGGCCTTACAAAGGTCGAGGCTTACTTAGATGACATCATCTGTCATGGCTCAGATCTTGAGTACACTAGAAGTCTCAGCCCATGCCTGGAACGTCTCAAAGAAAATGATTTCCACTTCAATCGTGCTAAATGCTCATTATTCAAGGAAAGCATAAACTACCTTGGTCATGTAGTGTCACACAATCAGATTCAGAAGTACCCAGTTAAGATTCAAGCAGTTTCTCGGACGCCGTGGCCATAGAATGTGAATGCATTGAGGAGATTCCTTGGCCTAGTCACATGTTATGTCAAATTCATTCCAGACTTCTCTTCAAAGACCTACCCACTACGCCGCTTATAAAGGGCGAGTGAACATTTCTTTTGATCTGCAGCTGCTGAGGCCTCCTTTGTGAATCTCAAGACAGAACTATGCTCAGATAGAGTGCTCATTCCTTTTAATCCTTCAAAACAAGTGATACTCACAATTGATGCCTCGCCAACCGTAGTTGCCGCAGTACTCAGCCACGAAATTAATGGTCACGAGCATCCAATCGGCTACGCCTCAGGAGCTCTGACGCAGGCTGAGTCAAATTACAGTCAGCTTGACAGAGAAGCCCTGGCTATTACATACTCAGCGACGCATTTCCTCTACTACTTATTCGGCAAATGTTCCGTTGTCACAGACAATGAGCAACTTTCAAGGATTTTTCATACAGATCGTGCACTGCCGCAGATGATCTCTTCGCGTTTGCTCAGGTACGCTTCTTTCTTCAGTGAACTCGACTACACAGTTCAATGCAACTGGGGAAAAGAAAACGAAAATGTCGATTGTCTGTCCCGTGCACCAGTCTCTACAACTAGTCAAGCAGTCAACGCGATGCTCCACATCTCCAGTTTGTCTATCACCGCAGAAGCAGTCTGATGAAAATTGGGAGAGAGCGCACTTGGGAGAGTGGAGAGCGCTCTTTAGATGGACATTTCCTTTTGATGTGCATAGATGAAAAGTCGAAGTGGGGAGAGGTTGGCATAATCTGCGATGCTTCGTCTTCTGCTTCAACAATCTCTCTGCTTGAAGGCATTTTTTCGGTGCATGGTTACCCCTACGTGACGGTTTCGGACAACACTTCATTTCTAAAGGCGAAGGGTACGAGAGATATTGTAAATATTCCAAAAGTTCAGAGCACCAAATCGTTCAGCCACCAATGGTCTTGTAGAACGCTGCATCCACACGTTGGCGAGAAGGCTCAAGATTGCTGCTGATGATCCTGCTCCCCTGTATATCAAGCTACAGCACATAATGTTCCGCTATACAGTAACACCTTTAGCATCAGGTCTTCCTCCTTTGGAGTTGTACCTGAAGAGAAGAATCCGCACTCGTCTTGACGCCCTGCTCCCCAATAGCAGATCTCTTGCTCCAACAGCATGTACCACCTTGCGGGTTCGTAATCTTCAAGTGGAAGGGAGAGTGTAAGCCAAGATTCACTTGGAAAATCAAGACGATTGGCAATTAGGCACCATCAGGAAGGAACTTGGCTAGTACCACCGGCCGCACACTGAAACGCCACATTAATCAGTTGGTCGTCACCTTGGTTTCGAAGAAATAAGTCTCCTTTGCTGGGTGTGCCATCCTCAACAGAAAACCGTCCAAGTACAGAATTCGACACACATGGTCCATTTGTTCAGCCTAAGCCGCCTGCAACTCCATCACCAACGTCTACTAGAAACCGACGGAAGCCTGCATACCTCAGGGACTATATCTTCAACATGTGTCCAGCTCCCTAAAATAAGTGAGGAAGACTATAGTGAAGCGTGCGACCATATTCAATCTAGATTTTATCATCATATAGAGTACGAACGTATTCGATCTAGACTCTAGTGAATTAGTGTCCCGGTCAGTCAGTTGAGTAGTGAGTGCCGAGCCATGTCTCTACGTAAATTGTCAAAACCTTGAAAAGAAAAAATAAGTCTAAGAAAGCAACTAAAATTTTAAGGGAGTTCTAAAAATTTTTTGGGTTCAAAACAAAGAATTACTATCTACTCGTATTTGCAAATTGGCTTAAGTATCCTGCAGTTTGTGTCGTGTTAGCCTGGCTGTGAATTATGGTTCTCAGATCATGAACTGAATATTAATAAGTTGACGCATTTGCAACTAGATTTGATATATCACACGCAATATTGATTTACAAAGATGTTCAGTGCTTGTGTTAAACAGAAAGTGTTTAGTTCTGTGTGTATAAATTAATTCATATGATAATCAAGAATTATTATTTGTAATTAAAAATCCCAATCAATGCTATTCATGCATCAATTTATCTAGTAGAGCTCCTACCTCTCTTGCGTATACTCGTGTATAAAAGATTATTTAAAAGAAATATATCAAGTGCCAATCAATACCACATGCAATGCAAGATCGTAGAATTCAAAAAATTTGATCAGTGTTGCGTTTTTATACTAAATATAAAACTAAATAAAATATTTGAGAAGGAAATGTAAAAGTAAAAAGGAAGCCCACCTCATTTCCTCGTTGAGTACTTGAGTGTAAGAATACGGCGGCTGAAAAACCATTTCGATAAACCATAGCTTTTTGAGATATTGCAAAACGCTGTATAGACTGCTAAACCACCTAGACCAATCGTGACGAAGCAAAGTCAAAACTTTTTTGGGAATCTAAATGTTCATCTGAATTCATCGTTCATCGTTTTGGCATGTCATATGTTTGACAGTGGGACGTGGAGCACGTAGGAGAAGGTTCGCTGTTAAGAAGCCGCATTCACGTATAGTGAAAATTCCAGAATATAATATTGAAATAGGAGCACAGGAAGAAGAATGTCGAGATTAAAACTATAAATGTCGGAAGTACAATACATGCTTGGACCGTGTTTGACCCTTTTTCGTTCTGAAGCTGATCTCACAATCACTCTCAATACAACAGGTTCCAAAGTGATGGATATTGAATTAAAATTGTATGAGATTTTAATTCCACTCCTTGGAGTCCTTATTATAGCTGTCGATGCTGATGTCGTTGCTTTCAGTGGATTGATTTTGTATCAAGGTCTATATAAATGTAAAGAAAATAACTACACTAGTGTTGTCGCTTTTCTTTAATTGTCATTTTATTAATTATTTTGAATTTGCCGCCTTACTCACAGACTTTGATAGATATCACGTTTGACAGCGACTCCTTCACAAATGTCACTGTCAGTCAAATTAATTATTGAGAGTCATGATAGTGTTCAAAGATTATTACATGTAAAAGAAATATCAAGACCTGGAATAAAGGCTTTAAATGTTGTTTTTTGTCTTTACAGGTGAGTTAGTAATTTGTTTATAAGTGATAAAATTGGAAATACATGTACATAACTTTGTCAATAAAAAAATTTTGTCTTTGCAGAAAAACGCAATTTCGTCTTTATTTCACCCATCAGAGTGTGATAATATTATATAAATTATTATAATTAATTAAAAATTTAATATAATTACAATCTGAAAGTATATTATAATATTAAATCATACATTACGAAGTTATTGGATTCTCTACCAGGCATCACCCACATCGTCAGCGGGCACCCAGCGAAGATGTAGATGAGTACCCTTTTGTTTTGTTTAAATTTAAAAATTGAAATTTCAAATTATTATTGGTTTGTAAATCTTTAAGGTCACCCAATAACTTGGCTGAAAATGTATTGCACCCACTTAATGACACCCATCAAATTTTAATCAATTTGGAGACAAGGTGCAAATACACTAAACTTTTAACTGTAAAATTCTTTTAACAATAAAAGTTTGTATTAAGCGTGTGATATGATTTCTCTACGCTCGATATATCTGAGACTGTCAAGTAGAAACAATGAAAAAGGAATAATAATGGATTGTTAAATTTGAAACTCGGTCTTTCCTTTTCAGTTCAACCTGACCGGGTATGGGACCCGCCACGTTGGCTGGCCCCTCCACTATAATGAGCTAGACGTCGGGCTAGTTCACCCCTTTTGAAGCGTTACAGGTGCTCTTGCAGGGTATGGTGGCCCTCCACTTGCGTGCCTATTTATGGCATAGGGCAATGTGATTCCCTCACATAATCTTCTTCCTTGTAGCACTACAGCCCCTCTCGGGCCTTCGCTTAGAGATAGTTAGAGTATCTCATTTTCATGACCGTATTGATTTTTTTCGGAGGTTGTTTGGTCAGTACCATGCTCCCGTGTGCTTGCTCAGCTATGGTATGAACTGATTAAATCAGTACATATCACCACTGAGTGAACACTCGTAGTCTGTCCGAAAAATTCCGTTAACTAAATCACGTTGCTCCCAACGAGTTTTGAACCTGGGACCTTCCGCTTATGCGTTCATGCCCTAACCACTAGACCACACAGACTTCCCTCACATAATACTAGGACATAAATTTGCCAGTTTTATATTTTTTATTTAAAGGTAAAATTCATTCAAATCATGTTTGTATGAGTTTTTCACTTAAATGGGAAATATGGCCACGCTTACGTTTGGATCTTGATCCTGTTGGGAGGGTGCGAGGATGTCCCACTCTTATCTGTGCGCCATAAGTATCGCAAATAACGACGAAGTCTGCTCAAGTCCGTCTGTTTTCTCCTGGCCCAGTTTGTTACTGGCTATAAGCAATTTCAACCCTTAGTAGGTTACCTCGGCCTCGGCACCAGTCGATCCGCATTAGAGCGTTTCAATTCGTGACTGCGTAGTTTTTTTGTTGTGGGTCTTGCGCTGGGGAAAAGAACCCACCCCACGATACCGCAATGCTAGCCTGCCAGCGCTTTCACGCGTCCTCAGACAAGGCCAATCTCGGCGGATTCCACCATCCTCTTTCGTCCATCGCTGCAGTCCTTTACGGATACTTTATCTAACCATTATCACTTCACGCGTAATAAATATTTTGTATTGTAGCTTCGTGGCTCAACAAGAACCCGCCTCATATGATAACGCAAATATCTAGTCGACAAGCACGGATACACGGTCGTAAAGCGAAGCTAGTCACCTGAGCTCAGTTTTGTTTAAAGCTGAATTCAAGTCTTGCGTTAGCAATGCAGAGGTCCAAATATGAAATTGTCCTAGGGTATGTTGGGAACTGCGAGCCATATCGATTGCACCTGTATTTAATCTGGTTCTGTTATCCACGATTTCAAGAATACACCTCTGGGATTATTGTTGGCGTTCAGCCATGCTGTATGCTTGGCGCTCAGGTCACCAGCAAGAATATAACAATTATGCAACTTGTTCAATTGGAGTATTTCAAACAAGGAATTGAGCTCCTCCTTGAACTTGAGAACTTTTCGACCAGTTGCATAGGCAGAGATAACGAAGAGGTTATCCCTGGCAGTGAAATTTTGATAATGGACACTTCAAAAGATTCAAAGCTTTTGAACTCAACTTTTTCAATATTTTGGAAACAATAAGGTCTTCTCACCAATATCCCGGTGCCACTTCCCCACCACCGTTTACCCTATCGTTTCTTACGAATTCAAAATCCTTGAATGTATGAAGTGCCATGAGCTGAGGTGTGTTTCAGTGAGAAGGATGATGTCAGGCTTTTGCTTGACAAGGAATTCCAAGAGACAGTCATGCCGATGTAGACTTACAATGAGGTTGACGTTAATCGAGATGAGATGAATCCTACCCATGGGAATGTGACTGTATGACAATTTAGTTTGAGGCATTTGATAGCCCTAGACGCTGAAAAACACTAGGATAGTGTTGGTTGGTTTTTTCTCCTTTTTCCAATTAAATTTTAAAAATATGCAATAATCGTAATTAATTGAATTCGCTAGTTTTTTTTTGATGAAATGAGTTAATGATAACGTATAAATTTAGAGAGCCATTTGGGCCATTAAGTTTTTTTGATCGTTATTGTTTGGAATTTGCTTTATATTCTTTTAAAATTTATAACGATTAGTATTAAATAAAGCGCTTTTGACTTTGACGCTGAAAAACAAAGTTAATTTTTGAATTTAATTGCTGATAAATTTTAAGAAGCAGCTCATTATTACCACTTACATTAATTATTGTATTTACATTGTCTGCTGGTCCTCTGGTAGCAATCCGAATCTGTAGCACTGGTTGACCTAGCTCCTCTGGAGGCGTTCCCACCTCATCACTCGGAAGTTGAAGTACCTTATTATTTTTGAAAGGCATTTAGACTGCTTTGGCTTGAAATCTGGACGAAATGAAAAGTCTTACGCTCGACCATCGATCTCCATGTTGCGAAGTCTCCACTGTAATAAATTCTACTTCTGGTGCAACTTCTTGAGAAGGAGATCGACTGTGTCCTCTCCACAGTCCAGACTCTTCAATAAAAAGGTCTGGTTTTTTCGCTTTTGAGGGTTAAGTAAAGTGCGGAACTTCTCCAGAATTCAATGCACTTTTTGCTGCCTGAAAATCAACCAATGACAGTTCTAATCGTCAGTTTGTCGGCATTCCCTCTTTTGATCGCAAAATAATTTATTTTCGGCTGCCGAACCATATCTTTGCCAGTTTGCCAAAATACATTCTTTTGATTAAGATGGACAGACGGACCAGCACTATAAACTTTTGGTTTTTTCATCCTATTTTTAAATATTCGATAAATTCATTATCAGGTTTAGCAAAACAATGTTCAGAATTTATGTAAACTATCTTCTTTCATGTTCATGGAATCGTCTAGCCCAGCTAGCGCTGCAAAGTTTTTACTGACGTTTGCCCCGCATGCGCCGAGGACATCTTCTTTATCAGGCTCCTGTTGCGGTTTCTTCGATCTTCGACTTTACTTCTTTTTCTTTCTTGATGGTTTCTTTTCCTTTGTTGACCGTTATTTTGCCAACTAGCTCTTCTAGCGATTGGATCTTGAGTCCGAGTTCCTCGTTTTTCTCTCATATTTCTCAACCCAGTCATTAGCTTTGACAAGTTGCTCGATTTCGACAACTGATAAAAATTTCAATTTTTCTCGTTTCCTTTATTATTCTCGAATTTTCGCTTTTTTTCTCGCCCGCCATCGTAGGCGATGGACACAATCGTTCTAGTTGATGGCTAAAGCCATCAAGCTCCTCCATCTCGTTGCTTTTGCAGCAAGATTAGAGGAAATGTTCATAAATCGGGACTTCCCTTGAATGTATTTTCGCTTTTTGATACTATTTCAGAAAAGAAACTTCAGGTATTCGATAACTGTTGGAATAATTCGACGATGATGATTTTCGATTAAAAAATTTTTGGCTAGACGTAGAATCTCTGGTCAAAATTTCATCGGCTGAATACAAAACCCTTCGGGCTGCTAGAGCTTACCACTACTCACCTTTTTTGTCTTTACGCTCGACTATCTTTTCTTGTGTGGTCGCACACCAACTAAACCGATTAAAGGATCGAGCTGCATGGGTTATTGACTCCAGGTATGTTACTAAGAAGTTTGGCAACATGGCTTTACCTAATACAAAGGCACACAAAAATGTACGGGCCATAATGACCGAACCTAGATGACTCTGCGTTAAGCGCAAATCTCTACTCTGGAAAGAAAGCGTTCATAATCCGATCAAAATTATTTTTATTTTTCTTTTCTTGTATTTACCGATATTTCGGGTACTAATTTTCTCCTTGATCAGTGGCGATATTCTGAAGCTTCAGAAAAATAAAAATAGTGCTTGTTCAGGAAGATTATTAATCTTTCATTTATGGACAGTTACAAAGCTATTCTTCAGTTCCGATTTTATGCGAAGATAATTGTTTTCCATTAAAAAATGATGAAGGCCCGTTTTATTTACATTGTCTCTAATTAAGCACATCCTTATACATACCAGTATATCCTCAATAGGATTATTCACCGTATTACCTACGAAATAAGAATAGTTAAGCTAACTTACCTGAACAAAGCTGAAATAAAGTCTGTTTTTTTAAATAAATAAAAAGCGAAATTTCGGTTCATACTTGAGTTTGTATTTAAGATTATTACTGTCAGGATTAAAATTATACTTCAAAAGAGTAACCTTACATGTTATATCTATGATTTAAAAATGGAATTTTCAATATTGAGATCTTAATATCTGCTTGCTGTAATGTTACGATTGAAGAGGGGTGGCATCGGATGCGAGCGATTATTAAATCCCTGATTTCTACCACTGCCACCGAAGTCCCCGGAATTCCAATTGCTGCCTCCTCCCATGCCACCGTAGTTACCACCACCGCTGGGTACCTCTGCAGAATTGTTAGAAAGATCATTTCTTTGATTGTATTGGCTTCTTTTAGGGGTGCTATCGCGCCCGTTGTTGTAGTTACCTGGTGGGTTGTATCCAGAAGACCATGGTCGGTTGCCGCTCAAACCACCACCGAAAGATGGTGTATCGGATCCCCCTCTGTTGAAAGACATTTGATTGCCACCTCCTCTATTCATGTTGTCTCCGAAATCTAGAGGAGCAACGCCGCTTGGCCTGGAATTACCTCCCATCGGCAAAGAATTGCGGTTTGATGGCATATCTTGTTTACTTGAAGGGCCCCCAATTCCGCCTTTGCTACGGCTTGATCCGAAATTACTCTGATTGGGGCCACCAACGCTACCTGAATCTCGACCGTAACCTTCATTACCTCCATAGCCACGATTGCCTCCTCCGTAATTACCCCCATATGATGGTCCAGTTCCATTATTTTCAACATCCATTCTTCCGAAGTTAGAGCCACGATTTCCACCGCCACCTGATGGCATATTCATTGAGCCTCCACGGTTTCCATAGTCATTGCTACCGCCTTGGAATCCATCATCACCATTTCCACCATAATTGTTTGATGCTATTGATCGACTGAAACCTTGGTTTTGTGCCATCGCATTATTGCCTCCGCCAGACTCACTTCGGTAGTTTCCACTGTGCCATACACCGCCTCGATTTCCTCCGCTGAATTGGCTTGGGTTGCGATTAGATTGATTATTACTTTCTGGGAAATTTCCAGGAGTGCCTCCATTTCCTGGGAAATTGCCGCGGCTGCCGGAGTGACGTGCTCTATAATCTTCAAAACGATGTATGATCGATGAAAGTTGATCAACTGTACGATTAACTGCGCTTATTTTTCGTGGCTCTATAATGTTGGCTTGAAGCTGACCCTTTAGCTTCTCTTTGACGGTCATAAAGAAAATGTAATAGTCGTTTTCTATCAGTAAACTATCTGGATTGGGGTTACTCTGCAATGTGTAGTAAAAGGTAGAGAAATCATATGTTACTACGAAGAAATATTGAAATAATTTAAATTGATTCATCTAGAAGAAAATAATTTTGTTATTTTAGTATTTCACCTATACTTTACTAGATACAGTCTGTTAACTAAGAGCGTGTCCAGCATAGTTTGCGATCGGTAAATGATATCAACTTCAATTTTTTTTTTGATCGGTGGTCTCTGTCTTTGGGGCTTTGAAAAAAAAATTTCAATCTAAGTTAATCTTCCGTCGGGAAAACACTAAAATCACGATGAGTGCCATTTACGCAAAGCGCTTCGAGGCCGT
This sequence comes from Odontomyia ornata, assembly GCA_963969285.1. Lineage (NCBI taxonomy): Eukaryota > Metazoa > Arthropoda > Insecta > Diptera > Stratiomyidae > Odontomyia > Odontomyia ornata. Next base: position 140,815,029 of record OZ017742.1, on the reverse strand, counting down.
GTTCCTTTGCACACACCTTAAAGGACCAAAAATGAACTATGTAGTGGCGACTAAATACATTAAAAAGTCTGTATCATTTGTCAAGAAGTGGGTTCAACGCTTTAAAAAGTCAAAAACCGTCGATGACCTTCCAAATCGTGGTTCGGTAGGAAAAGTAACCAAAAAGGACGTGGCTTTGTTTTCGCGCTTACGTTAAGGATAAGCGAAATTGAAGCAAAAAGGTCTCGAGTTATCACACGTCGCCATTCGGGAACATCTGTGATCAAACAATGTAAAATGGCGGCGTACCGTTAAAAAATCCCAAACACCGGAGCCGGCTGTGTACTGAATGGAAACGGGAAAAATACATAGTGACACTTGATTGGCCTTCGCAATCGCCTGATGCAAATCCTATGGAAAACGTCTGGGCCTACATCAAGCAGAAGCTCCGTGGAAAACGTGTTTACACTTTGAAGCAGCTCTCCCGACAAATTCGACTCGTTTTGGAAGGCGCCGAATACGCCGAAAGTTTAGTGAAAAGTATGCCTCGGAGATGCCAAGCAATAATTGGTGCTGGTGGTGATTGGACTCAGTATTAAACTGAAAGCGCGTTACCTCAGAATGTATTTAATGTATGTATAAGTCAAAAACTGTTGTTAAATAAACTATTTTAAAATTATGCTGTACACGCTCTTACTTAACAGACTGTATAACAAATGAAAAATTTAATGTAGATTTCGAATAATAATTGCCAATGTATCCTTTATGAACTTTCATTCGATTTGGCTGAAGTACTTTTTGGCGCTTGCACAATTAAATATGATTGTAGTTTCTTGTGGTGCAGCATATTTAATTTGCATGTTTAATACAATCTGCAAATCTATTGTAAATTTCCATTATTTGCTGCATTTTTATCCTTTGGATGAAATTTAACCCCATTTTCAGCAGTACATGTATTTGAGTGTGTTCATAAGACGAGATTTGATTGATTGGGTGATCAGCTTTACCATAATTAACTAATTATCAAATAACAGAATAGGCTGCAATAATTGTAGAATCCTAAAAATTACTATAATTGACTTTCAAAAACGTAGTGGCATATTTCCGCAAAACAATGAAGATTTTGTGTATATTTTTGATAAAATAAACTGATCCAACTACTATTATGGTTCTTTTAAATATTAAGTTAAAAAGTCAGATTAAATACATTGAAGAATAAGGATGTTATGGTTCATATGTTAATATAAAACAATAAGGAAACTGCAGCAAATACAAGAATCAACAGAACCGTATAGGAAGGCTCGAAATCTTTAGGGGAAATTATTTTCAAGTTTATTCATAGCAAATTAGATGGGGACAGAACTTATGAAGCGTTTCCGAGAATGAAAGGCTATGACTTAAAAATTTAGAAAGCGCAAGAAACAACCAAGATCTGACAAACCAGGGATCTCAGCTACCGAGCAATCGAAAATGATTGGGAACGCACTATTCTATTTTGAAAACGACGCCGGACTGAAAATGACGCTATCAGATTCTTCAGCATTCCATTCGATAATGATTTTCAGCAAAAGAAAAGAAAAATCATTGCCAAAGACAACATATATCAAACAAGTCGAGTAAGCAGGAGATCGTTCCTACCAGAAGGGCCCTGTAACCATGCTAGGTTTCGAAACAAGTTTTCTGATGACATGAAATTTTTCGTCATTCAAGTCAAGCCAAACTATCTGAGAAGCTCGATCTAGGCTTGACAGGTCAGGCGCGCACCTGAATTGAAAAGGCAGATGTGGACTTATTTGCCCTAGAGAAATTGTAATACGTAACAACATTTACCAGCAGCAATGATGCTTACCATAAGTTTCTTACATACAATGGCAAAAAAGTCGCAGATAACGTACTTTCAGAGCCATTTTTGTGAAAATTTTTAGAAAATCCCTGATGCACATAGAAACTTCAAAAATTGTACAGAGGAAAGTGCAGTCACACGGAAACTGAAGAAGTGAGACCCTTTTTAATGTAGGCTTGCTTTCCAGGGAGGGCAGAGTTTACTGGCATAGCAAAATCATTCCACATAGAAGGAAGTGGCAACCATATGAACGGCAAAGCATATAAGACGGATATTCAACTGCGCTTCTAACAGATTTAGTCACCAGAAAATGGGGTCTATCTAGATAGGATCTGCTCATACCACGCTTTATACTGATGTTCAGAACCTGTTTTGCTTTGGAGTAGCTAACGGATTGAGGTAAAAGTAAAATTTATCCCAAAGGTGAGCACAAATGAGACCGCCAGCCTAAAAGCACACAATTTTACGAATTTATAGACACCAAATAACCCCTACATTACAATCAACATGTATACAGAATGAGAGGCCTCAATTCGAGGAACAAACAAAGGAATACCGTATGATATCAAAAATCAAAAAGATCTTAATATCGTTATTGACCAGTGCCTATAGATGGGTTCGAGCCTAAACTGTACAAAATCTCAGAGGTTTACTTACAAATAGACGAAAACTAAACCATATGAGCAAATCGAATACACGCATAGCAAACTTGATTGGAACCGACATATCGAAGTAGCATCGCTTAGGACACAGGTGAATTTTGGTCTTGCAGCCCATTGTCTCCAGGATGTATTTAATGAGGTGTATTGTCAATTGAAGCACATCCTTCAAATGCTAATTATGTTCCTAGCAAGGTTGATGCAGTCGCAAATAAAGATATTATCAAGGTCTTCCATGAAAAACCCGATAAGAACTACTTTCGATAAACTTTTTTAATACTCATCTCCATAAACCGGGAAACACCCTTTAATTAAATAGAAACTTAATATTTGATTTAGCAAATGTTTACAATTTACAACGTTTATTTTCTAGTAAATCATCATTTATGGCATAGCTACAATTCGGGCTTTCGCCTCCAGTAGTACAAGTAGTCGCCTCTAATCGTCACGATTCTGCAGCTTCGTTCGCCAGTTAGAAATCCCACCGTTAATCTCGGTTTCCCAACAGGACGTCTCGGTTACGCTCTACCCTTAAACGTTCGTTTGGGGACCAGTGCTCTTCCATTCTATCCACATGTCCTGTTGCTCATTGTAGTTTGCGTAGCATTACGCATGCGGATACAAGTTGATCGTCATAAAGATTATAAACTCGTCGTTGTAACGAAGTCTCGAGTATGCTCCATGCTTTACTAGGCCATATATCCACCTGAAAACTTTGCGTTCGAATACGTCCAAGGCCTTGTCGGTTTGTAAGAGGCTATATTTAAAATCCATACAGCAGCAAAGGTCTTTTAGTGACTTGTGTATACGAATTTTATTTCCTCTGAAAATCTCTGGATCTTAACATAGGAAGGTCTGAGAAGTACGCTTTGTGTGCTGCATTTATTCTTTTCCATATTTCATTCTTTTCTGTGTCTTTTCTATTAAAATGGACTCTACAGTATAGGAAGCTATTCACACTTTCCAGGGCGTAGTCTCCTGAGGTCAAATTCTGTCGTACAGGCATGTCTTTCCTTGTTTGGATCATGAATTTAGTTTTGGTTTCATTGACCAGGAGGTTGACTTTTTCGCGTCTGACTCTAGCCGTATGAACGCTATCTTCGCATCTGGAATTGATCTGGATATAATACAATCGTCGGCATATGCTACTCGTTACGTGGACTGGTAGAGTGGCGTGCTTGTGGTGTCTGCTGCCTTTTTGCTGACCAAAGTTCGAGAGCAATATTGAATATTGCCTATTCCCTGTGTTAGGCTTGGATTCATTGGAAAGCTTTCAGTCAAACCTCCGTTAACTTTCACCTGCAACTCGGTGTTTAGCATTGTAACCTTGGTCATGCGGATGTTTAGTTGGGGCGCTAAAGTCAGGCATTATTTGGTACAGGACATATCTATCAACACTGCCGTATGCTCGCTTGAAATCAACGAAGAGCTACAGTGTGTCCCAAATTTATAGGGGCACCCAGTTTTTTAGTCAAATTTTTAATGTTTTTAAACCAAACAAACCTTAATTTGCACAAGCTATTTCTACTTCTAATTCACGATTTCTGTCGCTTAGCCTACGACAACTTGTTCGTTTATTATGCCATTTTTAAAAAAAAAACAAGTTGGGTAGACAGACCTATGCTCATGTCAGAAGGGTTTTGTACTCAACTTACAAAATGCAGTAACCAGTAACGAATAAAATCAAGAAACATGTCATGTTCGAGGATCATACTATTATTAGCAAAATTGAAAGAATTTTGACTTCTGAGGTATTTGTTATAGTTATACCCACAAATATCTCCCTTGATAATTATTTCAGTTTTTCTAAGATCATGGGTGTCCATTCGCGAGGGAGGAAACACATTTTTCATGTATTTCCACCCCCCACCCCCCCTATGCCCCCACAGAAGCAAAAACTGTCAGTTTAAGAACTGTTCTGAAAAGCTCTTATAGAAATTCATCAAATTTTTTTTCAGGGGTCACTCCTCTGTACTGTAATCATCGATTCATAGCCTGTTTTTTAGAATCTTAGAATGGTTACAAAGCCCTTTTGCTAGGAGCACTCTCCTGCCTTTCCGACATGTTTCATTTGTATATTCTCATCCTCGTGATACCTATCATTCCTGAAATTTTCATGCAAATCCTAGCAAAGCTGTAGTTTCTAAGTCGGTAAAAAGCGCATATGGCTCCATAGCCATATGTTTCCATAGTAATACAGGGCATATTGTTCCATAGTAATGCAGGAAAATTCAAATCGCTATAACTTCGTCAAATATTATTCGATCTTTATGAAACTTTCAGAAAAGATCAACCTTATAAATAGTCATCTGCGTGCTAAATTTTATTGAATTTAAGGGTACCGTCTAGATTTTATTCAAGAAAACATAAAATCAATAAATCATACTATTACTAACAAAGTTGAGTGAATTTCGACTTCTCATGTATTTGTTGTTGTTGTGCTCATCAGGGCCTACATCCATGATTTTTTTCAGATTTTTCGGATGGAAGGTGTCCAATCGCGAGGGGGGGGGTACGCGAAAAGTTCGTACATTTCCCCTTCCCCTGCCCCCCTCGGTACTCAAAGGCAATTTTAAGACTTGTTTTGAAAAGATCTCATTGAGACCTTTCCAATGACACCCTACTCAACTACCAATGGTGAAATTTTTTTTTGGGGTCACTTCCCTATATGGGGAGACCCCCCTTAAACCCCTTTGAAAATTTTTTCACCATTGAACTTTCAAGAGGTCACCACTTCTGACCTTTCCACAAAGTTTCATGGCTGTAGCTTTTATTGTTTCGGAGAAAAAGTGCTGTGACATACAGACGGACGGACGGACGGACAGACAGACGGACACAGGTCGTGATTGCAATAGGGTTTTGTATTTTAGTACAAAACCCTAAAAAAGTGTCCCAAGTTTATAGGGGGCAGTGAAAAAAAAACACGATTTTCGATCGAAAATTATTTTTGCTGGTGAAATTCTATCGTGAACTACAAATGATTGTGTCTATACAGTAGTTCCTGTTGAAATTGAACACTTTACCAACAAATTTTACACAAGTATAAAGGAAATACTCCTTTGCACCGTGAAATTTTGAGGCACTGTAAAAAGTGGGTTTCTTTTCGGTCGTCCGGTTGCTGTATGCCTGCATTTTCTTTTTTTTTCGTTTGGTGCTCATGGTTTTAGCCCTAATCATAGATAAACTCGTGGTTTGCGGCAACTGATGTTGGTAGAAGTTTCGAATTGGCTGGTTTAGGATAATAGAAAATTCCAGACTGTTCTAGACGACCAGCATAATCTGGAATTTTCTGAAACAATCGGCTCAGATATAAATACAGGCACGCTTGTTCAGAAAACTCAGTTGCGTGCTAATCACCAGCAAAGATTTATACGTGGAGTGTTGCATTGGACCCATGAATGGTCTAAGGTACATAACTTGCTTATTTTGGAGTTTATACATTCAATCATCTGCAGGTGGAGTAAGATTAAAAATGTGGTTGTTTATGTGTTTCAGATTGTTTGGTCTGACGAAAAAAAGTTTAACTTAGATGGCCCAGATGGCGTTCGAGACTATTGGCGAGAACTACGCAAAGAGCCACGTTTTTTCTCCAGGCGGAACTTTGGCGGTGGGTCCGTTATGGTGTGGGCGGCCTACAGTGGATTCGGAAAAGTTGGCATAGAAATCATTTCGCATCGAATGAACAGCGAAGACTATCAGGTAGTGCTAGAAAAGCATCTGAAGCCCTATTTACCGCTCTGCAAAACTGATCTTTCAACAGGACAACGCGTCAATTCAATCCAGTAAATCTACCAAGGAATGGTTGTCAAAAGTGAAAATTCCTGTACTTCAGTGGCCTGCCATTTCTCCGGATCTAAATCCAATAGAAAATGTTTGGGGCATGATGGTCCGCGACGTTTATGACAACGCTCGTAAATATTCATCAGTCACAGAACTGGAGGAGGGCGTCAAAAAAGCTTGGGAAAACATCAGTATGAGCAGCTTGACAAATCTCAACAAGCCGATGCAAAAACGGATGAAAATGTTATTTAAAAACGATGGTAACGTTATTAATTACTGATTTTTTGTTGCGAATCAATGGATTTTACCAATAATAAAAAATTTTTTATGGAAAATCGTGTTTTTTTTCACTGCCCCCATAAACTTGGAACACTATTTTTCTTCAAAAAATGGCATAATAAACGAACAAATTTTCGTAGGCTCACCAAAAAAAGACAGAAATCGTGAATTATGAGTAGAAATAGCTTGTGCAAATTAAGATTTGTATGGTTTAAAAGCATTAAAAATTTGACTAAAAAACTGGGTGCCCCTATAAATTTGGGACACACTGTAGTTTACATGGAAATTATATTTCCAACACTTTTCGAGCACCAGTTAGACTGAATATATCTGGTCAATCGCAGATCGTCTACTTCGAAAAGGGGTTCAGTCTGTGTTCCATGATTTTAGACAGTACTTTATATGATGTGCTCAACAGAGCAATCCCTCTGTACTTTTCACAGCATAGCCTGTCTCCCTTTATAGATAAGGGTCAAATTAAGGTTTTCCGCCAGTCATCTGATAGCTGCTCCTCTGTCCATATCCTTCATATTAACCGATGAAAGAGAATGTGTAGATGTGTTCCTCCGGCTTAGAGCAGTTCTGTCATTATTCCATCAATTCCAGGATCTTTGTTCTATGAATGCCTACCTGTATCTCTTCTAATGTTGGTAGCGTTGTCAGTACATCTTACTCAGTCCCTGGAATGCTTAAAGTTTCGGTAGATGTTGTGGGTGCTGTGAGAAATGTTCGGAAATATTGCTTCCACCTGTTTTTAATATCGATAGTGTTGCTTAATACCGCACCTAGTACGTCTTTGCAGAGGCTCCAACGTGGTGTGTAGCCCCCTATAAGCTGCTTAATTGAGGCTGGTTTCATTTAGCGTCATATGCTCTCTCTTCCGATTGATGGCCCGTGGTTTCTTCTGTCGATACAGCATTTTGCTTGTCGACGTAGGGTGATGTATTGCTCGCCCGTGTTGATCTTTGGACGTACAGTTTGTGTGCCTGATTTCTTTTTTTAACCGCATCTCGACACTCTTCTTTGAACCAATCATTCCGATCATTTACTGGTCGACATCCTAAGACCTTTTCCGCTGTATCCGTGGTCTCATCTTTGATCATTTTCCAATTCTTTTGAATATCGTTGCTATTTTCTCCCGCCTGCGGGATCGTTTTCAGTGTGTCTTCTAGCGACGACATATATGTGGACTTCACCAAATTGTCATTTTGTACTTTGTTATTAGTTGACAGGGGAGGTGTTTAGTGGGTCGTCTAGTCCCACACTCTGTGCATAAATAGCATTCACCTTCCTACCACAAAAAAATTAGTAGCTTTGATTTTTTTTGACATGTGGAGATGCGACCTCGGAATTTAACTTTGGATAAGTAATGGTCCAATCCATAGTGAGCGCCAAGGAATGAGCGTGTGTCGAGAATACTGATGGCCGCTCGTTTTTGTATGAGAACGTGATCTATTTGCAGCAATTGGGCGATGTCCGCGTTCGTCATGATGCGGGAACTAGGTGGAACTGATTATGCAGATTCTGCCTGCGCAAAGCCTATTAGGCGCTGTCCGTTCGGGCTGGTCTGTGCATGTAGGCTGTTCCCTCCTGTTTTTTCTCCGTGAGCATACTCCCAGCCAATTTGGGCGTTAAAGTCAATTAGTATACCGAGATTTAAATTTGTAAATGTTCTGTTTAGTGGGAATTATTTAACATGGCGCCGTCTATCAAGTATTAATTATCAAAATTAAAAATAAAGGTTGCAATACGTTTCGGTATACCTGCGAACACGAATTCAACAATATGCAAGAATAGAGTCTAAATTAAGGAAAAGGATTCAACTTCATGGTAAATTAAAGAGAGCCTGGTTCTACGGTTATGAAGATATTAAAACTACGGTTATACAATGGTTCAGAAGTGCCTGAAGAAACAAAAAGCCGACAAGTGAGCACGTAATTAGTCAAAAAAGCAGGATCCGAAGGCTTTTCAAGAAGAAAAAAAAAACAAAATAAAACAGCACAATCCGTGGGCCATCGTGGATTTTAGGCAAGTGAAAGATGGCTCAATAAATTTAAAAATAGACTCCTAATTCTTGGAAATTTTGTGTGGCGAAAGTGCTACTGTAAGTGTCTCGAATCGGCAGATGGATATTTTTTGTCTTGAAGTGCTGCACCGTCATTGGAGCATATTTCAATCGATAGCGCATTTATGATACAAAAAGATATATTCTGCTTGAAAACTTTGGAAATTTTTTTTAGCCCCTCATACATACGAGTAAACTAGAAAATTGTTGCCTGTTCACAAACTTTGAAAAGCTTAGATGCTTTAATTCTTAGTATTTTGCTCAAGTTATCATAAGAGCAAAGGATCAAGGTCGTTTATCGATGGCGTGTGCGCTCAAACTGTAGCCAATGTTACCTAATCTTCGATTAGGCTGAGGAAAAAAAACAAAAGGTATTTTCCAAAAAACCTTTTTCGCATTAAAAGGTCGTCTTTGTCCATATTTTGTGAAATTGTCGTACGAGATGATTAAGATTTATACAGGGACAGTGCTTTAATTAAAATGGCAAACGGCAAGACGATGTAAGAGGATAAAGAACTACAATTTCAATTAAATCCAACGGAAATTAAAGCAAAAAATGAATTGGAGAATATATCTTATATGTATAACGATTCACTTTTGTCGTAAACCTCAGTAGGAGAAAAGAAGGACACTGCATACATACCATGGAAGCGTACAACGCAAAGTTCCACCCAAGTAGGGGAACTGAGGAAATAATAGAATTACTTAGTGCAAATTGACAGCAGATCGGGCTTGTTGCCACAAACAGGACAACTTCTGGGGGTCAAGTCCCAGTATGAGATGACTATCGTGGCGTCATTCCAGGTGAGAGGTTGGTATAACATCAGAAAATGACAAAACAATATTGTCTAATCATTCTAATGGGTTTCTAAAGCGCAAAGAATAGCTTAAGTTGAGAACGATTCAGACATTAGCTCGAGATGAATAAAGGGGATCACGTAGAGCATGTACAAGCGCAGCGGCCAATAGGATATAGTCTCTGTTCAAAATATTAGGAACACTCAGCAGTTTTATGACTTTTTCGAAATTTTTGTTTGCGATATGATAAAAATTGGGATTTTGAGAATGTTTTCATTTTATAATTATGTTTGTAAGTGTTCTGAAGAGGTTTATTGCGCTATGGAAAATCCCGGTCATTTAAAATACTTTCAAATCATTGTTTTTCACCTGTACATCCTAGCGGCTATTATCACATTAAAAGATATCCTTATGTAAATCGGACAGATAACTAAAAAGCCGTTAGTTTTCCACTAGTATTTGTGTTTAATTTGTGAGAAGTGTTTGGAGGTAAAAGTGATCGCTTTGTGAAAGCAAAAGATTTTAACTTTTTCGTGGTTAATTAGATACCTGAATCGTTGCGCGTATTTTATTCTAAAGTTGGATATTAAAGCAACATGCGAAAGTTTGAACATATATCTTTGGAACAAAAAGCATCGATAACTGCGTTGCTAAGGGCAAACAACTTTTCTTTTCGTCAAATCGCACGAATGGAGAAGTTTTCTCCTCAAACGGTGATACGAATCAATAAAATCACGATTGAGAGTCCTTTGCAATCTGCCAGCAAACTAAAGAATTCTGGCTGGGAAAGGAGTACGACGACTCGAACAGGCCGAAGAATTATACAGAAAGCCTGTGAAAACCGTTTTTCGTCTGTACGAAATTTGCATCAGGATCTGGAAGCGGAAGGAACATTTATATCGCGGATGACACTCAGGAGACTCTTAAAAGAAGCGAACCAGCAAAAACCCAAAATTAACGGCCAAAATGCGCAAAGCTAGATTGGAATCTGCAAGGAATCTTCAACATTATTCCGTTGAAGATTTCCGAAAGGTAATTATCATATTTTAATAATTTTCTGCTATTTTTTGGCTTTAGAGCAACATTTTCGAATTTTGATGTTTTTTCCTCATTTTTCAGATTGTATTTAGCGACGACTGCAGGTTAGAAGCGGTAACAGAAAGTCACGAGTTCGTTTGGAGAAGGCCACAAGAGCGATATAAAGAAGCTTGTGTTATGAGGACCGTCAAGCATCCACCAGCTATTATGATATGGTCTTGCATTTCAGCAGATGGATGTGGACCGCTGTATTTTGTCAATGGGACAATGACTGCTCTCCAGTACTCTGAGGTCAAGGAAGACATATTAATTCCATTTCAATTTTTTCAGATGCAGTGGAACCTGCACCACCTGCATGTCTGATGGTGCTTCATGTCACCGTGCCCAGTACGTGCGAAATATATTTGATGCCGGCAGTACCCCTGTTCTTTCATGACCTGGCGATTCCCCCGACCTGTATCCTATTGAAAATATATGAGCCTCTTGAAATCGGAAGTTTATGCCTCTACTAATCCCACTGTAGATAAATAACAGGAAAATATTTGTAATATATGGGTAAATAGTGACAAACAAAGGACATGATCGATAAGTGCATCGACAGTATGCCCGCAAGAATAAAAGTCGTTATTAAATCTAAGGGTGGTCTTACGAAATATTAGTATTTAGACAGGGGTTGTATCTAATTTGTTATTAATAAATAGTCAAGAAACAACAAAACATTCTTTCTATCTTTTTTCGTCGTTTTAAAAAAGAACTTTCAGGAGCAAAAGTATAAATTTTAGCAAAAATCTTAGCGTTCCTAATTTTTTTGATCAGGGACTGTAGTGAATATTTTTGCAGTCGCCGCTAGTTAGCAAGTTGAGTATCTACCAGAAGAGCGTTGGATCAAACCTATGCAGTGGAACCCAAGTTATAGAGGAATTAGCACCAGATAAACATGTCGGATTTATAGGGTGCAGAGCATTGTCTTTGTGTTTACTTTATAAGTTTTTGCTTGTTCATATATAACTAACGTAAGCTAAGAAAACTCCAGTAACCTAACAGAAACAGAAAAAGATATTGCAATTGATTCACTGGTTCTTTTGTAATAATAGGCATTAATGATGGTAGGCCATTCAGGCAAATCAAATTTTTGTTAAGACTTAAATTTCAGTAAATATAGCGATTCCTCTTCCTCCGTAAAAGCTATCAGAATTCATCAACTTCCATAAAAATCAGCAAAATATTCAATAACCTATAAAAACGAAAAATGTTATTTACAAAGTTTTTATATACCTTTTCAGTGAGGACAGCACGACTCAGCAATTGAACGGCCTGAGGACCTAAACTTCCCAAATAGTCTTCAATAGCAGCAACAAGACGCATCACGCTGCACACGGTAACTGGTCCCTCGTCACGCCGTGACCTCTTTGATGAACGCGGTTCACTCGGTGCCCGTGACCTGCGACGTCCATGCCGTGATCTTGGTGATACTGATCTCCTTCTTGGTGATGAACGACGCTTGCGTCGAACAGGACTTGGTGATCGAACATCATACGACAAGTTCAATTTGCGTTTTGTCTCAAATTTATGACGTACTATTTCCTTAGCATGCAATTCTGACAAACGCTTCTCCCAATAAGGGATCCACTCCTTATTGAAATCATAGTTGTGAGGATCAACTCCATCTGAAATGCATACACATATATTAATAATGTGAACTCAAATTGGTACCTGAATAATATTTTGGGTCCGTAGAAACCATTTCCCGACAGACTCTATTACATAACAATGTAATTCGTCATCAGCACGGATTTTACCTGAAGTTTTCAACCTTAATATTAGATTAAATGCAAAATGCTTCGCCCCAAATGTGTGCCAATATTAACTTAAGTTGGCTTTTGATAGCACTGTCGTTGGAAAGATCTAATTTTGCTTAATGCGTTACAGGATTCACTATGCAATCTGAAGTAGCAACATTTGCGATTTCAAATAAGAAATTGAATGAATCCAACCGTTTCATGAACACGTTCTTCTCTTTCTTTTTCGATATACTCAAAATTGATTGAATTGACGAATACAAACTTATTCAACAGCTAACTTTCCGTTCGTTTTAAAATAAAAGTTTCGTTCCACACAGTGACAATTACAAAAAGAAAGTTTACTTGATTATCCTTTCATTTTACCTCTCTCCAATTCATCGGCTCGATTGTGCCAAAATTTTTTCCATTCACTCTTATACTTCGGATGACTTTCCAAATCTTTTCGATATTTCTGATATTTATCCTCCAAATCGTCCAAAATGGCGCCAACCATTCGCCTGTATCTATCCCACACTTGTGGATTGTTCTCAATAATTCTCGCGCTCTTTCTTGTATCTGATGTTAGTCTGCCTGCATCTCTCGTTGCACTTCGCCGTCTTGATCTTGCCTCTTTCTCTTCTTTCTCAAGTTCTTCTGGTTTTTTCGGATCGCCTATTTTCTCATGCGCCTGTTTCAACAATTCTGTTAGCATGTCATCCGTAATTTCAATCGTGTTTTCATCGTAGTGTTTCTTGCTACGAGCTTGTTTCTGATAGGTAAAACGATTGATCTTGAAGTCACGATAGTTAACAAACTTTGGTTGTCTTAACCCTTTTTCTTCTTCTATTTTCTTATAAATAGCACGAATTACTTCGTGAATGTATTTTTGTTGTTGCGATGACAAGGGTGTACTCCAACCCAATTTGCCTTCCTTGATCATATTCCTTAACTTTTTCCAGGTATTTGGGAAATGAAGATCCTATAAGAAATGAGAAAAAATTTAAGGGATATTTTTCACGACTTTTTACCAGTAAGATAGTTTTTTTTTATTTGTTTTTAATATAGATCGCCTGATCATGACCCGATGTGAAGAATATATTTTATATAAACCATTCCCGATCGACATTTAGACTGCTTACCTTCCAGTTCGATCCTGTTAATCGTCTAAAAATGTAAATTTATCGTGGCTTGAAAATTAATAAATGCTGCATTTAGCAAGCACCTTTTAGTCTTAAAGACTTTCAAAAATTCGTGCGGAATATTAAATATGATTTTAAACAACCATACATAACTTTCCTTACTTTAATAGTAAAGAGTAAGCGCAGTGGATAAAAATAACATAGTATTAAACTTCGAGTAGAACCTAGAAAATCAGATGGCCCCAATCTTGGAAAGCACATCGAAATGAAAATGGCAAAACAACCGGTTACGTATGTAACCCGGCGATAAGGAAATGATTAGTTCAGATGAATATCAGGATGCGTTCGAGTAGAAAAATCAGGCATACAGAACTTTTGTAAATAGAAATACCAGGACGATGACAAAGAGTATGAGATAATTCGAGATAAGAATGGAAAATGTTATGACGAGCAAATGAAAAATAGAGGTGTTCGTAAAGCGAGCGATGATGAAAAGCCTACAAGTAGTGAAAATATTAATAGAAGAGCACAAAACCACGCGTTGTCGATGAAATTGGTATAGTCACTGATGAAAGCAAGATTAAGGAAAGATAGGCATCATACTCCAAACAATTCTTCTCACAACCCCAGATTATCGAAGCTTATAGCTATCCTAGTAATTAAAGAAATGCAACTAGCCGCACAAACCTTGCAAAAAGTGACTTCGTTGTGAAGCAGAGCATCGATGAGATACCGTGCTCATGAAATATGTCGGCAGCGTCAGCCAGAAAGTGATCTACAAAGTTATCGATTAAACATCAGGTCAAGAGCAAAAGACGCGTAAGTATAGCCAATCTTTTATATTTGCTACCCACAAAAAAAGATAAACTAGAATACACCCTACAAAATATTCACCAAAAAATTATCGAATCAGAACATACGCCGACTTTAAGGAATATTAAGATGGCTTCAGAGCTGGAAGGTCAACGGCGGGTCAATTGTTTATGGTGACGCAGGTGCTTGAAAAATGCGTGGAACTTACACCGAGGTCCCCAAAATTTTCGTGGATTTTAAGCAAGCATACTCGTACATAGGCCAATATTCTTGTTTTACCCAGAGCATAAAAAAAAACGCGCGGAGTTTTCATAAGGGTACTCATTGATTCAGAGTTGTAGAAATCACTTCAGCAGAATGCATGTAAACTTAATTTCATACGTTCATAAAATGAACTTGAATTCCTCCCCGGCGAATATTACCTTGACATGGGGGTGACTTATCTTGGTTGCCGGTCATCCAGGCGCGTTGGAAAGCCACTAGAAGTACCGGATGGGAAGCAAACTGAAAAATAAATAAAAAATAAAAACAAACAATGCGGATAAAAAAATCAGGGATGATATACGAGTACACCCGGAGGCTTGAGGGAACCGCGACCTCTCAGGCAATTTGACTGGAGAGGACATTCTCCAGGAGTGAAATACGAGGGCAGTCCAAAAAGTACTTAGTCTCACCGCCCGATGACGCCACTATCACAAGAGGGATTCACTTTCGCGTAGTACATTCTCGTAGACTTTTACAGTCAAAACTCAGCCTCATTGGACTCAATTTTATTTACACCACGTGTGGAAGCGGGCGTGTTCGCGAATTTTAGATAAATGGAGAAACAGCGACATCGGTCGGTGATTCGATTCTTTTTTTTTGGAAGGGAAATTTTCGCGCAGCACAATCAAAGAGCACTTGGATGCTGTGTACAGTGACTCTGCTCTTGCGATGGCGTCCCTAAAAATTGATTTAACGACTTTCAACGTGATCGCACGTCGGTTTTTGATGAGCCTAGCCCAGGTGCCCCGAAAACGGCCACAACGGAGGATAACTTGACCAAAATCCATGAGCTTGTATTGACAGACCGCCGATTGAAATTGCGCGAGATAGCTGAGACTGTAGGCATCTCAAAAGATCACGTGGGTCATATCCTGCATGAAATTTTGGACATGAGAAAGCTGTCGGCGCGTTGGCTGCCGCGATTGCTCACTCCGAACAACAAATGCAACAGTGAGACCATTTCAGAGCAGTGTTTGACGCTGTTTAAGCGCAACCCGAAGGAGTTTTTGCGTCGTTTCGTGACCGTCGACGAAACATGGCTCCACTGGTACACACCAGAGACGAAGGAGCAGTCGAAACAGTGGACTTCACCCGGCGAATATGCTCCGAAGAAGGTGAAGGCGATGATCACAATTTTCTGGGATTCACAAGGCGTGATCTGCATCGAATACCTAAGAATGCCAAAACGGGGCCGATTCGACGCCGAATTGCAGAAAAAAAAGTTCCCATTCGGCAAAGCAAAAATGCTCTTCCACCATGACAACGCCGTCACCACGGGCAAATTGGTCGAATTGGGCTACGAACTGCTACCGCATCCACCGTATTCTCCAGATTCGGCCCCGTGCGACTTCTGTTTGTTTCCAAACTTAAAAAGTCACTCGCCGGACAGAAATTTAAGTCGAATGAGAAGGTCGTCGCCACCACGAAGGTCTATTTTGCAGACCTCGAGAAAACGTATTTTTCAGACGAATTAAAGGAGTTCTGTTAAAAAAATATTGAAATTTTCAATTCATTTAAATAAATTTATCGTAACCCATTTTTTTCCTAATGCGGAGCATCGCTGGGTAAAGTGTGTCGAGCTAAGAGGAGATTATGCTGAGAAATAAATCGCCACTTTTCCAAAATTTTCGTTTTTCTTTTGTTGGCTAAGTACTTATCAGACTGCTCTTGTACTTGGCCACTGAAGAGCCTAATGCTGCAAGTTATCGATCTGTTGAAACGGAAGCATTCATTCAGATACCAAAGTTGCTTCGAACATCGGAGCGCAGTGAACGAAGCCAATAAAGCCAATGGAGAGGGCAGACGAACAACAGGACTCTCAGAAGATAGTAGTAACGCAGGTTGATAGATACGCATGCATCGAATCTAACGTCTAGAAGCCCCCAAGGTCCGGTACTCCAGTCTGAGGTGTAGACAAAAAGTCTCGAGTACGCAACCAAGGCGGAAAGAGCCAAAAAAGTTTTGAGCCCGCGGTAGTGCACTAAGGATTGGAGCAAATCAGTCGCGAGAACGCGCTGAAGGAGGTGTAGTTGCGTAGGGAGCACAAACACAGGTTCTATCAGAACGTGAATGTCCCAGGAAGAAGCAGAAGAAGATATAGACTAGCGTGGTGAAGATATAGACTAGCGTTCAAAACCCACAAATCTGGTCGAGTTCGGATAGGAATGGTAAAAGGTCGAGTGACAAGATTGACGGAGGTGGTACGCTGCTACCGATGCTTGGGTTACGACAACACAAAACGTAACTGAAAGGGCCTCGATCGGATTTCCAGCTACAGCAGTCGATCACTGAGGGCAGCGCTGCTTGGCACCTGTTCATCGCATGTTATGTATGGAAAATCATGGCAAGAATAGCGGTAATCAATCATTGGAATCGCGTGCGTGTTGTTTTCAGAGATGCACTAGATACCAAGGAACGGTGAGAACAGAGGTCCTTCAACGTAACCTTCAGGGCTGACAACCGCAAACGACGTCCTCATACAGCTCGTCTGCGAATATAAGAGTCATATTGTGCTGATCAGTGCACCCTATTGGAAGAGGGATTCATCTGTTTGGTTCACAAATACCACGGGATATGCAGCGATTTGAATTGTAGCCATACAAAAGCCCTGCATAGCCAATGATGGCAACAGTTACGCCCACATGTTGGTCACATACGGAAAGATCACCTTTGTGAGCTATTACTTGTCCCCGAAAAACTCAATTGAGGATTCCCTCCGTATCATTGACGGCAAATTCAAAGCAAGGCCTTTGTAAGTGGGTAATGCCCACTGTCAACTCTCGTGGGCGACACATAGTTGGGATGGCATCCATGTTAGGTTTTTTTGGTGCTGAATACTGGTTCGAAACATTAATTTCGGAGGCCCGGATTTGGCGAATCAACTCCCGATGTCGCCATAGCATCGCAGAGACTTGCAGCACTCTTCAGTAGTTGGGGTGTGCTTGAAGACAATACAGCGAGTGACCATAATTACATATCCTTCCAAAGCACTGAGAGTAGACAAGGGAGATACCGTATCCCGTTAAATGGCTAGGCTGGAATGCTACTAAGCCTAACAGAGCCGAGATCTTAGCATCGCTTGTTTCAAGCCCATAACAACTGGAGCTTTCCTGACCCGAAAAACGGTAGAGGTTCCTGCTGACACCATCATCAGGTGGATTCACGTGTCAGGCTCCCATATCCCAAGTTTCCTGCGCATCTACCAAGGGCAAGACACTCCTCTTATTATAGAACGACCGGATATAATGATTCACGATGCATAAAGCTGAGGTTGAGGACACCCTAAATGCCAAAGTCGTCTGAAAACGCAATAAAAGCAACATCGAATGGTGATCTTAGAAATCACTCTTTTTACCTCCTAGAGGAAACGGTAAAAACAAAGAAGTCAAATTATTGAAAAGATTGGAAAATGAAATTAGAAAAATAAAATACTAGTGATTTTGCAGGGCTATTAGCAACTGATGAATACCTATCCACGGAGGTACGGTACGATACGCTCCAGCGAGGGCTCACTGTGATACCGCAAATAAGTGAACCATCCTGGAATCTGAACAAATTGAGAAAATTCTCCGCATCCGCCAAAGATACTTCGGCTAGGTCGGCGAAAAAGTAATAGCCAAGTATTGTCCTTCTTGTGAGGGCTTGAAATTCGAATAAGAGGTGTTTTCTCCTCCTTCTCCCATATACAGCTTCTGTCGAAATCATTGTAACGGATACCTTTTCGGTCACGAAAATAATGATAAGCATAATTACTTCAAAATGTATGCAAGTATCTTAACGTTGTTTTGATTGGAAGCCGATGAAAGACTTGAATTTCTTTATTTCCATTTATTCTCTAATTAAAGAAGTCAGTTTGGGATTTCCAAATAACAAAAAATCGAAATCTTCATGTCCGTATATAAAAAATGCATAAAAGAAATACGCCAACGTTGAATGGCAATGCTGTTTGTCGACTATTTAAATAAATTGTTATTTGACGAGTAACGGCCAAATAATAAAATGGAAATTTTTATGAGATTTTATTAAAAGAATCTAACGGGAGGCCTTGTATGTTTCGTGGTATTCTATAATCTTCTGGAACGTATTTGAAAAAAAATATTCCCCAAACTTCCAAGCCGAAGTCAACCTAGGTCAGCACATGCCGCGAAAAAGGATATGGATGTTTGAAAATTGTAATCTTTAAGAATGAATTTTTCAATTATTGATCTTGTTCATCTTTCCAGCTTCAACGAAGAAATGATCCTATTCTCATTTGTTTCATTATGCGGAGTCTCTATGATATCTATTATGATGATTAACTAAAAATTTCAAATAAGAATTATACTTACGATGTAACGACCAGTGTGCTTTTGTCCAGCAAAATGAAGCGGTACGATTGCCACTTGACGACATAGCACACAATCATAAACTTCCTTTCCAAACCTTTTCATTTTGTAACCGTAGCTCAAACCAATCATTTCAGCAAACTCGCGCTCAGGGACTTTGTCCTTGCTTAGAATTCGATCTAGAAGATCAGGTGTTACTGGAAAATATTTTAAAATTAATAAAACATATAAGAAAAAATGCATCATTTTTGTCATCTTACTTTCAGTTATTACTTCTCCTGGATAGATGAAAATTGGCGTAAGAGTTTGATCTTCGTCATCGAAAGGTTGTCTAAAAGCTTTCATATGTTTATACTTTGGATCAGTTGGACGCCACTGCACCATTCTTATATGCCTTGAACTTTTTAAATGTTCTTTTAAATCTTTCAAAGTGTAAATGCCCGACTCATAGCATATATGACAATTTATTGGCCACTTTTCATCACTGTATTTTGGACCACGTGATAACAATAGTCCTGTGGAACCATCGAAAAGCTTTAAGGTTGTTTTTTCCATTATTGTTTTTATTTCTGGATCTTCAATTGCATCGAAATTTCCAATATTTTCTAACGGATCAGGAAATTTTTTAGATGGATCCTCTTCTTCAGCAGCTTCATCTTCACCATCACCTTCACCCTCACCACCTCCCTCTCCTTCAGCCTCATCATCAACCTCTTCTTCTCCTCCTTCGCCTTCAGCTTCTTCATCTTCAACTTGTTCCTCTCCTTCACCTTCGGCTTGTTCGACATCGCCAGCTTCTGCGTTTTCTTCTTCTAGGCCAGTTTCCTCTTCTCCATTTTCATCTTCTACTTCGACAACATCATCATCAACAGTTTCAGCTTGTTCCTGAGAGAAAATGAAATTTAAATTGTTTATTACATTTTTTGAAAGGTGATATGGTTTGGACAGTATTCACTTGCTTAGATTGTATATTAATACAAAAAGGATTTGTAAAAGATAAAAACAGTTCAATAAAATATTTTGCTAGAATATTTCATGGCTTTTAAAATTCCGAAAATTGCATGTCAACATTACTTTCCATAAGTTAACAATAAGATATAAACATGTTGGGTACACAGAACTACTCTCATGTCATGTACTTACCCTAAGATATGCAGACATATAGAATGATTTAATTCAAGATAAACTTTAATGATTGCACAACGAATATATTGTTGCTGTAAAACAAAAATCATCGTTACTGCAGTATATTCTACCAACATTTCGTTGCAATATTGGTAATATCATTGACTAAACCGAATCTTAAATGTTTCTTTGTTATATTATAAATTTGGAGAAAATATAAACAAAATTCAGTGTCTGATTCGATGGTAAGCCCATGTTGTAAAAAAACCGGGTATGATTGTTGTAATCGGAGAAAATTCACACGGCTATAACTTTTGTACATTCTATTAAAACTTATAGAATATAAAGACTTTTTAAAGGACTACTTAAATATCTAATTTCATCCAATTTAATCATACTCATAAAGTTTTCCTCTTCTCCTCCCCTTATCGACACTGGTTAAGTAATTGCAAGATCTGTTTCGAAAAGATCTCATTCAGACCTTTCATATGACATGGAAACAATTTTTTAAGGGTCACTCCTCTATATGAGGGGCCCCCTTAAAACTAAGAAATTTTTTTCACCCCAAAACTTTCTAGAAGTCATAACTTTCGTAATTTCCATAGTTTCCTGGCTGCAGCTTCTATAGTTTCGGAGAGACAGAAGGACGAACGGACGGACGGACAGACATACCGATTTCAATAGGTTTTTGTATTTTAGTACAAAATCCCAAAAAAGGCACGAAGTGTTCGTCGGTATTCAACATATTGGTCAAGTGTTCATTTCTAAAAGGGCTGAATTCAATTCCGCAACTTTGATACAGACTACTTACTTGTATCGGCTACTTATCGATGCAGCGTCGCTAAAGTCCCTCTCTAAGCCAACGAAAACTTTCCAGTATAGTATTATTCAAACGTGGCCGTACGCACATGGACAATGCTGCACGTCTCGGACAGCCAACTAAGGGACAAATGTTCCACAAATTTTCAAGAATATCCACAGTATTATTTTAAATGACCGAAAAGTGAGACTGGGTTTCTTTAAATTGTCAAGGAATTTGGGCGGTTTATATGCATGAACATTTTTATATGAAAATATTTTTAGTACGATGATTTACCGAGCTCTCTGACAGTTGGCATAAAATAAAAAATACGCGTTGATCATTTACGTTCAAAACACATTTTCATCGCAACTCGTCCGCTAATCTCCACACATGTAGAATGAGTTTAAGTCCGTCAAAGTCAAGCAGTATCAATCGCGAATAGTATTTGAATGGAGAGACGTACTGTTGATAATTGTCGATACAAAAAATTCGGGTGGGATAGTTTTCATCTCATTGTAGTGCACTCTCGACAGAGCTTTTGGTGGATTTAAACTTCAAAGTAACAGTAAAGATTCATCATTAAATCTCGGTTCGATACTAGTTTCGTGAATTCACTTTACAAGCCGAGTCCGATTTTAAATCTCGTTCACAAGCGTTCGCGAATCTCTCACTGATAAGAGTCTTTTAGTGCATCTTGAACATAAAAACGCTTCTTCTTCTTCTTAGCACTACAGCCCCTCTCGGGCCTTCGCTTCCTGCAAATAGCGCCTCCAACTGTCTCGGTCCATTGAACGCGTTCTTATATTTCAAAATCCGAGCAGCGATGAACTGTGTTCGTCGACCGAGTCAGACCACCGTTTCCTCGGTTTCCCCACTGGTCTCCGGCTTCAGTTCTCCCAACGAATACCTTTTTGGGTATCCGTTGTTCGTCCATACGATTCATGTGGCCAGCCGATTGCAGCTTCCTCAGTCTTACATACAGCTCGTGGTTGTATCGAATTCGCCATTGGTCCCCGTCTAGCTTCGCTCCGATTATTCGCCTCGGGACCCATCGCTCAAAGGCGTTCAATGTATTTATGGATGCTTGGGTTAGGGTCCATGTTTCACACCCATAGCATAACACAGGTCTTATCACAGATTTGTATACTTGGAGCTTTGTTTTCCTGTGTATGCAGCTCGTCTTCAAGATCGTCAATACTGAATAGAATATTTTATTTGCGAGCTGTATTCTTCGCCGTATTTCATCTCTTTCATTACCCGTTTTCGTAATTTTGGCGCCTAAATACACAAATTCGCCCACATTTTCGATACTACATTCGCCAAATTTGATATTTTGTGTATTTGAGATATTTTCCCTCGACTGCGTCATGAGCTTTGTTTTATTTTCATTGATTTGTAGTCCTACTAGTTTTGCTCCGCTGTCAAGTTTAACGAAGATTTCTTTGGCAGTTGTTAATTATCGTGATAAAATGTTGATGTCATCCGCACTACTTGGCTCGACTTGTATAGTAATGTATATCGCGAAGCTTCCTTATGACGTAATACAGAACCAAATTGAATAGCAATGGGGCCAGCCCATCTCCCTGCTTTTGTCCGTTATTTGTGTCAAACGCATCAGGCATCTGATTATTGATGCGGACTTGGGAGGTCTTCGACGTCATTGTCATTTTGGAAAGACGGACTAATTTGGCTGGGATGCCAAAGCAAAGCATTATTTGGTGCAGTATGTTACGATCAATAATGTCGTATGCTTGCTTAAAGTCAACGAAAATTTGGCGTCTATGTTGAACTCCCAGCATTTTTCAAGCACCTGCTTGACTGTGAACAATTGGTCTTTTGTCGATCTGCCTGCTCTAAAACCACCTTAATACTCCCCAATAATACTGTTGGCGTATGATCCGATTTTATTTTCTAAAAGTTTAGAAAATATTTTGTACGCCGTACAAAGTAGTGACATGACTCTATAATTTTCGTACTGTAGCTTGTCACCTTTTTTGTGGATAGGGAATATAAATATAATTGATTGGCTCCACTCTTTCGGCATATGTTCTTGTTGCCAAATGTGCATAAGAACGCTACTCTAGCGTAATCTCAGTGTGTGACAGATGCGTGAATACTCGTCAAAAGCTCTAACCAAAGTGACAATCAGTCAGGAATATTTTAGCGATAATTTATTATTCGTATAGAGTAATAATCATAGAATGCGTATCTTGACCAAGGAAACGAAAACATGCATTGTTGAACGAAAATATCAGTCAAAGAGGCCGCAAAATGACAAAGAAACAAGTAAAACTAGCAGGAGAATCCTCCTGCCGGAAGAGTATTGTAAAATAATTAGAAAATCACCGGCTTCTGAATAT
This sequence comes from Odontomyia ornata, assembly GCA_963969285.1. Taxonomy (NCBI): domain Eukaryota; kingdom Metazoa; phylum Arthropoda; class Insecta; order Diptera; family Stratiomyidae; genus Odontomyia; species Odontomyia ornata. The sequence goes on along the minus strand of OZ017742.1, from coordinate 140,791,979 downwards.
CAAAATTTGACTCATACATACATCTATTAAGCTCGGAAAATGAATGTTTTTTTTCTTGTCAAGCCGTCGGGCCTTGCTGTATTAAATGAGCAGACGCGTTTCGACTACATTGAGTCGTCTTCAGTGTCGAAAGCATGTGTGGAAGGAAATGAAATAAACAAAATAATTGACTATAATATATGGTTATTAACATATGTATTTCGATTTGCCGCCAATTTATTTTAAGTGTCCTGACCTTAATGTTTGAGTAGTGATGATGGCATATCAATCTTACAAAATATTTCTAAAGTTTTCACCAAAATCCTTGCAAATCTGTAGTGTTTTGGCTTTTACGAACGTGCATTTACACAATACCACGTGTAATTGTGTTTTAATTAATAAATTTTCTACAACAGCGGTTTATGGTTGTATTTTTATGAAAACGTGCTTTTACATAAAAAAATTTAGTTTGTTGGCAAATTTAAGGGTCATCTTTCGATTGAAACGTAAATTCGTAAAAAGTACGATTATTAACAAATTTGAAGGATTTTTGACTCCCGAGGTATTTGTTGCCCTTGTACTCATATTTACCTACTTTCATGATTTTTTTCAGATTTTTCTGTCGAAAGATGTCCAATCGCGAGGGAGGGATATAAATTTTTCATATATTTTCCCTTACCCTGCATCCCCTCTTTTAAATGCTTCTAGTTTTGTTTTGAAAAGTTCTCATCAAGACCTTTCATTTGATACACATATTGGCAGCCCTTGTTAAAAAAATTGTTTGAGGGTCTCGCTTTAGGAACAAATATGAATTCTTTAATTTACAAGACGCCAGCTACACGCAAACCAACATATGCACAAATAAAAAACCATTGCTTGCCTCAAAGCTAGCTCCGCTCAAATGCCACGTCCCAGAAAGGGATCATAATTAAGCCCAAAAAGCATTGTTGTTCACTAGGAAAAACGCTTGCCGATTTTAAGTCGAGGATACGACCGCCGAATTGCAAGATTCCTCTTCAACTGCTATGGCATATTTGCAATGGTGGTGCGATAATTAAAACACGGACCAATGCTAGCACAACTGCGTTGTACAAAATTAACCAAGGACACCATGCAGGACGAGTATGAGATTACTTAGACAAAGATGCATCAACCAAGACTGGTCATTCATGGTCTAGGAAACCAGTTTAAAAATGAGTAAATACGAAATAAAATATACGCATTAAGCCCAGATATTGGGTACCAAATGTAATTTATTAATTCTAGATGGACAAAAAATGGAAAACACATGATTGAGGTAAATGGAAGCATGTATAGAAGATTAGCTAACAGATGCGTCAACATTAATTATGGGCTATATTTTGTGAAGGAAGACTTCAACGTTACGAGATGCTTTGTGTGCCAAAAATAAAAGAATAAAACGTCGACATTGAAGGGAAACAAATCTGTGTACAAAACATGAGCTTAAGAACTGCAAAAACATACAGGAGAAATGTTACAATTGTTTGAGTAATAATAAGAATGCTGATCATTCACACAGAGCAGGGTACAGAGTTCAACGTAGGATTTTAATTGCTAGGAGTACTGCCTACAATTTAGATGATGACTAACCACACAAATCAATCATGCAACAAATTAACGAGATTTTATGCCAATATAAGAAGCTTAAGACATAAGTTGAGTGATATTCAAATTTATTTGCAGTAAAATCCTGAAGCGGATTTGATTATTCTGAACGAAGTATGGATCTACCCTGAAGAAACGAAGGGGAGGAAGAATTGGAGGCACAGCAATTTATATAAAAAAAATTTAATTATTTTCGTGACCAAGAGAGTAACATGTGACAAATATAATTGAAATAACTTACGAAGGATAAAAAGAAGAAAATCGGTACTTACTGCAATCCCACTCGTCTCAATGCGCATGAGTTCTGCACATTAACAGATACAATACTAAGTCCATCTTCCATATTCATCAAATGAATAAAACAAATCCAAGATTTAACAAGTTGGGTAGACAGAACTATGCTCATGTCAGAAGGGTTTTGTACTCAACCGACGATATGCAGGCACTAATAATAAATTAACTTACGAAAAACTTTAACGAAATCCACAACAAATACATACTCGCTTTCAAAGGTAAACCATGGTTATTCCTTTTTAACATGATACCATTTTGTTGCACTATCACTAATAACCATTGACTAAATGAAATCTTGAAGATGTTTTTATTATTCACATTATCTGGAAATTAGAAGACCCTATTGAAAGTGTAGTGTCTGGTTCGATTGAAGGCCCGAATGGTAGAAAAACCGTACATTGGCTTTGTTGTACTCGGAGTATTTTCAAATGGTTATAAATTCCGTATATGCGATTTAACTTTGTTGAAACTTTCAGACTGTAAGGACCTTTCCCCGGACTACTTAAATTTAAATTTAAGGGTACCCATATAAATTCACTGGGAAAAATGTTGTATTTACAAACCCTACCATTATTGAAAAAGTTGAGTGAGTTAATCTTCTCAGGTATTTGTTATTATTCTACTCATCGAACCTACCACCATGATTTTGCTCCCTTTAACATGTATATTTTCATCATCCAGTTTTGCATAGAGCTTTGAGCTAAGCAGACGTTTGATTTACACAGTGACTACGTAGTGTTTATTATTCCGAGTTCCACGGTAACTTTTTCTTTATTTGATACGTTCTTTTGGTGTCAATTCAAATTACATATTGAATTCTTGTGCATCTGAAATCTCCTACCCTGCTCAAAGCAGGAAAAAAAGCCCGGAATCTTCCCCGGCGGATAATTTTCTCCGTGACAAGTTTAAAATGGCGCGAATTCCCGCATCCTGCTCATCGAACTCCAACAGATTCTTGCCATTAGCTGACCTTCCGGATAGCAATGAAACCGATCAACAACCCAACGCTGAAGTAAAGACTAACGTGAGAGTCCCTCCAATAACATTTACGGACTTACATACCTCGCTACACGATAGACGCCATTCTTAAAGAATTGAATATAACGAATTTTTCCATTAAAATAATGTCAATTGGTATGAGGCTTTTCCTTACCAATCTGGAAGATTACGAGACCATGGAAAGACATTTAAAAGCTAGGAAAACGAATTATTTCACATTCCAACGGGCAGATTTACGACCGCTAAAAGTAGTTTTAACAGGGTTGCATAAAATTTCCCCAGAAGAGGTAAAAAAGCTTCTCAAAACAGAACATAATATTAATGCTATTGATATTAAATTATTCAATCCCAAATTAAGAGATCGCGAAACCACTTACTATCTCTTATATCTACAAAAGGGTACGTAAATGACGGAGTTGAACAAAACCAAGACGATCATGCACACTGTTGTACAATGGAGTTTCTACACAAGCAGCCGAAAAGGCCCTACACAATGTACGAATTGTATGCGCTTTGGGCATGGCACATCTTACTGCATTTTTCCCACAAGATGCGCTATATGTAGCGGTGAACATGATTATAGCAAATGCACGCTAAAAGAAGAGCAACGTAATGAAATTTGTTGTAGTAATTGTAAGGAAGCACACTTCGCCAATTCTCTTGATTGCAAGGCGAGAATAGACTACATACAGCTGAAACAAAAGCTGGATAGTCGGGGAAAAAATTTGAAAAGTTCCCCAATCCCTGCTCAGAGAACTACAAGCAGCTTCGATATTACGAGCACAAATTTCCCTTTGCTGACAAAAGCTTTGACACATACGTCAACCCTAAGTCGAGACAACAACGATGCAAAATTAATGGGAAAAAAGTCGGGAAATTCAGCTAAGTCGACAACCACTCCACCTATGTCTTACAGTATGGCTATCAAGCAAAACCTACAATCTTCAAATAGTTTATGCGACAACTTTTTTCGTCTGAATCTCTTCTGACCATTTCTAATGAACTAATTACTAATTTAAGTAAATGTAGAACAAAGCAAGAACAGTTTAATGTCATTGTAGAGCTATCCATAAAATTTTTTTATGGATAAACAATTAAATGTACTAGTTTGGAATGCACAAAGCATTAAAAATAAGCATACTGAAGCGTTCAATTTCGCTGTTCAAAATGATGTAGACATATTTGTCATAACGGAGATTTGGTTAAGGCCAAATGATAGTTTAAAGCATCCCTATTTTCATATATACAGATATGATCGCGTCGACAAAACTGGCGGAGGCGGAGCCATTGCCGTTAGGAGAAAAATTAAACATTCTGTATTGCCTAAAAGTTCAACATCGGTAATTGAAAATATTGGCGTTATTATCGAAGAACCAAATATAAAATTATACGGTGTTTACTTCCCTGGGACGAAATTAAGAAAGGAAAAAGTCGAACTTTTGAGAAGAGATCTGAAATGGTTTAGCAAGGCTAACCAAAGGTTTCTACTTTGCGGAGACCTGAGCGCTAGACATTGGCACTGGAATTACACAGGAAACAAAAAAATGGGGCACATTTTATTTTATCTCTTCAGAGAGGCAAATGTCTACGTGCATTTCCCTAAAGGATCCACGTTCTACTCTCCTCGTGGAGTTGGTTCCACTCTGGATCTGGTTCTTAGTGACCAAAATATTACTACTCCCTCCCTGAGTGTCTTGCAAGCCCTCATCTCCTCATCTTCTTCTTTGTAGCATTACAGCCCCTCTCGGGCCTTCGCTTAGAGATAGTTAGAGTATCTCATTTTCATGACCGTATTGATTTTTTCGGAAGATGGTTTGGTCAGTACCATGCTCCCGTGTGGTTGCTCAGCTATGATATGATCTGATTAAATTAGTACGTATCACTACTAAGTAAACACTCGTAGTCTGTCCGAAAAATCCCCTGAACTAAATCACGTTGCTCCCCTTCGGCTTATGCGTTCATGCTCTAACCACTAGACCACACAGTCTCCTCATCTACCTGTACTATTTTGCTTAGAAACGACGAGAAGTAATAGTAATGCACCAGAAACATACTACTGGTTTAAAAAAGCAAAATGGTCTTAATTCCAGAGTTTTATTAATGAAAGAGTGACCTTAGCACCAAGAACGATAGAATCGCTCAATACTCCTTCAGTATGTGAGGAGCAAATTAAGAATTCACAAACACAATCTGGCAAGCTATCGAGTTTAGTGTCCCAAAACGGTCAAAAGCTTCCTATAATTTACAATTTGATGAAGAAACCTACAATCTAATAAGAAAGCGAAATTCTTTGCGGCGTAAATGGCAAAAAACCCGCATTAGGTCTCTCGAAATTGGTGTAGATATCCTCACTCTAGCAATTAACAACAAAATTAAGGAGCTCCGGAATCTCCGATGGAACAACATGCTATCAAATCTAGACTACAACTCGCGGAAAGTCTGGTTTTTAAATAGAATTTTTAAGATAAAGTATCATGCGTTACCATATTCGATAACAAATAACAACGAAGAGCATATTTACTCCAATCAAGGAAAAGCAGATATACTTGCAGATAAATTTAAACAGTTCCATAATATCTCCAATAGGTTCTGCATCAATCTAGCAGAAATGATGGTGGCTAAAGCTTTGGAACAACAACCTAAACAAACATCTTTACCTCCTGGTGCATTAATAAAAACCAGGGATTTAATAGCTTTACTTAAAAAAGTTAAAAAACGGCAAAGCTCCAGGTATCGATGACCTGCCGAATATAGTACTTAAAAATTTACCCAAAGAAGGAATAGTCTTCTTATGCCACCTATTCAACGCTTGCCTTAGGCTTTCCTTTCCATCCATCTGGAAACAAGCTCTAGTTATACCTATTCTGAAGCCTGGAAGAGATCCGCACTCTCCCGACTACTACAGGCCCATTAGCTTACTACCAGGTTTAGGTAAGCTCTTTGAAAGAATAGTCCTTAAAAAGATTAAAGGGTCTAATGACTAACAATAATATCCTACCTGGTTTCCAATTTGACTTCAGAAAAAGATATTCGACAGAGCATCATCTTTTCCGTGTTACGAAGGACGTCAAAGCAGCGATATACAATAAATTGTCTGTAGGTTTGGTGACGCTGGACATAGAAAAAGCCTTCGATACAGTCTCGCATGATGCTCTGGTCTATAAACTTCAGAAATATAACACACCCCCATACTTGTTGAACCTTTTAAAAGCATTTTTAACTGATAGGAAGCTCCAGGTCAAAATAGGGGAAGCATTTCCCCAGTGAAAAGTATAACTGCCGGTGTTCCGCAAGGCTCCTGCCTAAGCCCATCACTATATAACATCTATACGTCTGACTTCCCTTCTTTACCAAACTGCCAAGTTATAGCTTTCGCAGACGACATTTGCATATACAGCATAGGCGCAGATCTATCTTCCATTATTACCAGCCTTGAAACGGCGTTAGAACTTACTTACCAATACTACCATAGATGGAAAATTAAAATTAATGTTGCAAAAACGAAGTCAATATACTTCACCAGGAAGCGTAAGCCTGCTCACCTACCCAAGCGACTAATAAATTTTTTAGGGCAAACTATTCCCTGGAGTGAGGATCTCAATTATCTTGGACTTATATTCGACAAAAAACTAACCTTCAGAAGTCATATTGAGCATATTAGCTCCAAAGCGTTTAAGGCCGTGCTCTCGCTTTACCCCCTTCTTAATCGTGATTCGCGTCTCAACACCAGAAACAAAGTCTTCATCGTCAAAATGGCAATCCAACCGATCATCCTATATGGTTCACCTAGCTGGATACAATGTGCTAAATATCTAGTAACAAAGCTTCAGATACCTGAAAATGGTACTTAATAGACCGTTTTCCTTCTACTCTGAAAAATTACACAGCCTTACTGGCGTCAGTCCAATTTATAAGCTCGCTGCAACGCGCCGTGACAAATTAATCGCGAAAGCAAATGACGCCCAATCCGCTAATTCGTGCCCTGGCGAACTGAAAACCAGCAGCTGCTACCACCTATCTCTTTGGCCGTAACCTAGCCTCATAGATTTTAGCTAGTTATAAGTAGATAGTTAAGTAATGCTTAGCTAGTAATAAGTTCAGTAGAGGGTTTTGCCTAAATTTTACTCTAGCTAATTGTAATATTCACATAGAAATACGATACTACGCATAGTTTTAAGTAATGTTCAAACGATGGTGAAATGACTTTGTTAGAACACCTACTATATTATAAGGCCTCTGTACCGCATACATTCTAATAAAGAAAAATTATATATAAAATATATTTTCATCAAGAGTTAATAGCCTGTACGTTAATAGCCTGTACTTTCAATGCTGAAGTTAGGGAAAAATAACAAAAATTTACTCAATATTCTCATATAGGGTGATTCATTATAAGGTTTAGTTTTTAAACTCAAATAGAAGGCATAAACTTTCATTCTATAGGAAAATTTTTATTGTGAGTCGACAGAAAAATCTATGACATTTAATTTTTAAAGATTATCTCGTTTAAATTTTGCCCGCGACTACACCGTAAATGGTCCATCCTGAGGGTCCAATTTTGGACGACGCGTTCCAGCATAGCGACCGATATCTCGCGAATGACACGAGTAATGTTGGCTTCAAAGCGTTAATTGAAGATGGCTTATCCCTGAAAACCAGGCTACGTGTAACCCCAAAGAAAATAATCTAAAGGTGTGATATCACACGATCTAGGCGGCCAATTTATTGTACTGGTCTAAAACGTGAAATCAGGTTCTCACCAAAATGATTTCTCAAAAGTCCATTGTTGCTCTAAGGGCACGAAAAACATTTCTCACAGAACGCTGATTTTCGTAATACAGCTCAACAATTTGGATACGTTGTTGCGGTGTAAGTCTTTTTTACGTGTTCTTCCACTTCCTCTGCTTACCCCGTTAGCGATATTGCAATTTTAATAATGGATATTAAGAGATACGTTACTTGAAATTATTCTATTCTAGTCAAGGTATAAACGCGCATATTAGGAATGGAACATTTCCAAACGAAGAGAAACTAGCAAAAATAATTTCAATATTCAAAGGAGGAGATCAATTAGACCCGAATAATTAGCGCCCGGTTCCAGTTTTGGCAGCGTTTAGTAAAATATTTGAAAAACTCATAAAAATCATTCTTAACGAACAGTTTTATCGTAAATCCGCAGCATTTTGGTTTTCAAAAGAATGAGGGTATTTTCGATGCGTTACTTTATATCTCTCGTTATATCAACGTAGTCTTGACAGAGAGGATGTCATTGCAATTTTGTGGACCCTAGAAAAGGCTTTCGATACGATTGATGATGACTTACGATTATTACTTCAAAAATATGAATCGTATGGTATTCAAGAAAAATCCAAGCATATTTTTAAAAGTTATTGGGAAGGAAGATAACAAAGAACATCAGTCAATGTCTTGAGCGATTTAGCACCAATAAAATCGGATGTTCCCCAGAGCGCCATACTTGGTCCAATCTTGTTTTTGCTATATACTAATAATTAGAATATATGTAGACTGACAGGTCATCATACATTATGTGCTGATGATATAGTACTTCTTTATTCGAGACATGATAAAGTTGGTATGGAAAACACAGTCAACGAGGATCTAGAAAAATCTCGTTCGTGTTTTATCGAACAAAATAGTATTAAATACTACAAAAACAAAATACATTGTTTTTAAACAAAAGAATAAGTAAGACAGAGAAATCGACCTAAAAATTAGCGGCGAAAAATTTCAAGGGTTAGAATATAATATCTCGGTCTTACCATACCCTTGCCAGGAAAATTATACATAGATGCATAAAATTAAAGTTAATGTGTGTTAAAAAGCAGATAGTATTCATGTAATTTGACCGTTTTTTTTTGGCGTATATTTTTTCTTCGTTCTTCGCATATTGCGCTATGTTTACTATCTAAAAGAACTTTCAAGGAATGGGATAGTGAACCCTCAGTTAACGATGGGTAACGAACATTTCCTATAACGAACGAAATATTTTTGAAATAGATGTCTCGGTTAACGAACGAAGTTTCGCATAACGAACAACCGAAAATGGGGAAATACCAAATTATCTGATCGTATGACTTTCGTGCTGGTTAATATTGATGCACCACTTGTGGTACATATTCGCATAATTAACTGTTGTTAATAATTCTATCGTGTGTAAAGAAGTTCAAAGAAGTTTGTGTTTCAAGTTCAGATTGTGTATTACACATACGTAGTAATAAATCTGAAAGGGAGGTTAGAAAAAGAACAATTATTAACATTGAAACAAAGCTGAAATTAATGGCAAAACGCAAGCAAGATGTTTCTGTAGCAAACTAGGCCGAACATTTAACCTGTCCAAGTCAACAGTTTCTACCATTTTGAAGAATAAAGAAAAGTTTGAACAGGCCAATGTTTCAAAGGGAGTCTCAAAAATATCTTCCCAAAGATCGCCAATTCTTGATGATGTCGAAAGATTACTTTTATTATGGATAAATAAGAAGCAATTGCAAGGGGATTCTATTTCGCAAAATATAATTTGCGATATTGCTTCCAATACTCCAGGGCCATCAACCGCAATAGAGGAGTTTAAAGCCAGCAAAGGCTGGTTCGAAAAATTCAAAGCAATAGAGGTATTTATTGGTGAATTTAAGGGACACGTGGACGATGAAGATTACCTGCCTCAGCAGGTTTTCAATTGCGACGAAACGGGCCTTTTTTGGAAAAAGATGCGGACTTATATAACAGCCGAGGAGGCCACAAGTCAATGAAAGAGCGCCTTACCTTGCTTTTTTGTGCTTATGCCAGCTGCGATCTTAAAGAGAAGCCCTATACTCGTTTATCATTCGGAGAATCCACGTGCCTTCAAAAAGCATCATAAGATAAGAGTAAACTGAATGTTATATAGAGATCCAATAGGAAAGCTTGGGTCACTACTTCTTTACTGCAACCTATGGACCAGCAAGTAATCGCCAATTTTAAGAAATTATACACTAAAGAACTCTTTAACCATTGTTTTGAAGTCGTTGAAGGAAGGAATTTATCTTTAACTGCATTTTGGAAAAATCTATTCCATGTTGTTGCACCCCTGAAAATTATTGAAAAGGTATGGCATGGTGTAACAAAAAGAGCCCTTGAATCTTCCTGGAGGAGATTTTGGTCCGAACGCTTTGTCGAATGCGACATTGAAGTACAAATACAATCAGTTGATGATGAAATTATATTTTTGGCAGGTGAGATGGGGCTCGAGGTCAATAATCATGATATCTATGAGCCTGTAGCAGAGCACAGTGAGGAACTGAAACAACTGAAGAACTTACATAGTTACAATCTGCTGTAGAATAAGATTCATTATGTGACGAAGAAGTTACCGAGGTGGAGCACCGTCGAGTGCTATAAAAGAGATGCTCATACGGTGGGAGTCTGTGTCATTTGTTAAGAAATACCACCCCAATCTGGCTGTGGCGAAGCGGGCAATCGACTTGTTCAATGACTATGCGTGACTCACTTTCAACAAATTTTGAAGCGCCGCCAAAAACAAACAACTTTACATAGCTTCTTTTCAAAGCAAAGCTAGGTATACACTTAAAAACATATTTTATTTCCAATTTTTTTCTCTTCCACTTTAGATTTCCTTCTTCAATCCGATTTTGAATTCTTGAAAATATTGATTATGTTTATATTATATACTATTACAACGTTCATTAATAAAAAAACATACAAATAAAAATATTCAGTATGTACTTGTTTCAGCTTCAAATGCATACAATACTTTCACTTTGGGAAGAATGATTTCGCTTAACGAACGTGACTCCGGATCGGATTATGTTCGTTAACCGAGGGTCCACTGTATGTATATAAAACATGCCAGCATGTTCGGCCAGAAAAAGTTTCCGTACATAACAAGACAGGGGTGTTACGTGGTGGCACATGAAGATACGTTGTATGTACTTGCACCATATGATAGTTCTATGTTGATTTGTAGTTGGTTTTGAAGTGAATAAACCATTACGAGTATTTTGTCAAGGAGAATATTGCGATTGCACATAAAACGCAAGAAATTCGTGTTGGTGAAAGAAAAATGATCAAACTCAAAAAAGAAGGCAAATCCTTTCGTGAAATATGAAAATTAATAGAGAACCCACTCTTCGATCCAGTATGTCACGCAATCATTTAATACAACTGGACCTATAGTGTCCAAGCCACTTTCCGGTCGGCCAAACAAATTAACTGAACGTGAGAGACATACTGTATTACAAGCGGTGAAAAAGAACCCAAAAGTAACTGCTTCTCAAATAGGGAAAACTTTAAAAAACCATTTGGCAAGGATCGCCACGAAGACACTGTTCGAAAAAAACTAAGAGATGGGTACTGCGCCCGAGTTGCACATAAGAAACCGTACATATCGGAAGTGAATAGAAACAAGTTGGGTACACAGACCTACGCCCATGTCAGAAGGGTTTTGTATCCAACTTCTCAGAAATGCAGTCACCAGCAATGAATAAAGTCAAGAAATATTGTATGTCAAAAGAGATGTGCACGTTTAAAAGAAAATTCATTGTTTTTCTATTTTCTACGGTCACCATCTTGTTGCAAATCAACATAAATCACTAAAATCATGAATTCCCAAAAATATTAATGTGTATTTTCCCTCCCTGTGCGCCCCTCGAAGCAAAAAGTGTCAAATTAAGACCGGTTTTGAAAAGTTCTCATCAAGACCTTTCATTTGATACCCATATCGGCTACCTTTGACGCAATTTCTTTTGTCGGGGGCCACTCCCCTATATGGGGAGACCCCCCTTAAATACTTCATAAAGTTTTTTTGTAGTTGAACTTTGAAGAGAGCACCCACCACTTTCCATCTACATAAAACATTTGATGTTTCTAGCTTAAGTAGTTTGCGAGAAAAAGTGCTGCGACACACGGACGGACGGACAGACAGGACGCGATTTTAGTAGGTTTTTGTTAAAATTATTTTACAAAACGCTAAAAAAACGTGTTGATCTTGTGAATGAATATTTATACAACCCTCCAGAGTTTTGGGAATATATACTTGCCAGAAAAAGTATCAGTACATGCAAGATAGCAAAGTTATCGTTGTATTTAAAAGGATATGTCTACTTAATTTGAATGCTTTCTTTTATAATATAAAATCTACACTTTTGCATGATTCCCAGTATGTTTCATAATACTTTTTTAATACTTACTATTTGAAAAGACTTGAAACAAACAAAATCAATTTATGGCAACACAATAGACCAGAAGATTCTCTGTGTTACGCGATGACATATGCAGATGCATATTAATGTTTTTAGGTCCGATAATAGTTCTACTTTAAGTTGTGATAGGTTTAAAAGTGAGTGCAGTTTTTTTTTTAATTTTTTGTGCACTCGAATACATGATGACGCCCAAAATTAGCGAAATCAGTGCTGAGGGGAGGAAAATTATGCTGAAACTTAAGAGTGAAGGGAAAACTTACCGCGAAATCGGTCAAATAGTAGGCACAACTCCCTCTTCTGTCCAGTATGTGGTGAAAACACTTAATACAATTGGATCGATTATGTCAAAGCCTCGTTGTGGGCAACCCTCCATACTGACTGAACGCAAAAAAAAAAAACGTTTTGCAGGCAGTTAAAAAGAATTCTCGAGTAATTGCTTCCCAAATTGTTACAAATATAAGACTCGTTTGACAAGGTTCTCCACGAAGATACCATACTAAAAATACTAAAGAGAGATGGATATCGGTCACGCATAGCACGTAAGAAGCCATACATTTCGGAAGTGAACAGGAAGAAACGTGTGGATTTCGCCAAAAAATTTATTAACAAGCCACCAGAGTTTTGGGAACAGGTCCTATTCTCTGACGAAAGCAAATTTTGTATATTTGGCATTAAAGGAAGAAAGTTAGTGTGGCGGAAGAGCGGTACTGCCTTCGAAAAAGAAAATCTCGTACCAACTGTGAAACATGGTGGAGGTGGTGTGATGGTCTGGGGGTGTATGGCGGCAGGAGTTGGCCAACTTATGTTTATAGAATCAACTATGGATCAATAGGGATACCTTTATATTTTGAAGGCAAACTTGAAGCAAAGCGTTGAGCAGTTGAGGCTTGGTGACGATTTCTGGTTCCAGCAAGATAATGATCCCAAGCACAGCACACAATGTGAGGCTTTGGTTGCTCTACAACACAAAACATCAACTGCGTACGCCGCCATAATCCCCAGAGCTTAATTCCATTGACCATTTGTGGGACTTGTTGTAGAGCAGGATCCGTCAGCACATCATAACCTCGAAGGAAATGCTGAAAAACGTCATCGTTCACTCCATGCCAAATCGACTTAAGGAGGCCCTTAAGAGAAAAGGTTATCCGACCATGATATGTAATTAAATATTTGAATATTTCAAATTAATATTGTAATGTACGGATACTTTTTCTGGTTCGTTTAAGTGAGGCTTTTTTGTTTTTATTTTGTAAAATCTAGTTTTTAAAGGAATACCACGGGAAAAATTTATAGAAAAGATATTTTCACTAATGCATAAATTTTGTTGCTTAAATATTTAAATGTGGCGGCTTTCTTTAGCATGAATTTCCTAATATGTTGCTTTCTTTTGATGTACGGATACTTTTTCTGGCAAGTGTATATTATTCTCGGATGAAAGCAAGGGCATCAAGGGAAAAAGCTAGTGTGGCAGAAGAGTGGTACTGCCCTCGAGAAAGGAAATCCATCACCAACTGTTAAACATGGTGGAGGTGGTGTGATGGTTCGGGGGTTGTATAGCGGCGTGAGCTGGTCTTCATAGATTCAACAATCGATCAATATGTTTTCTAAACATTTTGAAGATCGGTATGAGTCAAAGTGTTCGCCAGTTGGGACTTGGTGACGATTTATGGCTCCAGCACGATAACGATCCCAAGCACACGGCACACAACGTTAAGCTTTGGTTATCAGTTGCGTACGCCACCCCAATCCCCAGATCTCAATCTCATCGGGCATTTGTGAGATTTGCTAGAGCGCAGGATTCGTCAGCACAGCATAACCTCCATGGAAATGCTAAAACGAGTTATTTTGGATGAAAGGGGAAAATTAACGAGGTAGTATACATCCAAATTGGTCCACTCTATGCCAAATCGATTGAAGGAGGTTCTCAAGTGATAAGGCTACCCGACAAGTTAGTAAACGCCCAAATTTAACCAAAAAGCTTGATAATTTTAAATATTTTTTGTTATGTACCGATACTTTTTCTGTTTCATTTAAGTGAAGGTTATTATTTTTGTTATATAAAATAATGTATTTTAAGATATACAACATAAATGATGACTAGCAAATATTAAGGTATTGAATAAAAATTTTTGATAAAAAATATTAACACAAAACTTTTCTGTACAATGGTTTTTTTTGAAATGTTTTCTTTTTTGTGTGTACGTACTTTTTCTGGCAAGTGTATATCGTTTGACTTTGTTGCCACACATAAATATTGGGTTTTTCGATGATTAATGTCGTTTTTGTTTCATGTTTTTCATAGTAAACTTATTTATATTAACAACGAGCATTAATCAATGATATATTGACCATTTTTTGGATGACCTTGAGCAATTTTTCGGTAAGTTGATTTTTAAAAGCGAAGAACTGGTATGATCGGAATCGAAAGTTTTACCATTCAAATGGTTTTGAAGGGAGCGAAACAAATGATAGTCTGATGGTGCTAAGTCAGGGCTGGTGGAAGTGGTATCAGTTCCCAATTGAGCTCCATTAATTTTTGATGAGTTATCAAAGAGCCGTTTTTTCTTGATTCGAATGATGACTGTCGTCAACTATCGAAATTCAACGAAGTTTCGATAGTAATCAATCGAATCAATAGTTTGGTTTCTTGGAAGCAGCTTACAGTAGACTATACCCTTGTAATCCCACCACATAGAAAGCATAATCTTGTTTTGGTGAATACTGGCTTTGGATGTCGATTGTAGGGGCTCAACTTGCTTGGTCCATGATCGTTTTCCGACTACGTTATCGTAAACAATCCATTTTTCATCACCCGTTATGATTCTTTCTTGGTTACGTTTCAGCAAAGAGTTGCATATATTAATGCGTTTGGTGAAGTATTCTAAATCTTCCAATTCTCACTCCAATAAGACTGGTGTATCAATGGATCAATTTATTCACCTTCAGCCAAATTATTATTATGGAGAAAACTAAGTTTATCTTCAAATGTGTGAGAAATTCAACCAATCGACACAAAAGCAAAGGCAATTTCGTAGTATCTTTCGCCAGAACTGATCGGTTAAAGGACAATGCAATGAATGATGCTCTGCGTATATACACACCCGGACAGAATAATAGGTACGAATACACAAGGCCGCCAAAATGTGCAGAAAAAATTAGACAATATGTTCCGAAATCAAAAAACCAGTTCGGCAAGTGAGTAGCAGCCTTTTCGAATGAATGGGGGAGTCCCACAATAAAATTACTTGTTGGCAAATATTGCAGCTTGTTGCCTTGTTCAGTCTTTAAAATTGAGGTGGAAAATATAATAAGTGTGCGCTGATAAAAGTTTAAATTGAATACATTTAAAGAATTATTTAGTTGCAGAGGGTAAAATTTTGTGCAAATTAAACTAATTGAAGGTATAATTTTAACATCGTAATAATAGTAGATGGGCCGTGGACCTCACTGTAGTGTAAAGACTTGTCCGTCAGCTATAAGGTGGGGTGAAAACCTACAAGTTAATTGCCACATCAATTGGACGGTATGAAAATTTTGTTAAAATGCTCTCAAGCAGGAAAACTCCATTGAGATGCGTGGAGCACCTAAAAAAATCACCAGGGACCGACAATTGTATTCGAATCATCCAGAACAATTGCAAGCGAAATTGGGGATGTTGTTTCATCACGAACCGTTCGACGGCGATTAGTAAGCGCAAAACTATCCTGTAGGAATGTCCGGAAAACTCCTCCCCAAATTTGGAGAAGAGGAAAAACCTAGTGCGGACCACAGGGTGAGAAAAAATGGCGTAATATCTAGCGCGACGAAACAAAGATAAATTTGTTTGGTAACGACGCGGAAAGAAGCGTTCGTTGATCGGAAGGCAAATAATTTCATGCTCGGTTTACAAAAACAAAACAGGTGAAGCACGGAGCTGGCTGTAGGTATGGGGCTGTTTTTCATGACAAGGTGTAGGTCCAATACTTCGAATTGACTTCGTTATGGATAGATCCGTGTACAAAGATTTGTTGGAGACAGTTATGGTACCATAAGCCGAGATAAATATGCCGTTGTTGTGGACATTTCAGCAGGACAATAATCCCAACCCCATCTCTGATCAAAGCATGGTTCCAAGAAATTAATGTGGACGTCCTCAAGTGGCCAAGTTAATCTCCTATTGAAAATCTCCGGGGTGAACCTAAACGATAAGTTTTTCAAAGACACAACTATTTTTTGAAACTCGGTTTTTTACTAGGTCATATTATACTTTTTAAATCTTTGGATGCTGGTCACGAATTGAACTAGAATACAAGAAAGGAATGCTTAACAACATTTTGTGTGCCCCCTTATACCGACCGGTGAACATTGCCCGGGAAGGTATTCGTTGAGAGAACTGAAGGCCGGAGATCAGTGGGGAAACCGAGGAAACGCTTGTCTGACTCAGAGGACGAAGACAGTTCACCGCTGCTCAGATTTCAAAATTAGAGGACGCGGTCAATGGACAGAGACAGTTGGAGGCGCTATTTACAGAAAGCGAAGGCCCGAGAGGGGCTGTGGTCCTACGAAAAACATTGCCTGGGAGACACACTTAGGAATGGACGAGTTGTGAAGTTCAGATCGCACCAGCGTTGTGCGTCTATGAAAGAGTGATCGAGAGAGTGGTAGGGAATAGGGATAATTAGAAAAAGTACTGCGTTAAATCTTCAGTAGTTCGCTTCAATCAGTACTCATTAGATGATCCCGTGGTCTTTTCTTAAACACCAAAAGTGAGTTTGCCCCCTTCACAGTCTTGGAAAGATTATTATGCATACGCAGACCATTATTCGTAGCAACGTTCTTTAGCAGACCCGTTCTGGTAAAAGGTATCATTATTGTTGTTTGCAATTTTCAAGTATCAAGAGAGAAATATGACTTTTTTGACTCATTTTAACTATAACATTTGAGAAGAATGGTTTTATTAATTAAAAATGGATGTTAAAACAAAATTTGACTTTTAATCTCATTGAAGCAATATTTTATTCACAACCCGCTATTTTATAACCCATTCTCGGCGTTATCTTTCTTTTCGAGTTACTTTCTATCGCAAAACCGGCGTAGAAATAGGTTATGTTCATAGCAAACGGTGTTCTCCAGATCAGCCATACTTCACCTAAACTATCAGCTATAGGAACTTAAACGCAATGTTTTTGCTATCTGAAACCTGCCTTCGCTGCACAGTTTTGAGAATAGTTGACACGCATTAAATGTTCTTCCTTGCCAAACAACTCGTAAGTAATGTGTAAATCGCAATTTTCATGTCATGAGCAATATGCACATTAACGTCAAAACAAAAAATTGTTTCACTTACCGCGTCCTCCATGCTGGCGTCTACTTTCTTTGGCATTTAACTTAAATATCGATCGAGACTGCGTAGAAAATACTACTTCAATGCTCAACACGCGGTAAAAAAACGTATTCACAAATTTAAAACAACCTAAATTCAATTTAACTAACAAAAGTTGACATTAGTTTCAGCTCCGAACACAGCCACCACCAACTACCATTTAGTGGATCTTGCACGTAATCAGAGAAAAATAATAGTTGCCGGGTTAACAAACGGAGAGCGGGATATAAGCTCTGGCAGGATTACAATCAAAAGTCAAATCAGCATGGCTCATTGGCATCGCTGACAACTTAAATAACGAGTTATCTCATCGAATACTAGAGGGTAGGCAAATCGTTTTTAAAATATTTAAGTCCTTAGGGAGGGAAGACAAGGAGTAAATTTTAGCTCAAAAAATTTCCGAATGTCGGCCTTTGAGGAACGGAACAAATGGAGAGGCTATGCTCATATAAGCTCCATAGAAAATGATACGACCACCTTCTGAGCATGATTGTCATTTCATTTCCAATAATTTCCACAATTTCTCCTCTCGAGAGCCAGATTGTCAATTTGACGACTAAACATGGACGCGAAATTTAACTGGCGCGTGAGACACGATTCGGAATTTAGTCGTTTTTTCGGTTCGAGAACGTGTCCGGAGGTACATATTGGCTGTAGTGAAAGTTATATTACACCTGGTTTAGGGATAACAACATTTTGAGGAGTGACATTGTAAATTGGAGCGAGGAACTCAATAAAAAGTGTAATGTGCGTTATTGCTAGAAAACGATGGGTTATCGATACGAAAGTGTTTTCTATCCTGAGTGGCCATAATACTTTATTTGTATTCAATGCTATTTTTTTGTTCTGTGAAGTGTTATTTGCAATAAAACCATATTTACGAGTGCATAAGCGTTTGTTTACTTTCTTGTGAAAACCCATTGGGTTCCCCTTAACTAGCTTTAGAATCACGGTCGCAGGGGTAGGTGCAAAAAGACACGTAGTTAGGCAGGCGGTCGCAGGGGTAGTTGCGACAACGTGTACACATGGATGGCCACTCCGGTTTTATCTTGTTCCTCAAAGATGTCGGCTATGCATTTGTACGGCTTGTTTGATTTTTGGTAGTGGCTTAGAGCATGGGTAGTCTTGGCACAAGAGGGGCAAACTTAATCATATGGCGGGAAAATTCAAATTGATAGCACCATGCCGAATATATTTAACTAAAGATAAATTTACTATTTTATTAGTTTCTCATGTAAGTTTCATGAGATAAATTTGATAAGTAACTAAACTTTGGATAGAAATGCAAACAAGGAAGATGTATTTTTAGAGGTTACCGAAAAATTCGAATAAGATAATGAAGAGCCAGGTTTATTTTTCAGCAGACTCCAATCGCCTTTATGATAATTATTGAACAATAATCTGATAATAATTTATAAATGTCATACAGGATACATTCGTAACTAGCTTACGTCAAAGCCAAATAAAAATGCTATGTAAATTATTCTAGGTTATTTTCAGGCCGTTTGAATTGATGTTGATATTTTATTGATATAATAATATTAATGGCAATATTCTTTCTGTTAAAAATTTTTTCTTACACACTGTAGCAGTAAATTGTTTTATTCAGCTTTCAGTGAATAGAATATCTTTCTGAAAATTTTCAGACATAAAATAATACCTGTTGTTGAGGTACTTTTTGATGAACAAACTTAAAAGGGAGCAATAGCGACCATTTATGATCTTACATTGTTTGCACATAAGAATATTATTTAATTAAGAGCAGTTCATCCATCATATTACTATTAACGTAATGTATATAAACCTAGAAAAGTGCATTGAAACATTCTACACAATTTATTGAGCTCTGGTTTGTTTGCATGTTCATTTTTCATAAGCCCTTTGCGTTTCATTAAACTTCATTGAAGAAACTGAAAATGCGTGAAATTTATTTATGCGACAATAAACATATTTTGCCTACTATGTTTTTTTTCCCATATTTAGCACTTCCAGACTATCCTGTGTTTTCATCTTTTCCATATAAACGCTATTATTTGGTTTTTTCCGACAAATATATATTTCGGGAGTAAGTTGCTCCCTTCTCCAGTGTCAATTATTTTCTTCAAATAATTTGACACTAATGAAGGGAACAATTTACTCCCGAAATATATATTTGTCGCAAAAAAGAAAATAATAGCGTTTAAATGGAAAAGATGAAAACACAGGACATTTTTCCTGTTTATTGAACTCTGTTCAGGTAGTTGTGATTCGATTGTAAATTTGATGATTAAATGTATCGTGTTCTAAATAGGAAAAATATGGAAATAAAGGGTCTATTCAGTGATCAGTAGAAGAACCGCACGGTGTGTTTTGTTAGTTCTCACAGTTTGGGTATTGAAATTAACAATACCCAACACTTAGTGAATAACAGCTTTTCTAAAAAAATTTTTTGATCCTCACTGAAGCAATCCTTGATTGATATAGTATTCGCCTTTTTAAGAAAAAAATGTAGCATTGAATTACCATCCACATTGAAAAGAAGAAATCACACGATATTTACGCGGAATACTTTAGAAAAAAACTATTGTTAGTATTAAACAAGCGAAACAACTCTTTGCCCTAAAACAAAATTTAAATCCTGTAACAAAGTTTTCATGTATTTGTTTAAACTGGAAAGTGAATCCAAATACTTAGATAAAATCAATCTTCCAGCGTTTTAATTAAATTACTTATGTTACATAAAGCAGCATTATAAGAATAAAACGCAAAATGGTACCTTTTACTTCTTTAGTTTTGTTTATTATGTTAAAATTTTAGGTGATATAGTATATTTAAATTTACATTAATACTGCAAGCCGCATGAACCATCTCCCGCTGATTTTTTTCGTTTTGAAGCCTAAATAAAAAATGTCATAATTGATGCTACGTATCATATATTAAAACTTACACTTTCAAGGCCTCCCATAGACAACGTTGCTGCTGAAGGGCTTGAATCAATATTAATATATAGCTGGAAAATCATAATGATGACATTATACAAAAGATTAAAAGGTATCATGGGCTTCGTCAAAAGCATGTCCTAAAATAGAGGGGATAAAATTGATATTAAAATATAGTATAAGAAATTCATACCTTCTCCAAATTCCGTTTGGATCTCACTAAAATATTCGGGTGACAACATGGAGAAACAGAAGTCATATTTTTTTGCAGTTGTGACATCTTACATCATGGGACAAACGTACCCTCTCATTTAGATGAATGATGTCGTCCTCTTTGAAACAATCTTTGCGCACTTGGGAACGTTTCAACTCTATTTATTCCGAGAATTTGATACGATTCCATTTTTATATTAATATCATTCGCAATCCTGAAATGATGAGAATAACGATAAATTATAACCCCCTTAAAAATGCCTCAGTTTCGTGCCGCTTCTGCTTTAAGTGACTATATTTGTGGTGTAATATGAAGTAATCAAAACAAAACATAGCAAGAATTTTCGAACAGTTTTCTTCTAATTCATAACTTGAAAATACTAGAACAAAACTTTCTCGCGATTTCAAATCCATAAAACCTTTAAATTTTTACCGAAAGTACAACTTTCCTCTCGAACCACTATCGAAATTTGGGCAACACGGCACCGAACAACGCGAGATCATTTGCTAACGTTTGAGTCACTTGTTTTAATAAAGTTTCGAGTGAAACTAGCCGAAACGGTAAGTATTGTGTATTCACTACAGTTTTCGAGAAAATGGAACTTTCCGCACATTGACCGCGATCAATACACGAAGCCGTAAACAAAACTTGTACGTTTTGAATGATTTCCCCTCTCCTCGCAAAAGCCGCCACTAAAAGCAAAATATTGGAATTCACACACAGGATTTTACACGATTAGACTAACTCCTCTTCTCTCTTTCCCTTAGTTTAAGTCTCACCATCAGAGAAGGATTTGTAGCGTTTCCCATATGACAGATAATTATTGTGTTCACCGCCAGGCATTGGAGTTAAGATAGCAGTTGAGAGAACACAGACACACGCGAAGCACCGAAGCGTCACAACTGCGAAGTAAAGATTTTCCTGTGTATATATTTATTGTGTGTTTTTATGTAGTGCAAATAAACATTATTACAGAAACTATTGCCTTTGCATTACATTGGTGGCAGCCCGATGTGATGCCTGCTAAAGGAAAACCTGCATGTGATGCAACTAAAAAGCCAGAGGTAAAAAATACAAAACCCACTAAAGCCGAAACTGTTACACGAACCGAGCCCACCACAGGAGCCGCAACCGACACCACCGGTTGCGAAGGTGCAGAATAAGTTCAGACGCCACCATGTTTGACAAAGTCGTCAGCAAACTTGATTGTACCTGCTTGGACGCTATAGCGGGCATCGTGGAGAAACCGCCGGAAACGGGCAAATATGAAGCGTTGAAAACAAGATTGATCAAGGTTTACGCGGCGTCCGAAGAGGTTCAAGTTCGAACTCTTCTCACCGGCATGGAATTAGGTGACAGCAAGCCGTCACAGTTGCTACGGTACATGAGTTTAGCTGCAAAAAGCAAGGTAAGTGAATCATTTTTGAGATCACTTTGGCTACAACGGCTGCCCGCGGAAGTACAATCGATTCCCGCCATCGCGAAACAACGGATCTCACCCGCCTCGCAGAAATGGCTGACAAAATTCTAGATATCAAAAGGCCTAATGAAATTCGTGGTCTCAGATTGTCAAATATCAAAAGGAATTTCGACCAATACTGCAGATTTAGTTACACAGATTGCAGAATGAAAAGCACCAATCCAACAATTACGAATACCACCTGCTCGACGCTTCACATCATCACGACACTTCAGAAGTTAATCGAGAAAACGAAAGAAAAACCTCAATTTACGTCGACAAAATACGTGGCCATTTATAATAGCAAACGTTGCACAGCCAATTATAGGTGCTGATTTTCTAAAAGAACACGGCCTTACTAGAGATATTACAAACAGACTTCTTGTAGACTCAAAAATGAAACTTACAAGAGCACGAACCGTATTAACTCTACCCACAGGATTTATCTCTACATTGATCGAAGAATCGCAGTTCCACGCATTACTGAAATCATTCCTAGAAGTCACGAATCCTGCTCTAGCGAACACTACACAGCCCCTGTATGACACCATATCATCACTACTGGCCCCCCGGTAGCAGAACGCCTGAGACGACTACCACCAGGCAAGCTGAAAATAGCTAAAACAGAGTTCCATTACATGATGGATAAAAACAAATGCCGCCCATCGAACAGCCCATGGGCTAGCCCTTTGCATCTTGTGCCCAAGAAGGAAGATTATCGTAAACTAAACGCGATTACGATACCCGATCGCTATCCCATGCGACACATTCAGGACATTACATCAGATCTCACAGGCAAATGTATATTTTTTAAAATAGACTTGCTTCGTGCATACTAATTACGTGGTCCGAGTTTACGACGGGGTTTTTAAAAAGGGACAGGATTTATTGAATACAACACTTGGTCAAGTTAACAAAATGAACTTTATTTATTTCCTGTTCTAGCAGCTAATTTTCTCGACAGTACAAACGCAACTGACAACATTTGAATTATATTTCATAAAAGTGAAATGAGACCTATGGGTTGAATCATGCATAAGCAAAATTATGTTGCGCGTGTGCTGACTTAGTGTCTAGCATTTTCACAATTTTGTAAAAATGTTCTCACTTCTTTCCAGACGGTGTCATCTTCTTTAGAATTTTTTGCTGCGTTCTCATTTTGCTTATACATAACTTCTCCCCCCTTTAGATCAGGATTCTCCTGAAACCTATTTTCTACATTTACTTTAAATTTTTGTCCTTTTTTCCAAAATAAAATGTGAGAATGAGAATACAAAGTATTACAAAAATAATAAAAGAAATATTTATGCCGTATGATACATTTTTATGGACTTGAAGTTCTTCGATTTTTTCAATATTTTTTACATTGCTTACAGCAATTTCTTCTAGTGTAAGTTTATCTTCAAAATTTGACAATACTTTATTTACAGGGTAGTAATATCGATCTTCAAATTTTTCATAGGAATTCGAGTAATAATTTTCCAAAATATTTAGAGTGCAGTTGTTAAAATGAATAAGTACATTTCCTGATAATGTTAGATTTTGATCTTCGCAATTTTGATTGACATTTACATTTTTAGCATTTTTTAGTACAATAGTTTCATTATCTAATTCCAGAATTTCAGTTTTTGTGTTTTTTATCATTTTACAATTATCTCTATAAATACAATGTACACTTTGACTGAGTTGACTTAAAGTTTTCATAATTTCGAATTTACATACAGTAGAGTTTATGGAAAATACAATTTCTTTTTGAGCATCAATTTCTTTAAACAGTGAGTTCGGTATTGGAAGGATAATTTTTAGCTGAACTTTCACAAATTCTCTTGGAATTTTGATGGCAAAAATTAAAAGGTCTTTTTCTGATTTTGCAAAGCCAGTTTTAATATATTGCAATTTGTTCAAATCAATTTCGTATTTTTTCAATTCATGATCAGTAAGTATATTAGGATGTAACAATCCATATCTGGCAGAAACTATGTTGTCCTGAATATGTTCTATTTTGCTTTTTAATAATTGAACTTTAAGAAATTGATCAAAATACTGATTATTAATCAATGTGCTGCTAGAAATATTATTTAATTTGTTCGAAATTGTGTCTCGGTCCTTTCTGATGATATTCCTGAGTTTTGCTAATGTCTCGTTGAAATTTGTGTTGATGTCTACTTGTTGGTTTATAGTTGTGATTATATTTCTGTTATTTGCGTCAATAGTGTTAAGGTGATTATCAATGTTATTTCTGTCCTGGTCGTCCATCGTTTCAAACAGCCACTTATGTGTAGTCCCAATTAATTTAATTAAACCCCTTTTTGGTCTAGTCCCTGTTGGTATAAAAGTTTTAACCATATTTTCCAAATGTTCTAACTCCCTAAATATAACGTCCTTATGCTACGTGTCCAAAATAGCTGCATTAGTTTCGAATTCATTGATTATGTTCAGAATTTCATGCGTATTTATTAGGTGAAGTATCATACTTGTCTTAGTGACTATTTCAACTTTATTCAGCTGTATTTCTGCATATCCTGTCTGCTCATGTATATTATATACGCGTAAAGATCCCACTATCGGCAAGGGTATGGAAATATCATCAAAAGTATCGTAAGAAGCTGTAATTTGGGAAATTATGATCGATTTATTGCGTATAGGAAACAAAAAGAAAAAAAAGATTGTTATTGAATTTTGCCTTGAAGTATATCCAAAATCATTTTTTCTCTAAAACTCGGTATTTGTTCTTGTGAGTATGCTAATTTAGAATTTCTTGATAAGTATTCTGCAGCTGCACAGATAAATACACCGCAATCATTACCATTGTTCTGTTGAGGTGCATCTGGACAATTTTCCTTAATAAACTCAGTTGTATCTAGTGATTCTTTTAGTTTATCTGCAGATTCTTCTTTTATATAACTTTCAAGGACATTTAAAATTTTATAAATTTGTGTTCCCCATCGAATCGTAGTATTTTATGAACTTATCTTTAAAGTTTATAACAGATAAACACCAGTGTGAATTATTTACATGCACTGGGATTAGAATGAGGTCATAAGAGAAAATATTTACTTTTCGTGTCCAATTTCGGACTGCTTTATAACCCTGTTTTAAGAGTACTGATGCAAAAAAGGTATTCATTGCGTAAACTTTAGGCCAAAGATCGACTTTGTGTTGAGTGCTTCTCTCCATAATAAGATTAAAATAAAAATTTATTATATTATCGTTAAGCCGATGATTTTTTGTTAATGTTTTAATGTCTTTCCTGATTATATTTAGGTTGAATTTAGATATAAGTGTAATGATTTTACGTCTACGTGCGAACGCGGAACCGACCTCTCATCGGTTCTAGACGTTAAGTCTGAGTAGTGCCAACGGATGGTACCAACCGGTCAACCAATCCGTGCACCGTAACCAATTCACGCGGCGGCTGCTTGTCGGCCAGCTAGATCAGAGAGGATTTCGGCCGCGGGTCTCCGAATGGGTTACGCTCATAAATTAGTTTTACAGTCTACTCGCAAGGAGTTTCACCTAGGGCATGTGTTTTCTTCCATTTTCATCTAATCCTACTTTATAATTTAATGAATTGGATTTTCTTAGTTTAGATATAGGTAGTTTGTTAATCTACGTCTCCCAAATATTGTTTCTTTTACTACTTACATATCTATTTGGCTATGGTTTTCATCAGAATGCTTTTACGACCATTACAATGTTAACCCAAGGCGCAATCCAGCATTTTACGAAATTGCGTCCTCTTAACCCGATAGCTTGGCAAAGATCAATCATGCAGAAGCTAGTAAGCATTCAAGCTCCATCGTGATTGTTCTCAATCACATAACCTTAACACGATTCTTGGGATAGATAAGACAGTGCTTGCATAACGAATCGTCAATGCTGACTTGAGACACTCTAGGGGTGAATCCTCATTGCAATCGTGGCAGACATGTGTCGAGCGTATGAAATTCAAATGACGGATTGGCGAAAGCATCACATATTTATCGCCTTTTTACACACGACCACTTGCAAAATGGCTAAGCATTAGCGGTGCACTGATTTTATCGGTCTAGCGAGAATTAAGAACTAAGTTACATCACCAGTTTCCCTTGTCCAAAAGCATATTTACCTGAAATGTTTACGTTTGGGTTTAGGTTGTAACACAGAATCTTCACTTTATCCACAAAACTCACAATAGAATTTGCACACTACAATCCCGCTGCGATAAAAGCAATTCCTCTCGATGGCACTCGCTACCCACACACCTGCTACCATGTGGCTGTCAAAATTCTGTTGGCATCCCACGATAAAATAGACGTGGGATGTGCATTGGCCGCAACCGACGTAGAATGACAAGCCACCTAGCAGCAAAGTGTGTTGGTAGTGGTCACCAGCGGCGTCGCATGATTCATTACATAAGGACTTCATTTTCGTCTTCATCGTTTATTGCTCTGTTGATTATTTCTCTTTGTATGTCTGTGATGACATCGGGCTTTTCTTCTTCAAGATCAACATATTTCGGTTTTCTTTTAATATTAACGGGATGGACATTGTCTAACTTAGCTTTCCGATATTTGGGTAAGTGTTTTAATCTTGCTGCCTTGTAGTTTCTGATGAATCCTGACGTGCGTGTTTCGTCATATTTTTCCCTGGTTTTATTTCTTTTATTAATGCTCTTTTCTTTAACTTCTTTTAAATTTTTCCTGATCTTTTCAAATTCAATTTTATGGTTGATTACTTCGTACGGGGTGCATTTAATTGTGGAGTGATACCGATTATTATAATTTCGTACGGCTTGTTGGAGTATTCTTCTAACCGATATTTTAGTTTTTAACAATGTTAGTGCTCTAAACTTTTCGATAATAGTACTGTGCAGCCTTTCGATATCTGCTACACCTGTGTGACTGTGAGCTTTGGTAAGATGTAATTCGACATCTTCCTGCCCCAAGAACTTTTTGATTAGCACACTATCAAATTCATTACCTGAAACAATTTTTTTTGGGTTTTCCGAACTTAGTAAAGTGATCCTCCAGTTCTTCGATAATTGTTAGATGATTTTTACCGGGCAGATAGTATACTGCAGCAAATTTAGAGAATTTTCATTATTGTGAAGATATCAATTTGTATTATTTCATTAATGTTATTGGACGTCTCCGTAAGGTTGAAATTTGGTTTGATTGGGTTCCTATCATATTTGATTTGTTGACATACCTCACATTGATTTATGACTATTGTTATCAGTTCAAGTAACTTAGGGAAATAAATTTTATTTTTTAAGTGAATTAAATGCTTCAAGTATACCAGCATGTTGGCTTTCTTGCACATGATAGAAGGAGATTTGTTTTACAGCTTAAGTTTCGGTTTCGATGTCCTTGGCTCTAAAAGAGCAACGGAAGAATTTTATTTGCGGATCGTTCGAAAGCAGTTCTCTGACTTTTTCTTGAACGACATTGTATTTGCTATCATCCGATTCAGTGAAAATTCCAATTGTTCCTTTTTTTATATATCTTCTCAGGATGTCACCTAAATTATCGAAATCATGTTCTGAAATGTATATTTTTCTTTTCGCGGGCATGATTTCAAATTCTTGTGTTTTATTATTTGTTAGATGTATTTGAGTTCGATATTTATTTACTATTTCCTCTTTAATAGGAATGTGATCAAGCAATTCCTCTTCTGCGGAATGTTTCGTTGCCATTGTGTGGTTTTCTTCAATATTACAAAGGATTTGTAGATCCGTGAAGGAATGTGAATCTTCAAATGGATCATTTATTTCTTTGTTTTCATTGTTTTCCGTTTTGATGCGACTCAAAAAGTCTGCAACTTTATTTTCCCTTCCCTTGAGGTATTCAATATCAAATTGATACTCTCTTTATTTTAATAGCCAACGCTGATGGCGAGGAGATAGATCTCTACCCCTATATTTTGCCTGCAGGTATTTAATAGGTTGATGGTCCGTGAATATTTTAAATTTGTTGCCATACAAATATGGCCTAAAATAATTAATAGACCACATGATGGCTAAGAACTCCTTATCTGTTGCAGAATAGTTTTGTTCATGCGAATTTAAAGTGCGTGATGCATAGCAAATTGGGTGGCCGTCTTGTGATAAGACAGCGCCCACTGCAAAATTCGATGCATCTGTTGTGAGTTGGAATTGCTTTTTAAAATCTGGAAACCTAAGAATAACGGGAGATGTAATAAGGCTCTTAAGCTTTTCAAACGCATTGATGTAATTTGGATCCTTGACATTAATTTTGGTGTTTTTCTTTAGATATTTGGTTATCGGTTGTGCAACTTTTGCGTAGTCTTTTATAAATTTCCGATAAAAACCGGTTAAGCCAAGGAAACTCTTAATTTGCTTTTTGGTTTTGGGGACCACTACTTTTTCTATAATGCTTATTTTTCCGGGTTTGGTTTCAGTCCTTCTCTTGTAATTATGTGCCCCAAGAATGGCGTTTCTTTTTCCATAAATTTGCACTTGTCGATTTGAATTTTTAGTTTGTGCTGGTCTAGAATTTTGAATATGTCTGAAATTGCCCTAACGTATTCTTGAATGGAAGTGCTAAATATAAGGATATCATCGAGGTAAACGACGCAGGTTTTATTAATATAGTCCCTTAAGACATCGTTCATCAGGCGCTGAAACGTCGCGGGGGCATTTTTTATGCCGAATGGCATCCTTACAAATTCATAGAGCCCATGCGGCGTAACAAATGCTGTTTTCTTTCGATCTTCCTGTCGTATAAGGATCTGGTGATATCTTTTTGCCAAGTCAATCGTAGAAAAGTATTGCGCCCGCCCTAATTTATCTAGAATGACATCAATGTTGGGTAACGGAAATTTATCATCAATAGTCACCTTATTGAGCCTTCTATAATCAATAACTATGCGAAATTTTTTCTCTCCCGAATTGTCTGATTTTTTGGGGACAACAATCAGAGGGCTAGAATATTTGGAGTTACTTTTTTGAATAATTCCTTGTGACTCCATTTCCGCAATTCGTTTTCTAACCTCAAACTCATGTTTGGGTGGATATCTATAAAGTTTCGAATTTATTTGGTTATCGGTAGTAGTTATTATTTCGTGTTGAATACTTGGGGTACTAGTTAACTTATCTCCTTCCTTGAAAAATATATGCTCAAACTTTTTAATGAGTTTGTAATGATTTTCACCTTTTTAGGTTCGAACGCGGAACCGACCTCTCATCGGTTCTAGACGTTAAGTCTGAGTAGTGCCAACGGATGGTACCAACCGGTCAACCAATCCGTGCACCGTAACCCATTCACGCGGTGGCTGCTTGTCGGCCAGCTAGTTCGGAGAGGATTTCGGGTGGGTCTCCGAATGGGTTACGCTCATTTACAATATTTTCAGCCACGTGAACACGCCCGTTTATAAACGCGTTACAAAACAAAACCATACGGAGAAGAGACCTATTCTACGTTACTCCGTATTTCTTCATTCATCCAGTTACAGTACAAAAATCTAATTTCCGTTTCGCGTTCCCGAATCATACCGACGCGGTACCGAAAAGTATGCTACTCTAAATTAACCCGACGAAAACTACTCTAATAAAATGACAAAACAACAAAGGTACCGCGTACCGCGCGCGACGCGAAACCGACCTCAGCGGATTTGTCGAAACCCTACCCTCGCGACGGCATACCTACCCTGCACTCACTTCCCCGCTGAAACAAAAAGAACCACTGAAAAGGAAAGTCTTTAGTTAATTAGCATTTCATAATTTTTATTCATAAATTTTAGCAAACATGTGTCTGGATACCGAGAATATCATAACTCTATTTAGACCATATCGTATTTAAAAATATATACCAAAATAATTCCGAACAAATAAATATACATATGTACTTAATAAATGTCTAAAGTAAGAAGTCGATAAAGTTCTAGCAAAATATAACGAGAGTAGGCTAGATTATTTTCAATTGAATTTACTTATTACGAATATTACTAAGAAAGATAAGTTTGATCGCGTAAATTATTGAATTTCAAAATAGAAGACAAATAAAATGATAGGATTTCAGAAAAAAAGGAGGTTTATTAAGATGCTTTAAGTTTCGTCCCATTTAGAACACAGTTAAGTTGAATTCAGTTGATATGGTGAGATTCAGAAAAGAATTTGAAGATAATTTAAAGATACGAATATGGTGTTCTTAATTTGAGATGTAGCTTTTGTTATTGGTTTTTTTCTTTATAAATCTACGTAGTTTTGTTAAAAAAGTTAATATGAAATTTTTCGTACAAGCTTTCTTATCAGGTTAGTTTCGGGTATTACAAAAATTAAACTTCATTTGATACATTTTCAACATACTAGCACATTAACTGAAGTTGCACACATGATGGGGAACAAAAGTGCATGCTTCATTCTGGGCAAACACTTCATTCTTCGTGAATAACAAACACTACAAACTACATCACAATTTATGACTGGCTCTCAAAATTAATGTGTAACTCGATTTACCGACCAAGACAATTACAAACTTTTTCCACCTTTTAACTTGGAGATACTTGATTAAAAAAATTTCAACATGTTAGCTCTCTAACGATTGAGCATTTCAAGGAAGTCTTACATCAGTTTTTTTTTTTTTAATATAAACTGAGAATTATGTCATTCATGTTCCAAATTTCGAAACTTCCAATCGGTTATTCAAAATTTAACAATTATGAGTCATGCAAACTTACTTTGCGACATTTGATAAAAATTTTGATTTGGGTAAATCATCAATATTTTGACATGAAGGAAATGATTAAACTGCGAGATGAAATCTCTTCTAGCCAAGTAGATTGCTCAACACATTTTTTCTAGCAACAGTAGGAGTTCGGTTTCAAAGAAAGATTTCTTACAATTATTTTAACACAGATGATTGTTTGTATCATTTCTAATCCTAAAGTAACGTTTTGCTATTTGAACCGGGGGTAAATTATGGAGAAACTTTTGTGTGAAAAACTAGCTTCCATACGATGTGAAATAAATTAATGAGACCTAGATGTATCATCTGGTAATGGAGACAGTAAGACCTGAATTATTTCAAGCTGATGTAAATGTTGGCATCCTTATAAAGGAGGATATTCCGCGAGTAATATTTGTTGAAAACTGTCTGACCTGGTAGATAATACTTCAAATTGACCGCACATATGAGGCGATATCCGCATTTTTGTTCCAGCAGGCTCCCACTTGCAGAAAGTCGATCGTTCGCTTTGAATCTATTGTCTATATCGTCCGACTCCCATGCTAAGACCGAAAAACATCCTCATCGATTCGGAAGCGAATGCTTAGCAGAGCCAAGGGGAAATTGCAGGACTTGGAGGAGAGCTATTCGCAGAATGAATTGTATACTTTGTTTTTTTTGTCAACGCAAACTCCGGGCCGATCATAATCGTACTACTGCGAGCCAAGTTTTTCAAAAATTGAGGCATCAAATATGTCCAACCGCCCTCCTTTCTTTTTCCCACTGTTGGTTCCTGTTTTCGTCCCTTTTTTAGAATGTTAAGATTGTGGGAGGACAACGAAAAACACAGCCTTCTTTCCCGCGCTTTTTCTCCCTCGTTGCGTCGGACTGTCAATCTGACAACATCCGACAAAACAGCTGTGGACTGGGAGTCGTCGCAACTGACGCGGAATGGAACGCCACATGGCGGCAATGTGCATTTTTATTGGTCGCCAGTGGCATAGTGTTTTGATGGCAACGGTGAGGGAGCATTACCAGATGGATATGTCTCGAAATGTGTCGGGGTTTTGATTAATATTATGTTTCAAATATTTATATCCACAGATCTAAATATTTGGAAAGAAAAAAAATATTTTCTGCGCAACGATATCCGCACGAAAGATGAAGTCCGCTTGCACTTCGAGGTCATACCCATCTGGCCGGGTGCAAGGGTTCGGGATCGGAATCACTTCGATTCCCGGGCGTAGGCGTCACATTACAAGTTTCGTTATTTCTTTATACTCTTCCGCATTTCAATGATTTAATTTAAGACGATCTAGATAGGAGTGATTTACAGGTTCTAGCGAATCGATTTAATTTGTGGGGTAAGGGCTGTTTAAAAATGGAATAACTTGCCCACCAAGAGTAACAGTTCTATTTTCAATATCTATGACTGTTCCTAGTCGATCTAAAAGGTCCATACCTAAGATAAAGTTGTATTTTCGATTCGAGAGATTTCTTACTTTCCACGTGATGCGGGCACCTCGCGGAGGATTTAATTCAATAGGGGCTGGAGTATGTACTTCAAAGTTAATTATATCTGAGCCTGTTATTGTTGAAAATTTTATCGGATATATTTTTATTCTTTTGAAATCAGTCACATGTTCATTGATAATACTGAAAGATGATCCTGTATCAATCAATGCAACGTATTTTTTATCGTTGATAGTTAAACCAATGAGCGGTAGTTCATCCGAGGCTAATTGATAAAAAAAACTTGTTTGTCTTTCGAACTACCTATACAATTTGATTCGTAGTTATTATCTGGTAAATGACCCGTATTTGATAAAATCTCCTCTAAGGACTCCTTTGAGCCGTGGAAATCTTGACAATTGTTATCAGATGTTCTATTTATCTGGATATTATCGATTTCCATAGGTGCAACTTCTTGTCTTTGTCTTCGTAAAAAGAAATTTGTCTCGAGTTCCCTTGTTCATTTGTCTTAAACTGTCCAGAGTTGTTTTGGTTAAAGTTATTTGTACTGTTCACGCCTTAGTAATTATTTTCGGAGTCATTTTTCCGAATTTGGTTAGAATTACCACTGTTAATATTCTTATAATTATCACCGCCATATTTATTTTTAAAAGTTGTATTTTTTTTCGAATAATATTTTTTGTTTGAATTGTTCGGAGCTGTTTTGTGTATATTGTCCATCGTTCATTGGTTGTTCTGTTTGTTTTATGTCATGTCGATCACTTTCTTGAGGTGTTCGCCAGTTAGGACCACTATTTTCACTCTTTTTATTAGAAAAATTTTCTGGACTTTTTGAAAATTTTTTGAATTTGACTTTAAGAAACTCAGGCCTTACGCAAGAATCTTCAAGTTTCCTTTCTTGCATCACACTGATTATATCTTTAATAGACTTTAATTTGTAAATTTTTTCTAAAAGGACGCCTTGCGTCATTTCTTTTGCTGTGTTCACTAATATGGACTCTACGTTACTTAAATCAATAAACAAATTATCACTATAAAATAAAATAAGTTCATCTGTTTTATATTTTAGGTCCTGTAAAGAAATTGAAAGCTCACTCACCGACGAGACTCTTAATTGTTAATCCTTCGATAAATTTCCGTTGGTTCGATGTCCGGTTTAAATCTTAGCTTCAACGCTGCCTTAATCGCTTGCCAATTGTCCGTCTCTGGTAGATTGATAATTGCGCTTTTCGCCAGCCCTTGAATCTTTTGATGGAGTATTGTTCTTGTTGCTACTTTCACCAACTCGGCATCGTTCAGGTTATTTAAATAAAATTCCATGCTGCTCACAAATGCGTTCACGGAAATTTCACCAGTTCCTGTGAAGTTGCTCATGTACCGCAGCTCCTTCAGTGCATTTTCCTTTGAATTCGATGTTTGATGTCCTAGAGTCAGCTGTTGGATTGCGCTCGTGAGTTGCGTCACTGGGTCGGGTCTGTTAACAAGCTGCTGGATCGCTAATCCTAATTGTTGGATTTCTTCGTTTCGAGCCTGGAGTTGTTGTTCAATTTCCATTATTCGCTCCATTTCCGTGTCACTTGCATTTCTTGACGTGTTGAAACTGATCTCCCTTTTCTTTCTCCTCTCCGTCATAAAAGGTTCACTTTTCACTTCAGAGTTTTCCTCTGTCGTTATTGTTATTGAAAGGAATTTATTATAAATATATTTTTTTGGGGCAAGAGTCGTTGGCAGCCTCACCAACTATTTTACAAGAGCATAAAGGCCTCGGTTGCTCTTCTTGCCAAAAATATATTTGATTTTAGAAGTTATTACGCGAACACTGGCTTTAATTTATTTTCGAATTTCGCCGCTTATCACGCGTAACACTATTCGCGGTTCAGTGCTTAGGCTCCTTTTAGGCTTCAGCTTTAGTTGAAATATTACTTAAATTCGTTTTCGACGTATTTTTATAAATTGCCGAAAAAACACCGACTGCGCCAATTACGTGGTCCGAGTTTACGATGGGGTTTTTAAAAAGGGACAGGATTTATTGAATACAACACTTGGTCAAGTTAACAAAATGAACTTTATTTATTTCCTGATCTAGCAGCTAATTTTCTCGACAATACAAACGCAACTGACTACATTTGAATTATATTTCATAAAAGTGGAAAATGATACCTATGGGTTGAATCATGCATAAGGTAAATTATGTTGCGCGTGTGCTGACTTAGCGTCTAGCATTTTCACAATTTTGTAAAAATGATCTCACGTCTTCCCAGACGGTGACATCTTCTTTAGAATTTTTTGCTGCGTTCTCATTTTGCTTATACATAACTTACTATCGGCCGTTTGGCCGTTTTAAATTTGGCCTATTTAAATTTACGATAATGACCTTTAGCCTTCGGAATGCCGCCCAAATACGTGGATTGGACTTTTGTGTCTGTTATCTAGATGACATTCATGTATCATCTAACTCAATCGAAAAACATATGGAAATATATAGGGAACCATCTCAAGATCTGCTGATTGCCGGAGAAGGCCCAGTAGTTCACAAGCTCAATAAGTCTTTGTACGGGCTCAAACAGGCCCCACGATGTTGGAACCAGAAGCTCGTGTGTTCAGTTTGAAGCAGAGCAGTGCCGACCCGTGTTTTACGGTGTTATAGACGGCGAAAGTGTTATTCTCGCATTGTTTGTGGATGATGGATTGGATGCGTCAAAATCGATCGAAATTTTAAATGAAATAATCAACTGTCTGAAAAGCGAGTTTTGTGTTACTGTTGGTGATGAGCATCATTTTGTCGGCGTGGAAATTGAGTGCGATCGAGCGGAAAAGAGAATGTTTATACATTAGAGCCGCATATGCGAGGCAGATACGCGAATGTTTTGGTATGACTGAGGCGAAGGGACCAGTATTCCAGCAGATCCACACGTGATTATGTCGAGAGCCGAAGAAAACACGAATGACACGACACCCTGTACAGGAAGATAGTTGCCCATAATTGGAGCAGTTCGTACCCGATAACGCGCGACAATCATCTCAACGAAGCTAACCTCAACGGTCTCTTTCCGAAGACCCATTGCAGGAACAGCCCCGCAATTTCAAGGCACGCAGTAGCAGTAGCAGTAGAAGCAAGTACCGTAAAAGAGAGAACGGTCCCTGGACTGCACTCGACCAGAAGCTTTGAAAAGTAAATGGACAGGAGTTTCCTTCCGGACGGAAAATCAGGTGGAAAATTCAAGAGGAAGTGTAAAGTTCTTGCACTGTTTAGTGCGATAAAGGTATGAATAGTGGCGGAAGGTGTAGAAGAACTTCTTATTGTCTTTTTAATTCACTCAGCGCGCTGCTGTGGGTGAGCGTAGCGTCCACCGTAAAATATTGTGCAAAACGTCACAAACGAGTCGTCCACTCGATCGTGTGGAAAGCGCTGAAGAAAATCGCCAGTGAGTGTTTAGTGGGGGCGCGACTCCGGTCAGGATTTCGCACAATAGTTTCGACTTGGACTTGAACGGAATTTCAGAGCTATCTGGTTTGTGTTGGCCAAAGTGTCGCAAAGCGTAGAACCTAACCCCCGCCCCGTGAACGAGTTCCAATAAGTGTCGGGAACTCAACTTCGAACTACGTTGAGTTGATTCAGGATTTGTTCGTCAGGTTCAAACTAGTTCCGGCTGCTGTTCATGGTCGTCTCGATTGGCGAGAAGTGCGAAAAGTTAATCCGGGGACGCCTGCATTTTGCATTTATCCCTAGCTTTGAAATGCAATCAAAGCTCTAAAGCTATGTAACTACTATCATAGCTCAACAATCAAGAAAAATTGTAAAATCATTCATTTTTTGACAGCTACTGTACTAGAGGAGTTCTATGACCGATCTGTCGTCGCCGAGATTCGAGTCGATATTATTAGTAACCTGTTCAGTAAAGTACGCCATTGGAGAATAAAGCATTTTTCATTTTGTCACGTGATTCCTCGTCTTATTTCTGCGTAAACCGACTCTTATATACAAGAGATTTTTCCTCGATACCAAAACCATCATCAGATTTGCTTTGGGATGGAGTCAAATTCAAATGGGTGTGGACCAATTGGGTGCAGTCAACAAATTAAAAGCTATAATGAGTCAACTTCCGGTCTTATGAATTTTCGGATATGGAGCTACGACTGAACTACATACGAATGCCAGCAAGCGAGGGTTCGGTGCTGCTCTGTTGCAGGTTCAACAAGACGATAATGAGCTACACCCATATACTACTGAAATATAAAGACATCGCAGGTTGAAGAAGCATACACCAGCTATACGTTAGAGGTCATGCCGGTGATAGAGGCAGTTAAAACTTTTCGTGTTTATTTGTTGGGCGAAAAATTCAAACTAGTGATGGATTGTAAGGCTTTCACACAGACACTGGGTAAAGAAGACATTGGCACGAAAGTAGCACGGTGGGCAATGTTCTTGGAGCAGTTTGATAACGCAGTTGAACATCGCACAGGAAAGCAAATGCAGAACGTTGATGCTTTAAGCCGAGCCTCGATTTGATGCAAACTGGTATCGATGATGGTGTGATAAGTAGATTACAAAAAGCACAAATGGATGGCGAAGGGCTGGCAGCGATTTGCGAAATTTTAAAAACAAGTGGATAAAACAACTATGCAATGGAGCATGGTATGCTTTGCCGAATAGTGGAAGGACTCCCATTGTTTGAACTCCCAGAATTAATGAAAGATGAGGTCATCAAAATAGTGCAGGAAAGAGGCCATTTTCACTAAGTAAAATTTTTTAAACTGTGGATAAAAATTAAATTATAATTTTGTTTAAACAAAAAACCATTACTCGAGATCAAAGCAAAATTCAAAAATTGTATGAACAAGAAAATCAAACCAGCCAGTAAATAATTGATGAATAAAAATATGAATTGCTAGGCTAGCGGAGTCTTTTCTTTCCAGCAAAATAGTTGTGCAAGTAAGAGGTGAGTATGCCACCAAGAGGGTAGGGTTCCCGAAATCCACGAATGGTCGGTTTCGGGTTGCGGTCGGTACGCGGTACGATAGCTCGTGTTTGCGTGTTTTTATGAGCGTAGATTTTTTCAGGCACTACGTCGGGGATATTCGGCAGCACGTATTTTTAGCGGTTGTTTTCGTTCATTTCCTCCGGGATGAAGAGATGCAATTTAGAGTAGAGTCGATGAAATTCGTTCGACGCGTTTAAATTGGGCATGTGAACCGGTGGCTGAGTTTTTTCACTTCGGACTTAGTCTACTCACGTAAAACCTGTGACCGAAACTCCTCTCTGAACTAGTGAGCTAGCCAGCAGCCACCTTGGTGTAGACTAAGAGTGTCCGGACTTGTTAACCTGATGGGTACAGTCCATTGTCACGTTCCAGGACTTCACGTCTAGAACCGGTGAGAGGTCGGTTTGGATTTCCTTCAGGAAATCTCGACGTTCCAAACGTGTGTACCTATGATATTTATTTTAGTGTCGGATCTGCCAACACAACAAGTATTCGAAAGGAATGCTAAAAAATGTATTACTGAAGGAATGGAGTAAAATTTTAACTAAGGAATCATCACATCTCATCGATTCAATGCTGAAACCTTTGAGAGACGTAATACGGCGTAAAGTATATCTGTATAGTTATTAATAAATACAATCTTCATATTAAATGAATAAATTGTTATTTATTTGCACGCAAACTTTTTCTGAAGTAATTTTCGTTTATATTTTATTTTGGTGTTACTCGTACTGTTATCTTAAATTTGTTTTCAAAGCCGCCAAACATTTATTTAAGCAAAGACTAAATTCCAATATGTTAAATAAATTCAAAATGATCACAGCTTGTGCGCAAACTTTTTCTGACTAGTGATCTAGTACGCTTTGCCCCGTCGTTGCTAGAGACCCAATTGATGTCGTCTGAGGTTCAGTATGAGGTGATTATATACTCTGCCCAAAAACTTTCCTAACCAAAAGATATACAACATGCATTTGTGAATGTATACTATACCGGTTTACCCTAGAAAATGTTGGATATTTTTACCATCTTTACCTCAATGCCTCTCACTCTTCTTGCCCATATAACCTGTTTCACGCTGCATTTGAAGAGCCCATTGAACTGTTCTTTTAGACTACTCGAACGACTACGGTGAAGTCATGCGCGAGGTGTATTCAAAATGTAAGGTGACTTTGTTTTTTTATGAAAAAATATTTATTCGTCAATATTTTTAGTTGTCTCCTTCAGAGTAATCAATATACTTAAGCCAAAGCTTTTTTCAATCCTCAGAGCACTTCTCATAAGCACTTTTCGGTATAGCCAGCGATGAAGTCTTTATCCCCTCAATCGTTGCAAGTCTCCGTCCTTTCATAGGTCTCTTCAGTTTTGGGAACAAGAAAAAGTCACATGGGGCCAAATCCGGTGAATATGATGGCAGAGGCATGGTTGTGGTGTTGTTTTTGGCCAAAAAATCCTTGATATTTGATCCATTTTTTGTCGATAGCAAGAAATCACCGAGCACATAAAACAGATCTAACCGTTATGCCTCTCACAAACAAACTAAACTGTATATATGACATGTTTTCGTGACGACTGTAACAATATCAAGAAATTGATAATCGAATAAAAAGTCACCTTACTTTTTGAACAGACCTCGTATGTTGATCGCATTTTTTTCGGGCCTGAGTAAGAGAAGTTCCTTCTGCTCATATCCCACCTGTATTAACAGCTCTAATAGAGTGCTCTGAAAAGCAGCATACAAATCAGCGAACTAAAACAATAAGGAATAAAACATATACTATATAATAGCTTCCTGCATATCTAATATACAATTTGAGTGCGTACCAAAAAAGTATTCAATTTTAACTTGTTAGATAAAAAAAATCAAATGAATAAAAATACCGAACACATTCAAGACTGAATGTTCGTAACTGCTACTCGATTCAAGTAAGGAATAGAAAATTTCGAACTGCGTTCAGCACTTCTCTATTACAAATGCAACATGAAACAGCGTTTTAAACATTGATGGTAAAATAAAACGAGAGAAAATAATCACTACCTAAAGCGTACTGCTAGCCTACTTTCGTCATTAATCTGTCCCGAAAATTAAAACCTTCCAAGTTTTTATCAAGTCCAAAACATTTAAAAATAAAGACAGTTGTAAGGTTAATAAATTTAAATTAGTTATATGAAGAATGTTTTAAAATAGTAGAGAAAGTTGAAGTTGCAGAGCAATTTATTTTTGAATTTGCTCTGCTCTCTCTCCCAACGAAAATCTGCTCGTGTCTGAACCATGGCCAACACCCTTCTCGTACTGAAGTTGCGTAGCTTTTCTTCAATTGAAGCATGTAGTATACTAAATATGTGAGCTGCTTTTGGGATTTATTTAAGAACGGCTTAAAACGATGGTCAAAATTTCAAGTCAAAGTCAATACTAATTGGAATAAATTTTAAAAGAATCTAAAGCAGATTGAGAAAAGTGGCAATCAGGGCAAGTTTCTGCAATCCACCACATATAATCCTGTTTCCGTTTCCATCCAGAGTCGTACTATCAATTTCAATAACAGCCTTATCGAGATTTATCTCATCACTAGTGACGCCAAGATTCGATACCTTCAGTTGTGACTTCTTGCGGAATATGCTATTCACTTTCGTGAAAATGCCATCTGGGTCCTGGGGCTAATAATCTTCCGTTTTTCCGCCCATTGATTGCTGACCTCACTCCTGAGGTATGTATGGATTAGTTTCCGGACATTCTTCAGGTGTAATCTCAACAAGCCAACGAGAGATGGTATAAGTCCGAAAATCGCCAATTAATATTGTTGACGCGTGTGAGGTTTTTCAATCTTTTTAACCTTGCGATTGTTGGTGTTTCATATCCTTCCATATTGTTTCGATGTTTAATCTTGGAAACTACTTTCTCAATCATTTTCAACGTCAGCTTCTCTAACTTCGACAAATAGAGAATTATTTCATCGTTAGTTAGATTCTTGGTATAGGAACCATTGAGCAGGCATTGCCATCATCAGAAGGAGGATATTGCTACTGGTACTCCCGATTAAACTTCTTTTGAAACTTTCCCAACTCTGTTTTTTTTAAATTAAACAATGATTTTTATGTTGGACTGGAATGAGGAAGATCATCATAGGTCCTAGATGTGAAGTCTTGGAACGTCACAATGGACTGTTCCCATCAGGTCAACAAGTCCAGACACTCTGAATCTACTCCGAGGTGCCTGCTGGCTAGCTGACTAGTTCATGTCAGAAGGGTTTTGTACTCAATTTACAAAATGCAGTCACCAGCAACGAATAAAATCAAGAAACATGTCAAAGAGATTTGCTAGTTTCAAATCATGAAATCCCAAATGCATTTACGTCATCGATTTTATCTGAACATTTTAAGAAGATCAAATTAAAACTGCAGTGTCTGATTCGATGGAAAGTCCATAACATATTGTGTGTTGTTGTTGTAATTGAAGAAATTTCAAATGGATATAAGTTCCGTGAATATGATATGAATTTCATCAAACTTACAGAGTTTTAGGATCTTGTGTAAGGCTACTTAAATATCGAGTTTTGTTGGGTTTAAAGGCATCCATCCGATTTTTGTGGAGAAAATGTGAAATTCGAGGATCATACTAATATTAACTAAGCTGAATGAATATTGACTTCCGAGGTATTTGTTATTGTTATACTTATAAATATCTCCCTTGATAATTTTTTCAGATTTTTTAGATCACAGGTGTCCTATCGCGAGGGAAGAGACACATTTTTCTCCTCGACTTGTTTCACCTATAAGTATTAATTGTAGGTACTCAGCTTCAGTCATTCATTAAATTGAATCAAGTGTTAAAAGTATGCACCTTAAACGTTAAAGTTTGGGGAAAAATAACTCAAAATTATTCAATCTTCGCATTTAAACAGCTTTTTTTTGTTTTACGATCGCTGATACCACTAACTGAACCAATTCTCAAAGATATTCATAATACCTATCATTCCTGAAACTTTCATGCAAATTCTAGCATACTTGTAGTGTCTGAGTCGATAAAAAGCGCATATTGTTCCATACCCATACACTTGCCAGAAAAAGTATCCGTACAACATCAAAAGAAAGTAACATATCAGGAAATTCATGCTGAAGAAAGCCGCTACATATAAATATTTAAGCAAAAAAAATGTATTCATTAATGAAACTATCTTTTCTATAAATTTGTCCTGGGGTATTACTTTAAAAGCTAGATTTTACAAAATTAAAACAAAAAAGCCTTACTTAAACGAACTAGAAAAAGTATCCGTACATTGCATTATTAATTTGAAATATTCAAATATTTTATTACATATCAGTGCTTAATAACTTATTGGATAACCTTTTCTGTTAAGGACCTCCCACAGGTGATTTGGCATAGAGTGAACCAATTTGGCTGTGTCCTGCCTGGTAATTTTGCCCCATTTATCGTAGATGACGTTTTTCAGCAATTCCTTCGAGGTTATGCTGTGCTGACGGATCATGCGCTCCAACAAGTCCCACAAACGCTCAATGGGATTTAGGTCTGGAGATTTGGGAAGCGTATACAGTTGATGTTTTGTGTTGTAGAGCAACCAAAGCTTCACAATGTGTGCTGCGCGCTTGGGACCACTATCTTGCTGGAACCAGAAATCGTCACCAAGCCTCAACTGCTCAACGCTTTGCTTCAAATTTGCCTTCAACATATTAAGGTAACCCTATTGATCCATAGTTTGTTCTATAAACATAAGTTGGCCAACTCCCTCTGCCACCATACACCCCCAGACCATCACACCACCTCCACCATGTTTCACAGTTGGTACGAGATTTTCTTTTTCGAAGGCAGTACCGCTCTTCCGCCACACTAACTTTCTTCCTTTAATGCCAAAAATGGAAAATTTGCTTTCGTCAGAGAATAGGACCTGTTCCCAAAACTCTGGTGGCATGTTTATATATTTTTTGCGAAATCCACACGTTTCTTCCTGTTCACTTCTGAAATGTATGGCTTCTCACGTGCTATGCATGAGCGATATCCATATCCCTTTAGTATTTTTAGTATGGTATCTTCGTGGAGAACCTTGTCAAGAGAGTTTTTTATATTTGTAACAATTTGGGAAACAGTTACTCGAGAATTCTCTTTAACTGCCTGCATAACGTTTCCTTTTTCGCGTTTAGTTAGTATGGAGGGTCGATCACAACGAGGCTTTGACATAATCGAACCAGTTGTATTAAATGTTTTCACCACATACTGGACAGGAGAGTCAGTTCTGCCTACTATTGGACTCATTTCCGGGTAAGTTTTCGCTTCACTCTTAAGTTTCAGCATAATTTGCCTCTCCTCAGCACTGATTTCGCTTATTTTGGGCGCCATCATGGATTCTAGTGCACAAAAAATATCCCAACTTAAAGTAGAACTATTGTCGGACGTAAAAACCATTAATATGCATCTGCATATGTCATCGCATAATGCGGGGAATTCCCCGGTTTGTTCTGTACGGATACATTTTCTGGTCTATTGTGTTGCCGCAAATTGATTTTGTTTGAGTTTCAAGTCTTTTTAAATAGTTAATACTATGAAACATACTAGGAATCATGCAAAAGTGTAAATTTTTTGATATTATAAAAGCAAGCATTCAATTTAAGTGGACATATTCTTCTTATTACAACGATAACTTTCTTTTCTTGCATGTACGGATACTTTCTCTGGCAGTGTATGTTTCTATGGTAAAAAATACAGCGCATTTTGTTTCATCGTAATACAGGAAAATTCAAATCGCTATAACTTCGTTAAATACCATTCGATCTTTGTGAAATTTTCAGGACAGGTCAATCTTATAGTTATCTGCGTATTTTGTTGAATTTAAGGGTACAGTTAAGATTTTGTTCAAGAAAATATTAAATCGATAAATCATACTATTGCTAACAAAGTTGACTCAATTTCGATTTTTCAAGTATTTGTTGTTATTGTACTCATGAACGCCTACATCCATGATTTTTTCAGATTTTTCGGATGAAAGGTGTCCAATCGCGAGGGGGTACGCGAAAAATTCGTACATTTCCCCTTTCCCTGCCCCGCGGTATTCATAAGAAAATTCTTAGACTTGTTTTGAAAAGATCTCATTGAGTGAAAAAATTTTTTAAAGGATCGCCTCCCTGTATGGAGAGACCCATCTTAAACCCCTTTGGAAAAATTTTCTACCACAAAACTTTCAAGAGCTCACCACTCCTACCCTTTCAACAAAGTTTCATGGCTGTAGCTACTATAGTTTCGGAGAAAAACTGCTGCGACGTACAGACGGACGGACGGACACAGGTCGTGATTGCAATAGGGTTTTGTATTTTAGTATAAAACCCTAATTATGTCCCCGATTTTTCTTAAACAATCAGACGATAGTATTTTGCTTTTATTTTTTTTTAAAGATCTAAAAAATAAAATCTGGTCTAAAAATTAATCCTTAAGCGTCCGTTAACTTGAATAAAGCGTATTTTTTCAAAGAAAATTGTAGTTTTTTGTTTGTAAGAGGTATGTTTGTTGTGATTCATTTTTTGTTATTCACAGGTTGTATGGCATATTTATTTATGTTTTATTTATTTTTGTTTTTTATTTGTTTTTTTTTTTAATTCTTGCAGTTTTTTTGTTTAACTAATAAATTACATTAGCTAAACTTTTTTTTTTTTTTTTTGTGGTAGGGAGGTGAAGGCATTTATGCCCGCCGAGTCTGGCAGTGTGGGACTCCCATGGAGGATACCTTTGGACTACGCACTAAACACCTCCCCTGTCAATCTGAGAACCTAGCCTGGAACCGTTTGACACATTACTTCGGGCCAGGTCTCGTTTTGTTACGCCGTGGGGCGCCTTCAAGCTGGGGAGTCCCTTTCCTAGCGGGAGGGGGGGGGGGGGGGAAGAGGAATTGCCAGAAGAGCGATCCCCCAGCCCCAGTGCCCCCCGGCTGCTGTGAGTCCCTTTTATATTTTAGGACTGCCCGAGCATAATGTTCCACCTGGTTCCATTTGTCAACCGATTCGAGCATCACCGCAACTATATTATCCGGGGTGAGCTCTCCCGTCTCCCTGTAGAGTTCCCTTCGCAGCCTGGCCCATTTGGTACACGTAAAAAATATGTGACAGTCATTGTCCTCCTCTCCTGGGCAAAACCGACAATCGGGAGACCGTGACTTGCCGATCTTGTGCAGGTAAGACTGAAAACACCCGTGCCCGCTCAAAAGCTGGGTCAGATAGAAGTCAGTCTCACCATGCCTTCAATTTAGCTACGGTCTCACATCCGGGATGAGGCGCGCAGTCCACCTTCCCTTCGTGCAATTCCTCCAAGACTGCTGCCAATCGTTGAGCGAGCGTTGTCTCTCCTCGCGGACAACGATCTC
This sequence comes from Odontomyia ornata, assembly GCA_963969285.1. Taxonomy (NCBI): domain Eukaryota; kingdom Metazoa; phylum Arthropoda; class Insecta; order Diptera; family Stratiomyidae; genus Odontomyia; species Odontomyia ornata. The sequence continues at coordinate 140,747,431 of OZ017742.1, read as the reverse complement.
CCTCGCATCCTCGTTTCGGCGCAGGTAAATAGCGCGGCGCTCTCTAGCAAGGAGGGCGACAGGTATTACGCCTGCAATCACTCTCACCGCCGAGTCGGAGACTGTTGGATACGAAGATGCAATTCTCAGTGCTCCTCTTCTCTGTACCTGTGCCAATCGTTTTCGGTATACCTCCTTACTGAGAGCGTCGCCCCATACCTCTGCTCCGTACAGTAGCACTGACCCTACAGCACTCATCAAGAGGCGTCTTCTTGATGGGCTGGGTCCCCCTACGTTGGCCATAAGTCGACTCAGGGCCGATATTCCCGAAGCAGCCTTCTCAACCGTTGCCCTGATTTGTTCATAGAAACTCATTTTCGAGTCGATCAGTAGCCCCAGGTACTTCACCGCTGGCTTCGATTCGATCTGTATGTCTCCAATACTGATCATCCTTACTCTAGGGATTCTCTTTTTTGTCAAGATGACCACTTCGGTTTTCTCCAGTGCTAAACTGAGCCCGCGAGCAGTCATCCAGTCCCTCACTCGGCGCATTAGCATACCTAGCCTAAGTTGCGCTTGTTCAACGGTGCATCCAGCGACCAGAGCCGCAACATCATCCGCATAGCCGACCAAGCGCGACTCATCTGGCATCTCAAGTCTCAGCAGCCCGTCGTAAGACACGTTCCACAGGTCCGGACCATGGATAGATCCCTGGGCAACACCCGATGTAATTTCCATCCTTCGTTGGCCCTGTGTCGTGTCGTAGAGCAGGCTTCGGTCCTTTAGGTAGTTCCTCAAAAGCCGCATTAGATATTCTGGAACTTGAAAAGAGTTTTCCAGCGTATCCAGAATATCCACCCATCTAGCGGAGTTGAAGGCATTCCTGACGTCGAGTGTCACCAACAGGACGATCCGTCGCTTGGTGCGACTATATGCCTCTGCCTTTTGGACCGCGTTCACCACCCCTGCAATCGCATCGATGGTAGAACGTCCTGCTCTAAAGCCGTACTGCCGAGGAGATAGGTCCCCAGCAGCACGAATCGCGTCAGTGAGTCTTCCCTTGATGAGTTTCTCTAGCATTTCCCAGCCGTGTCTAGCATGCATAACGGGCGGTATGCAGACGGCGATTCGGGATTTCCCTTCCCCTTGCTGATCAGCACGAGCCTCGCCACCTTCCATCGTACCGGGAAAACCCCGTCCCGTAGGCAAGCGTTGAATGTGCTGAGCAGCAAGTCAGGACAATGGTGAAAGACGAGCTGCAAAACCTCAGCTGGAACACCATCTGGACCTGGAGCCTTCCTCGCTTTCAGGGAGAGGACTGCCTCCTCCAGTTCCAGCTGTGTGAAGAGTGGGCACTCGACTGCTGTTTCACCATGGACAGCGTCAACACGGACGGGATGGGCGGGGAAGAGTCTCCGCACTATCGCGTCCATCTTTTCCGCGTCATGTATACAAGGCTTCCGTAGAGTACCAAGTTTCCCCATGACCAGCTTGTAGCCAAGGCCCCACGGATCCCTATTTACATCGTCCACGAGGTCTTGCCAGCATCGGGCCTTGCTCTTGTTAATAAGCCTGCGAAGATATTTCCTGCCGGACCTGTATGCTGCTAGCCTAGTGTCTGCCTCCTCCCGTGTTCGCGCCCGCTGGGCCTCTCGCCGAAGTTTGTGACACTTGCTTCTTTGTTCGGCGATCTCGTTTGACCACCAGTATACTGGAGGCCTACCATGTCGGGGTCTCCGGCGGGGCATGGAAGACTCGCAAGCAGCTATGATGGTACTCATAGTTGAGTTCACGAAGTCCTTGGCTGTAGGCCCTCCACTCCCTGGCGGAGCTCCCAGCAACGGTGCGCCTGCCGTAAGCGCGTCAGTGAACTTCTCGACATCCATCCTCCCAGTCCTCCATCCGAGGATTGAAGTTTGGGCATATGCATGCAGAGTGGCATCGTCGTGAATCTCAACAGCTATATACTGGTGATCACTAGCCGAGTAGTCCTCTAGTACTCGCCAGTTGTGTACTCTAGGTACCAGGGACTCCGAAGCGAGTGTCACATCGGGTATGGTTCCTACGCAACCCCAGCGGCGGAAAGTAGGGGTGTTACCAGTATTTAGGACAAAAAGCGCTGTTCTGGCCGCCATGTCCAAGATTTGCTTTCCCCTTGGGTCGGATTGTGGCATACCCCATTCGATGGCTCTAGCGTTGAAGTCTCCCCCGACCAGCATGTGGCCCTCTGTGTTCGAGACAGCGTCCTCCAGGGCATCGAGTTTTGTTCGAAAGGATCGCATTGCCTCGTTAGGCGTCAGATAAACACTGAAGTATGTTATCCCTGAACACCGCACCCACACAAAACCATCCCCGCGTCCATGGCCCTGCACCTGAAGGCGGGCGCTGTCTCGAACCCAGATGGCCGAGGTACCAGTTTTGTCAGGGTACCACGCTTGCGAGTCCTTGTTATGATGTTGCTCGCTCAGCAACAGGAGGTCAGCTTTCTTATCCCTCGCAAACTGCTCAAGTAGGTCCTGGGCGTTTGTGCTTCGATGCAAATTCACCTGCAGGATACGGATCATTTGAGTATCGATTTGGCTTTAGCTAGGGCCTCCTTGAAAACCCGGTATCTCCCTGTCCCCGGCTCATGTTTGAGGTCGCCGGGTGCTAGCTTAGCATCCTTGCAAAGAATGCATTTTGCCTCGTTCGTGCACTCCTTCCTTTTGTGCCCCGTTTCACCACATTTGTAGCACAGAGATCTCCTGTCGGGTCCCCTACAGCCATACGCGGTGTGTCCGTATTCGAGGCATCTGAAGCAGCAGATAGGGATCGCTCTTCTCCGTATCCTGCAGATCACCCAACCTATCTTAATTTTGCCCTTCGCCAGGATTTGCTGGGCGTCTTTATCAGCTGGTTCGACAATAGCCATGCGTTGCCCCCTTGTGTTTTCACGTGTCAATCTTGCCTTGACTTCACTTAAGCTGGGGAACTCCCTCCTGATGGCATCCTCTACTTCAGCTTTGTCCGTGACGCAGTCGAGGTCCCTGATTTCCAGGGTGGCCATTGGTTCGAGCGAGGCAACCGTTGCCCCATCTCCAAGAACCTTTTGAACCGCGTCACGGAATGCATCTTTGTTTGTCGCCTCTGGCCCGAATTCCACCAGCAAGCCACCGGCCCGGGTTGGTCGAACTGCTTTGATGGCAGTTTTGGTGTCGTCTGGCTTGACCGCTCCTTTAATTTCACGGAGGACATCTGCGTAGGTTCGGCCCTTAGTGGGTTTAATAAGCAGTGCTTCTCGCAAGGGTTTGCGCCGCGGTTTGCTTTTTGTTTTCTGCGGTATATCGGGGGGTTCTTTGTTCTTTTCGTGGTTGAGCTCTTTGTCTGTTTTTTCTAGGAGTAGCTTTTTGGCCACTTTTTTCGCTGCCTTGTTTCGCACCACATGAAACTCCTCGCCTGGAGTGTCAACTTCGTTTATGGTCTCGTCCTTCCTCCTTTTCTCACAGTCGCCTTCAATTGGGCTACCGGCCATTCTTTTGCTGCTGCTAGGACCCACTGATGCCTCGAGGGAGAGCGTGTCTTTTTGGTGCTTTTCTGTTGCAAGCCACCTCCGCCTGTAGTGCGTTATGCGGCCAAAAAGCTCCTCCAGTTCAAGAATGCCATTCTTGACACTCTTGCCTATGTTTTTCTGCACTTCGCAGGCAGCCCTCAGTTGTTTGATGATATTCCCCGCTTTCTGAGTAAGCCGCTCCTCTTCGACACGGTCAAGGGCGATTGTGTTATTTGGCGCCACCTCTTGGGAGAGGCCCCCGTTTCCTAGCCCTTTTGCTTCTATCCCTTGGGTCGCGTTTGAAGTGGCGTCGGCCAACGGCAAAACTTCTCCCTCCCCCAGTCTTACACTGGCCTCCGTTGGTGTCGCAGCTTGATCCGGATTGTGTACGTCTTGCACTGGGCGCTCCAGGGTGCGCATAGTCCTTCTACTGCGCCCAAAGGCCGCAATGATGCCAGGTTGCACAACGCACTCTGCCTTCTTTCGTTCGTTAGTCCGTCTGTCGTCTGCCTCCGATGATTTAACCTGTGATGTTGACTTTGACAGTGTTTCTGGGGTTTGCTGCCTCCCCCCGCAATCGGTGACTTGTTTAATCGGTGTTCTTGCCAACAGCGGTTTTTGCCTGAAAGGGTTCTCCGTGCTAGCGTCCTGTTTGCTTGTGGTTTCATTTGTTTGCTCCATTTTATTGGGCCCCCCCTCAGAGCCGCTATCTCCGTTCGTGTGTGTAGTCGCCTTTTTGGTCCCATGGTTATTAGCTAAACTTTAATTGGATCATTTAACCCTTTTCTTATCAATTTAATGTAAATCTATACAACAGAATTTGCTCTACATTGAATAATTTACTTAAATGTTGCTGGTAGATTGTTAGCTATACACTCTCTTATTTAGTATTTCTTGTTGATGCAAAAATTGAATATTTTTACTGTTTTCATTAGCAGAGTTTTTGGATAAGTTATTCAGGACATTGTGTATTAGTAAAAGCTTGATCGGAGCAGAAAATACTACGATAAATATAATCTTGTCTGGTTTGTAGAAGATAATCAACGATATCTACAACTCACATAAATATGTGGAAACGTTATTTAAGATTCCTAGTGGATTCGGATTCTTTCCCGATTCAAAATGAATTTATTAGCAAGAACGCCGAAATCAAGGATACTTGGAGTAAATGTGAGGGAAGGAAAAGAGGATTTCAGGAATATGACATAGAATGTTAGCTGATACGAAATACATGGTGAATCCTCAATTTTTCAAGTGAATTATGTAGCAAGGTTGAAGTACCATCAATTATAGCAGAAAATGTATCCTGGCAAAAAAAGATTGTCGTTCCCTGCTTTAGGAGTCATAATATTTACTTTACCTTACATCATATGTCGATGAAGATGGTTAGAAATCTGGCAACAATAAAAGCAACATATTGGAGAGGAAACTCAATGATTAATATAACCCAGGAAGCCCCATCATTAACGACTGCCAAAAAACTCTTCCTGAAACTCGAAAGCGAAGCGAAACTAGTAGGGCTACAAATCAACGAAAATAAAACAAAGTTCATGACGCAGTCGAGGAAAAATTCCTCAAATACACAAAATATCACACTTGGCGAATACAGTATCGAGAATGTTAGGGAATTTGTGTATTTAGGCGCCAAAATAACGAGAATGAGCAATGAAAGAGACGAAATACGCCCAAGAATACAGCTTTCAAATAAAATATTTTATTCAGTATTGAAGATCTTGAACACCCGCCGAATACACAGGAGAACAAAGCTCAAAATATACAAATCTGTGATAAGACCTGTGTTATGCTATGAGGGTGAAAAATGGACCCTAACTCAAGAATGCGCAAATATATTGAACGCCTTTGAGCGACGGGTCGTGAGGCAAATAATCGGAGCAAAGCTAGACGGGGATCAATGGTGAATTCGATACAACACGAGCTGTATGAAATTTTTGACGAGCCGGAGGTCTCAAGGATTGTAAGACTGTGGAAGCTACAATGGGCTGGCCACATGAATCGTATGGACGAACAACGGATACCCAAGGAGGTATTCTTAAGGCCGGCGGCCAGGGGGGAAACCGAGGAAACGCTGGTCTGATGTAGTGATGAAAGATGTTCAATATGTCCGTGAAGGACTGCAGCGATGTTCTGCTGCCTCGGCAGAGGAAGATGTTGGTTCCTGCCGAGAATGCCCTCGTCCGGAGACGCGTGAATGCGCTGGCAGGCTAGCATTGCGGTGTCGTGGGGCGGGTTCGTTTCCCCGGCACGAGGACTCACTACAAAACATTTCGCATTCACGAATTGCTTGCAGAGTTCGAGAGGACGACCGAAGTCGCAAATCAGTAAATAACCTCCACGAAGGAATTACGACTTGTTGCGAGAACAAGTGCAACCTGACAAGAAAGACTAATTTGGGGTTGACCTCGTCTTTACCCAAAGACATTCCGGGCCCACAAATGAAAGAGGGGCAACCGGGTGGTGGTGGAGCCCCTTCATGCCCACCCAACCGGAATAAATCCAATGTTAAATCGTTGAAGTGGCCAGGTATTCCTCTTCTGAGTGGAAAACTCATACAACTTGAATTGTATGAACTTTCCCATCAGAAGGGGAGTACCCCGGTGACCAATTTATGTCATAGAATTATACAATGGAATTGCATAACTTTATGCCATAAAAAGGCACTTGGCTTGGGCCACTCAACCCATTGAGTCTCCTGAAACAGAAAAATTTTTAAATTGACTTCTGAGTGGATAAATTTTAAATTGACTTCTGAGTGGATAAATTTTAAATTGACTTCTGAGTGGATTAATTTTAAATTGACTTCTGAGTGGATTAATTTTGAAGAAAAAAAGAATTTAAACGCAAATATAAAACGTATACGAAAAAAATGTAAAAAAAATGGATATAAATAACAAAATTAAGGGCACTCACCCGCATGGTCCTCCGAGCGCTCGACGACGATGCCGATGTCCCTCTAAAATTCCACTAAAAGGGAAAAATTTTTGTAAAATTTTTAACAGATGGCACAGGTTAAAGCCAAAAATGTTTATTCCAATTAACATTCTACTATTATGTATAAGTCTCCTTAGAATTGAGCGCCACTACGTATTGCAGTTCGAAGCACTTTTGTTTTGTTGCCATTGAAGATGCGACACACATTCCTCTTTGCATTCCTTTGCAACTTCTTGCAATTAATAAGAGGAAGCACAATCATGAGAAGTTCCATAAATCCTTTCCAAATTAGTTTCCTTGTGATATGAGTATAGCCAACATCACTTCTCCTGTTACTATGCAACGTAATATAGTCCAACCCAAGTAGAAAATCTATCAATGTGAGTTTCTTTCCTGACTTGGCTTGGCAAACATACCGCAGCGATTGGTTCGCGGATTGGGCATAAAATCTTCTCTAATAACCAAAATACGAATGACTATAATTGGCCGAAAACAAGGGAACACCATTCACAAAAACTCCCAAAATGCACAATTCGAAATGTCTACGAGAGTGCACCGAATCACTTGTTCCGGATGATTTCATGGCAGAGCGGACAGCATTAATCCATGTCCGCAAGCTCCGCCGTCGTCCTGCTTCGAACACTTCCGGGACATAAAGGTGTCCCCGCTCAATCTTCACTATGTCAACGCCAATAAATCACTTTTCCATTCGATAAGACAGCCACAAAGGAAGAAACTCGCGCAAAAGACTCGCAGACTTGCACAATTTCCACGATTTTTATCTTACAATTCTCCACGTGAACGAGCACTTTTTCGCCGACAAATAGGCTGATTGTAGGCGCGTTAATTACAGTGTGAAATTTCTTGATGAAAAACACGAAACAGTGAACAGAAAACATTCCAAATTCGCGGTAACATCTCGTCAATCTCTCAATCGATTTCGACCGCCATTAGCGGTGATGGATCTCGCCCCCCCTTGATTCAAGCCGTCATTCAAATTCCCGTTGAAACCGGGCGAGGATTGATGGCGAAAGACTCTCTTGGCAACCAGTAATTCTAACGGGTTTTTCTATCACACAACCGCACACAACACCAACACTCCCCAAAAAGTCTGCCCACAGATTTCGATGGGAGACAGCATCCACAAAACTGTTAGCTACCGATAGCAACGTCGACAATTTCGCACATCACAAGCGCCGCCGTTCATAGTAAACACACTCGCACGCGTTGAGCAATTCGCATTCTTTTTCGCGACAAGTTAAGAATCTTTATCAGACGTGAAATTTCGCACATGTTTCACAACTCGACGAGTGAGTCAGTTTTTATTGGGCGTCGCGATGTGATCCCCCTGAAGGTTACTCACAGACCCCCCCACAATCTCAGTCCCGCTTGACAATCCTCGCGTCGATCCGTACGTGCTTGCGTTTTCGAAGCAACCCCTCGCTAGACTTTTTCTTTGCGATAACGACCCCATTGCATTATCATTGAATAACTCAAAACAATTTCGAACGTACACTATCAAGTGCGATTACATTATTTACAAAATACAATGTGATAACTGTTTTCAATGCGATTCCACTCCCGAACATCTCTGTTTTATTATCTTGGCTCCCCTCCCCGCTAGCGTAGTTTGTCTTCGCCTCTTGCACCCCGTTCGCAGCCAATGCCGCACTTCGTGCAAACAGCCTCGAATTCGTCAAACGACTCTCCCGTCGTCATTCCCGTCGACGCGAAGCTTATCTTAAGCTTACATACAATCGAATAAGAACAATAAATAAAGAATCAACTGACCTGCGAGCTCCGAATGATGCCAATTTGCGGCGTAAAATCGACACACAGATAGCGAGCACTAATTGGGGCTGTGCTACGTACATACATATACGAGTACATTTATTGAAGAGAACTGCTTTCGATGCAAAATGTTGGAAAAATCATGACATTGAGTGAAAAGTGAAGAGGACGAGATTGTATTTCTTTCTGATTTTATTTTTACAAATCCACGAGGTGTTTTTGCTCACACATGTTCATACGCGCACAATGATTTTTCTATGATGATGCTATGACACCACCGATACCACCATCTGCATTGCCTGTGACAGCTACTGGGCCAGAAAACCCAGAAAGTGTTTCTTGGGTAAACAACACTTGTAAGGTATGCCTTCAGGTGCTGTATTTGGTACTGTGGTGTTCTCCACGTCGCCGTAATTTCGTTACTGCTCGCTCGCTCATATGTTTGTTTGCATAACTTCCATAGATTGTAGGCTCAACAAACAAAGTTTCACCAATCATTGCAAGTTGGAATCCGTTCTGCTGTTGCTTTTGTTGTTGTACGGAGAATTTCCCATAACTAATGAAATAAGCTCAAACTTCCGTCGATACTTTTAGTTTCATGCTTTATTCGTTGTTAACATAATATAATTCTTGTGAGCTGATAATGTTCCTGGTAATGTTTGCTGGTGGAATTTATCAGCGGTAATTATGGTTGTATATGTTGAATAATGCTTTCAAACTTTATGTGTATCATTGACTTAACGAAGCTTGTACATAAAAATGTCGATGAGTTGATGATTTAAGTTTAGTCCGAGTTTTAATGAGAACTTTTTTCCTGTTCGTTATTCATCAAACTGTCATTGATGCCTGAGACTTACATTTCGGACAATCATCGGGCAAAAAAATTGATTTTAAATTCGAAATAGCGCGTACAATCATGGCAAAAGAAAATACAAAACGAGAGGCTAATTCACTAAAACAATTTTGACAAGGCGTTCCTCAGTATATTCTGTAATTTTTTACTACACCGGCATTTGTTGCAAGAACATTCAGGGAAAGATATTTACAAACTAACATGCGCGAGCACTCTTCCAATGCCACCGTTCTTCGCGTGCTTACCGGGTGAAGGTCGTAAGTAGACGCCCTGTTAAATTGAGTTTGGGCTGTGTGCCTGTAGCAGCGCTGGCTTTTAGAGCCATCGTTCTTAGATTACTACAGGGCAGCTAATTTTCTCGTGATCCCAAGGCAATGCGGATTACGAAAAAGGAGCTGAAGGATCTTTCTATGTCTCACGGGTTGGCTTCGGCGTCGGGACTAGAGATGACGAACAATAAAAGAAGAACACAATTAACAGACGGACGGACTGACTTATGTCTATGTTTGCCTGGGAGTATACAACCTTTGCGCGTTTTTGAAAATATATGCGGACGGACAAACAGACGTGCCCAATTATCTATCGGCGCAGGTCTTTCGCGTGGTATATCCCCACTTCTTTTCCCGATGGATCCGTTATCAAGTAACGGTTAGGTCCCATTACCTTCTTTATGCGGCTTTTCAGGAATCGCCTATCCAGCTTGGCGTTGTAATGCCCCGCGGCGTCACTTTGGCGGAAATTTCGCCGGAAAACTTCATCTCCTGCTTTGAAATTAGCAGATCGTGACCGGAGATTGTACTGCGCTTCATTTGCACTACCTGCGGCCTTAATCTTCCGTCCGATCTGTTGGCGGAGGTCTCCTAAACGTTCGTGGGGCTCCAGCGCAACGACCGGGTCTCCCAAACACTTTAATTGCCGTAACAGTCGGTATGATTTACCGTGGCAAATCATGTGCTGTCCAAAGGCGGCAAAGTAAGGGGCGACACCGGTGACAGAATGATACGAGGATCGCAGGGCGCATGTGATGGCAGACAATCGCCGATCCCAATCCTTTTGAGATGGGTGGACGTAGGAACGGATCGCGGCCAATAGGGTGCGGTTCAACCGTTCTGACGCGTTGGACTGAGGAGAGTATATGGGCGTCAGTTGGTGTTCAATGCCATACTGCTCAAGTAGGCTCTTAAACTGCCGAGACCGGAACTGTACTCCATTATCTGAGTACACACTCTCGGGAACTCCGAACACATGGAATACCCGGTTCTCTAAGAATTTCACGATCGATGGAGTTGTGAATTTACGGATAGGTTCCACCATTGGGAATTTTGAGAGCTGATCTAGAACGACTATAGCTCCGATGTGTCCCATGGAAGACCGAGGATATGGACCGAGTAGATCGATGTATAGACGCTGGAACACGCGTTCTGGGACGTTGAGTTGACCCATAGGAGGTCGAAGAGGCTGGTTGGGCGCTTTGGTGCCTTTACAGGTCTCACAGGCGCTCACGTAGTCTTTGACCTGGGATGCCATTTTAGGCCAAAAGAAGTATTTTTTTAGTCGCCGTAGTGTTCGACCGTAACCTCCGTGGGCACTTAACGGATGATCATGTGCGCGAAGGATCAGCTGTTGTGTCATTTCCTCCGGTACCCAGAGTTTCCAAGACTCTTCTTCCTGCCATGGATCACCAGTGGCGTATTCGTTTCGTCTATACACATAGCCGTCTATTACCTTCAAGTCAGGCAGCTGTGTCTGTTGGGTCGCTATGGTTTGCCTCAACTCTTTGTAGCTATCTGATTCGAAATGTGGGCTGTCCAAATCTATTTCGATGGGGTCCTCGTCATTTATTGTTATTTCGGCTCCCTCTGGGGAAAACATCCGTGAGAGAGTGTCGGGTACGATGTTCTGGGTTCCTTTCCGATGTTTGATGGAGAACTTGAACCCTTGCAGTTTAAGAGCCCATCTGGCTAGGCGTCCACTTAAATCTGCCTGGTTCATCAACCATTGTAGTGACGCGTGGTCCGTGATGATCTCGAATTGGTGGCCCTCGATATAAGCTCGGAATTTCTTCACAGCCATTACCGCTGCCAAACATTCTTGCTCGGAAACAGTATAGTTTCTTTGGGCCGAATTCAGCTTATTGGACATGAAGGCGATGGGAGCTTCCTCTCCTTCATCGGTCAATTGCACCAGCACGGCTCCTACTCCATGTTGACTTGCGTCACAATGAATGGAGAAGGGCTTCGTGAAGTCGGGGCTGTGCAAGACAGGAGCTGATGTGAGGGCTTGTTTAAGCTCTTCAAATGCCTTTCGGCTGAGTTCGGTCCAAACGAACTTCCCTTTCCGCAACATGTCTGACAGGGGCGCTGAGACTGTTGCATAATTCCGAACAAACCTTCGGTACCAACCGCACACACCAAGGAAACGTCGTAGCTGCTTCACAGTTTTTGGTAAGGGGAACTCATCAATCGCACGAGTTTTGTCTGGATCCGTTTTGATAGTGCCATGTCCTATGACATGGCCTAAGTATCGGACTTCTTTCATGACAAACTTACTTTTCTGTACGTTGATGGTGAGTCCCGCCTTACTGATGTGCAGGGCTACTTCTTGTAGAAGTAGGAGGTGTTGATCGAACGTTTCCGTGATGAGTAAAAGATCATCGAGGTACACGAACACTTGGTGTTTCAGGTGAGGTGGGATGACCTTGTCCATCAACCGGGTCATCGTTTGCGGCGCGTTACACAGGCCAAAGGGCATTGTGACGAACTGATATAATGGTCGTCCAGGCACTGTGAAGGCGGTCTTGTCCCTCGAGCCCTCATCGAGTGGAATTTGCCAGAAGGCGTCTTTTAGGTCGAGACTGGTGATATAATTGGCTTTCGGCAGTCTCCCTAGTATTCCATCGATGAGTGGAAGAGGGTACGCGTCCTTGATGGTAACCGCGTTTACCTTACGGGCATCAAGACAGAGGCGGACTTTACCTGGCTTTACAACCAAGGTTACCGGTGAGGACCAGGCACTTTGGGACTCTTCTATGACCCCCAACTCGAGCATCCTATCTAATTCCGCATACACCAATTTCTCCATGGCTGGCGAGATGGCGTAGTGTCTCTGTTTAATCGGTTTACTATCGCCAACGTCGATGGCGTGTGAGACTAGGGTGGTGCGGCCAAGGCCTTGGGTAGCGTAAGATGGGAAAGCAGCAATGGATGCTTCCAGGCGTTGCCGTTGGTTAGACGTCAGGTCATGCCTATCGGGAGTAGAAGTGATTTCGTTGACATTTCTGGTTTTTAAAGACAAATCGGTGAATAAATCGGAGGCCAGTCCAAAGCGAAGGACGAAATCGACACCAAGGTATACATTCTGAGTCAAAGACGGAATAATGTAGAAGGTAATATCCTTCGTCTGACCCCTGAACGTCACGGGTGTTGTTAGTTTACCTCGTATAGGGTGTTTGGTGCCATCAGCTGTACTGATTTCAGTGCGCCAGGATTTAATCAAGTTCGGGTATTCTTGGAGCACTTTCGAGCCAAAGCTCGAGGCAAGACAACTGATACTGGCACCCGTGTCGATCAATGCAAACACGGTCTCGCCCAACACTTTAATTGGATGATAAGGTCTGATCTCATTCTCAGCAACCTCCGAAATGTTACAAGAGTTTACGGTTTGACGGCAGGTGCGCACTCTCTTGCGGAAATTCCGCCAACGACGGGTTGACCATTTTGTCGTGCACGAACGGGAAGTGACGACTTCGGAAGCAAATATTCGCTCTCGAGCCACCCGATATTCCTGCAGTCTAACATGATAAGGTTTTAGAGTGCGTACTTGAGGCTGCCGCGGTTCTTCTGGCAGTGACTGCGATGGTCGTTTTAATATTGTCGTTGGTGAGGTCTCCGGAAGAGAGTGAACAACCGCAGTCGTAATGGTTATGGCTGGTGGGTTAACGTCAGGTTGGTTGGGGTGAGCCGCTGACTGAGGAGCTACTGCTGGGGTTTCGAGTACCGCTGAGGTGGTCGGGTACTCTTTTGGCCGTTTTTTCGTGCGGCACATTCAGAACAGTCCGGGAAGTAAGTGTCCGGCTTGCCGCAACCGTAGCAGAAAACCTTACGTTCTGCGCGGCATGAAATGAACCGGTGTCCGGTTTGGTGACAATTCCAGCAGGTCGTAAGACTTCCCACCGCCGCTACAGCAAGCTGGTCTGGGTCCAAATCATCCTCCAGATCTAGGGTGGTATAATCTGGGGCCAATTCCGCGATTCCTCGTCGAGGACCCGTCCTGGTTAGTAAGTATGGCCGGTCCCGTAGGTCTTCCTCAAACCCTTCTATACGACGCACATTTCTCAGCAGGGCCTCCATACTCTGTGGATCGGAGTTCACGATATGCCGACGAATCTCCGGTCTTAGATTGCGCTTTAGCAGGCGAAGAATTTGGGTAGAAGACAATGGCTCTGACAGCTGGTCATTCAACCGAAGGATATCGGCTCGATATTTATGGAAGGACTCGTCCGGACGCTGCCATCTAGCATTCATCTTATCCAGGACTAATTCGTCCATGTCGACCGTAGGGTATTCCATGCGGAGTACCTCCTTCAGCCGTGACCAGCGTATGGATGGTGGAGCTGAATGTATCCTCCAATATGTCTCCAGGGCTGCTCCCCTAAGCAGCATTGGCAGGTATCCTGCGAGCGCTGTGCGGTCTCCTGCTAGCATCTGCTCAATCAGTGACTCCACCCGACTTATGAAAACCTCCACCGTTATCGTATTGGGTTCCCCACTGAAATGTAGATTCCATCCCTGGATGATGCTGGGGATCTGTGTCGGCTTCAGCCGATACATGTCGTGTGGATGGAAGCGTTGGTCCGGCGGAATCACGGGAGCCTGATTTGGTGGCGGTGCTTGGCTCAATCGGGGCCGGTAAACTGGAGCCAACGGATTCATGGCTGTACCTGACCGGATCCGTTCGGGATCACGCCGCGAGTCTACTGGGAAGTCCCACGGATTTGGGTCCGAATCCCACACAGGAGGAGTTCTTGGCCGGGATGGTGCGGGGTTCTCTCTCTGGCTCTCTAGAGAGGCGAGCCGGGTGGACATGTCCTGTACGAGCGCCATTAGATCTCGTAGAACTGTGGCTTCCACAGCCACCGGTGGACTCGCTTCTTCTGCAGGCGGAACTGCTTCAGCCCTGTAGTCATCATCTCGTGCACTCCTTGTAGTGGATGGAAGGGGTCCGCTTTTGGGGACAGCTCCACTTGTACTGGAGGACTGAGGTCGTTCTGTTGCTGGCTGTGCGATTTCCAAAGGCTGTCGACAGAGCGGGCACGTGGATGAAGTTTGCCGCAGTTGTGCCAAACACAGCTGATGTAGCCTGTGTCCGCACTGCAACCTCTGGCTTGTAGTTTCGTCCATGTCCTCGTGACAGATGGAACACAATAGAGCTGGTCCGGCATCCGACCGCAACTTTCTCCTTTCGGGAGTTCTTTTGGTGGGCATGCTAAAAGAAATTTAAATTGCTAACTAAAACCTAAATAAATATATATATATAAATAATGAAAATGTGAAAAAAAAAATGATGCAAAATTTATGATTTGTAAGTGGCCGTCAGTGGCGAACTATAGTCGAACCTCACAAAAAAAAACCAAAGTGTATGAAGAGTTTTACTCGTTATCAAATAAAAATAATCGGTCTTTCCTTTCCGTCCTTCCTCCCAAGTATGGACACCATGGCACAATCCTTCTAAAACGTTTCAGGGACACTCTCTTGTGGCACCATGAAAATCAGGGTTCCGAAGTGATCCCTCATTAGCAAACTTCTCAAGTTACAGCTTGTCAGCCCAGGGTGGGATTCTAATCCACAAGCAGCGCGTGTCTTGTCATGGATAGTCATGGATTAGCTAATCAGCCAATCACATGAAATCAAAATCCATGTAATTTAAGACACTTAGGCACCGCTGGTTTGGGGAGCGGATCAGAATCCTCCGCAAAATAGATGTTGGGATAATAACCTCCGAACACAAAAAGGGACTCTAATATAATTTGGCCTTACTAGTTATACAATGGTGGTAAACCACCAAGGTATAAATCAAAAGAAGGACCAAACGATATTGATGTCCGAAGACAACACACGTTCGGAAGTTACTCGGCTGCTGGGGCACGATTAGTGCAAAAACCCTCGGGAGTTATCTACCCGCCAAAATTTCTAACACCTTGGGGGGGACACCTAGAGACGATGGACTGTCTCGTGCTCACGACTGATGATACAGCCGGGCTTTTCGGGCCCCACGTTGGGCGCCATTTGTAGTGAATTTACGATGTTCAATATGTCCGTGAAGGACTGCAGCGATGTTCTGCTGCCTCGGCAGAGGAAGATGTTGGTTCCTGCCGAGAATGCCCTCGTCCGGAGACGCGTGAATGCGCTGGCAGGCTAGCATTGCGGTGTCGTGGGGCGGGTTCGTTTCCCCGGCACGAGGACTCACTACAAAACATTTCGCATTCACGAATTGCTTGCAGAGTTCGAGAGGACGACCGAAGTCGCAAATCAGTAAATAACCTCCACGAAGGAATTACGACTTGTTGCGAGAACAAGTGCAACCTGACAAGAAAGACTAATTTGGGGTTGACCTCGTCTTTACCCAAAGACATTCCGGGCCCACAAATGAAAGAGGGGCAACCGGGTGGTGGTGGAGCCCCTTCATGCCCACCCAACCGGAATAAATCCAATGTTAAATCGTTGAAGTGGCCAGGTATTCCTCTTCTGAGTGGAAAACTCATACAACTTGAATTGTATGAACTTTCCCATCAGAAGGGGAGTACCCCGGTGACCAATTTATGTCATAGAATTATACAATGGAATTGCATAACTTTATGCCATAAAAAGGCACTTGGCTTGGGCCACTCAACCCATTGAGTCTCCTGAAACAGAAAAATTTTTAAATTGACTTCTGAGTGGATAAATTTTAAATTGACTTCTGAGTGGATAAATTTTAAATTGACTTCTGAGTGGATTAATTTTAAATTGACTTCTGAGTGGATTAATTTTGAAGAAAAAAAGAATTTAAACGCAAATATAAAACGTATACGAAAAAAATGTAAAAAAAATGGATATAAATAACAAAATTAAGGGCACTCACCCGCATGGTCCTCCGAGCGCTCGACGACGATGCCGATGTCCCTCTAAAATTCCACTAAAAGGGAAAAATTTTTGTAAAATTTTTAACAGATGGCACAGGTTAAAGCCAAAAATGTTTATTCCAATTAACATTCTACTATTATGTATAAGTCTCCTTAGAATTGAGCGCCACTACGTATTGCAGTTCGAAGCACTTTTGTTTTGTTGCCATTGAAGATGCGACACACATTCCTCTTTGCATTCCTTTGCAACTTCTTGCAATTAATAAGAGGAAGCACAATCATGAGAAGTTCCATAAATCCTTTCCAAATTAGTTTCCTTGTGATATGAGTATAGCCAACATCACTTCTCCTGTTACTATGCAACGTAATATAGTCCAACCCAAGTAGAAAATCTATCAATGTGAGTTTCTTTCCTGACTTGGCTTGGCAAACATACCGCAGCGATTGGTTCGCGGATTGGGCATAAAATCTTCTCTAATAACCAAAATACGAATGACTATAATTGGCCGAAAACAAGGGAACACCATTCACAAAAACTCCCAAAATGCACAATTCGAAATGTCTACGAGAGTGCACCGAATCACTTGTTCCGGATGATTTCATGGCAGAGCGGACAGCATTAATCCATGTCCGCAAGCTCCGCCGTCGTCCTGCTTCGAACACTTCCGGGACATAAAGGTGTCCCCGCTCAATCTTCACTATGTCAACGCCAATAAATCACTTTTCCATTCGATAAGACAGCCACAAAGGAAGAAACTCGCGCAAAAGACTCGCAGACTTGCACAATTTCCACGATTTTTATCTTACAATTCTCCACGTGAACGAGCACTTTTTCGCCGACAAATAGGCTGATTGTAGGCGCGTTAATTACAGTGTGAAATTTCTTGATGAAAAACACGAAACAGTGAACAGAAAACATTCCAAATTCGCGGTAACATCTCGTCAATCTCTCAATCGATTTCGACCGCCATTAGCGGTGATGGATCTCGCCCCCCCTTGATTCAAGCCGTCATTCAAATTCCCGTTGAAACCGGGCGAGGATTGATGGCGAAAGACTCTCTTGGCAACCAGTAATTCTAACGGGTTTTTCTATCACACAACCGCACACAACACCAACACTCCCCAAAAAGTCTGCCCACAGATTTCGATGGGAGACAGCATCCACAAAACTGTTAGCTACCGATAGCAACGTCGACAATTTCGCACATCACAAGCGCCGCCGTTCATAGTAAACACACTCGCACGCGTTGAGCAATTCGCATTCTTTTTCGCGACAAGTTAAGAATCTTTATCAGACGTGAAATTTCGCACATGTTTCACAACTCGACGAGTGAGTCAGTTTTTATTGGGCGTCGCGATGTGATCCCCCTGAAGGTTACTCACAGACCCCCCCACAATCTCAGTCCCGCTTGACAATCCTCGCGTCGATCCGTACGTGCTTGCGTTTTCGAAGCAACCCCTCGCTAGACTTTTTCTTTGCGATAACGACCCCATTGCATTATCATTGAATAACTCAAAACAATTTCGAACGTACACTATCAAGTGCGATTACATTATTTACAAAATACAATGTGATAACTGTTTTCAATGCGATTCCACTCCCGAACATCTCTGTTTTATTATCTTGGCTCCCCTCCCCGCTAGCGTAGTTTGTCTTCGCCTCTTGCACCCCGTTCGCAGCCAATGCCGCACTTCGTGCAAACAGCCTCGAATTCGTCAAACGACTCTCCCGTCGTCATTCCCGTCGACGCGAAGCTTATCTTAAGCTTACATACAATCGAATAAGAACAATAAATAAAGAATCAACTGACCTGCGAGCTCCGAATGATGCCAATTTGCGGCGTAAAATCGACACACAGATAGCGAGCACTAATTGGGGCTGTGCTACGTACATACATATACGAGTACATTTATTGAAGAGAACTGCTTTCGATGCAAAATGTTGGAAAAATCATGACATTGAGTGAAAAGTGAAGAGGACGAGATTGTATTTCTTTCTGATTTTATTTTTACAAATCCACGAGGTGTTTTTGCTCACACATGTTCATACGCGCACAATGATTTTTCTATGATGATGCTATGACACCACCGATACCACCATCTGCATTGCCTGTGACAGCTACTGGGCCAGAAAACCCAGAAAGTGTTTCTTGGGTAAACAACACTTGTAAGGTATGCCTTCAGGTGCTGTATTTGGTACTGTGGTGTTCTCCACGTCGCCGTAATTTCGTTACTGCTCGCTCGCTCATATGTTTGTTTGCATAACTTCCATAGATTGTAGGCTCAACAAACAAAGTTTCACCAATCATTGCAAGTTGGAATCCGTTCTGCTGTTGCTTTTGTTGTTGTACGGAGAATTTCCCATAACTAATGAAATAAGCTCAAACTTCCGTCGATACTTTTAGTTTCATGCTTTATTCGTTGTTAACATAATATAATTCTTGTGAGCTGATAATGTTCCTGGTAATGTTTGCTGGTGGAATTTATCAGCGGTAATTATGGTTGTATATGTTGAATAATGCTTTCAAACTTTATGTGTATCATTGACTTAACGAAGCTTGTACATAAAAATGTCGATGAGTTGATGATTTAAGTTTAGTCCGAGTTTTAATGAGAACTTTTTTCCTGTTCGTTATTCATCAAACTGTCATTGATGCCTGAGACTTACATTTCGGACAATCATCGGGCAAAAAAATTGATTTTAAATTCGAAATAGCGCGTACAATCATGGCAAAAGAAAATACAAAACGAGAGGCTAATTCACTAAAACAATTTTGACAAGGCGTTCCTCAGTATATTCTGTAATTTTTTACTACACCGGCATTTGTTGCAAGAACATTCAGGGAAAGATATTTACAAACTAACATGCGCGAGCACTCTTCCAATGCCACCGTTCTTCGCGTGCTTACCGGGTGAAGGTCGTAAGTAGACGCCCTGTTAAATTGAGTTTGGGCTGTGTGCCTGTAGCAGCGCTGGCTTTTAGAGCCATCGTTCTTAGATTACTACACTGACTCGGTGGACGAAGACAGTTCATCGCTACTCGGATTTTGGAATTGGAGGACGCGGTCAACGGACCGAGACAGTTGGAGGCGCTATTTGCAGGAAGCGAAGGCCCGAGAGGGACTGTAGTGCTAAGAAGAAGAAGAAGGAAGCCCCATCAGCTCTTAGAAGCTATTTGAGTGTCGATACAAGAGCGGACAAGTTTAAATAAAACGATGATTTTCTAGATACCGGGATATATGCGATAAAACGAATATAGTAACTTAAATTTTAAATAGGAACTCGGAGCGCATTTTATAATTTGTAACACCTAAAGATCAAAGAACCTATTGGTGACAAATAGATCAATCGCTGATATTTTGAGTCCGCAATTTTATAGATGTTTCGGTTGATTGTGATGCATATTTATTGAGAGTGATTCCTTCAGCTGAAACGCATCTATCTAAAAACTAATCATTTTAATATCCACAAGAAACTCCCTTCTTCCTTATAGTAGACCATAATTATTCATGAGGTGCCTTTAGTCCATTTATTGGAAGTCATTTGCCTCAAAGTATCAACCCCAGATCCGCTTCGGCGTTTATTTTGCAAATTTGCGGACGAGCTATTCAGAACTGTCTTTTCACGATACGTTGGCTGTTGGGGACACACAAATAAGAAAACTAAAATTTTCTTCCTATACATAAATTTTGCGACTGAGCAGTTGTATTAATCGAGCAGTTTCATAAGAAAACTGCTCGAAAACCTTCCTATCTCCTATTCGAAATTTAATGGCAGATCTAGAAAAATATTTAATTATTTCATAGTTATCTTTCTTATTATTATTATTAAATGTAATTTTATATCAATTTTCCTTTATATTAAATTTAAATGTTTCCCTTTAATTATATTTCTCATGAGATTTAATTTTTATTATTACTTAAAATGTTCTCCACTTCCTTAACTTCAGTTAATTTTGTTTTTAAAAATTTAAATCTGCCACAGAAATTTACAGTGTAGGAGCACCTTGCCACTATACTAAATTGGTGATGAAATGAAATTGAAACGGGGTGAATAATTTTCAAATAATTTTTGTGGTTAGGGTGAGTGAAGTTTTGCTGGCCGTGAATGTCATGTTAGCTTTTCCTACCGAATGAAGAATCTTTCATTGAAGCCACGATACTCCACCGTATTTATTGTCAACGCACGTATTCTCTGTATAGTTTGTTCATTGAAGTAATTTATAATTCAATCCTCGATTTCTATTCGACTCAAAATTTAGACTTTTGTTCGGCAGTGAATAATCCTGTTTTATTATTGTATGGAATTTTTGTTGCTAATGGGAGCTAAACAAAATTCCTGCATTGCAAGATATTATCTGCGCTTCATTTCCAACGTCTGTGGCTGCAAAATCTGCGCACTGTTCAATCTGATACATTGCCGCTGTAAATGGATGCGTGAAAGAGGTTATGGTGCATTGGCATCGGAGGCGTCTTGAAAAGTCAACATAATTTACATGCGATGTTGACCACTGATTAAGAAACTTCTTACTTACGTGATCTCCACGCATTATCATGTTCAGGTGAATTGTGCTAGTTCTACTTATACCTCTCGTTTGATTGGCATGCATCTTTCAGCTAGTTTTAAAGGATTCGAGTCCAATGTTTTCTCGACGTTTGAGCTAAGTCAGCGTTTGAGATCAGGAAGGATAATATTCAAGATTTTTCTAAGATATTTCAATTTTTCATCACTCTCCACGTTCTTTCTTCGTCGGAAAACGCCTTGCGAGAGTTGTAATGTGCAGTTCACTGGCTTCAAGAGGAAACGATTTTGTGCAGCGAGTGCAGGTATTCTGTTATCTGTTTCTTCTTTATTTATCCCATAATAAGATGCAATAATATTAACTAAATTGACATTCTGCGTTTGTGATGATGGGAAACAATTAAGCGTGAAAATATCAAATGCACGGAGAATTCGGGAATAGTAGTGTTCGCGCTGGTTTAACGGAAATATGCTAGGTTTTAGGAATTCGATTATATCTGTTGAATAAAGCACTGGACGGTTTGTTCAGCGGGGAAGCATTTAACCTATAGCGTGAATATTATTGAACATTTACGAGCCCAAACCGATGTGATTCATATTCTGACACTTGGTTTCCGTAGTCAGCGAGTTAGATTTAGAGTATTTTAAACAATCAAGATAAAAAAGGTCATCCGGTGGATGTGCTCATGCGTAAAATGCAATCCGGGCCAGAGATTATTATATGTATTTGCAGAGAGGTACTTAATCGTATTTTAATGGAAAAATTTTTTAATTGACTAAAATTATTCGAAACGACATTATTTAGTAACGAACCTGATTGTAGAAAGATGTTTCGAAAGCATCACGAATGGAATCGATACGAAAGTTAAAAATATCCATTGGCATTAAATGTAGGAATAACACGAACGCTTTCTTTTTGGCCAAAAAGCTTGGGTAGCACTTTATAAGGAAAATTTATTTAAAATATTTTTGTTGTTATTTTATAGTATTATATATTATATAATATTTTTCTTGTTATTTTATAGTTTTTGAAATGAGAATTGAATGTTGAGTACAATGGATTGTTAAAGTTAAAAACTCGGTTTTTCCATTTCATTCATCCTGACCGGGTATAGGACCCGCATCGATGGTGGGCTCTTCCACTAATATGGGCTAGCGATCGGGCGTGCTCCTCCGTTTTTGTTTAACCGGGGCTCTTGCCGGGTAGAGTGTGTAATGAAAGTAGGTATTGTAAATGTCCGTGAAGGACTGCAGCGATGGTCTGCTGCCTCGGCGAAAGAGGATGGTAAGATCCGCCGAGATTGGCTTTGTCTGGGGACGCGTGAATGCGCTGGCAGGCTAGCATTGCGGTATTGTGGGGCGGGTTCCTTCCCCCAGCACAAGGACAAGGTTGACCGAAGTCGTAAAGGAGGTAACCAACTAAGGATTGGAGATTGCAGACGAATAAGGACAAACTGGACCTGGGGAAGGCAGACGAACTAAAGGGAACTTCTTCGTTACCCGACGATTCTTATGGCCCACAAATAAGAGTGGGAAATCCAGATGGAGGTGGTGCCCTCTCGCAACCTCCCAACCGGATCAAGACCCAAACGTAGACGTGGCCATGTGTTTCCCATTTGAGTGAAAAACTCATATAAAAGCACTTTGTATGACTCTTTATCTCAAATGAGAAGCACAAACGTAACCAATTTATGCTATAGAGTTATGCAATGAAATCACATAACCCTATATCATAAAAGGGCACGCGAGCGGAAGGCCACTCTACCTGGCAAGAGCCCCTGGTAAGCGACAAAAACGGTGGAGTGCGCCCGATGGCTAGCCCATATCAGCGAAAAAGCCCGCGATCGATGCGGATCCTACACCCGGTCAGGTATGAGGGAACGGAAAGACCGAGTTTATCTTTTCGATTATCTTTCTATCTTTATTCCATTATAAGTGACCAACAACATGAAAATGCAAATTGTATTTAATAGTAATTGCAAAAATGATTTCAAATACGGGTCATACATACGGGTCATAATTATAAATAAAATTTATAAAAGATTGAATAAGTTTCAAAGGTGCATAGAGCTGATCTTAATGTTGAATTGTGCATGTCGTTTCTTCTTTTGGTTTTCACATTTAACAACATGGTATTGATACGTACGCAACGACCGCTTCCTCAGGACTTCATAATTTTTTTTTTAACATATCAAAATAATCTAAATGTCGAACGTTACAGTTATTAAGAGGGATTTGCATACGTTTCTCTTATATTTTCAATTTTTTATAAATTAAAATTTTTAATAAAAATTAAATAGTAGTAATAACATTTATCATAATATAGATAATAAATTTCAATATCAAAAATTTAGAGAAAAACAAACGGGTACTCACCTTCATCCTCACCGGGCGCCCGCTGATGATGTGGTGGTTTCACATTGATCGTTGCTATTGACTTCAAATAGGGATACAAGTTTATAATGCGCACTTATAGCTCGCATAACTATTTACTACATGCCAGACACTATCTTTACAGTAAGAAAATCTATTTGGACTATATTAGGGAGCTGATTTTTACACTTGAAGATTCTTTACCGAGTTTTAAATGTTTGAGATGATTTGGAGTTTTATATAATTTTGGTGGGAAGGCAATGCGAACGTGGCAAACTGTGTAGTGAATTAAAGTATCGGATAACAGCAAGATAAACCTAATCATTAAACTAAAAACTAGATACCCTCCGCCTTCTTGCCTCTTTTGTCACACAAGCGGAGAAGACTGCGTCCACAATACTAAACGTCTCGAAATCAAACTCCTTAAAGTAAGCCGCAAAGTACTGACAAGCCGTTCCTATTTCTCCCAGTTCCGCTGTCCTCAGCACTGGTTGCGCCACATCAATTTATCGGTCATAGAAAATTGTCAACTTTTCCAACTTGGTACTGCTGTATTTAGCCGTTAGTGCGACATTATGATTTTCTTCATTGTCCGAAATTTCATCAAGAAATTTAAATTCGGGTATATTATTTCCAATGCACTTTTTTGATACTTCAGGGCCTTCTACTTCAAAGGTATTATTTTGACTGTGTTTTATCGTTCCGTCCGCAATCGAAAACAAGTCCTGATAGCAGTGCATTTGCCTTAAACGTCACTGAATGCTGGCTTCTTCCAGCGAACTATTATATGCGCCACAAGTAACCGCTACGTTAATTTTGGTGCCGATGAACATGGTTTTCGCTACAAGAAATGAACTCTTTGACACAAACCAAAAATACATTCTACCTCATGTTTCGCCCAAGTGATCATCTTGCCAAAGTATACTCGTTTCAAGTTTAATTCTTTGATAAGTGGATAATACCCTGGAAAACTCGTAATCAAATCTTTCCTGCTCTAAATTTTCATCAACGGCAATCTTTTTAAAAATTATCTCGCAAACACCATCACTGAACTCGTAAATATACTTTACGAAATAATCCGCAACTACGGAAAATTTAAGCAGTGCAGGGTTTAATTTGGTTTTTATCAAAGACATATAAAGTAATGGACGCGAAATGAGCTTATTTTCATCCGTACGTGAGTGATTATTTTACAACATACATGCTTTCCTCTCGCATGCGAATTGAAATCCCCCTGCCTTTCACGCCGCTAGAGAATCCACACATTCAAGTGGCGCTCTAGTTGCTCTCACGAAAATCCCACTCCTCTTATACCTTAACCCCCGAATTGTCAACAAAATATCAACCATATGATTAAAAACATATGTTTCGTGAAAATTCAACAATGATGGGAAACGTCTAATCAAGTTGAATTTGAAATTGTACACAAAACAATTTTTTTAAGATAAACCAGGTTGAATGTAGTCAAAAGCGTTACAAAAGGGTTAATTAATTAAATTGAAAAGTTTGCCAGGGGTCGCGAGTGTTTTTGTTTCGGGAAATGAAAAATGTAGTGATGTGTGTGGGATTGAAAAACAGCTATAGGAAGCATGTCAAGGACGTATCCTTTGTAGGGTAAGTCAAGTTGAATCTTTTGTATCGGTCAAGCTAGAATACCGACGCAGAAAATTGATTTAGTTCAATTTGCGAAAATTGATGGGAGACGTCACGCCAAATTGATTTGAAATTCGAATCAACAGCTGATAACTCACCAACTTCACGCTACATATAAAGTACTTCAATTCTCACGATGCATTTCGTATCCATTCTCTCTGACATCTTTGGTTTTTATATATTAGCGGATTATGAGAAACAGCAACCTTCACACATACTCATACAGAAGGCGGTCAAGAAATGTTTGTCGTTTATTAGGTCGTGAAACCGTACGATTCACTGCACTGCAGTTGCCTTTATGGGACCTCACTTTTTAATTAAATCGTAAGAACTTCCCAACAGGTATTAACTAACAAGCGATGTTAATAACTTCACACGACACCAATCCCAATCGCGAAAAACTTCTCGGATTAAAAGCAGGGTATATCCAACCAAAATTTCGCCAATTTGCCGTGGTTCTTCACGATCTCCCGTGAACCTCTTTCCTCCTTTTCCTGTCGCGACTTGACCGCCCTCAAGGTGCATAGCAGAATCCCGTGCTCTTCGTAGACCTTGCAAACACCTTCCATGCATCCATTTACGCTTTCGCAGCCACCGCATGCACTAATTTCAGGCCGAATCCCAGGTTGTACATGCAAAACCGCATACGACGTCTATCGACGTTGTGTCTACGTTCGCGATGACTGCACTGCAGTTATTGAATGCATGTAAAAATGCGAGGTGAAGAGGACGCAAGCCACTAAGAAGTTCAACGATGGCAATAGCGCATGAAAACGAATTTCCTTGTTTCGGGTTATACACGCAAAATCGTACGCGACGTCGATTGACGTTATGTTTACGTTTGCGATGACTGCGCTGCCGCTATTGAATGCATGTAAAAATGCTTTTCAGACGAGTTATTCATAAATGTAAAGATATGCCTCCGCGCGGTATAACGAAAACTCGCAGAACTGATGGACAATTCGGGGAGACGACACTTTTCGACTATTAAACTTCTCACGGTTGCGTGCTTCAAGGTCGAAAAAGGTAGAATGTAGGTAGATCCAAAGACTCTTGTCGAGGTGAAGAAGACGCAAGCCACTAAAAGGTTCAACGATGGCAATATCGCGTGCAAACGAGTTTCCTTATACCTGTAGTTCGTGGGCCGCAGCACTATGGGGAAAGTTTAATATCTTTTCCGATGCTTTAAAAGTGGGACCACGTTTCTTTCACGGTGTTTAAGAAGCTGTGCACTCAGAAAATTGGTTGAACTGTTGAATGTTTGTTGGTTGCACAAGTTCCGACTATATTTCACACTTTTCTTTATTTTTAAGGTATGGAAGATCTTTTTCGCCATTTTCCGTACGAATTCCGTGGTGAAGGGCACTTCACCAATGGCGGCGATGACCGACCAATTTTTACTTTTCCTGTGTACACGAAGGAAAATTTTTTTTTTTTTCTTTTGCGCAAAATTCCGCGTTAGCTTGCCTTCCGTAATGTAATACACCGTTGGCTGAGCATATCTACTAAATAGCAGCTGCAATTAGAACAAATTTTATTTCTTGCGACATTTGTAGATTAAGGAGAAATGGACTAAAAGTGCATATGTATGGTAAACAAAAACTTGGATTTGCAAGCAATTGAACCAACAAATCGTAAACTTTAATCCATCTTTTACTCATTTATTTGCTTCTCTTTTCATTTTGACAGCTCCTCGATTGCAGGTGCAGTTAGTATATATGCTCTGCCGTTGGGGTGTATTGAAAACTGACGTTGGATAGGAAGCCATATGGCAGCAGCGCTTACTACCGCACACATGACCATTAGTAGGCCGACTTTGCTGGCTAACTTACATGGCGTTATATGAAGAATTTTGGAGGTGCCAACGAAAATTCGAGGTTTTGTACGGTTTAGAGACGGAATTCTACAGTGAAATCCAGATGGTCTGCGTAGAACACAATATTTCAGTTCTTATACCCGTTTAGTTTTTATTGCCTTTCAAAGTGAATTTATAGCTTGTCCATAGTAGGCCGACTAATACATATGCGAATTTCTACCATATGGCTTCCTATCTAACGTCAGTTTTGGGTGTATTAGATCAGCGTTCCCACTCTTGAAATTTTATTTGGTAGATTTAAAATTTTAAAAACGAAATTTAACTGAAGTAAAGAAAGATAAAGAAAATTTTGAATAGTAATAAAAATTAAATCTCATGAAGAATATAAATTTAATATAAAGGAAAATTGATATAAAATAACATTTAATAATAATAATAGGAAAGCAAACTTACGATTATAAATGTAAATAATTAAATATTTTTCTAAATCTACCATTAAATTTTGAATAGATAGGAAGGTTTTCGAGCAGTTTGCTTGTGTGACTGCTCCATAACCATTCCGCTCGCGTGCCCTTTTATAGTATTCCATCTCATAATTCTATAAAATAAATTGGCCACGTCTATATTTCTCATTTAATGGGAAAATTCATGCGAATTATGTTTGTATGAGTTTCCCACTCAAATGGGAAATATATGGCCACGTCTATGTTTGGATCTTGATCTGGTTGGGAGGGTGCGATGGGACACCATCTCCATCTGGATGCCCCACTCTTATTTGTGGGCCATAAGAATCGTCGGGCTACGACGAAGTCCTCCTAAGTCCGTCCGTCTTCCCCAGGTCTAGTTTGTCCGACCCTTCCGTCGACATTTATCTGACCCCAGAAATTTGTGGATGTGAAATTCTTTTGCAGTGGGGCCTTGTGCTGGGGGAGAGAACCCGCCCCACGACACCGCAACGCTAGCCTGCCAGCGCATTCACGAGTCCCCAGACAAGGCCAATCTCGGCGGATACTACCATCCTCTTCCGCTGAGGCCGCAGACCATCGCTGCAGTCCTTAACGAACATTTAATAATACCTACCTTCAGTACGCTGTCTAGTATTTAATACCATTAACAATGACTATCCCTTTCTGAATGGAGCAAATCTGCATTTTCACATGGAATGACGAACTGGAAATTCATGATTTTAAAAAAATTTGACAGCCATTACGACATTAAAAGACCGCTGCAATAGCACGTTATATTTTAGATATTCATCTCTTAATTGACGATTGGCACACTCCACCTGATCGACACCTCAAATCCGATGTTTCAAATAGTCGTACACGCCAAGTCCGTTCCTGGTTGAGTGGGAATTGCATCGACTTTCCTCGGGTGGGTATATTTTCCCAGGCGGATCGAATGATGAGGCGCTCTGACAACGAGGGGACAATCCTCGTAGTTGCAAATCACTATTATAGAGCACAAATCAGATTAAACGAGAATAACAAGTATTTAAT
Organism: Odontomyia ornata; assembly: GCA_963969285.1. Lineage (NCBI taxonomy): Eukaryota > Metazoa > Arthropoda > Insecta > Diptera > Stratiomyidae > Odontomyia > Odontomyia ornata. The sequence goes on along the minus strand of OZ017742.1, from coordinate 140,719,348 downwards.
CAGAGATTCCGCGATTCCACTTACCATGAACAAAATGGCACGGGGCGAACCAACGAATGACGGAGACTGCCCTCGCCGTATCACTTCGACTCCAACCCATCTTCAGGCATCGCTAGCCGAATAACGGCGAGTGGGTCGCTGCACAGGAAACTATTTAAGATACCACAAAAACCTTTTTTCCTTTTAATGTAGTGTTGTAGGCGCGAAAAGGCTCACGAAGCCACGGCAACATGCACTGATAGTCCTGATAAGATCGCGACGAGCGGAAGATCGCCCAACACTTCTGGCACCTTTCACCCACTTACTGACTAGTAGCGGATTAGACTAAAGACAAGAGGTGATAGGTAACTGTCATTACTTCCCGAAGAGAAAACGCGCAACATCCGTCGACGTCAGTGGCGTAGAGCGCCAAGATCGAGGTTATCGCAACCTGCAGTTTCCGTTGAGGACTATTAAAGCTAAATTCAAGTCTTGCGTTAGCAATGCAGAGGTCCAAATATGAATTTGTCCTAGGGTATGTTGGGAACTCTGACTCATATAGATTGCACCTGTATTCAATTTGGTTTTCTGTTATTCACGATTTCAGGAATACACCTCTGGGATTATTGTTGGCGTTCAGCCATGCTTTATGCTTGGCACTCAGGTCACCAGCAAGAATATAATAGCCATGCAACCTGTTCAATTGGAGTATTTCAAACAAGGAATTGAGCTCCTCCTTGAATTTGAAAACTTTTCGACCAGTTGCATAGGCAGAGATAACGAGAAGGTAATCCCCAACTGGCAGTGAAATTTTGATAAGGGACACTTCAAGAGATTCAAAGCTTTTGAACTCAACTTTATCAATATTTTAGAAACAATACGGTCTTCTCACCAATATCCCGGTGCCACTTCCCCCACCACCGTTTACCGTATCGCTTCATAGGAATTCAAAATCCTTGAATGTCATGGAATGCCATGAGTTGAGGTCTCAGATGAATAAGAACTGGATGGGCTAAGCTCATATAAAATGCATGAGAGAGCATGCGACCGGTTTCTGCTCTCTTCCAAGCGATCTGTCTGTCATTTCCTCCCCGTCTGCCTCTTGCTGGTCACTTTCTTGTTCCAAAAGCTGACTAGATGCGTACTGTCTGTCATGTTGACTGATGCAAATTGGGCGCCAAATTGGCCAATTTGCAGGTTTCGTCGCGAATTTTATCCGATATTAAAATTGTGGAAAGTGTTCGCTATCTAAATTCGTTCCAAGGGTTTAAAGATTCGATTGTGGTTTGTGATCCAAGTAACTTTAACGTGTGACACTGTGAAATTACTTTACTATTTCAAAGTGAAATGTGTAGTGCCTTCGTGTAAAATTTAAAGTCGAAAAGCATCTGTAGATGCTTCCTTTCACAGATAAGTTAAGTATATATTAACATTTTGCATGTTTACCTCATAATGGTGAAGGTTTTTCAAATAGAAAACAAATGTTTAGGATAGTATGAAAATTTGTTTACATTGAGCAGCAGCCATGTGTGCTTGTACAATTTGGCTCTCTCTAACGTTGTAAACAAGAGCGAAGCAGTAGGAAAAGTAGTCGCAGGGGTTGTTGCGACCACATTGTGTCGAGGTTGTCCACTGCAGTATTATTTAATTACTCAATGGTTGAGGTAGGTTTCAGTGAGGAGGATGATGTCAGGCTTTTGCTTGACAAGGAATTCCAAGAGACATTTGGGGTTGACTTTGATCGAAATGACGAGTCCTATACATGGGAATGTGACTGGATGACATGCTATTTTGAGGCACTTGATAGCCCTTAACGCTGAAAAACAAACTCAATTTTTGAATCATGTTTATCGATTCTCTCCGATAAAGAATTTAATGACTGATAAATTTTAAGAAGCAGCTCATTATTGCCATTTACATTATTTATTTTATTTACATTGTCTGCTGGTCCTCTGGCAGCAATCCGAATCTTTGGCACCTGTAGCACTGGTTGACCCCGCTCTTCTGGAGGCGTTCCCACCTCACCACTCGGAAGTTGAAGCACCTTTTTATTTATGAAGGGGATTTAGACTGCTTTGGCTCGGAGTCTGGACGAAATATAAAGGCAAAGTTTTATGCTCGGCATTCGATCTCCTTGTTGCAAAGTCTCTACTGTAATAAATTCTATTTCTGGTGCAACTTCTTGAATCACCTGAAGGAGATCGACTGTGTCCTCTCCACAGTCCAGACCCTTCAATAAAAAGGTCTGTTTTTTTCGGTTTTGGGGGTTATGTAAAGTGCGGAAATACTCCAGAATTCAATACATTCTTTTGATCTCAAAATAATTTATTTTCGGCTGCCAAAAGCCGAATCATATCTTTGCCAGTTTGCTCAAATACATTGATCGGTGGGAATGTTTCTTTCTTTTGATCAACATGGACAGATGGACCTGTAGTGAATTAAATGTTCGAAACTGTCCGTAAAGGACTGCAGCGATGGTCTGCTGCCTCGGCAGATGAAGGTGTCGGTATCTACCGAGAATGCTCTCATCTGGAGACGCGTGAATGCGCTCGCAGGCTAGCATTGCGGTGTCGTGGGGCGGGTTCATTTCCCCAGCACGAGGACCCACTACAAAAAAAATTTCGCACTCATGAATTTGACTGCTGGAGATCCAGAGGCAACCGAAGTTGCAAAGAGTGTAGATAACTACACCGAGGGAGATAGAACTTGTTCCGAGAACAAGAGGAACCTGAAAAGAAAGGCGGACTTGGGGTAACCTCGTCATTACCCGACGAAGTTCATGGCCCACAAATGAAAGAGGGGCAAACGGGTGATGGTGGAGCCCCTTCATACCCACCCAACCGGAATAAATCCATATATATTTTGTTGCAGTGGCCAGGTATTCCTCTTCTGAGTGGAAAACTCATACAACTTGAATTGCATGAACTTTCCCATCAGAAGGGGAGTACCCCGGTGACCAATTTATGCCATAGAATTATACAATTTGATTGCATAACCCTATGCCATAAAGAGGCACTCTGCTTGGGCCACCCAACCCGCGATATCACCTGAAACAAAGAAGAATTGCTTAAGTACCCGGCGGCTGGCTCATGTCTTGAGGTGGAAGCCTGCCACCGTACCGGGTCCTATACCCGGTTAGAGTCGGGAGAAAGGAAAGACCGATTTTGGGAAAATTAGCACTTCATAAGATGATTCATTTTATTCTTTCGCAAAATATATTTAAACATAAACATCATAATTATGAAGCATACAGATCTATTTATTCACGAGTTAAGCACTCTGTATGCAAGAACTAACGATGTAAAGGTGCAATAAATACTTAACAATTTATTTAGTCTCTTTTTTTTCGATATAATTTATCATCGCCTTGGCAATTTTCCTGATTGCATTAAATTTATTAGAATTATAAATAAATTTTGTTTTTTCTTTGTTTTCCTATTTTAAAGCAAGAGCCTGATGTGTTTTTTTTTTCTTTGGAAATAATACGAATGATGACAATGTTTCCACTTATTGCTTAGAGAAATAACACAAGACGTACAGTAACTGGCGTTTAATAAAAAAAAAACCAAAAAACCTCAAACCGAAAATTGCAAAATCAGCAAAAAGATCAATCATTCATAAAAGATAATTTGAAGCAGAAAATACGAGTTGTAATGGATTTTTCTATTTAGTTCGTTTTGAAGCGGAATGATACTATCAGTATGTAAACAATTATTGTGGAATATCGTTTTCTAGTTTCGTGAGGACAAAGCATATTGTTGGATTAGCGATTTAGCCAGTTAATTTGGCGTGATAATGATATGAAAATTTCTTTCGCTTTAATAGTATATTTGTCCGTAACGTACACGTTTATCAAACTATTCGTGTATAATAAAAATATCTAGAAAATCAGTTCTCTCTTATGCATATGTACACTCATCTCTATGTCTGTTAGCCGCGACGTTTTGTGCATTTTGTCCGAATTTCTTTAAATAGGAAAAAGGTGAATGAGCAGCATAAGTAAATGGATATGCTTGCATATAAACTAAAGCACATAAATATCTTTACGTAAAGTACATATAATCCAACGAGGTTTGTAATTTTCTAGCATATGCTAATCTATAAAAATATTTTATCTGTGGTCTTTTATGGTATTCAACATTACCCGACGAGCTTTGGCGGACTGACCAAACTAGTTACATTCACAACCTATGGAATTCTAACTGAAAATGCTTTGAACAGTATCAAACAACATAATGACTAATGTATAAAAGCCGGCAAATTCAAATGCACAGTAATCTATAAATGTTGGAAAATTTAAGTGGTATGTATCACTATTTGGACATGAGCTGGGTTTCTTTTCCACAATTTCTATTTTTTTACATTCGCTATTTTCTTTATTTTTGGCTTGCATCCACAAAAAACCAAGTTGGCAAACAATAATGCACTCGTATCAAAAAAAAAAAAATATCCAATTTATCATTATTTTTATGCTTTATCTGATCAGCGCGATCGTAGCAGTTGAACATGCACAAAATATATGTATAAATAACACCATAAAAGGGTACTCACCTGCATGGTCCTCCGAGCGCTCGACGACGATGCAGATGGTCCGGAAATTTCGATTCTGTAACAAAGCTATTACTTCCATCAAATTGTACTTCTTATATTTGTAGTAGTCTGGTAAAACACTGAGGCAACAAATTCCTTATATCACTTCTACTAAAATACACAAATCCGGATTTTTCAAATCTACCTTATAGGCAGAATTTTTAGCAGTAACTAACTCAGCTATTTTTCCTATTAACAAGTCTCGATCAACTTTATGGTTGCATCGCTTGTTGATAACAATTGAAAAGCTCCCAGCACTAGCAACAAAATATTCGTCGATTAAAGAACTGCAAGCAAAAACTATGTCCACAACGTTAGCGCGGCAAACGATTGGTACTGTATAAACCTGAGTACGTATCTAGTGGCAGGAGAATTTTCTTGATAAATCCTTTTAATAAGCTCAACTCCAATCTCAATCGGATCTTCAAATGCGGTTTTGATAAGTATAACTTTTCACTCCTAACTCTGCAGTGAGTCGTTCAGAAGAGCGATATTACAACTCGACTCCGTTCACTTCTTATTTTTCGCACGGTAGCAATTGCTCGGCTCGGCTGAGTGTTTTTCCTCGAGAAAATCGCAATTCGACAAAAGATCGGAAAATCGTTGCAACAGTTGAAAGAAAGTTGGATTACTACTCTCAAGTCGCACAGGAGGCGTCCCCGGATTAACTTTTCGCACTTCTCGCTAATCGAGACGACCACGAACAGCAGCCGGAACTCGTTCACTTGGCTCGGGGGGGTTCTACACTTTGGCCAACACAAACCAGATAGCTCTGAAATTCCGTTCAAGTCCAAGTCGAAACTATTGTGCAAAATCCTGACCGGAGTCGCGCCCCCACTAAACACTCACTGGCGATTTTCTTCAGCGCTTTCCACACGATCGAGTGGACGACTCGTTTGTGACGTTTTGCACAATATTTTACGGTGGACGCTACGCTCACCCACAGCAGCGCGCTTTATCACACTAAACAGTGCAAGAACTTTACACTTCCTCTTGAATTTTCCGTCCGGAGGGAAACTCCTGTCCATTTACTTTTCCAAAGCTTCTGGCCGAGTGCAGTCCAGGGACCGTTCTCTCTTTTACGGTACTTGCTTCTACTGCTACTGCATGCCTTGGGCGAGAAATTGCGGGACTCTTGCTGTTCCTGCAATGGGTCTTCAGAAAGAAACCGTTGAGGTTAGCTTCGTTGGGATGACTGCTTCGATTATCGGCAACTATCTTCCTGAGATATTGAAACGATCGGCACTAATTTTCCCAAGTGAGTTACCTCACACGTCTCCTGCTCAATGACAACTCCCCTGTCAAAAGTGTTTCGTAGTACCAGATCAATCTCAAACTAGTTCGATTGATCTGGGACATTTTGAGTTTTTCTTTAACCCTTTAACTGCCCGATTATTACAGACCGGCAGACAAAACTTTTGGTTTTTACATCCCATTTTTAAAAATTCGATAAATTCATTACCAGGTTTAGTAAAATGTTTGTTAACTTCATCCTCTTCCATATTCATCGAATCGACTAGCCCAGCTAGCGCTGCATAAATTTTTACTGGCGTTTGCTTGCGGTTTCTTCGATTTTTTCCCTTCGGTCGCTTTTGACTTTCTTCTTTATCTTTTTTGATGGTTTCTTTTCCTTTGTTAACCGTTAATTTGCCAACTTGCTCTTCTAGCGATTGGATCCCGAGTCCGAGTTCCTCGTTTTTCTCTCATATTTCTCAACCTAGTCATTAGCTTTGACAAGTTGCTCGATTTCGACAACTGATAAAATTTTCAGTTTTTCGTTTCCTTCATTGTTCTCGAATTTTCGCTTTAATTTTTTTTCGCCCGTCATCGTTAGCGATGGACACGATCGTTCTAGTTGATGGCTAAAGCCATCAGGCTCCTCCATCTCGTTGCTTTTGCAGCAAGATTAGAAGAAATGTTCATAAGCCAGGACTTCCTTTTTGATACTTCTTCAGAAAAGAAACTTCATGTATTCGATAATTGTTGGAACAGCTCGACGGTGACGATTTTTAATTAAAAAATTTATTTCAACTTTCTTGGAAAAATTGATTTTTAAAATTATTGACATTATTAATTAAAAACATGTCTAAACGCAACGAAGGCTAGACGTCTCTGGTCAAATTTCATCGGCTGAATACAAACCCCTTCTGGCTGCTAGAGCATACCACTACTCACCTTATTTGTCATTACGCTCGACTATCTTTTCTTGTGTGGTCGCACACCAACTAAACCGATCAAAGGATCGAGGTTGATGGGTTATTGACTCCAGATACTAAGAAGTTTGGCAACATGGCTTTACTTAATACAAAGGCAGACAAAAATGTACGGGCCATAATGAGTCAACCTAGATGATAAGCGCAAATCTACTCTGGAAAGAAGGCGTTCATAATCCGAACAAAAGTTTTATTCTGGCTTGATAATTCACTGCTGTAAATTGTTCTTCAAACCATTATTCTCAGTGAAATCAAATAAAATTAAACAGCGGTAATCCCAATTCGGAAAGGATTGCGATTTGATAGTATTTTCTATTTTACTATTTTGTAGCAATTTGCATCAAAGTGAATAAAACTATAGACGGTTACAGTACCCACTTTCGAATTAAAAGCGGCTAAAATGTTCCGTAACACTATGTTTATTTTTCTTTTCTGCCATTTACCGATATTTCGGGAACTAATTTTTTCCTTCAGTGGCGATATTCTGAAATTTCAGAAAAATAAAAATAGTGCTTGTTCAGGAAAATGTTTAATCTTTCATTTATGGACAATTACAAAGTTATTCAGATTTTATGCGAAGATAATTGTTTTCCATTAAAAAAATGGTGAAGGCCCGTTTTATTTACAATTTCCGTAATTAAGCACATCCTTATACATACGAGTATATCCTCAATAGGATTATTCACCGTATTACCTACGAAATAAGAATAGTTAAGCTAACTTACCTGAACAAAGCTGAAATAACGTCTGCTTGTTTTTATAAATAAATAATATAAAAAGCGAAATTTTGATTTATACTTGATTTTGTATTTAAGATTATTACTGTCAGGATTAAAATTATACTTCAAAAGAGTAACCTTACATGTTATATCTATGATTTAAAAACGGAATTTTCAATATTGAGATCTTAATATCTGCTTGTTGTAATGTTACGATTGAAAGGGGGTGCCATTGGATGCGAGCGATTATTAAATCCCTGATTTCCACCACTGCCACCGAAGTCTCCAGAATTCCAATTGCTGCCTCCTCCTATGCCACCGTAGTTACCACCACCGCTGGGTACCTCTGCAGAATTTTTAGAAAGATCATTTCTTTGATTGTATTGGCTTCTTTTAGGGGTGCTATCGCCCCCGTTATTGTAGTTACCTGGTGGGTTGTATCCAGAAGACCATGGTCGGTTGCCACTCAAACCACCACCGAAAGATGGTGTATCAGATCCCCCTCTGTTGAAAGGCATTTGATTGCCACCTCCTCTATTCATGTTGTCTCCGAAATCTAGAGGAGCAACGCCGCTTGGCCTGGAATTACCTCCCATCGACATAGAATTGCGGTTTGATGGCATATCTTGTTTACTTGAAGGGCCCCCAATTCCGCCTTTGCTACGGCTTGATCCGAAATTACTCTGATTGTGGCCACCAACGCTACCTGAATCTCGACGGTACCCTTCATTACCTCCAAAGCCACGATTGCCTCCTCCGTAATTACCCCCATATGATGGTCCAGTTCCATTATTTTCAACATCCATTCTTCCGAAGTTAGAGCCACGATTTCCACCGCCACCTGATGGCATATTCATTGAGCCTCCACGGTTTCCATAATCATTCCCACCGCCTTGGAATCCATCATCACCATTTCCACCATAATTGTTTGATGCCATTGATCGATTGAAACCTTGGTTTTGTGCCATCGCATTATTGCCTCCGCCAGACTCACTTCGGTAGTTTCCACTGTGCCATACACCGCCTCGATTTCCTCCGCTGAATTGACTTGGGTTACGATTAGATTGATTATTACTTTCTGAGAAATTTCCAGGAGGGCCTCCATTTCCTGGGAAATTGCCGCGGCTGCCGGAGTGACGTGCTCTATAATCTTCAAAACGATGTATGATCGATGAAAGTTGATCAACTGTACGATCAACTGCGCTTATTTTTCGTGGCTCTATAATGTTGGCTTGAAGCTGACCCTTTAGCTTCTCTTTGACGGTCATAAAGAAAATGTAATAGTCGTTTTCCATCAGTAAACTATCTGGATTGGGGTTACTCTGCAATGTGTAGTAAAAGGTTGAAGGAATTTTATGTTACTACGAAAAAATATTGAAATAATTTAAATTGATTCATCTAGAAGAAAATAATTTTATTTTAGTATTTCACCTATAGTTTACCAGATATAATAAATAAAAATTGTAATGTAGATTTCGAACAATAATTGCCAATGTATCCTTTATGAACTTTCATTCGATTTGTCTGAAGTGCTTTTTGGCGATGACACAATGAAATATGATTGTAGTTTCTTGTGGTGCAGGTATTTAACTTGCATGTTTAATACAATCATACAAATCTATTGTAAATTTCCACTATTTGCTGCATTTTTATCCTTTGGATGAAATTTAAATCCCATTTTTAAATAAAAGAATAGGCTATGATAACTGTAGAATCCTTAAAATTACTATAGTTGGCTTTCAAGAATGTAGTGGCATATTTCCGGAAAACAATGAAGATTTTGTGTATATGTTTGATAAAATAAGCTAATCCAATCACTATTATGGTTCTTTTAAATATTAAGTTAAACAGTCAGATTAAATACTTTGAAGAAATATTGCCAAAGTGTGAATTGAATAAAAATGTTATGGTTCATATGTTAATATAAAACAATAAGGAAACTGCGGAAAATACAAGAATCAATAGAACCGTAGTGGAAGGCTCGAAACCTTTAGGGGAAATTATATTCAAGTTTATACTCGTACATAGCAAACTAGATGGGGATAGAAATTATGAAGCGCCTCCGAGAATGAAAAACTTTTACTTAAAAACTTAGAAAGCGGAAGAAACAACCAAGATCTGACAAACCAGTGATCTCAGCTACCGAACAATCGAAAATGACACAGGCGAATTTTGGTTTTGCAGACCATTCACTGCGGGATGTATTTGATGAGGTGTATTTTCAATTGAAACATATTCTTCAAATGCAAATTATGATCCTAGCAAGGTTGATGCAATCGCAAATAAATGTTATCAAGGACTGTCATGAAAAACCCCATAAGAACTACTTGCGATAAATATTTTTAATACTCATCTCCATAAACCGGGAAATATCCTTTAAAATGCAATCATTTGCTAAATTAAATAGAAATTTAATATTTAATTTTGCAAATGTTTACAACTTGCAATGTTTATTTTCTAGTAAAACATCATTTATGGGCCTTCGCCTCCAATCGTCACGGTTCTAAAGCTTCGTTCGTCATTCGGAAATCTAACCGTTTACTCTCGGTTTCCCAACTGGACGTTTGACTTGCGCTCTACCCTTCAACGTTCGTCTGGGAAACTTGTGCTCTTCCATTCTATTCACATGTCCTGCTCATTGTAGTTTGCGCAGCTTTACGCATGCGGATATAGGTTGGTCGTCATAAAGAGTATACAACTCGTCGTTCTGACGAAGTTTCCACTCTGCTCCATGCTTTACTGGGCCATATATCCTCCTGAGCACTTTGCGTTCGAATACGTCCAGGGCCTTTTCGATTTGTAAGAGTCCAGGTTTGACATTCATACGACAACAAAGGTCTTTTAGTGACTTGTGTATGCGAATTTTATTTCCCCTCTGAATATCTCTGGATTTTAACAAAGGAAGTTCTGAAATGTAGGCTTTGTTTGCCGCATTTATTCTTTTCCCAATTTCATTCTTTTCTGTGCATTTTCTATCAAATGGACTCTTCAGTATGGGAAGCTATTCACACTTTCCAGGGCGTAGTCTCCTAAGGTCAAGGTGTGTCGTACAGGCATGTCTTTCCTTGAATCATGAATTTAGTTTTAGTTTCATTGACCAGGTGGCCGACTTTTTGCGCTTCCGACTCCAGCCGTATGAACGCTTCTTACGCATCTGAAATTGATCTGGACGTAATATTAACATACTATACTACTACTATACAAGTCGAGCCAAATAGTAGCCTATGCGGACGACATCAAAATTCTGTCACGGCCATTAATAACTGCCAAAGAATGTTACTGAATTTGTGTATTTAGGCGCCAAAATAACGAAAACGGGAAATGAAAGAGACGAAATACGCCGAACAATACAGCTCGCAAATAAAATATTTTATTCAGTATTGACGACCTTGAAGACCAGCTGCTACACAGGAAAATAAAGCTCCAAGTATACAAATCTCTGATTAGACCTGTGTTATGCTATGGGTGTGAAACATGGACCCTAACCCAAGCATCCGCAAATATATTGAACGCCTTTGAACGACGGGTCCTGAGGCGAATAAGCGAAGCAAAGGTAGACGGGGACGGCGAATTCGATACAACACGAGCTGTATGAAATTTGACGAACCGGAGGTCTCAACGATTATAAGACTGCGGAAGCTGCAATGGGCTGGCCACATGAATCGTATGGACGAACAACGGATACCCAAACAGGTATTCGTTGGGAGAACTGAAGGCCGGAGGCCAGTGGGGAAACCGAGGAAACGCTGGTCTTACTCGGTCGACGAAGACAGTTCATCGCTGCTCGGATTTCGGAATTGGAGGTCGCGGTCAATGGACCAAGACAGTTGGAGGCGCTATTTGCAGGAAGCGAAGGCCCGAAGGTGTAGTGCTAAGAAGAAGATAATATTAACATCGTCGCCACATGCTACTAGTTGCATGGACTTGTAAAGTAGCATGCCTGTGGTGTCTGCTGGCGTCTTCCTGACCAAACGTTCCAGAGTAATATTGAACATTGGGGTATCCCTATCCCCTGTTCGTTGGGAAGCTTTCAGTCAAACCTCCGTTAACTTTGACCTGAAACTCGGTGTTTAGCATTGTAATCTTGGTCATGCGGATGTTTAGTTGGGGCGCTAAAGTCAGGTATTATTTGGTACAGGACATATCTATCAACACTGTCTACAAAGCGCTGGTATACATCGAAATTATATTCCCAGCACTTTTCGAGCACCAGTTATACTGAATATATCTGGTCAATCGCAGATCGTCTACTTCGAAAACCACCTTAGTATGCTCCAATAATATTTTCATAGAAGGGGCTCAGTCTTTGTTCCATGATTTAAGACAGTACTTTATATGATGTGCTCAACAGAGCAATCCCTCTGTAATTTTCACAGCATACCCTGTCTCCCTTTATAGGTAAGGGTCAAATTAAGATTTTCCGCCAGTCATCTGATAGCTGCTCCTCTGTCCATATCCTTCATATTGTTACATGTACAAATAATTCTGCGAGCTACTGTCGCAATTGTTTTCACAACAATTAAGAACATCAACAAAACGAATTTACTCGAAACCACGCATCTTGAGATTCCCTTTGAACCAATCATTCCGATCATTTATTGGTCGATATCCTAAGACCTTTTCCGCTATATCCGTGATCTCATCTTTGATCATTTTCCAATTCTTTCGAATATCGTTGCTATTTCCTCCCGCCTGCGTGATCGTTTTCAGTGTGTAATCTAGCGACGACATATATGTAGACTTCACCATATGGTCATTTTGTATTTTGTTATTAGTAGCGTTAATTGCTTTTGACATGTGGAGATGCGATATCGGAATTTAACTTTGGATAAGTAATGGTCCAATCCAGTGAGCGCCAAGGAATGAGCGTGTGTCGAGAATGCTGACGACCGCTCGTTTTTCTATGAGAACGTGATCTATTTGCAGCAATTGGGCGATGCCCACGTTCGTCATGATGCGGGAACTAGGTGGAACTTATGATGCCTATTAGGCGCTGTCCGTTCGGGCTGGTTTGTGCATGTAGGCTGTTCCCTCCTGTTGTTCCTCTATGAGCAAACTCCCGGCCAATTTGGGCGTTAAAGTCATTTAGTAAATACTTGCTCATAAATACTGGTGCCTTACACACCTGGAACCTGAAGCCTAATAAGAATTCAAAGCTTACTTTAAAATGACAGGGAACTAAAACCTAAGTTGGGTGTGTACAGTCAACTTCATCAAGATAAGACCAAAAATCTGGAAGTAACTCCAACTTGGTTGTTATGTGCTTCACAAAAGAATTTGCCGATTTTTTTTTTGCTTTAATTTTTCTAAATTTCAATCGCTTATTTTTTAACTACGGTGTTTTTAGATGTGGAGTGGTCCGTTGGCACATGTCATCTTGGTATACCGAGGTTTAAATTTGCAAATGTTCTGTTGAGTGGGAATTTTTTAACATGGCGGCGTCTATCAAGTATCAATTATCAACATTAAAAATAAAGGTTGCAATACGTTTCGGTATACCTGCGACTACGAATTCAACAATATGTAAGAATAGAGTCTAAATTAAGGAAAAGGATTCAACTTCATGGTAAATTAAAGGGAGCCCGGATCTACGATTATGAAGATATTAACGGTGCTGTTATACAATGGTTCGGAAGTGCCTGAAGAAACAATACGCCGTCAAGTGAACACAATTATTCAAAAAACCAGGACCCGAAGGCTCTTCAAAAAGAAAAAAGCATAATAAAACAGTTAGCAATTCAGTTTGCAAAATCCGTGGGCGACAATGGATTTTGGCAAGTGAAAGATGGCTCAATAATTTTTGCGTGGCGAAATTAACAGATGAATATTTTTTGTCTTGAAGTGCTGCACCGTCATTGGAGCATATTTCAATCGATAGCGCACTTATGATAAAAAGTTAAAAGGATTTTATCAACATTTTTCAGATATATTCTGCTTGAAAACTTTGGTAAACATTTTTTAGACCCTCATACATTAACTGGAAAATTGTTACCTGTTCACAAACTTTGAAAAGCTTAAATGCTTTTGTTCTTAGGTATTTTCTTAATTTATCATGTCCAAAGGATCAAGGGCGTTCATCGATGGCCTGTGCGCTCAAGCCATAGCCCATGTTACCTAATTTTCGATTAGGCTGAGGAAAAAAAACAAGGATTTTGCAAAAAAAAATCTTTTTCGCGTTAAAAGATCAACTTTGTCCGTATTTTGTATTATTAAGTTCCCCCTCAACCTTAGTGAAATTGTCGTACGAGATGATTAAGATTTATACAGGGAGAGTGCCTTAATTAAAATGGCAAACGGCAAGACGATGTAAGAGGATAAAGAGCTACAATGTCAATAAAACCCAGTGGAAATCAAAACAAAAAATGAATTGGAGAATATATCTTATATGTATAACGATTCACTTTTGTCGTAAACCTCAGTAAGTGAAAGGAGGGAGACCGCATACATACCATGGAAGGATACAACGCAAAGCTCCACTCAAGTAGGGAAACTGAGGAAATAATAGGATTATTTAGTGCAAATTGACAGCAGATCGTGCTTGTTGCCACAAACAGGACAACTTCTGGAGGTCAAGTCCCAGTATGGGATGACTATCGTGGCGCCATTCATGGTGAAAAGTCCGTATATTATCAGAAAATGACAACATTCTAATGGGTTTCTAAGCGCAAAGAGTAGATTAAGTTGATCATTTTATATCTACTACTGTCGTTGAAACAACTGCACGATTCAGACATTAGCTCGAGATGAATAAAGGAGATCACTTAAGAGCGTATACAAGCGCAGTGGCCAATAGGATATAGTGAATATTTTTACAGTTGCCACTAGTTAGCAAGTTGAGTATTTACCAGAAGAACGTTGGATCAAACCTATGCAATGGAACCTTTTATCTTAAGCCATTCAGGAATCAAATCAAAGAACACGTTATAGAAGAATAAGAACCAGGTAAACATGGTGGATTTATAGGGTGCAGAGCATTGTTCTTGTCTTTTTTTTATAAGGTTTTTCTTGTACATATATAACTAACGTAAGCTAAGAACACTCCAGTAACCTCTCAACAGAAACAGAAAAAGATTTTGCAACTGATTCACTGGTTCTTTTGAAATAATAGGCATTAATTATGGTAGGCCATCCAGGCATATCAAATTTTTGTTAGACTTAAATTTCAGTAAATATAGTGATTCCTCTTCCTCCGTAAAAGATATCAGAATTCAGGATCGAATTTTAGCATAGAATCTAATGCCACAAAGAGGTCTCATTTTCTATAAGGCTACCGGGGATCTATTGATTAAGCTAGATGCGATCGGCTTGTTAAATGACAGAGTATAGAAGGAGATATATAGAAACATAGTCAATATTTCATAAACAAATGACAATTCTGATAAGTATCAGTTTGATTTGACTACTGCAAACCATTCTTTCTCCAGTTATTCATGAAGAATTTGTTGAAAGCTGATCGCGTACTTCAAAAAATAAAAGTATGTTCGCACAAAAAGTTCTGAAGTTCAATCAACAAAAAATAGCATCATGCTTGACCGTATGATGCTTACTCCTTTTTGACATCAGTACTTGGTACTATCTAAAGTCACTCAAACTTAATCTTATTGCATCGAGTTCCTGACAATTATTAAAAGGGGAATGATGACGAAAAAACAAGAAGATGCACTAAAACTGGATAGATACCGCACAACATTTTTATCCATAATTTGTTTATTTCCATTGTATTTTTTTGTTTTTTTCGATAGTTATGTGTTTCGGGGATAAGCTGCTCCCTGATTGTTTTTTTTATACTTGCCGCTCAAGAGGGAGCAACTTACTCCCGAAATACATACATATCTGTTGAAAAAACAAAAGATAGCGTTTCAAATGAAAAACGACAAATTAAAGAAAGTTTTGAAGCGTTGAACATGGGAAATACAACAGTATACGAGTAAGCATTTCATTTTGGGATGTAAAATTTTAGCTAACTAGTTGATATTTGGAAAGTTAGAGTAGTTTTTATCATGTATGTACATTCGAAAAGGGGAGTATTAGGAAGTTTCATCGGAATCTGTCCAATATGATGGATCGTCTTTCTCAAGCGATACGTGCGACCATTAGGTGGGTGATGTAAACAGTCAATTATGAAAACACGAGAAATCGTTTTGCTAATTTCTATAAATATGGTACGATTCTTTACGTCTTGTTTTAGAGCTAGAAGATATCTTACAAAGTACAAATTGGTTCCAACATTTGAAAATTCTCATTTATCATTATTTTCTCATTTTAAAATTTTAGGTAGAAGCAAATATCATGATGCTGCTTCTGCGAGACACAGATTTATGTAATTACTCGCCATTATTAATAGAAATATGTGTTCTTTGGAACTAGAAATTAAAAACTATACTGCACTTTTGATAAGTAGTTCTTGCAGAACGAAGAAAATATTTAAATAATTTATAATACTACAAAGCAATGCACACACACAAAATCTGCCCCATCATTTCTTTACTTGTCCTTTATATTTGGACTTCCAGAAATATATGCAAACTTCTTCTGAATTATTTACTTTTCGGATATCATGAACTCTAAGCCAAACACATTTTATTTGAAAATATGTTGCAGACTGATAAGTTACATAATCATTGCATTGGCTTCATTGTGAATAGGTATGTTAGTTTCTATTCAATCATTTTATTGAGTGGAAACTCATCAGGCTTGCTTTTCTTCATATGTAAAAGATAACATATTTTCAGCTCCTGATATGCAGCTTAGTGGTGCTCTATCATTAGTTTCGCGTAAATTTATGCATGCAACTTGTGCCTCCTCTTTTTGCGTGATACTTTTCATATTATTTTATTTATTCTTGCGTATTCGGAAAATACTTTACTCTTGGTATTACTTTCAGTTAAACATTTGTCATTAGCTTAACCTGAAGCTTGTCTTTTTAAATAATTTTTTCTCCTGTTGAGAATATCCGAAGAATAAGGTAATTCGGATTTCTTTCTTTCTTAATTACGAATTACCGGTGAAATAAGAGTAAATAAACTTTACTTGTCCATGATCATCAATTTCCATAAAAATCAGCAAAATATTCAATAAACCTATAAAAACGAAAAAGGTCATTTACAAAATTTTTATATACCTTTTCAGTGAGGACAGCACGACTCAGCAATTGAACGGATTGAGGACCTAAACTTCCTAAATAGTCTTCAATAGCAGCAACAAGACGCATCACGCTGCACACGGTAACTGGTCCCTCGTCACGCCGTGACCTCTTTGATGAACGCGGTTCACTCGGTGCCCGTGACCTGCGACGTCCATGCCGTGATCTTGGTGATACTGATCTCCTTCTTGGTGATGAACGACGCTTACGTCGAACAGGACTTGGTGATCGAACATCATACGACAAGTTCAATTTGCGTTTTGTCTCAAATTTATGACGTATTATTTCCTTAGCATGGAATTCTGACAAACGCTTCTCCCAATAAGGGATCCACTCCTTATTGAAATCATAGTTGTGAGGATCAATTCCATCTGAAATGCATACAAATATATTAATAACATGAACTCAAATTGGTACCTGAATAATATTTTGGGTCCGTAGAAACCATTTCCCGACAGACACTATTACATAACAATGTAATTCGTCATCAGCGTGGATTTTACCTGAAGTTTTCAATCTAAATGTTAGATTAAATGCAAAACGCTTCGCCCAAAATGTGTGCCAATATTAACTTAAGTTGGCTTTTGATAGCACTGTCGTTGGAAAGATCTAATTTTGCTTAATGCGTTACAGGATTCACTATGCAATCTGAAGTAGCAACATTTGCAATTTCAAAAAAGAAATTGCATTGAATCCAACCTCTATGAACACGTTGTTCCCTTTGTTTTTTCATATACTCGAAATTGATTGAATTGACGAATACAACCCTATTCAACAGCTGACTTCCCGTTCGTTTCAAAATAAAAGTTTCGTTCCACACAGTGACAAATACAAAAAGAATGTATACTTGATTATCCTTTCATTTTACCTCTCTCCAATTCATCGGCTCGGTTGTGCCAAAATTTCTTCCATTCAGTCTTATACTTCGGATGACTTTCCAAATCTTTTCGATATTTCTGATATGTATCCTCCAAATCGTCCAAAATGGCGCCAACCATTCGCCTGTATCTATCCCACACTTGTGGATTGTTCTCAATAATTCTCGTGCTCTTTCTTGTATCTGATGTTAGTCTGCCTGCATCTCTCGTTGCACTTCGCCGTCTTGATCTTGCCTCTTTCTCTTCTTTCTCAAGTTCTTCTGGTTTTTTCGGATCGCCTATTTTCTCATGCGCCTGTTTCAACAATTCTGTTAGCATGTCATCAGTAATTTCAATCGTGTTTTCATCGTAGTGTTTCTTGCTACGAGCTTGTTTCTGATAGGTAAATTGATTGATCTTGAAGTCGCGATAGTTGACAAACTTTGGTTGTTTTAACCCTTTTTCTTCTTCTATTTTCTTATAAATAACACGAATTACTTCGTGCATGTATTTTTGTTGTTGCGATGACAAGGGTGTACTCCAACCCAATTTACCTTCCTTGATCATATTCCTTAACTTTTTCCAGGTCTTTGGGAAATGAAGATCCTATAAGAAATGAGAAAAAATTTAAGGGATATTTTTCACGACTTTTTACCAGTAAAATAGTTTTTTTTTGTTTTTAATATAGATCGCCTGATCTTGAACCGATGTGAAGAATATAATTTATATAAACCATTCCCGATTGACTATATTCAGACGTCTTACCTTCCAGTTGGATCCTGTTAATCGTCTTAAAATGTAAATTTATCGTGGTTCGAAAATTAATGCTGCATCTAGCAAGCACGTTTTAGTCTTAAAAACTTTCAAAAATTCGTGGGGTAACTCGAACTTGTGAATATTAAAAAGTTTTGTTTTAAAAATGGGCTCTAATAATAATTTTAAACACCCATACATCTTGTTTGTAACGTTAAATCACTTTCCTTATTTTAATAGTAAAGAGTAGTCTTAGTGGATAAAAATAACATTTTATATTAAGCTTCGAGTACTCGTAGAACCTAGAAAATCAGATGGCCCCAATCTTGGAAAGCAAATCGATAAGAACGAATAAAGAACAGTGGGTAGAAACGAAAATGGCAAAACAACCGGTTAGATATGTAACCCGGCGCAAAGGAAATGATTAGTTCAGATGAATATCAAGATGCGGTCGAGAAGAAAAATCACGCATACAGAACATTTGTAAATAGAAATACCAGGACGATGGCAAAGAGTATGAGCGTCTCCGACGAGTAGCGAAAAAGATAATTCGAGATAAGAAAGGAAAATCTTATGACGGGCAAATGAAAAATAAAGGTGATCGTATAGCGAGCGAATGAAAAGCCTACAAAGTAGTGGAAATATTAATAGGAGAGCGCAAAACCACGCGTTGTCGTAATGAAATCGGCATAGTCGCTGATGAAAGCAAGATTAAGGAAAGACGGGCATCATACACCAAACAATTATTCTCACAGCCTCAGATCATCGAAGCTAATAGCTATCCTCGTAACAAAAGAAATGCAACTAGCCCCACAAACCTTGCAAAAAGTGACTTTGTGGTGGAGGACAAAAAACAATAAGCGCAGAGCATCAATGAGATACCGTGGTTATCAAATATGTCGGCAGCGGCTGGCAGAAAGTGATCCACTAAGTTATCGATTAAACATAAAGTCAAGAGCAAAAGGCGCGTAAATGGAGCCAATCTATTATATCCCCTAACCATAAAAAACGATAAACTAGACTACACCAACAAAATACAAAATATTCACCAAAAAACTATCGAATCAAAACAATATGCAGACATTAAGGAATATTAACATGGCTTCAGAGCTGGAAGGTTAATGGCGGGTCAATTGTTTACGGCCAAGCAGGTGCTTGAAAAATGCATGGAACTCACACCGACGCCTCCGAAATTTTCGTGGATTTTAAGCAAGCATGCTCGTACATTGGCCAATATTCTTGTTTTACCAAGAGCATCGAAAAAAAAATCGCGCGGAGTTTTCATAAAGGTACTCATTGACTCAAAGCTGTAGAAATCACTTCTGTAGAATGCATGTAAACTTAATTTCACACGTTCATAAGATTAACTTGAATTCCTCCCCGGCGAATATTACCATGACGAGGGGGGAGACTTAGCTTGGTTGTCATCCATGCGCGTTGCAAAGCCACTAGAAGTACCCGATGGGAAGCAAACTAAAAAACAAACCAAACATGAAAACAAGCAATGCCGCTCAAAAAATCAGGGATGATATACACCCGGAGTTTTGAGGGATCCGCGACCTCATGCTTGCTTCTCAAGCAATTTGAGCAGAGAGGGCATTCTCCAGGGGTGGAATACGAGGGCAGTCCAAAAAGTACTTAGTCTCACCGCCCGATGACACCACTATCACAAAAGGGATTCACGATCGCGTAGTACATTCTCGTAGACGCCTACTGTCAAAATTTCAGCCGGATCGGACTTGTAGTTTTGTTTTCACCGCGTGTGGAAGCGGGCTGTTCGCTAATTTTAGACAAATAGAGAAAGAGCGATACCGGTCGGTGGTTCGATTCTTGTTTTTGGAAGTGAAATCGCGCAGCAAAATCAAAGATCACTTGGATGCTGTGTACGGTGACTCTGCTCCAGCGATGGCGACTCCATAAAATTGATTTAACGAGTTTCAACGT
Organism: Odontomyia ornata; assembly: GCA_963969285.1. NCBI lineage: Eukaryota > Metazoa > Arthropoda > Insecta > Diptera > Stratiomyidae > Odontomyia > Odontomyia ornata. The sequence goes on along the minus strand of OZ017742.1, from coordinate 140,699,151 downwards.
GATCGCACGTCGTTTCTTGATGAGCCTCGCCCAGGTGCTCCGAAAACGGCTACCACGGGATAACATGACAAAAATCCACGAGGTCGTATTACGCAAGATAGTTGAGACTGTATGCATCTCAAAAGACCGCGTGGGTCATATCCTGCATAACATTTTGGACTTGAGAAAGCTTTCGGCTTGATGGCTGCCGCGTTTGCTCATTCCGGACAACAAACGCAACAGTGAGACCATTTCAGAGCAGTGTTTGATGCTGTTTAAGCGCAATTCGAGGGAGTTTCTGCGTCGTTTCGTGACCGTCTACGAAACATGGCTTCGCTGATACACACCAGAGTCCAAGGAGCATTCGAACCAGTAGACTTCACTCGGCGAACATACTCCGAAGAAGGCGAAGACTGTCCTATCGGCCGGAAAGGCGATGGCCACCATTTTCTGGGATTCACATGGCGTGATCTGCATCGAATACTGAGAGATGGGCAAAACAGTCAAAGAGCTCTACTATGCCGAACTATTTGGACGATTCGACGCCAATTGCAGAAAAAATGCCTCATTTGGCGAAGTAAAAAGTGCTCTTTCACCATGACAACGCTGTCACTACGGGCAAATTTGTCGAATTTGGCTACGAACTGCTCCGGCATCCACCGTATTCTCCAGATTTGCCCCGTGCCGACTTCTGTTTGTTTTCAAACTTGAAAGTCACTCGCTGGGCAAAAATTTAAGTCGGATGTGTCCCCCAGTGACTCCAACAAAGGGCGTTCAATAGGTAGAAGAACAGGAGGCAAAGAAGAAGAGGGCGAAATGGAAACAGCTAGGGAGAAACTAGGTGCTGACTTTGTCAAACCAACACCAGGAAAGATCCTTTGGGCGATTTGCCAAAATGAAACTGGGACATTGGTGCGGCGACTACGAAAAACCGCTAAAGAAGGGGTGCGCTTCAAAACCGCGCACTACAATGATCGCATGAATTTCCAGGGCTCGCGATCCGGATTGCCGGCCAAGGGGACGAGAAACTGGTGACGCCCAGGGACAAAATCGAGCTCCTGGACGTCGATTGCCTTCTACGCAAGGAGGACATAGCAGCCGCTATTAAACGTGAGGTTGGAGAAGCTCGTGAGGTGAAAACGACCTTCCCCTGATCTCAATGGAACAAAGAGACCCGTGGTGAAGATAGAGGAGACTAGCGTTCAAAACCCACAAATCTGGTTGAGTTGGCAAGATGGACGGAGGTGGTACGCTGCTACCGATGCTTGGGTTAAGACAACACAAAACGTAACTGAAAGGGCCTCGATCGGATTTCCAGCTACTAGAAAATTGAACCAGCCGACCACTGGGGGCAGCGCTGCTTGGCACCTGTGCATTGAATATTATGTATGGAAAATCATGGCATGAATAGCGCTAATCATCGGATAGGATCGCGTGCGTGTTATTTTCGAAGGTGCACTAGATGGCAAGGAACGGTGAGAGCAGAAGGATCCTTCAACGCAATCTTCAAGGCTGACGGCCGCAATCGACGTCCTCAAGCAGCTTGTCTGCGTATATAAGGGTCATATTGTGTTGATCAGTACACCCTATAGGGAGAGGGATTCACCTGTTTGGTTCACAGATGCCACGGGATATGCAGCGATTTGCATTGTAGCCATGCAAAAGCCCTGCATGCCAATGGTGGCTACAGTTACGCCCACATATGGGTCACATACGGAAAGATCACCTTTGTGAGCTATTACTTGTCCCTGAAAAACTCAATTGAGGATTCTCTCCGTATCATTCACGGCAGTCATCGTAGGAGGCGAATTCAAAGCAAGGCCTTTAGAAGTGGGTCATGCCCTCTGTCAACTCCCATGGGCGACACATAGTTGGGATGGCATCCATGTTGTTTTTTTTTTTGGTGCTGAATACTAGTTCGAAACCTTAATTTCGAAGGCCCGGATTTAGCGAATCAACTCCCGATGTCGTCCTTGCATTGGAGAGACTTGCGGCACTCCTCAGTAGTAGGAGTGTGCTTGAAGACAATACAGCGAGTGACCATAATTACATATCCTTCCAAAGCACTGAGAGTAGACAAGGGACATACCGTATCCCGTTAAATGGCTAGGCTGGAATGCGACTAAGCCTAACAAAGCCGAGATTGTAGCATCGCTTGTTTCAAGCTTAGGAGGCGAGCCCCTAACAACTGGAGCTTTACTGACCCGAGAAGCGGTAGATGTTCCTGCTGACACCATCATGAGGTGGATTCGAAGGACGTGTCAGACTTCCATGTCCCAATTAAAACCCCTTCGAGGGAGACTGCATGTGTACTGGTGGAACGAACAAATCGCTGAGCCATGACGGACAGCATTGGCATGCAGGTGGAGGGCGCAGCGAGCTAGAAATAGCACTGAGGCAGCCAGTACTGGCCAAAGCTATAAAGAAGAGCTACAAGGCTAGGCAGGCAATTTGTGGTGAAATAAACTAAGATCCATAGAGAAATGCTTACAAACTGGTCACCCGTGCATTTGGTTGCATAAGACCTAACATCCTTATGGATTTGGCATTTATATGTGTATACATTGTAAGTTCAAGTTTTCAGCGCATCTACCAAGGGCAGACACTCCTCTTATTAAAGAAGGACCGGATATAATGACTCATGATGCATTAAGCTGGGGATGAGGACACCGTAAATGCCAAAGTCGTCTGAAAACATATTGTATTGTAATAAAAGCAATATCGAATGGTGATCTTAGAAATCACTCTTTTTACCTCTTAGAGTAAACGTTAAAAACCACGAAGTCAAACTTTATTGCAAAGCTTGGAAAAAAATGAGAGAAAAAAAACAAGTGATTTTGCAGGATTATTAGCAATTGATGCATACCTATCTACGGAGGTACGGTACGATACGCTCAAACGAAGGCTCACTTAGGCTCACTGTGATACCGCAAATAAATGAAGCATCCTGGAATCTGAACAAATTGAGAAAATTCTCCACGTATCCGCCAAAGATACTTCGGCTAGGTCGTCGAAGAAGTAATAGCCAAGTATTGTCCTTCTTGTAAGGGCTTGACATTCAAACAAGAAATGTTTTCTCCTCCTTCTCGCATATGCAGCTTAGGTAGAAGTCATTGTAAAGATACCCATCCTCCGTATGCCTACCAAATGGGCAATGCCCGGTTAATACTGACATCATTGTGCGATGTTTGCTAGTGCAACCGATGTCAAAAGTTGTCCACAACTGTCTTGCAATCACACAAACAGTTTCGTCTATCTAGGATTTTATCGTGTCCTTTAAGGATTTTAGCCGAATGGCCAAGTTAACTGAGGCACCAGAAATACAATCAGAAAACTACAAGATACCACTGCAAAAGCATACCTGCTTTTACCAGATCATTAAGGACAAATTTCGAGAAGGTGCAAATAATACAGAAGGACAATGATTGGTTACTCTGCCTTTCAGAAACTGATGACTAGATCGTAGGTGTGCTGATCTACGTGGGTCATTCAACAAGTACTTAGCCTCACCGCCCAATGACGCTGCTATTACCGAAGAGTTTTACCATCGTCCAGTACATTCTTTTAGTAGCCTACTGTCAAAGTTTCAGTCAATTCCCTTCATTCGTTTTGTTGAATGTACTGCACGATGGTAAAAATCTTTTGTAATAACAGCGTCATTGGGCGGTGAGGCTAAGTACTTGTTGAAAGACCCACGTATACATTCCACTCTACTAACCGGGAATAGTCTTACATTTGACGCTGAATGAAGCGAGAACAACGCATGGCTCCATCAAACATCTTCGAAATAGATTACGCACGCAGTGCGTAAGGCGCAACTTCATCCAGCGCAATCGGAATAAAAATAGGTAAAAACTCTTCGAAGCACCAGCGACAATTAACGAAGCTGAGCCTTTGAGGGACTGAACAAGTCTCTCAACAAATGGTTGACGCGATACAGGTGCGTCAGGAAAAAAAAAACACTCCTGGAATTAATTAATGAATATCTGCAGAGCAGCTCATAACCGAGTGAGAGCCAAATGATTGGCGGGCGCTGTGAAAACTACAAAAGAATTGCTCTTAAGCACATCCTACAAGTAACACAAATTTGAAGACCTTTGTTCAAAACCAAATTGAACATCATATAAACAAAAAAATGATTAAAAATGATTTTATTGAAAAATACAAAGTCTAAATTCCATACCTTAAAATATTTGCAATATATTGTAACATGATTGTAACGTAATGCAATTTTATAATTCGTATACATTACAACTCAATGCAACACATTTTTTGCAACATACGCATCTAATTTCGAAATTCCATGTGCGTCGCAAATTCTTTAGTCAAAACAAAATATGATTTTCTTTTCTAAAGACTGGAGAATTCGCGACGCACATGCATACGTTTTCGCATGGTCAGCGGAAACATGTTCCCACGAACAATGTTAGCATGTTCTCATCGCTTTCGGTAGAAATGGATTAAATGTATGTATGCATGTGCAGCGTCAGCGATATGCTCGCTCATGATGAATGCTGGATCGTGGGAGCAAGTGAATAGCGCTGACCAGGCATATGAACCAAATTAGTATTTAAGTTAACTGTTATCAAATAAAATTTGTCATCTGTTCATCACACTTAAAAGGTGTCCATTCATTTTTATGAGTAAGAACTTGACCATTTATATTTGCGAACATCGATATTGTACCGAGGTTTTTAATCGACACACCGACATATTTTGTATCTGGCGGCCAATTTAATTATTCAAATAAGCGGTGAAAGAAAACCCGTTCGTCGCTCTACATACACCCTTCTATGAAAATATAAGCCGATATTCACAAGATGGTTTTCAAAGCAGATGATTTAAAATTAGTGAAAAAGGTGCTTCAAAAGTGTGGGAATATAAAATTGACTACACGATTTTTGCAGACTTCAAACAAGCTACGTCAGAAACGACTTTTAGAAAGAAATTTATGCTTTAATTCGGCTTACGCTTGTTTAAGGCTGACGCCAAACACTGAATCTCAGGTGAAACAGAAAGCTTTTCAACTGGATCAAACTTAAAACAGAGGAATGGGATTACCCCAATAATGTTCAAATATTACTCTGGAACACGTCTCTAGAGTGATACTAGTCGACATATCAACCCACACGACTAGCAGCAACGTCAACATTACAGCTAAATCAATTCTAGATATCAAGGAAACCTTTATTCGCTTAAAGTTAAAAGCTAAAAAATCTGCCCCGGATTCAACTAAAACAAACCTAACATAATGTCCCTGACAAGGAAAGTCACACCTGTCCGACAAAGCTTGACCTTTAAGAATACAGTCTTGAAAATGTAGAAAGCTAATGTAATTCAATTCGGTATACGTTTAGTCAGAGGCGACAAAATCGGCCTGGCAGTCAATGAAACCCTAACATGGAAAGCCACACGAGTCCGTTAAAACTAAGCCTTTGGGATTACAATCTTGAAAGTGTAGATAGCTAATGTGATTCAATTCAGAAGAGGAAAACAGAATTATAACAATGCAAATTACAGCCGTAAAAATTCTGCATTTTCCAAATTTACGGGAAATTCTTAGTGTTCTATCTACTAACTACAATCTTTTCATAACCATTAATTTATGGTGGATTCTGTTTGGCCCTTGAAGATTTTTGAAAATTCTCTCTTTTTTAGCATTTGAAAAATCAGACGTGGGATAACCATCTTGAAAGAGTAGATAGCTAATGTGATTTAGTTCGGAAGAAGAAAGCAGAAATTTTAAAAGTAAAAAATCTTCATTTTCCAAATTAACGGTAAATTCTTACTGTTCTTCTATCTACTAATTACATTCTTTTCATAACCATTAATTCATGGTGGATTCTGTTTGGCCCTTGAAGATTTTTGAAAATTCTCTCTTTTTTAGCATTTGAAGAATCAGACGTGTTGCTTCTTTAATATTTCATTCATTGTAGATCGAAAGGTTTCTATCGAATTCATTTGCCGGACGTATTTATTTTCATATGAAAGCACTGCACTTGAAACTACTTGTGGCTGTAAACTGGCTTGTCCATAAGAACTCGCAGTATTTTAAATTACTTATCGCTTATCTGTTACAGCATTTAAAATAATTTATATGATTTAACATATTTTTTATATGTTGTCGTCTTTTCACACTATGGGAATATTCTCTTGAAAAAACTCCACTTTTCGGTCACGAAAATGATGACAAGCATAATTACTTCAAAATGCATGCATGTTTCTTAACGTTGCTTTGATTGGAAGCCGATGTAAGACTTGAATTTCTTTATTTCCATTTATTCTCTAATTAAAGAAGTCAATTTGGGATTTCTAAATAACCAAATATCGAAATCTCCATGTCCGTAATTAAAAAATGCATAAAAGAAATACGCCAACGTTGAATGGCAATGCTGTTTGTCGAATATTTCAATAAATTGTTATTTGACGAGTAACGCCTGGTAATAAAATGGAAATTTTTATGAGATTTTATTTAAAGAATGTAACGGAAGGACTTGTATGTTACGTAGTATTCGATAATCTCCTGGAACGTATTTGACAAAAAAAAATATTTTCCAAACTTCCTAGCCGAAGCCAACCTAGGTCAGCACATGCCGTGAAAAAGGCTATGGATGTTTGAAAATTATAATCTTTAAGAATGGATTTTTCAATTATTGATCTTGTTCATCTTTCCAGCTTCAACGAAGAAATGATCCTATTCTCATTTTTTTCATTATGCGGAGTCTCTATGATATCTATTATGTTGATTTAACTGAAATTTTCAAATAAGAATTTTACTTACGATGTAACGATCAATGTGCTTTTGTCCAGCAAAATGAAGCGGTACGGTTACCACTTTACGACATAGCACACAATCATAAACTATCTTCCCAAATCTTTTCATTTTGTAACCGTAGCTCAAACCAATCATTTCAGTAAACTCGCGCTCAGGGACTATGTCCCTGCTTAAAATTCGATCTAGAAGTTCAGGTGTTACTGGAAAATATTTTAAAATTAATAAAACATATAAGAAAAAATGCATCATTTTTCTCATCTTACTTTCAGTTATTACTTCTCCTGGATAGATGAAAATTGGCGTAAGAGTTTGATCTTCGTCATCAAAAGGTTGTCTAAAAGCTTTCATATGTTTATACTTTGGATCAGTTGGACGCCACCGCACCATTCTTCTATGCCTTGAACTTTTTAAATGTTCTTTTAAATCTTTCAAAGTGTAAATGCCCGACTCATAGCATATATGACAATTTATAGGCCACTTTTCATCACTGTATTTTGGACCACGTGATAACAATAGTCCTGTGGAACCATCGAAAAGCTTTAAGGTTGTTTTTTCCATTAGTGTTTTTATTTCTGGATCTTCAATTGCATCGAAATTTCCAATATTTTCTAACGGATCAGGAAATTTTTTAGATGGATCCTCTTCTTCAGCAGCTTCATCTTCACCATCACCATCGCCATCACCTTCACCATCACCACCTTCTTCTCCTTCAGCCTCATCATCAACCTCTTCTTCTCCTTCGCATTCTGCTTCTTCACCTTCAACTTGTTCCTCTCCTTCACCTTCGGCTTGTTCGTCATCGCCAGCTTCTGCGTTTTCTTCTTCTTGGCCAGCTTCCTCTCCATTTTCATCTTCTACTTCGACAACATCATCATCAACAGCTTCAGCTTGTTCCTGAGAGAAAGTGAAATTTAAATTGTTTATTACATTTTTTGAAAGGTGATATGGTTAGGACAGTATTCACTTGCTTAGATTGTATATTAATACAAAAAGGATTTGTAAAAGATAAAAACAGTTCAATAAAATATTTTCTGGAATATTTCATGGCTTTTAAAATTCCGAAAATTGAATGTCAACATTACTTTCCATAAGTTAACAATAAGATATAAACATGTTGAGTACACAGAACTACTCTCATGTCATGTACTTACCCTACGATATGCAGACATATAGAATGATTTAATTCCAGATAAACTTTAATGATTGCACAACGAATATATTGTTGCTGTAAAGCAAAAATCTTTGTTACTGCAGTATATTCTGCCAACATTTCGTTGCAATATTGGTAATATCATTGACTAAACCGAATCTTAAATGTCTCTTTGTTATATTATATATTTGGAGAAAATATAAACAAAAGTTCAGTGTCTGATTCGATGGTAAGCCCATGTAGTGAAAAGACCGTATATGATTGTTGTAATCGGAGAAAATTCAAACGGCTATAACTTTTGTACATTCTATTAAAACTTATAGAATATAAAGACTTTTTAAAGGACTACCTAAATATCTAATTTCATCCAATTTAATCATACTCATAAAGTTTTCCTCTTCTCCTCCCCTTATCGACACTGGTTAAGTAATTGCAAGATCTGTTTCGAAAAGATCTCATTCAGACCTTTCATATGACATGGAAACAATTTTTTAAGGGTCACTCCTCTATATGGGGGGACCCCCTTAAAATTAAGAAATTTTTTTCACCCCAATACTTTCTGGAAGTCATAACTTTCGACATTTCCATAGTTTCCTGGCTGCAGCTTCTATAGTTTCGGAGAGACAGAAGGACGGATGGACGGACGGACGGACGGACCGACAGACATACCGATTGCAAGCTCTCTTACAGTTGGCATAAAATAAAAAATACGCGTTGATAATTTACGCTCAAAACACATTTTCATCGCAACTCGTCCGCTAATCTCCACATATGTAGAATGAGTCAAAGTCTGTCAAAGTCAAGCAGTATCAATCGCGAATAGTATTTGAATGGAGAGACGTACTGTTGATTCGATACAAAAATTTCTGGTGGGATAGTTTTCATCTCATTGTAGTGCGCTCTCGACAGAGCTTTTGGTGGATTTAAACTTCAAAGTAACAGTAAAGATTCATCATTAAATCACGATTCTATACTAGTTTCGCGAATTCACTTTACAAGCCGAGTCCGATTTTAAATCTCCTTTACAAGGGTTCGCGAATCTCTCACTGATTAGAATTTTTTAGTGCATTTTGAACATAAAAACGCTTCTCCTTCTTTTTCTTAGCGCTACAGCCCCTCTCGGGCATTCGCTTCCTGCAAATAGCGCCTCCAACTGTCTCGATGCATTGAACGCGTTCTTCGATTTCGAAATCCGAGCGGCGTTGAACTGTGTTCGTTTCTTCGGTTTAGCCAATGGTCTCCGGCCTTCAGTTCTCCCAACGAATACCTTTTTGGGTATCCGTTGTTTGTCCATACGATTCATGTGTCCAGCCTATTGCAGCTTCCGCAGTCTTACAATCGTTGAGACCTCCCATTCGTCAAAAATTTCATACAGCTCGTGGTTGTATCGAATCGCCATTGGTCCCCGTCTACCTTCGCTTCGATTATTCGCCTCAGGACCCGTCGCTCAAAGGCGTTCAATATATTTGCGGATGCTTGGGTTAGGGTCCATGTTTCACACCCATAGCATAACACAGGTCTTATAACAGATTTGTATATTTGGAGCTTTGTTTTCCTGTGTATGCAGCTGGTTTTCAAGATCTCCAATACTGAATAATATATTTTTTTTTGCGAGCTGTATTCTTCGGCGTATTTCGTTTCTTTCTTTACCCGTTTTCGTTATTTTGGCGCCTGAATACACATATACGATACTGTATTCGCAAAATGTGATATATTATGTATTTGCTTCGCTGTCGAGTTTCAGGAAGAGTTCTTTGGCAGTTGTTAATTACCGTGACAAAATGTTGATGTCGTTCGCATAGGCTACTACTTGGCTCGACTTATATAGTAATGTACCTTGCGTATCGACGCGATCCTTATGACGCACTACATAGCCAAATTGAATAGCAATATGGCTAGCCCATCTTCCTGCTTTTGTTCAATATTTGTGTCAAAGGCATCAGTCAGTTGATTATTGATGCGGACTTGGGAGGTCCCCGACGTCATTGTCATTTTGGTAAGACAGACTATGCTGGCATGCCAAAGCAAAGCATTATTTGGTACAGTACGTTACGATCAATAATGTCGTATGCTTGCTTAAAGTCAACGAAAATTTGGCGTCTATGTTGAACTCCCAGCATTTTTCAAGCACCTGCTTAACTGTGAACAATTGGTCTATTGTCGATCTACCTGCTCTAAAACCACTTTGATACTCCCCAATAATACTCTTGGCGTATGATCCGATTTTATTTTCTAAGAATATAGAAAATATTTTGTACGCCCTACAAAGTAGTTATATGCCTATATATTTTCGCAATGTAGCTGGTCATCTTTTTTCTGGATAGGGAATATAATTGATTGGCTCCACTCTTTCGGCATATGTTCTTGTTGCCAAATGTGCATAAGAACGCTACTCTAGCGTAATCTCAGTGTGTTACAGATGCGTGGATACTCGTCATAAGCTCTAACCAAAGTGACAATCAGTCAGGAATATTTTAGCGATAATTTATTATTCGTATAGAGTAATAATAATAGAATGCGTATCTTCACAAAGGAAACGAAAACATGCATTGTTGAACGAAGATATCATTCAAAAAGACTGCAAAATGAAAAAGAAACAAGTAAATATAGCAGGAGAATCCTCTGCCGGAAGTCTATTGTAAAATAATTAGAAAATCACCGGCTTCTGAATATCAAAATTTGACTCTATATTCCATGTATTAAGCTCAGAAAACGAATGTTTTTTTTTCTTTTCAAGCCGTCGGGCCTTGCTATATTGAATGAGCAGACGCGTTTCGACTCCATTGAGTCGCTTCAGTGTCTAAAGCATGTGTGGAAGGAAGTGAAATAAACAAAATAATTGTCTATAATATATGGTTATTATGTATTTCGATTTGCCGCCAATTTATTTTAAGTGTCTTGACCTTAATATTTGAGTAGTGATGATGACATATCAATCTTACAAATTATTTCTAAAGTTTTCACCAAAATTTTCGCACATCTGTAGTGTTTTGGTCCTTTGCAAACGTGCATTTACACAATATCACGTGTAATTGTGTTTCAATTAATAAATTTTCTACAACTTAGCTGTTTATGGTTGTATTTTTATGAAAACGTTCGTTTTACATCGACAAACTTAGATTTTTGGCAAATTTAAGGGTCATCTTTCGATTGAAACATAAATTCGTAAAATGTACGATTATTAACAAATTTGAAGGAGTTTGACTTCCGAGGTTTTTGTTGCCCTTGTACTCATAAATACCTACTTTTATGATTTTTTTCAGATTTTTCTGTCGAAAGATGTCCAATCGCGAGGGAGGGATATAAATTTTTCATATATTTTCCCTCACCCTGTACCCTCCTCTTTTTAATGCTTCTAGTTTTGTTTTGAAAAGTTCTCATGAAGACCTTGTATTTGATACACATATTGGCAGCCCTTGTTAAAAAAATTGTTTGAGGGTCTCCCCTTAGGGACAAATATCAATTCTTTAATTGACAAGACGCCACCTACACGCAAACCAACATATGCACAGATAAAAAACCATTGCTTGCCTCAAAGCTAGCTCCGCTCAAATGCCACGTCCCAGAAAGGGATCATAATTAAGCCCAAAAAGCATTGTTGTTCACTAGGAAAAACGCTTGCCGATTTTAAGTCGAGGATACGACCACCGAATCGGAAGATTCCTCTTCAACTGCTACGGCCTATTTGCAATGGTGGTGCGATAATTAAAACACCGACTGATGCTAGCACAACTGCGTTGCATAAAATTAACCAAGGACATCATGCAGGACGAGTATGAGATTACTTAGACAAAGAAGCGTAAACCGAACTGGTCATTCATGGTCTAGAAAACCAGTTTAACAAGTTGAGTAAGCAGGAGAGTGCTCCTACCAGAAGGTCTTTGTAAACATCCTAGGCTTAGAAACAAGTTTTCTAATAGCATGAATCGATAATTTAATTATTTATCCAATACTTGGATATGAAATCGTTCAAATTTATGCTAAAGATGCACAGTTTCTTTCATAAGCACAGTGCAGCCGCCATTTTGATCTAGCTTAAATGATTGTTCTGAATGTTCGGCCAATTGAACATATTCAAATTAAACACGATTCCTTAAATTTTCGTGAAAATTGAATGAAAACAAAGGCGCGTAGGTCAAATTTAAATATGTATCAGCCATAAATACGTGTTATTGTTGTTGTAATTCCATACAATTGAAATCGCTATAACTCACTTGATTGTGATTCGATCTCGATTAAATCTTGTGAGCATACATATCTTATATCAGTCTTTCTAACTGCAAAATTTCAAGAAGTTTAAAGGTACCGTTTTAGTTTTATGGGTGAAAATGTGAAATCTAAAAATCATACTATTATTAACAAAGTTGAGTGAATTTCGATTTCTGAGGTATTTGTTGCCCTTATACTCATAAAGTTCCACATTCGTGATAATTTTCAGATTTTTCGGCTCAAAGGTGTCCAATCGCGAGGGGGGACACAAATTTTTGGTACATTTTGCCTTCCCCTGGACCCCCTAATTCATAAAATGATTTTTTTATTTCAGATTATAAAAGTTCTAATCAAGACCTTTCATTTGATACCCGATTAAAAAAAATTTTTAAGGGCAATTCGTTATAAGGGGGGACCCCCCTTAAAAAAATTTTAAATTTTTGGCAAGACCTTAACTTTTGAGAGACCATCACTTCTGACCTTTTCACAAAGTTTTAGCATTCTACCTTCAATAGTTTCTGAGGAAATCAGCTGTGACGCACGGACAGACGGACAGACGGACAGACGGGTCGCGAAACTAGTAGGTCTATGTAAAAAAATTTGTTTACAAAGACCTAAAAATGAGGAAATACGAAATAAAATATACGCATTAAGCCCAGATATTGGAGACCAAATGGAGTTTATTTATGCCAGACGGACAAAAAACGGAAACACATTATAGAGGTAAATGGAAGCATCTATAGAAGATAAGCTAACAGATGCGTCAACATTAATTATGGGCTATATTTTGTGAAGGAAGACTTTATAATGATACGAGATGCTTTGTGTATCAAAAATAAAAGAATAAATCGTCGAAATTCGAAGGGAAACAAATCTGTGTGAACCGTAGAGGAAAGCATGAGCTTAAGGACTACAAAAGTATACAACAAATTAACGAGATTTTATGCCAATATAAGAAGCTTAAAACATAAGAGGGTATTCAACAAGTACTTACTATTACAAAAGAGTTTTACAGTACATTCTTTAAGTAGCCTACTGTCAAAGTTGCAGTCAATTCCCTTCATTAGTTTTGTTGAATGTACTGCACGATGGTAAAACTCTTTTTTAATAGCAGCGCCATCGGTACTTGTTGAATGACCCTCGTAAGTTGAGTGATATTCAATTTTATTTGCAGCAAAATCCTGAAACGGATATGATTATTCCGAACGAAGTATGGATCTACCCTGAAGAAACGAAGGGGAGGAAGAATTGGAGACACAGCAATTTATATAAAAAAAATAGAATTATTTTCGTGACCAAGACAGTAACATCTGATAAATATAATTGACATAACTTACGAAGGTAAAAAGAAGGAAATCGGTACTTACTGCAATCCCACTCATCTCAATCCGCATGAGTTCTGCACATTAACAGATACAATACTAGGTCCATCTTCCAAATTCATCAAAGGAATAAAAGAAATCCAAGATTTAACAAGTTGGGTAGACAGAACTACGCTCATGTCAGAAGGGTTTGGTACTCAATCGACGATATGCAGGCACCAATAATAAATTAACTTACGAAAAACTTTAACGACATCCACAACAAATACATACTCGCTTTAATAAGAAAACCATTGTTACTCCATTTTGTTGCACTATCACTAACAATGATTGACTAAATGAAATCTTGAAGATGTTTTTATTATTCACTTTATCTGGAAATTAGAAGACCCTCTTGAAAGTGTAATGTCTGGTTCGATTGAAGGCCCGAATGGTAGAAAAACCGTACATTGTCTTTGTTGTACTCGAAGAACTTTCAAATGGCTATAAATTCCGTATATGCGATTTAACTTTGTTTAAACTTTCAGATTGTAAGGACCTTTCCTCGGACTACTTAAATTTAAATTTAAGGGTACCCATATGAATTCACTGGGAAAAATGTTATATTTACAAACCCTACCATTATTAACAAAGTTGAGTGAGTTAGTCTTCTCAGTTATTTGTTATTATTCTATTCATAGAACCTACTACCAGATTTTGCTCCCTTTAACATGTAAATTTTCATCAAGAGTTAATAGCCTGTACTTTCAATGCTCAAGTTGGGGAAAAATAACAAAAATTTACTCAATATTCTCATATAGGGTGATTCATTATGAGGTTTGGTTTTCAAACTCAAATAGAAGGCATAAAGTTTCATTCTAGTAAAATGTTTATTGTGAGTCGATAGAACAATCTATGACATTTACTTTTCAAAGATTACCTCGTTTAAATGTTGACCGCGACTACACTGTACATGGTCCATCCTGAGGGTCCAATTTTGGACGACGCGTCCCAGCATAGCGACCGGTATCTCGCGAATGACATGAGTAATGTTGGCTTCGAAAGCGTCGATTGAAGCTGGCTTATCCCTGAAAACCAGAAGCTTCGTGTAACCCCAAAGAAAATACTCTAAAGGTGTGATATCACACGATCTAGGCGGCCAATTTATTGTACTGGTCCAAAACGTGAAATCAGGTTCTCACCAAAATGATTTCTCAAAAGTCCAGTGTTGTTCTAAGGGCACGAAAAAAAAAATCTCAAAGAACGCTGATTTTCGTAATACAGCTGAACAATTTGGATAAGTTGTTGCGGTGTAAGTCTTTCCGTGATGATTTGTCAAACAGTACTGAATAAAAATTACATTACATTTAACAAGAGTCACGTGTGATCTGTCAAAAAAAAAGCCTATTGAAAATTAAACCTCATAATGAATCACCCTTTATGAAGCGGCCGCTTTTACGTTTTCTTCCACTTCCTCTGCTTACCCCGTTATCGATATTGCAATTTTAATAATGGATATTAAGAGATCTCATCAAGACATTTCATTTGATACCTTACTTGACTATCTTTGATGAATTTTTTTTAAGGTTTCACATCGTTATATGTGGGAGCCTATGAATTTTTTTCACTAATGGAACTTTCATTAACCAGAAACTTCCGAGGTGTTCACAAAAAGTAGATGACTGTAGCTTCTGCAGTTCCTTAGAAAATTTGCTGTGACGCATTGACGGATGGACGGACGGACGGACAGGTACCGTTTTAAATAGGGTTTGTTAAAAAAATTTTTTACAAAACCCTAAAAAAGAATGCAGCACCAGGTACTGACATCACCACACATCAAGGAGGAAATAGCTGGGCTATTGGGAAAGTTATAAACACGCATAATAGGAATGGAAAATTTCCAGCCGAAGAGAAACTAGCAAAAATAATTTCAATATTCAAAGGAGGAGATCAATTGGACCCGAATAATTAGCGCCCGGTTCCAATTTTGGCAGCGTTTAGTAAAATATTTGAAAAACTCGTAAACAATAGTTTAAAATCATTCTTAACAAACAATTTTATCGTAAATCCGCAGCATTTTGGTTTTCAAAAGAACGAGGGTACTTTCGATGCGTTACTTTATATCTCTCGTTATATCAACGTAGTCTTGACAGAGAGGATGTCATTGCAATTTTGTGGACCCCAGAAAAGGCTTTCGATACGATTGATGATGACCTATTACTTCAAAAACATTTGAAAAGACTTGAAACTCGAACAAAATCAATTTATGGCAACACAAAAGACCAGAAAAAGTATCCATACAGAACAAACCGGGGGATTCCCCGTGTTACGCGAAGACATACACTTATCAGAAAAAGTATCCGTACATGCAAGATAACAAAGTTATCGTTGTATTAAGAAGGATACGTCCACTTAATTTGAATGCTTTCTTTTATAGTATCATAAAATCTACACTTTTGCATAATTTCCAGTGTTTCATAGTACTTACTATTTAAAAAGACTTGAAACAAACAAAATCAATTTATGGCAACACAATAGACCAGAAAAGTATCCGTACAGAACAAACCGGGGGATTCCCCGTGTTATCCGCTGACATATGCAGATGCGTATTGATGTTTTTTGGTCCGATAATAGTTCTACTTTAAGTTGTAATAGGTTAAAAAGTGAATGCAGTTTTTTTTTCTAATTTTTTGTGCACTAGATACATGATACCGCTCAAAATTAGGGAAATCAGTGCTGAGGAGAGGAAAACTATGCGTAAACTTAAGAGAAAGAGAAAACTTACCGCGAAATGGGTCAAATAGTAGGCAGAACTCACTCCTCTGACCAGTCTGTGGTGAAAACAGTTAATACAACTGGTTAGATTATGTCAAAGCTTCGTTGTGGTCAACCCTCTACATTGACTGAACGCGAAAAAAGAAACTTTTTGCAGGCAGTTAAAAAGAATTCTCGAGTACTTGCTTCCGAAATTGTTACAAATATAAAAGACTCCATTCTAAAAATACTAAAGAGAGATGGATATCGGTCACGTATAGCATGTAAGAAGCCATACATTTCGGAAGTGAACAGGAAGAAACGTGTGGATTTCACAAAAAATATATTAAGCCACCAGAGTTTTGGGAACGGGTCCTTTTCTCTGACGAAAGCAAATTTTGCATATTTGGAATTAAAGGAAGAAATTTAGTGTAGCGGAAGAGCGGTACTGCCTTCGAAAAAGAAAATCTCGTACCAACTGTGAAATATGGTGGACGTGGTGTGATGGTCTGGGGGTGTATGGCGGCAGGAGTTGACCAACTTGTGTTTATAGAATCAACTATGGATCAATAGCGTTACCTTCATATTGTCGCGTGTTATCGGTTCGCGGCCTATAATTTTAACGTTCCGGGAAAGTGAAAACGCAATGTCTTTTAATTTAAGTTAAAAAGAGTTTATTCAATTAAATAAAATGCACAATAATCAGTTAACACTTTCACTAATTTTAATTGTCACTATTAAAATTATCTAACACTTGTCCATAAATTTATTATCGCAATTGTCTTCTAAATTACTTCACTATTACGAAACACACTTTTCTACTACTCGAAGAATATCGCTTCCCACACACAATCGCAGTTCTTCTCGCGGTCGAATGAATGATGATCCCCCCATTCATTCAGCTCGCCTTTATATAGGGTCTCTACCTATTCACCCATTTCTCGTTTATTGGCGAATGTTCTACCGAGAGGTACCTGGTTGATTCGAGAAAATTGATGAATGGAGTGACGTCACTTGCAGATGTTGATCATGCTTGTTGGGTTCTCGTGGTTTCGAGTGAATTCGTGTTCTTCATTGTTGTGAAAACAATTGCGACAGTAGCTCGCAGAATTATTTGTACATGTAACACTGCCCCCACCTCAGTTCTTTTCGCCCCGAAAAGATGTGTCGCCAGTTGTAGTCAATTCTCCCTGGATGTAATATGGGGCAAGACGGTCTAGATGCACGATTTTCATTTTGGCTCTCGGTTTACGGTGTTCCTGTATGCGATATACGACGTCGTTGATTCGCTTTGTGACTCGGTATGGTCCCTCCCAGTTATGTTGCAACTTTGGAGACCTACCCTTTCGCCGTTGCGGGTTATATAGCCACACCAAGTCATCCTGCTGGAAGCCAGTAGAATTGGCCTTTAGATCATACCTGGTCTTCATGCGGTCAGTAGCCGATTCGAGGTGTTTTCGCACTGTCCGATGTATCTGGTTCAACCGTTGTCTTAGATCACTTGCGTACTCCGAGATCGTTTGGGGTTTCTCGGGGGGTGTTCCAAACTTTATATCAGCTGGCAGACGAATAGTCTTTCCAAAAATGACTTTGGCTGGGGCTTGGCCCGTCGATGCATGTTCGGCAGCTCTGTACGCCATCAAAAATAGTGGGATATGTCGGTCCCAGTCCCTTTGGTTCTCGTCAACCATCTTGGCAAGGTGTTTATTGAGCGTGCCGTTGAAACGTTCGACCATTCCATCGGATTGGGGATGCAGCGGTGTTGTCCTCGTTTTCCGTATTCCGAGCAGCTCGCACATTTCGCCAAAAACTAGTGACTCAAAGTTTCGGCCTTGATCCGAATGTAATTCGCAAGGTACGCCGTACCTACTGACCCAATTTAACACTAGCTGTTCGGCTACAGTAGTTGCTTCCTGGTTGGGAATGGGGTAGACCTCGGGCCACTTGCTGAAATAATCGGCTACAACGAGCGTGTATCGATTTCCCCATTCAGATTCAGGAAAGGGTCCAGCGATGTCAACAGCAATCCTTTCAAACGGTACCCCCACGTTATAGGTTTGCATTTGTCCTCTCAGTCGTCGTTTTGGACCTTTGACGGAAGCGCAAATTGTGCAGCTGCGACACCAGTCCTCTACGTCTTCTCGAGCGTGGAGCCAGTAGAATCTTTCCCGCAATTTCGCTAAGGTTTTGTTAACCCCAAGATGGCCTCCCGAGGATCCTTCATGCATTTCCTTAACCACATCGTGGATTCGGCTTTTGGGTAGTATAGTTTGCATCCTATAGGAGCTGCCATCCGCCGTTTCCCATTTCCGCTTGAGTACACCACCCTCCACCTGAAGGGAGTTCCATTGTGCCCAATAGCTTTTCAGGGTTGCGCCATGCGTTGAAACGTCCTTCCACTCAGGTCGCCCAGTCGTCTCCTTCCATACGAGCAATGGTCCGATGTCTTCATCGGCTAGCTGAGCATTTCGAATCTCCTCCGATGACCAACCTTCATCGAATTCGGCCGTTATCACTCGCAGATCAACGGTCGGCTCCTTTTCCTCAATCCGCCGGCAGTGCTTGCAGTTAGCTGCACATGGATGATGAGATAGTGCGTCAGCAATTCCATGAACTCTGCCCTTGTGAAGCAGTTGGGGCCTCACTAGGTCTGCTCGGATCGTCGATCGGGTTGCACTAGTGTCGTTTGTTAGGGTGCAATGTTCCTCATCAACTTGACCAGGAAGGCATCTGTCTGCTTCTCCACGATGTTGCCTTGGCACGGTGCTGGGGATGTCGATACTCCTAGCCAACGTTCGCCCCACGAAGTTGGCCCTTGAAGTTTGATTGGCCTCCATTCTAGGCTCCTGACACGGTCTAGATCTCCACCACCCTGGACAATAGCTCGGTCTTCTTCCCTTCTTGCAGTCTCTTTGCAGGTGCCCTTTTTCCCCGCAATTCCAGCATCTAGGCGCACCATTCACCTGCAGCTCTCGCTCAATTCCCACGCGCTCACACCTGCAATTATCTGCCACTACCTCGCGAACCCGGGCAGTGGTACGGGTCACATTTTTGGCTGCCTCAAAATTTAAACTATAAGCCAATGCATCCTTGACTGTTTGCTTTTGAGCTAACCGCACGGCTTGTTGCAATTCCTTGTCCTTTAAGGCGCTGATGAATGCTTCTGCTGCTACGTCATCTCGATGTTCTGGGTCGTACGCTGGGTAAGCCAAAAGTGCCAATCGCTCAATGTCTTGTGCTAGCTGCTGCAAGGTTTCGCCAGACTTCTGCATCCGATGCCGTAGCTGCGCCCGGTAAATCTGCTTTAGATGATCATCTCCATAACGCATGTCCAGTGCATTCATTATAGCAGCCGGGTTTGAATGCAGCTCAACGGGGAAAGTCTGCAAAAGCTCGGCAGCTGGGCCTCTTAGAGCAAGAATTAACGCAGTTGCTCGTTCCTGCTCATTCCAGTGATTTATCCTAGCGGCTGCTTCAAACTGGATTTTGTAAATAGTCCAGACCGTTTGCCCATCGAATATTGGTGCTTGCACATTTCTAGATGAGCTTTGCGCTGCTGTTATAATTGGGGCTGGTGAGGCGGTTACTATTGCCTTCGCTGCTTCCAAGTCCTTTTTCACTTTTTCCATCTCATGGTTGACCTGGCTAATCTCAAGGTTGATTCTCTCCTCGACCTGGTATACCTTCTCCTCGACGCATTTAACTTGGCTGTTGAGACTACTGAGCTCCGCTTTTATTCCGGTTGACTGTTTTTCCAGCTTCTGTGCGATGTCTGCCTTGATTTCGAACGCTTGTTGGTCTAGCTTCGCTGACTGTTCATTTAGCTTCACAGCTAAACTGGATGTCTGTTGTCGCTGCTCTTGCTGCATCAGCGTCAACATTTGCATCAGCGCATTTTCTGGTTTCTTTGGCTTTGCTGTTTCAGCTTCACCACCTTCTGCGCCTTTTTCTGCATCTGTAGGCTCACCCGAATCTAGATACGCACCTTCCGACTCGATCGCATCACGCAAGCGTGCAATCAGTATGGCCTTTGTACCTTGTGTAGCCAGATTTCGTTGTTCCAACTCCTCTTTGAGCTCCGATATGCTCAATTGATTAATTTTTAGATTTAAATTTCCTGGCATTTTTATTGTTTCGGCTATTTTTCCACGTTAACTTCCACAATTGTGCACTTCAAAAATGTTTAATCGTTTTCACTTCCAAAATTTTCTTTCTCACTTCTGACACCATTGTCGCGTGTTATCGGTTCGCGGCCTATAATTTTAACGTTCCGGGAAAGTGAAAACGCAATGTCTTTTAATTTAAGTTAAAAAGAGTTTATTCAATTAAATAAAATGCACAATAATCAGTTAACACTTTCACTAATTTTAATTGTCACTATTAAAATTATCTAACACTTGTCCATAAATTTATTATCGCAATTGTCTTCTAAATTACTTCACTATTACGAAACACACTTTTCTACTACTCGAAGAATATCGCTTCCCACACACAATCGCAGTTCTTCTCGCGGTCGAATGAATGATGATCCCCCCATTCATTCAGCTCGCCTTTATATAGGGTCTCTACCTATTCACCCATTTCTCGTTTATTGGCGAATGTTCTACCGAGAGGTACCTGGTTGATTCGAGAAAATTGATGAATGGAGTGACGTCACTTGCAGATGTTGATCATGCTTGTTGGGTTCTCGTGGTTTCGAGTGAATTCGTGTTCTTCATTGTTGTGAAAACAATTGCGACAGTAGCTCGCAGAATTATTTGTACATGTAACAATATTTTGAAGGCGAATTTGAAGCAAAGCGTTTGTAATGAATCGGCCCTACACCACTGGCGAGTGTTACTCAGTCGTTGACGTTGGATGAGAAGCCAGATGGTAGCAGACGTCACTACCACACACATGACCATTAGTAGGCAAAAACTACATACGCAATGCGCCACCGCATAACTTCCCCATAGATGTCAAAGAGAATGGATACGAAATGCATCGAGAGAATTGAAGCACTTTATGATGTAGCGTGAAGTTGGCGCGTTATTAGCTGCTGATTTGAATTTCAAATAAATTTGACGTTTCCGTGCGGGCATTCTAACTAGAACGATATAAAAGATTGAACATGACTTACCCTACGAAGGATACGTCCCTGACATGCTTCCTATAGCTTTTTTAACAATCCCAGACACATTCCTACATTTTTCATTTTCCGACACAAATACACTCGCGACCCGTAACAAACTTTTCAGTTTAAATAATTATCACATTTGCAACGCTTTTGCACTAGATTCAACAATTCAACTTGATTAGACGTTTCTCATCAATGTTGAATTTTCACGAACCATATGTTTTCAATCATATGGTTGATATTTTGTTGACAAGAGGAGTGGGATTTTCGTGAGAGCAACTAGAGAGCCACTTGAATGTGTGGATTCTCTAGCGGCGTGAAAGGCAGGGGGATTTCACTTCGCATGCGCGAGGAAGGCATGTATGTAGTAAATGTACTTCAATCACGTATGGATGAAAATAAGCTCATTTCGCGTCTATTACTTTATATGTCTTTGGACTTCCCATCCTACGTCAGTTTTCTCTGAGAGTGAACGTCAGATAGCGGAAGGTACAGGTCAGATGGCAAGATGGCGTGATGGTTTTGTGACAAAATTTTTAATTTAGTGAAGTCCTAGTATTTTAAACCAATCAATAAAAATATTTTGGCTATTTTTCATCCATATTTCGGGGTGGAAACTCTGCTTGTTCAACGGGATTTTGTGCGGAGACAAGTAATGAATTGTCTTATGAAAAAATTTTATGTGACATTCTGTGAATAGTTTTGCAGTTTAGTTGCCGGAGATAGCAAGTATCCATTTCTTTGGCTTTCCACCTGAAGGTATTGCATGAGGGCTCAGTTCCTCCACATAGTTCGACGTGAAAATCAAGTGAGTAAAGTGTGAACACCAAGGGAGCCACTAACCTAAAATCTTTTTTTTTGTCAGTGCCGATCGGCTGGCGGCGATCATGGGCGGTTGGACGAAGGCAATCGCGTGGTGTGATAGTAGCTCGGAGATAGAAACTCCGCATCAATAGAAGTTGTAGCCCCTTGTGTGTGGATTGTGCGGCGGCCAGGCAAAATTTGTACAGTTCATTTGGAAGGGAAAAGTATAAATTGGTGATAAAGATTGGGGAGTGACAATCCCAGGACAAGTTTTTGAGCTGAACGTGGAGCCCGAAGCTCGTTGCCCGGAAATAAATAGCGAGTAGAAAAGGAAAAACTAGAAGCACCTTTGGGAGCCAATGAGTCTGACCGTAACCTCTGACGAAGATTCCAGGGAATCCCGCTGCCATGCAAATTGAGTAAGGCCAATCTATTTCTCGATACCATCAGGAATAACACCATATCAACTAGCATAATGGTCTGAAATCTACAAATGCAATAAGGTAGGGGAAAATTGCTTGCAGCTTGAATATATACAGAGAGTGGACTTGGATTCTCCCTATTATGACATTGAACATAGTTTCATCCAGCATGAAAACTGAGTGTTATTGACCTTGAGGTATTTGTTAATGCAGTGACTGATAATTTATACATCCATGCAAAGGCTCAGATCTAGTATACAAACTTCACGTGGCGGAAAAGACTTCTAACACTTCATCTTCGACGGGGCATGTTGTAGTTCGATCCACCCGTGAAGGTACTCGCATTGAGGACCTGTTAAATTTATTGGATGATCTATCAACTAGGGTCTATTCTTGGATCATCATCCGGCAAATATTTTGTTGGATGAAACCATCAAATGTCAGAATTTTCATCTACAGCGAAAGTCTTGCAAGAAAAGAATTCATCACTGCACTTGATATCTTAACATAAATTATATCAAATCTATAGAGCTCTGTTGAAGATTTAATTTTTCTTCGTATTTTTTTTTTGAAAAACAAAGTATGCATTTTTACGGAGAACGAGTTACGCAGTTTAAAGACTGAGCTATGCAGCTTTTTATGTGAAGAAACTTCCTATTATCTTCTAAGTTTGTAATGCCAGCCTTCGTATTGTTATATTTCATGTTAACATTTCTAGACACAAGATAAATAGTTCGATACAATGACAAGACATAAATCTCATCTAATCAGTAGAATAGTTTACAATCAGAACTGCTCATATTGACAAAAAAAGTATATAGCTTGTTTAATGTAAAAAAAAATAACAGATAATCACAGGACATATTCTTGCTCAGGAATAACTATGATGTTAGGTTCATGCGCATTTGATAGGGGTTTCTGTCAGGTGAAGAATGCATATTAGAATATCTTGACTAGTATTTTGAATAAAACATCAAATTATCGACGCTTTGTACATTATGAATGTTTTTATCGGTTTTTTTTTTACTCTTGCATTTTTGCGCTGGACTCGCTGAATACGTCGGGGTCTGTATAATATATTCGTATCAAAAATAATGTACAATACTTTAAGTACCTTCACAACAATATGTACTTTTGTCTACAGTTCTATCACGAAATACACGAAAGTTGATGTAGAATATAGGCGAAATATATTCGTACCGAAGGTTTACAAATAAACATATACTTCCAGAGTATAACGATTGAAGAGAGACTAGGGGAAATCTATAATATAAAATATTGTTACTAAACATAGATATAAGCCTAGCAAAAAAAAAAAAAGAATTTAGATTATAAATTATAAAGAAATTAAGAAGTTAGCATACAAATACTACTCAACACCCTAAAACAATAGAAAGGGATGCTTTACGAGAAATATAAGATAAAAGCTCCACATATGAAGTGATATATCTATTGAAATCCAATTTAAATGTAACTTGAATTTTTTTAAGAAAGGTCTTAGTGTTCATAAAAACAACTTTTCTTGTTTCAATTTTATGACCTTCTAAATCAATAGGTTGATTTATACGCTCTAGTGGTTTTTCTTTCTAGCAATAATATTCTATTTTATTATGTTTGTTATTTTCATGATAAAAGAAAAAAATCGAAATGAATTGCTAAATTATAACGACGTCTTTCCTTTCCAGCATGCCCTTCTCTTCCAGCAGGAGTAGTAGCGAACGGTAAGTATGCAGTGACGAAGAAAGGGTTGTAGAAATCCGCGGGTGGCCGGTTTCGCGTCGCTTTTGGTACGCGGTACCATAATTTGTTTCGCGGTTTGGATTTTTCACTAGAGTAGGTTGTGTCGAAGTTCGCGTTAGAGTAGGATGTTTTTCGGTACCGCGTCGGTGATAGTCGGGATCGCGAAATTAAATCTAGTTTTTGTTGTTATCTGAAAGAATGGAAGAAATACGGAATAAAGTAAAGTAGGTTTATTTTCCGTATGTTTGTGTTTTCGACGCGTTTAAAACAGGCATGTGAACCGGTGGCTGAGTTGTTGTATTTCGGACTTAGTCTGCTCGCGTAAGACCTGCGACCGAACTCCTCTCCGAACTAGCTAGCTAGCCAGCAGCCACCTCGGAGTAGGCTAAGTTGTGTCCGGACTTGTTGACCTGTAGGGTACAGTCCATTGTCACGTCTAGAACCGATGAGAGGACGGTTCCGATTTCGTTCGAGTGTTTGTGAACTGAAAATCATTACACGTTCAGCAGTTGAGGCTTGGGGACCATTTCTGGTTCCAGCAAGATAATGATCCCAAGCACACAGCACACAATGTGAAGATTTGGTTGCTCTGCAACACAAAACATCAACTGTGTACGCCGCCATAATCCCCAGAGATTAATTCCATTGAGCATTTGTGGGACTTGTTGTAGCGCAAGATCCGTCAGCACAGCATAACCTCGAAGGAAATGCTGATAAACGTCATCGTCGATGAATGGAGCAAAATTACCAGGCAGGACACAGCCAAATTGGTTCACTCCATGCCAAATTGACTTAAGGAGGCCATAAGAGAAAAGGTTTATCTGACCAGTTATTAAGCCCTGATATGTAATAACATATTTGAATATTTCAAATTAAAATTGTCATGTACGGCTACTTTTTCTGGTTCGTTTAAGTGAGGCTTTTTTGTTTTTACGTTGTAAAATCTAGTTTTTAAAGGAATACCACGGGAAAAATTTAGAGAAAAGATATTTTCATTAATGCATAAATTTTGTTGCTTAAATATTTAAATGTAGCGGCTTTCTTTAGCATAAATTTCCTAATATGTTGCATTCTTTTGATGTTTTACGTACACTTTTTCTGGCAAGTGTATATTATTCTCGGATGAAAGCAAGGGCATCAAGGGAAAAAGCTAGTGTGGCGGAAGCGTGGTACTGCCCTCGAGAAAGGAAATCCATCACCAACTGTTAAACATGGTGGAGGTGGTATGATTGTTCGGGGGTTGTATGGCGGTGGAAGGAGTTGGTGAGCTGGTCTTCAGAGATTCAACGATCGATCAATATGCTTATGTAAACATTTTGAAGATCGGTATGAGGCAAAGTGTTCGCCAGTTGGGACTTGGTGACGATTTTTGGTTCCAGCACGATAACGATCCCAAGCACACGGCACACAACGTTAAGCTTTGGTTATCAGTTACGTACGCCACCCCAATCCCTAGATCTCAATCTCATCAGGCATTTGTGGGATTTGCTAGAGCGCAGGATTCGTCAGCACAGCATAACCTCCAAGGAAATGCTAAAGCGGGTCATTTTGGGTGAATGGGGGAAAATAACGGGGTAGTCTACATCCAAATTGATCCACTCTATGCCAAATCGATTGAAGGAGGTTCTCAAGCGAAAAGATTACCCGACAAGTTAGTAAACACCCAAATTTAACCAAAAAGCTTAATAATTTTAAATATTTTTTATTATGTACAGATACTTTTTCTGTTTCATTTAAATGAAGGTTATTATTTTTTTTATATAAAATAATGTATTTTAAGATATATAGTACAACAGAAATGATGACTAGCAAATATTGTTAAGGTATTGAATAAAAATGTTTGATAAAAAATATTAACACATCAATTTTCTGTACAATTGTTTTTTTGAAATGTTTTCTTTTTTGTGTGTACGTACTTTTTCTGGCAAGTGTATATCGTTTGACCTTGTTGCCACACTTAAATATTGGGTTTTTCGATGATTAATGTCGTTTTTGTTTCATGTTTTTCATAGTAAACTTATTTATATTAACAACGAGCATTAATCAATGATATATTGACCATTTTTTTGGATGACCTTGAGCAATTTTTCGGTAAGTTGATTTTTAGAAGCGAAGAACTGGTATGATCGGAATCGAAAGTTTTACCATTCAAATGGTTTTGAAGGGAGCGAAACAAATGATAGTCTGATGGTGCTAAGTCAGGGCTGGTGGAGGTGGTATCAGTTCCCAATTGAACTCCATTAATTTTTGATGAGTTATCAAAGAGCCGTTTTTTCTTGATTCGAATGATGACTGTCGTCAACTATCGAAATTCAACGAAGTTTCGATAGTAATCAATCGAATCAATAGTTTGGTTTCTTGGAAGCAGCTTACAGTAGACTATACCCTTTTAATCCCACCACATAGAAAGCATAATCTTGTTTTGGTGAATACTGGCTTTGGATGTCGATTGTAGGGGCTCATCTTGCTTGGTCCATGATCGTTTTCGGACTAAGTTATCGTAAACAATCCATTTTTCATCACCCGTTATGATTCTTTTTTGGTTATGTTTCAGCAAAGAGTTGCATATATTAATGCGTTTGGTGAAGTGAATATCCTTCGTCAGGAAACCAAACATCCAGTTTTTTTACGTTTGTTGTAAGTGCAGGTAAACGATTGAATTCTATATGTCGAGCTTCTCTGTTATCTCTCGAGTTGTCATACGCCGGTTAGTTTCGATTAACCCCTATATTTTGTCGTCATCAGTAGTGGTTGGACGACCCAGTAAGTTGTGCATGTTGCAAGTTAAAATTTCCAGAACAAAAGCAAGCAAACCAACGCTGCCACTGGCATTCAGTAAGGCAGATCTCACCTTAAACTTAGCACTATTTCTTTCGAGCTTTCACAGCATTTTTGCCCTTTTTGAAGTAAAGCAATAAAATATACCGATAAGGCTCTCTTTGATTGTCCATTTTCAAGTTTATTTTTAACCAACTTGTTTACTAATGGCGCTTAGTTTTTGGCTGAAGATAGTCAAAAGTCTAACCTTTAAATTAGTACATAATAATATAAGCCACGCAATCACTACTACGTGAAATATGCAGTTCACGTCATCTATTATCGAACAACCCAACAAATTTGAGGAGACAATAAGCACCAATAATAGGCAGGTTGAGAACATATGGAGATTTTCCAAGGCATATAACAAAATTATACTAAATGTATCTGTACTAACAAGATTACATTACACGGTAGTCATTTGGAGTCAATCGTCAAAGCAAAACTTTAATTTTATATTCAGGATGCTAATTAAAGCCTACAAAAATATTCTAAATCTTCCAATTTTCACTACAATAAGACTGGTATATCAATGGATCAATTTATTCACCTTCAGCCAAATTATTATTATGGAGAAAACTTAGTTTATCTTCAAATGTGTGAGAAATTCAACCAATCGATACAAAAGCAAAGGCAATTTCGTAGTATCTTTTGCTAGAACTGATGAGTTAAAGAACGATGCAATGAATGATGCTCTGTGTATATACACACCCGGACAGAATAATAGGTACGAATCCACAAGCCTCTCAAAATGTGCAGAAAAAATTAGACAATATGTTCCGAAATCAAAAAACCAGTTCGGCAAGTGAGTAGCACCCTTTTCGAATGAATGGGGGAGTCCCACAATAAAATTACTTGTTGGCAAATATTGCAGCTTTTTGCCTTGTTCAGTCTGTAAAATTGAGGTGGAAAATATAATGTGTGCGCTGATAAAAGTTTAAAGTGAATACATTTAAAGAATTATTTAGTTGCAGAAGGTAAAATGTTGAGCAAGTTAAACTAATTGAAGGTATAATTTTAACATCGTAATAATATTAGATGGGCCGTGGATCTCACTGTAGTGTAAAGACTTGTCCGTCAGCTCTAAGATGGGGGAAAGCCTACAAGTTCATTGCCACATCAATTGGACGGTACGAAAATTTTGTTAAAAATGGTCTCAAACAGGAAAACTCCATTGAGATGCGTGGAGAACCTAAAAAAATCACCAGGGACCGACAATTGTATTCGAATCATCCAGGACAATTGCAAGCGAAATTGGGAATGCTGCTTCATCACGAACCGTTCGATGGCGATTCTTAAGCGCAAAACTATCCTGTAGGAATATCATCTCCTCTCCTTAAAACTGTAAATTCGGATAAGAGGAAAAACATTGCGTTAGCTCAACAAACCTTGTGCGAATCATAGGATGATCAAAAATGGCAATATCTAGAGCGATGAAACAAAGATAAATTTGTTTGGTAACGATGCAGAATGAAGCGTTCGTCGATCGAAAGGCAAATAATTTCATGCTAGGTTTACAAAAAAAAAACGGTGAAGTACGGAGGTGGCTGTAGGTATGGGGCTGTTTTTCATGACTAGGTGTAGGTCCAATACATCGAATTGATGTCATCATGGATAGATTCGTGTACAAAGATTTGTCGGAGACAGTAATGGTACCATAAGCCAAGGAAAATATGCAGTTGTTGTGGACATTTCAGCAGGACAATTATCCCAAACACTCATCTCTGATCAAAGCATGGTTCCAAGAAATTAATGTGGACGTCCTTAAGTGGCCAAGTCAATCCCCTATTGAAAATCTCTGGGGTGAACTTAAACGATAAGTTTCAAAGATGGGTTGTCAAAACAATACCCAATTATGGAAGAATATTCAAAAAGTTTGGTAAAATAGTCCTATAACTTTTCGGAAAAGGATATCGTCTATTTCTGGAAGAATCCAAAAATTCATTAAAAAAAATGGCAGGTATTCAGGGTATTATGTTAACTAATTCTGTATAAAAAGGGACCATAAATATCGAAATTTCTATGTTAATTATGATTTCATTTTATGAAGTAACTAAATCTTGTCTTTTTTTCTTTTTTTAAATTTATGAAACCTTTTGTTTTTCGTTACCAAGATGAAGTTTGTTTATTTTGAAAATCAACTTAATTTTTGAGGTAATAAAGAAAAGTATGAAAATTAAGCTGATTTTAGAAAAAGCTGCCCACACCTATTATTTTGTCCTGCTGTCCATAACAAGCATCCAGAGATAGTGATAGAGACGAATCCACTATTCGTTTTTCAGTAAGAAACATCCCAGGAATACAAACTGCGTCCTGAAGATTTACAATATCTTAAAGCGTTTAGACGCTATCGTCGAGACAAAGAGGCAACTATTTTTTGAAACTCGGTTTTTTCCTGCATCGTATTATATTTTTTAAGTCTTTGGATGGTGGTCACGAACTGAGCTAGATTAGCAAGAAAGGAATGCTTAACAACATTTTGTTGCCCCCTCTATACCGACGGATGAACATTGCCTGGGAAGGTATAAGTTGGGAGAACTGAAGGCCGGAAATCAGTGGGGAAACAGAGGAAACGCTGGTTTGACTCAGACGAGGAAACAGTTCATCGCTGTTTGGATTTCGAAATTGGAGGACGCGGTCAATGGACCGAGACAGTTGGAGGCGCTATTTACAGGAAGCGAAGGCCCGAGAGAGGCACACTTACGAATGGACGAGGTGTGAAAAAAACAATTCGAAGTGTCAAAACAAAGAAGTGTCAGTTTCAGCTCTTTGAATTTCTTGGCTATAGTGAAGTTATAAATCTGTCATAAATTATAATCAGCTGTGTGAAATAAGTGAAGTGGTTACTAGTGTCGATCTACCAAGTTTTCGAGATAAGTAGCGATCTTTCAAGTCATCAATTTCATTGATTAAATGTTTACTTAGGCGAACGAAAATTAACGGAACCGGGAATTCTTGCTTTGGTCTAGGAGTGAGATTCCCGTGTTGGTAAATTTATTCTAAACAATTTTTGAATTTAATTTTAAATTTATATTTTGATATTTTAAATTATTTTTTTTTTTTTTGCAAGTACGGATTTCTACGTTTTTTTCACTAACTATATTAAATAAATCAAGGTTAATAAAAAATTTTATAAAAAGCAAATAATTAAAAAAAGTTAAAAATATAATGGCTACTAAACCAGATAAGTGTGGGAAGTGTAGGAAACCCGTCGAGGATATCCACTCGGCTATGGGGTGTGATGGCTTCTGCCTCAAGTGGTTTCATTTGAGGTGTATCAAAATGTCGGAGGAGAGATATCGAGCTATTATGGACATCACCGAAGATGTGATTTGGATGTGTGCCGGATGTAGAGCTCAGCACCGTAAATCTAAAGAAGACCAACTCTTCCAGCAAATGAAAAATTTGCAAAGCCAAGTCGAAGAGATGAGCTCAAATGTCACCTTATTAATAGATAAATCTACGTCTGCGAGCAAGCCCTCATATGCCGATATTATTAAAAATTCTACTTCTCCTCCATCAGTGCATCGATCTAATACAATATCGCAAAAAGGGATTATAATTAAGCCTAGAAATCACTCTTCATCCGAAAAAACACTGATGGATTTTAAGTCGAGGATCAGGCCATCAAAATGTAAAATTCCTCTACAGCTAATGAGGCCTATTCGTAATGGTGGGGCGATTATCAAAACATCGACAAATGAAAATACTACTTCGCTTCTTAATATAGCAATGGATGTAATGAAAGAGGAGTATGATGTTGCTGAGACCAGGTTGCGACAGCCTAGACTTATCATCAATGGACTAGAAAAACAATATGCAAATAATGAATTGAGAAATGAGATCCAGGCATTAAATCCCAATATAGAGGAGCGTGATTCTATGGAACTTGTACATGCTAGGCGAACGAGAAATGGAAGGTGGTTGCACATCATCCGGGTAAACGGGAGCATGTATAAGAGGCTTGCGAATAGATACATTAATATAGATTATGGATCGTATTTCGTGAAGGAGGACTTCAACGTAACGAGGTGTTATAAGTGTCAAAAATACAACCACAAAACATCAAAATGTGAAGGGGAGCAAATATGTGTAAAATGTGGAGGAAAGCATGACCTAAAGGACTGCAAAAGCAAGATTGAGAAGTGCTCGAACTGTATTGGTAACAATAACAATGCTGATCATTCTCACAGAGCTGACTCTGTAGAGTGTCCGGAGCTTCAACGCAGAATATTGATCGCCAGGAGGAGCACCGACTACAACTTTGATGATTGCTAATCTTTCTAATCAATCAAGTGGAACAAATTTAACACTTATGTATGCTAATATAAGAAGCTTAAGACATAAGCTAAGTGATATTCAGATTTACCTGATGCAAAATCCTGACATAGATTTGATTATTCTAAATGAAATCTGGATTTACCCAGAAGAAGCACGGTTTTACAATATTGAAGGATATAATGCGGTATTCTCCTGCAGACCTGGAAGAGGTGGAGGTACAGCAATGTACGTAAAAAATACAGTCAATTTCATTACGAAGAGAGTGACGCCTGATAAGTATAACGTTATTAGAATTGAAGTACGCCATGCAGGTAAAAAAATAAAATTAGGGACGTACTACAATCCCAATCGTATGAATGCGCAAGATTTTTGCACAGTACTAGATACATTATTCTCAACTGAAAAAAATTTAATCACAGTAGCGGACACAAACATTGATGTGCTAACGGAATCACCAGAAACACGGATTTATAAAGATACGCTAGAAACGAATGGAACGGTAATCATAAACAACAACCAAATTACTCGCCCAGTGTCAAATACCTGTCTGGATCATATAGTAACCAATGATTTAAAAATCGCCGAAAGCATGACATACATATTTGAGGACTGGCCGGAACTGGATCATCGTGTGTTAAAAATTGCTATTCAAGACCAAACCCTGAACAAACAGAAGCCGACCTACAAAACGTTCAGATTTCTAGGCAAGGAGCTCTTTAAATCAAACATACGAGAGTTACTTGAAAAGCGGAAACCAAATAGTATTATTGAACTCAAAAATATCATCATATCTGCTAAGCAAAGTTCTACAATTGAGAAAAAAATCAGGTGTCGACAACAGACTTGGATAACGAAAAAAGTAATTGATGCAAGTATTAAAAAAAGGAAGGCATACATGGACTACAGGAAGAACAGTGGAAACCGGGCTTTAAAGTTTGTGTATATGCAAGCGAAAAAAGAATCGAAACGACTGGTGAAAGAGGCTAAATTCTTATATTTCTCAAGAAGAATGGAAACAGCGGCTGACAACTCCCGCGAAATATGGAAAATAATAAATGAGGTAAAGGATAACTCTTCAACCCAGGGTATATCACAAAACTTTCAACTGAATCCTGATGGGCCCTCTAACACATCGTATCCACGTGACGCGGCGAACTCATTGAATAACTTTTTTTCAACAATTGGTGGAAGAATCACTAAAGAAATCCTTGCCAGTTCAGCAGGCAATGTAAATAATACAAATATCGCAATAAATTCCATCTTTCACATTCATCAAACAAATAAAAGGGAAGTCTTAAATGTAATCAATGAATTGAAAAAGAATACGGCGCCAGGCATTGATAGCATCACGATGAATGAGATTAGTATAATAAAGGAGGACATAGCCCAGATTATAGCAAATTTTATAAACGTGAACATTAGGAATGGAACTTTTCCGGAAGAAAAACTTGCAAAAATAGTTCCTATATTTAACGGTGGTGATCATCTTGACCCGAATAACTATCGCCCGATTGCGCTGCTGACGGGATTTAGTAAGATATTTGAAAAAATACTAAACAATCGATTAACATCATTCATAGTTGAAAACTCTATCATAAGCCAACATCAGTTTGGTTTTCAAAAGAACAAGAGTACTTTGGATGCCCTACATTCTGTCACACGTTTCATCAATCTAGGACTTGACAGAGGTGATTATGTCATCGCAATTTTTGTGGATTTGAAAAAAGCATTTGATACAGTTGATCATCATCTCTTGCTTCGTAAACTTGAATCGTATGGTATTCAGGGTAGTCCTAAGCAGTTGTTTAAGAGTTACTTGGAGGGAAGATCGCAGAGAACTTTAATCAACAATGTCCTGAGCGACCATGCACCTATGGAAACAGGAGTTCCCCAAGGCTCAATACTGGGCCCAACTTTGTTCCTGCTATACACAAATAATCTAAATACATGTGGGCTGACGGGATATCACACATTATATGCTGATGACACAGTTCTACTTTATTCAGGACGAGACAAAACTGCCATTGAGAACACTATCAACGACGATCTAGGAAAATTCCATCAGTGGTTAATTGGAAACAAACTAGTATTGAACACATCAAAGACAAAATATATTGTTTTTAAGCAAAAGAACAAAGGAGACATAGATGTCGAACTAAATATTAACGGCGGAAAATTGCAAAGAGTGCTAGAAATGAAATATCTTGGCCTTATCATAGACCATCGTATGACCTGGTTACCGCACATAAATAGCTTAAGAAGGCAATTAGCCCCAATAATAGGATTGTTAAGAAGATATGAGGATTTTCCAATGCACATCAAGAAACTTGTTCTAAATGCGTTTGTCCTGGCGAAATTGCATTGTGGAGTACTTATTTGGAGTCAATCAGCGAAGCAACATTTAAACAGTATATCCAGGCTGCTGACCAAAGCGTATAAAAACATTCTGAAGCTGCCAATGCTTACTCAAACTAGTTTGGTTTACCAATTGGCAAAATCATTAACCTTTAGTCAAATTATTATTATGGAGAAAGCGAAGTTTATCTACAGAAATTTAAAAACTAATGGATCGGAACGAGCGCCATTAATTAAAGTATCACAGATCAACCCATATAATGCGAGGAATGCAAATCAATTCGTAATACCTTTTGCCAGAACGGATCGACTAAAGAACGGTGGAACGAATGATGCTCTGCGTATATATAACAATCTACCAGAAATTGTTAAGGAAGCAAACTCACTTTTGGTATTTAAGAAAAGACTAAGGGAGCATTTACTGAGCACTGATTGAAGCGTGGACCTGTAATTCTGCTTTCATGAGCCCAGTATCTTAGGGCGTTCTTTTTGACCCTATCGGCGAGATACTGAAGTGACAGTTACTCAGAGTTTTTTTTTAATGCGTCGTATGATATTGAATTTTTTTTATCTCTGAGAGCTGATCATGATTTTTTTGGACTAGATGTTCACGAAAAGGACTAGATCACATTATATTGTGTGCCCCCTTATACCGATGTGTTCAACATTGTCTGGGTGGCACAAAGGACCAAGTGACGTAATGTGAATGCAGATCGCACGAGCGTTGTGCGACGAAGAAAGAGTGATGGAGAGAGTGGTAGGGAATGGAGGGAATTTAAAAAAAAAAGAAGTTAAGATCGCACCAGCGTTGTGCGTCTATGAAAGAGTGATAGAGAGAGTGGTGGGGAACAGGCATAATTAAAAAAAAGGTACTGCGTAAAATCTTCAGAACTTCGCTTCAATCAATACTCATGAGATGATCCCGCAGTCTTTTCTTAAATACCAAAAGTAAATTTGCTCCCTGCACCGTCTTGGAAAGATTATTTTGCATACGCAGACTCATCATTCGTAGCATCGTTCTTTAGCCGACCCCTTCTAGTAAAAGGTATCATTATTGTTGTTTGCAATTTTCAAGCATCAAAGAGAGAAATATACCTTTTTTTGACTCATTTTTACTACAATATTTGAAAAGAATGGTTTCATTAATGAAAAATTGATGCAAAAACAAAATTTGACTTTGAATGTCATTGAAGCAATATTTTATTCACAACCCGCCATTTTATAGCCCATTCTCGGCGTTATCTTTCGTTTAGAGTTGCTTTCTATCGCAAACCCGGCGTAGAAATAGGTTATGTTCATAGCAAACAGTGTTCTCCAAACCAGCCATGTTTCACCTAAACTCAAATATAGGAACATCAACACAATGTTTTTGCTATCTGAAACCATACCTCACCTAGATAATGGAAGCCTCCGCTGCAAACAGTTTTAAGAATAGTTGACACGCATTAAATGTTCTTCTTTGCCAAACAACTCGTAAGTAATGTGTGTTTCCATTTCATGGGGAATGTGCACACCATTGTACAAACAAAAAAATTGATTTCACTTACTGCGTCCTCCATGCTGGCGTCTACTTTCTTTGGCATTTAACTTTAATATCGATCCAGACTGCGTAGAAAATACTACTTCAATGATCAACACGCGATAAGAAAACGTATTCGCCAATTTAAAACAATCTTAATTCAATTTAACAAAAGTTCAAATTAGTTTCAGCACCCACTATTAACACTTGCTAGAGCTTGCAAGTAATAATCAGAGATCAATAATAGTTGACCTTTGAGGAACGGAACAAATGGAGAGGCTATGCTCATATAAGCTCCATAGAAAATGATACGACCACCTTCTGAGCATGATTGTCATTTCATTTCCAATAATTTCCACAATTTCTCCTCTCGAGAGCCAGATTGTCAATTTGACGACTAAACATGGACGCGAAATTTACCTGACGCGTGAGATACGATTCGGAATTTAGTTGTTTTTTCGGTTCGAGAACGTGTCCGGAGGTACATATTGACTGTAGTGAAACTAATATTACACCTGGTTTTGGGATAACAACATTTTAAGGAGTGACATTGTAAATCGGAGCGAGGAACTCAATTAGAAGCGTAATGTGCGTTATTGCTAGAAAACGATGGGTTATCGATACGAGTGTTTTCTATCCTAAGTGGCCATAATGCTTTATTTGTATTCAATGCTATTTTCTTGGTCTGTGAAGTGTTATTTGCAATAAAACCATATTTACGAGTGCATAAGCGTTTGTTTACTTTCTTGTGACAACCCATTGGGTTCCCCTTAATTAGCTTTAGAATCACGGTCGCAGGGGTAGGTGCAAAAAGACACGTAGTTAGGCAGGCGGTCGCAGGGGTAGTTGCGACAACGTGTACACATGGATGTCCACTCCGGTTTTATCTTATTCCTCAAAGTAGTTGACGGGTTAACGCTTAGGGAGGGAAGAAAAGGAGTAAATGATAGCTCCAAAAATTTCCGAATGTCGGCTATGTGTTTGTAAGGTTTCTTTGATTGTAGTGGTATTGGCTTAAAGCATGGGTAGTCTCATCACAAGAGGGGCAAACTTAATCATATGGCGGGAAAATTCAAATTGATAGCACCATGCCGAAAATATTTAACTAAAAATAAATTTACTATTTTAATAGTTTGATAAGTAACTAAACTTTGGATTAAAATGCAATCAAGGAAGATGTATTTATAGAGGTTATTGAAAAATTTGAATTAGATAATGAAGAGCCACTGTTTAGTTTTCTGAGGTATATTTTTCAGCAGATTCCAATCGCCTTCATGCTTATTATTGAACATTAATCTGATAATAATTTATAATGATAATAATGTATAAATACGTTCGTAAATAGCCCACATACTCTTTAGCTAAATCAAAATGCTATGTAAATTATTCTGAGTTATTTCCAGGCCGTTGGAATTGTTGTTGGTATTTTATTGATAAAATAATGTTAACGGCCATACTCTTTCTGTTGAATATTTTTTTCTTACATACAGTAAAAGCGAATTGTTTAGTTCAGTTTTTGGTGGACAGAATATCTTTTTGACTTTTTTTTAGACATAAAATAATACCTGGTGTCGAGATACTTTTTGATAAACAAACACAAAAAAAGGAGTAATAGTGACAACTTATGATCATACATTGTCTGTACTTAGTGAATAACAGCTTCTCTAAAAAACGTTCTTTGATTGATATGTTATTCGCCTTTTTAGAAAAAATGTAGCATTTAATTACCATCCTAATTAAACAGAAGAAATCACAAACAATGTTCACGTGGCATACTTTAGCAAAACACTATTGTTAGTATTAAACAAGCGGCAAAATTATCTACCCTAAAATAAAATTAAAATCCTGCGAAAAAATTTTCTTGTATTTGTTCAAGCTGGAAAGTGGATCCTAATGCTTAGATAAAATCAATTTCCCATCTTTTTGATTAAATTACTTATATTATATAAAGCACCATTATAAGAATGAAATGCAATATGGTACCTTTTACTTCTTTATTTTTGTTTATTATGTTCAAATTTAAGGTGATGTATTTAAATTTACATTAATACTACAAGCCGTATGAACCATCTCCCGTTGACTTTTTTCGTTTAGAAGCCTGAGTAAAAAATATCATAATTGATGCTACTAATCATATATTAAACTTACACTTTCAAGGCTTTCCATAGACAACATTGCTGCTGAAGGACTTAAATCAATATTAATATGTAACTGGAAAATTATCATGACGACATTATACAAAATATGAAAAGGTATCATGGGCTTCGTCAAAAGCATGTTCTAAAATAGAGGGAATTAAAATTTACATTAACATTTAGGATAAGAAATTCATACCTTCTCCAAATTCCGTTTAGATCCCACTAAAATATTTGGGTGAAGACAGTTGAAGATTTCGTCATTTCCGGTCAAAGAGTCCTGAAATTGAGGGTGTTGCACTATCCAGGGCAATCAACTTATTCGCCGCTGAAGGAATTGTTTGGAAACCGCACTAAACTTAGCTTAACCTCTGAAGTTGATTTCTGAAATAAAGATAAATATAAATAAAAAAATAGTCAAACATGAAATATACTTACATGTCCAAATGTAGCTGTAGAGATGTTAGTATCTTCAACTTCACATCGACTCTAAAATATATATTTTATTTTGTGCGAATATTCATTTAAAAATAGAATTCATACATTTTTTTGCAGCTGTCACATCTAATGTAAGAATGTAAGAAATATACGGGTTCTTCAAATTTGATTTAGAGCCCACTAAATCATTCAGATGACATGCTCACAATTTCGTCGTTTCTGGTCCAAGAGTCCTGAAATTTAGCGGGCTAAATGTAATGCTCGGGAAACTAAATAACGCTTACCCTATTCAGGCCAATGGACTTATTCGCCGAAACCGAAGAAATCGTTTCATAATCGCACTAAAATTAGATACTTAGGAACGAAAATGGCAAATACATGTAAACTTACACATCCTGAATTAAATTCGGAATTTGAACAAAACTTTGTCCTATTCGTAGTTGAATTCTAAAATAAAAAATTTGAAATCGGCATTTTAATCAATTATGAAATATACTTAGGTGTTAATATATTCAATTCCACATCGAGTCTAAAAATATGAGATACTTGAATTTTGTGCAAAAGATTAATTTAAGAATAGCTATCTTACACTTTTAGCTTAGATTCAAATAAACGACGTCGTCATCCTTGAAATGATATTCGCAAACTTGCGAACGTTTTATTTCCGGATTTATCCCGAGAATTCAGCGCCATTCCATTTTTGCACAAATATCATTCAGAATTCTAAAATGATAAAAAGTTACAATGAATTATGACCCCCTTAAAAATGCTCCAATTTTGTGCCGCTTCTGCTTTAAGCCACAAGATATGCGGCAAAATATAAAGCAATCAAAACAATAAATTGCAAATATTTTTGAGCAGTTTTCTTGCGATTCACAAATTGAAACTATTGAAAATAAACTTTCTCACGATTATAAATCAATGTAACTATCAATTTTTACCAAAAGTACGATTTTCCGCTCGAGCCACTATTGAAATTCGGGCGACACGGAACCGAACAGTGCATTGTCGTTTTCTAATTTTTGAGTCACTTGATTTGATAAATTTTCACTATATATCGGGTGAAACTAACCGAAGCAGTATGAATTATGTTCACCACTTAAATATTCACTACCGTTTTCACGAAAATCGCGAGAAAATGATACTTTCCGCATATTGACAACGATAAATGCACGAAGCTGTAAACAAAATTTTGACGTTTGTTATGATTTCCCCTTCCCTCGCAAAAACCGCCTCTACAAGCAAAATATCGGAATTCACATACAGGGTTTTACACGGATAGACTTACTCCTCTTCTCTCTCTCTTAGGGTTAACGATACTCAAAAGTCAAATCTGCATGGCTGACAACTTAAAAAACCAGTTATTTCATCGAACCAAAACATACGATAGATACAAGCAGCAGCGCTTACTACCCCACACATGACCATTAGTAGGCCGACTTTGCCGGCTAACTTACATGGCGTTATATGAAGAATTGTGGAGGTGCCAACGAAAATTCGAGGTTTTGTACGGTTTAGAGACGGATTTCTACAGTGAAATCCAGATGGTCCGCGGAGAACACAATAGCGCTCCTAGTGAAGTGAAAATTATTTCAGTTCTTATACCCGGTTAGTTTTTATCGCCTTCCAAAGTGAATTTATAGGAGTTTGTTTACATCTCAACGCTGAGCTATCAGTCGGAGGTGCAAAACGTGTGCTTCATTTGCTCGTCTTAGAAAGTTTCGGAGCACAATGGGCTATACAAGGTGAATTTATAGCATGCACGGAATGCGTTTGGCACGTTTTTTATTCGGAAAATAGTATGTATGACGAAATATAAGCATTTGCTAATGCCGCAGTTGGGTGACAGCTACCGGAAGCTTGTCCATAGTAGGCCGACTAATACATATGCAAATTGCTACCATATGGCTTCCTATCTAACGTCAGTTTTGATGAGAAAACATGCGACCGGTTTCTGCTCTCTTCCAAACGATCTATCTGTCATTTCCTCCCCATCTGCCTCTTGCTGGTCATTTTCTTATTCCAAAAGTTGACTAGATGTGATCTGTCTGTCAGGTTGACTGATGCAATTGGACGCCAAATTGGCAAATTTGCTAGTTTCGTCGCAAATTTGTTTCGATATTATAACTGTGGAAAGTGTTCGCGATCTAAATTACTTCCAAGTTTTTAAACATTCGATTGCGGTTAGTGATTTAAGTAATTTTAACGTGCGACATTGTGAAATTAATTTAGAATTTCAAAATGAAATGTGTAATGCCTTCATGTAAAAATCAACGTGGAAAAGGATATGTATGTGTTTCCTTTCACAAGTGAGTAGTTAATATATTTATATTCTGCATGTTTTTCATACAATGCTGAAGGTTTTTCAAAAAAAACAAATTTTTGGTATTGTATGAAAATTTGTTTACATTGAGCGGCAGCCATGTTTGCTTGTGCAATTTGGCTCTCTCTAACGTTGTAAACAAGAGCGTAATAGTAGGAAAAGTGGTCGCAGGGGTTGTTGCGACCACATTGTGTCGTGGTTGTCCATTCCAATATTATTTAATTACTCAATGGTTCGATGCAAAACTGACGTTAGATAGGAAGCCATATGGTAGCAATTTGCATATTTATTAGTCGGCCTACTATGGACAAGCTTCCGGTAGCTGTCACCCGACTGCGGCATTAGCAAATGCTTATATTTCGTCATACATACTATTTTCCGAATAAAAAACGTGCCAAACGCATTCCGTGCATGCTATGAATTCACCTTGTATAGCCCATTGTGCTCCTAAACTTTCTAAGACGAGCAAATGAAGCACACGTTTTGCACCTTCGACTGATAGCTCAGCGTTGAGATGTAAACAAACTCCTATAAATTCACTTTGGAAGGCGATAAAAACTAAACGGGTATAAGAACTGAAATAATTTTCACTTCACTAGGAGCGCTATTGTGTTCTCCGCGGACCATCTGGATTTCACTGTAGAAATCCGTCTCTAAACCGTACAAAACCTCGAATTTTCGTTGGCACCTCCACAATTCTTCATATAACGCCATGTAAGTTAGCCGGCAAAGTCGGCCTACTAATGGTCATGTGTGGGGTAGTAAGCGCTGCTGCCATATGGCTTGTATCTATCGTAAGTTTTGTCTCTCATGCATTTTATATGAGCTTAGCCAAAACTGACGTTAGATAGGAAGCCATATGGCGCAGCACTTACTACCGCACACATGACCGTTAGTAGGTCGACTTTGCTGGCTAACTTACATGCCGGTATATGAAGAATTTTGGAGGAACCAACGTAAATTCGAGGTTTTGTACGGTTTTGAGGCGGATTTCTACAGTGAAATCCAGATAATCCGCGGAGAACACAATAGCGCTCCTAGTGAAGTGAAAATTGTTTCAGTTTTTATACCCGTTTGGTTTTTATCGCCTTCCAAAGTGAATTTATAGGAGTTTGTTTACATCTCAACGCTGAGCTATCAGTCGAAAGTGCAAAACGTGTGCTACATTTGCTCGTCTTGAAAAGTTTAGGAGTACAGTGGGCTATACAAGGTGAATTTATAGCATGCACGGAATGCGTTGGGCACGTTTCTTATTCGGAAAATAGTGTATATTACGAAATATAAGCATTTGCTAATGCCGCGGTTGGGTGACAGCTACCGGAAGCTTGTCCATAGTAGGCCGACTAATACATATGCGAATTGCTACAATATGGCTTCCTATCTAACGTCAGTTTTGAGCTTAGCCCATCCAGTTCTTATTCATCTGCGAAGAAAGCGACCAGCAAGAGGCAGACGGGGAAGAAATGACAGACAGATCGTTTGGAAGAGAGCAGAAACCGGTCGCATGGTCTCTTATGCATTTTATATGAGCTCAGCCCATTCAGTTCTTATTCATCTGAGCATCGAACAATAGACGGTAGACAAATCGTTTTCAATAATATTTAAGTCCCACCATCAGGGAATGATTCGTCGGCAACAATAACTTGACAGTACAGAGTATGCTTAACTTTGAGGAACGGAATTGTTCCTCAAAGATGCTTAATGGCTATGTGACATTTGACAGTATATGGATGTCAAATAAAATTAAACGGTTAGAATATATGTATACTTATATCGTCGCCATCTTTCTCAGGCCCATAAGGAAATCAATTAACGTACCTGACGTCACTCCGCGTACCGGAAACAGCTGATCAGAAGCTCTAAATTTCGATACACAGCTACTTTTGAGATTGTCAAATATGACATTTCTGGGATGAAATTTAGCCGAAATGATACAAACGGGATCGAAATACATATAATTGCGCGCTAATGTCTTCGATGTCTCATATTTAAAATAAATCGTTGACATAGTACTGATAAAATTTCAAACTACAGTCAGAGCATACCTACTAAATAGCAGCTGCAACTAGAACAAATTTTATTTCATACGGTACATGTAGAGTAGAGAGAATTAGAATAAAAGTGCATATGTGTGGTAAACAAAAACTTGAATTCGCAAGCAATTGAACCAACACATGGTAAACTTTAATCCATCTTTTACACGTTTATTTGCCTCTCTTTTCATTTTGACAGCTCCTCAATTGCAGGTGCTAGTTAGTATATTTGCTCTACTACAGTCATATGTATGTACTGTCAAAAATCTTTAAAAAATTTGTTTGATGTAAATAGCACTAGATGGCGCTGATTAGGCTACTTGAAGAGGTTAGTTCGCGACGTGACGCGGTGTTTCCGTTTGAAGGCAACGCTTATATTCAAAACTATCTAACGTCATCCTGTGTTTTCATCTTTTCCATTTAAACACTATTATTTTGTTTTTTCGACAGATATATATTTCGAAATATATTTGTCGAAAAACAAAATAATAGCGTTTAAATGGAAAAGATGAAAGCACAGGATAGTCTGGAAGTGCTAAACATAGGAAAATACACGAAGTATATATCGTCAGTTTTGCTTATATTACATCAGTGTTTTTAGATATAGTATATAGACTTTGCCAGTTGCTCTTATGGCATGCGACTTGAATAGTTTGACAAATAAATACGTTGAAACTTAATCTAAATCTAAGCCTAATATAAATTAAATCTATTCCTACATCTAACCTAAAACTATAAGTTGTTTAGTATAGCACTCGAATTTATATTTATCTTGTGTTTTTATTTTATTACACTTATGAACTTGCTAAATTTATAAATATTTTGATTATCTACGGTGTGTGTTTGGTTCGCATGTAACGTAAACCGCCGGTTTATTGGTAGTTACGGAATTAATGGGATCGTGGTGGTATTGTTCAAGGATTTTAAAGGGACATAGGTAGCAGGTATTATTTGCAGTGGTAAGCTCGAAAAGTGCGCGAATACACCGAAGAGGGTGCTCCCACCACTTCTCTAGGCGTTTTTTAGTCATTGCCAACATGTAGTGGAGAGTCGGTTCTATCTCCGTATCTTTGTAAAGGATAAAGTCCCTGTAGTACTTCTTATTAGGCCGTCTATATTTTGACAGGCATTCCCTAAGGATCTTCCTCTGGAAGATTTGAATTTCTTCGGCAGCATGTAATGAATCGTTCGACGCCGCTGGTAGCTAATACACCTTGCTGCCATGTGGCTTTCCATCTCGTGTCCGACGTGACGGCTTCCCATCTCACGTCAGTTTTGTCGTGGGATGTCAAAAAGTAGTTGACAGAGCCACATGGCGGGTTTGGCGCCCAAGTGCGTTTATATTCAACTTAGCAGTTAGTGCGGGTCAAGTTTATAGCCGTATTATATTCACTCACGGTCCCACCATTCTTTTCAAAGCCATGCAAGGTGATTCATTGCGTATGTATAGCGCATTTATGGTGCCGTATAGTTCTGCATGCATCTAAGATTTATGGGAGGGTGCGGAACAAATACAGCTTGTGGAGCAGCGGGCCGAAAGTCGAGTAGCGCAGAAAACAATTACACACTATTTTACTGAAGGTGCTCGAGAAATTCTTAATGGTATTTTA
Organism: Odontomyia ornata; assembly: GCA_963969285.1. Lineage (NCBI taxonomy): Eukaryota > Metazoa > Arthropoda > Insecta > Diptera > Stratiomyidae > Odontomyia > Odontomyia ornata. The sequence continues at coordinate 140,655,390 of OZ017742.1, read as the reverse complement.
ACATACCATCGATATTGCCTCATTCAGTAGCATCACTTGGTTCTGGCTCAAATATCCCGCCGATTCATATGGTTCCTGCTCAGGTAAGGTGCATGCAGCATTCTAAAAATAAGGCTGAGCATATGATTACAGGTATATCTCAAATGCACATGAGTATGGGAACAAGTGGACAATTTAAGTAGAAAGGGAACACAAATGGAATTTTTTCATTGACGTAGATCGTAAACAAGCGAATAGATTGTGATTCTACTATTCAGACCTATTATGCTTAACACAAATTAAAAGCCAAGAGGAATCACAATTCTTGCCCGTAAACCTATTGCTCGAAGTAATAAAATGTAATTTAGTTTGTATATTGGCGGAACCTAGAATTTGAGCTATGTGAAAAAGATGTGCTTTAGTCCTACACTACTGCTTATACATTTATATTAGCTATAAAATCCTCTCAATGGGACCGTACTTCTGCCCATTTTTATGGTCTTAATAATACGGCGAGCATATACGAGTATTTTTATGCTTGGCTGTATAATTTTTGCTGGTAACGTTTGCTGTTAGATTGATAATTTTACAGTTTCTAAGCAGATTTAATAGTAGATTCGATACACGAAGTAGAATATGGGTTTTCTAAAACTGAAGAGCTCAGCAGTATCGTCCCTAAAGAGTATCACGAAATCAAAATAGCCATGGCAAAAGAAAATTTGGGCAATAGATAATCAAAAAATAAGAAAAATCCGTTGCTTCCTTTGCTAAATTATTGCCATTCTGTGTTTCGGATAAAATTTGCCTGTTGTTTAACATGGAAACGTCACATTGAATAGTTCATATTTAGATATACATAATAAACTAGTTATTCAAGTGGGAATTAATGTTTCAAAATATTTCCTTTATCATACCGATGTATATCAACTGTTACTCGGTAATTTTCTTCAGACATACAAAGAAAAAAGAAAGACAAACCAGAGACTTGAATATAAGACAACGTGTTGGAAATGCATTTCCACTTAGAATACTAACTGAGACTAAATATTACTGGTTTAACAGGGTGAACAATTTACAGGACATTCTTACTACTCAACTATTTTTGTATTTTCATTCTTAATCTTAATCTTAGTTAAATTTTTTAGATGAGTATTTTATTTTATTTTACTACTAATTTCTTATGTCTTTAATTTTTAAGTAAAGGAAGCAAGATAGAAATAAACACAAAAGACAGAAAAAAGATAAAATTCAAAACATAAAGTTCAGATCTAGTGAATTGAACAATTTTATTTGCAATAGAGATTGAATCTAAATGGAGGTTGTTCCTTTTTAAGAAAGGGTTAGATTGATTTAGTACATTTCTGCGAAAAAAAGAATGGTATACATTGTGTACTATGCAATATGAATAAGAAAAAAATATACATATAAAGTTGCTAAGGTTAGAAAGAAACAATTTCAGTTAAAATATTGATAACTTAATTAGTTTGAACATCCATGGTTTATGAAAAGGACCATTTATAGGTTTTAGTATGAAATCTAAAGCATGGGAAGAATATTATACATCTAGATATTAAAAATAATACCGATAGATGCAAGGTTATGTTAAAATAAAATAACATGAACTGGTGAATTAACCACGACTTTTCTTTTCAGTGGCCCTTCTTTTTCAGAGGCAGTGGGAGTGCATGGTAAGTATGCTGTCGCGAAGGTAGGGTTTTGAAAAATCCGCGGAGGCCGGATTAGCGTCGCGTGCGGTACGCGGTACCTTTGTTATCCTTGTCTTTTTTTCTTAGCGTAGCATTCGTCGGGTTTGAATTAACGTAGTATATTTTTCGGTACCGCGTCAGTGAAATTCAGGAGCGCGAAATAGAATGTAGCTTTTCTTTTGATTAACTGGAATAATGAAGAAATACGGAATAAAGTAAAGTAGGTTTCTCTTCCATATGTTTTTGTTTTCGACGCGTTTGAAACGGGCATTTAATGGTGGCTGAAATATGTAATTGAGCGTAATCCATTTAAGACCTGCGACCGAAATCCTCTCAGATCTAGCTGGCCGACAAGCAGCCACCGCAAAATGGATTACGGTGCACGGACAGGTTGACCGGTTGGTACCATTCATTGGCACGACTCAGACTTCACGTCTCGAACCGATGAGAGGTCGGTTCCGGAAAATCATTACAAGCAGTAGGGGATATTGTTAGCCATGCCGGAAACGCGTAGGTAATGATCGGCCTAGCAAGAGTTTTGTACATTAAGACCTTAACTTTTGGGCAGACTGATTTCGAAGAAAAGAGAGACGAAATAATTGCGGACGCTGCTTTCGCTTTATTGAGGGTTTTCTTTGCGTGACTGTTCATCTTAAGTCGATTGTTAAAATGGACTCCAAGGTATTTGATATTTTCCTTGAGACGGATGATTTCACCAGCTTGCACATTCCTACTTTGAGACACGGCAAGACGGTGCCCTCACTCGCTGGCATTTCTAAAGCAGATCATCTCCGGTTTACTGCATTTATTTCGAGCCTCCAAACCTTTATATATTAAAAGATGTTGTGGGCAGAGCGCTGCAGCTTTATTTAGACCATCTCTGGGAGGCTATGGGTGACAGTGAAGAGAATATCATCTGCATAAATTGCTGTACCGATATTTGTGGGATATCATGAAGGAAGAAGTTGAACAGGGCAGGACTTAGGATAGAGCCTTGTGGGACTCCCGATTTGATAGGGATAGGATTTGAAATGAGGTTCTCCAGTTTAATTTGGGATGTTCTATCCGAAAGAAAGCTCTATAGGATTCTGAGGATTGCAACCGGACAGGATGCCATTTTCAATTTGCACTTGAGACCGTTGATCAAAGCTGAGTCGAATGCTTTTTTCAAGTCTAGAGCACAGGCCACTGTGCACTCTTTCCGCAGATTGCGGGTGACTCTATTGGGCAATAGCATTATTGCTTGCTCCGTATATCGTTCGCGTTCAAATCCAAACTGAAAATCGGGGATCAGGGGACTAGTTAAATCGTTCAAGTTTCGCAGAATAATCTTTTCAGTGGTTTTACCCATGTTCGGCAAAAGGGAAATTGGCCGAAAATATTAATGTTACCTTCGCAGCCTGGTTTTGGTATTAGTTTATTAACTATCTAAGGTTTTGGAAAATATCCATTATTAATACATTTATTGTATAATATCGTCAAGAAGGAGGATATGGTCTTTCTGCACTTCTTGAGTATTCTGTTCGGGATACCATCAAGGCCGCGAGATATTTTATTTAAGAGATCTTCTACTTCCGTTCTCGAGGCGAAAAATCCAGTGAAGACTGGATGTTGTGGAGAGGCTTTATTATAACTAGAGAATATAGTTAAATAAGATCCCTCGTACCCTTCCGTCGTTAGTAAAACCTCTGCTTTAACGTTGTTATTGAAAGCTGTGTTGGATGACTCATGGTGACAGTATAGTTGTTTGAAGTATTCCTCACATGCAACGATCTAGTCAGATTGTGCAGTTAAGACTTCGTTTCCTCGCTTTATAGAGTCTTTCTCAATGTTGAATCTGGAATTTTTACTGCCTGTGAGTTGATTTATAGTTTTAAAAACATCTGAAGATGGTCACAGGGATATCAATCTGCTTTCATAGAAGTTATTGACTTCTGATCTGATGCGTTTTGGGATTTCACGGGAAATGCTCGTTAGTTGCGTTTTAAGTTCCAAATACTCCTCATTGAACCAGTTAAAGCTTCGATGATAAATACGCTTAAGCTGTTCGAGCATGTGTTGAAGATTCTCCTGAGTTAGACATCTATAAAGCGGGTTGCGTGATTTCTGGAAGAGGACATGCTGGTCTAGACACTATAATGGCAGATGTTAGTATATATGAGTCTATTTCTGCGTTCGAGAGAATGATATTTTCAGGAACTGGTATGTGTGATCTAAGAGTTATGTTGAGATGGAGGCCATGATGGTCCGATAACGAAGTAAATGTGGAGCAAGTAAAGGGGATTGTGGGATCGTTGAGGTCAGAGGATATTATGAAGTTATCTAAAAATGAATTCCCTCTGGGAAATGTTGGGACCCCAGTATTTGATATGGATACTGAGAGGAGGGCGTCCGCATGGAGCCATTCGAATAGGTAGTTCCCGTTGGTATTCCTTGTGGAGTCCCCCCCAGTGCTCGTGTCTGGCATTAAGGTCTCCTCCTAGCATAATTGACTCGTGGGATGAGGCTGTTGCGAGGATTTGGTTAAGTGTAAATGGGGTCTGGGGACCTAGATTGCACGGGAGGTATAGGGAGCCGATAAAAATTTTGGCTGGGTTTCCATTAGGTCGCTTGGTGTTGAGAGTTGCTAACGTACATGAGGAATTATTTTGTTCAAAAGGGATTTGATGGATATCTAAGTCATCTCGAAACAGTATCGCAGTACCTCTGCCACTGTCATTAGGAAGCACATGGTAATTCTCCGAACGGATTTTGTGGTGTTTGAGAACTGTCTCGTTCAGAAGGAGGATGTCGGGTTGGGACGATTTAACCAAATCAGCAATGTAGTCTCTTATCATGTGAGATTAGGGAGTTTATATTCAGGGATAGAATAGTTAGTCTATTTGCAACCACAAAGGTTGAAATAGAAATTGAGGAGCGCCATTGGCTTCTCTTGGTCAGGAGTGGCGTCAAAGGAAGGAAGGCCCTGACCTTGGATAGGAGTTCACTGGGAGAGACTCCCAGCCACTCCACGGTTATCTATTGTAGGCGTTCGACGGGACTAGGAGTCGGTGAAATATAAGTATGGGCAGGAGTTCCGCTTCTTAAAATCTTTGAATAAAAGGTCCAATTGGAAGGAGGGCAAAGTGGTATGGGGTTGTAGGGTTGGTGTGATATTTGGATAGCTGGGGAGCGGTGAGAAAATGTTCTGAGGCACCGTTCGTTTGGCTTTATTTTCGATTGCTCTGTCCAACAATCTTTTCCGTTCCGGACAGCCGGGAAAATCGGCTGAATGCCCATGGGTCTTACATATGGTGCAGAATGGAGCGGTTTCCGGCTTGTCAATATTTTTTCTGGGGCAACTTTCGGCAGTACGCTCCTCCCTACCTGCTACACATCTCATGTTGAATCCGCAATTGGTGGATACGTGCCCGAATCTTTGACACCGATAACATTGAACCAGATCGCTCCTTTTGGGGCGTTCCAATACGGCTCGTTGGCTCAAAATGTAGCGCAGCTTAACTATTTCATTTTCATCAGCTTGCGATCCCACTGTAATCTGCTTCCGTTTTTTAAGTAGGTTCATGATGTAGTCGTGGGCTTCGAGCCTGTCCACTGTGACTTTAAGTCGGGAGCTCGACAACTTTGTAATTCGGTACTCTAGACGAGTACCATTTGTAAGGGTGTACCTATCCATGATGCCTTTAATCACCGTTGCTTTCAGATTTTCAATAAAAATTGGTGGGAACCACACCTTATTTGTTCGATTGTTAGTCGCGTTTGACTTATTATTTTGGCTATCATTCACCAGTGCGCTAAAAGGATTAATGCTAGGTATGGGTGGGAGTGGCATAGGAACCGGGGTTTTACGTTTTGCAACTAATTTACCCTTTGCTAATAAAAATTCATTTACCTTACAGTTAATGAGGTTAACATCTTGGTTAAGGCTTGCATTATTTGCTGTTGCATTGTCCGCATCCATTATGTCCGAAGGCATTTCCTTGCGGGCGGCTTTGGTTGCTCTGTCATCGTGTTTGCTTGCTCCGCTATCGTGTTTGCTTGCCTCGCCATCGTGTTTGCTTGCTGACAATAACTAGTCCATTTTGCCGCCTTTGTAATACTGGCCACGGTGTATTTCATGGGTGCTCGCCCAAGATGAAGTTTCTGCTTTCTTGCGGTTTTTTCAACTTTCAAACTTTATGTGTATGATCTTGTATGTTGAGATATACTTATAAATTTTCGTTTTCTGATAAGTTTTTTATAATTTCGATATTGACGAATTCACGCGCGTGTTGATGGTTTCAACTTCCAAACTTCCCCAAATGCACGTATAATATTTGACAATTTCCACACCACCTTTTAACTTTGTGTAAAATATTGTTTACTTCTTCCGCCAGCCATCTAATAATATTTGCTTCAAATTGTGCAGTCATCAGTGGAGGGTATTGTTAGGAAGTTGTCTTGCATTTAACCTCCCCATTTTTAGCTCCACAATGAAAATACTCAATAGTTAACAGAACTGACGTATGGCAAAAGCTACATAGCAACAGCGCTTATTACATCCGCCGCCTTCGTAAAATTGACACCTTCGAAAAATAATAAGTTATTATGGCGGCCAAAGCTCACGTAAGATAGGAAGCCAGCACTTACTACAGCACACATGACCACTAGTAGGCCGACTTTGCTCGCTAACTTACATTACGGTATATTAAGAATTGTGGAGGTGCAAACGAAAATTCAAGGTTTTGTAGTGTTTCGAGATGGATTTCTATAGTGAAAAATAGAGAGATCGCGGAGAGCACAATAGCGCTCCTAGTGAAGTGAAAATTATTTCAGTTCTTATGCCCGTTTGATTTTTATCGCCTTCAATAGTGAATGAATAGCGGATTGTTTACTTCTCAAAGCTTAGCTCGTTTTAATAAGTGTAGGAGTACAGTAGACAATGCAAAGTGTATTTTAAGCATGCACGGAATGCGTTCTTATGTTTTCATTCGGAAAATAGTATATATTACGCGATAAAAGCATTTGCTTGTGCCGCAGTTGGCTGACAGCACTCGGAAGCTTGTCCAATAGTAGGCCAACTAGTCCATATGCAAATTGCTACCATATGGCTTCGTATCTTACGTAAGCTTTGATTGTGGCGAAATACCGGCTGTGCACTTTTGCTTTTGTCCGAAGCCAACGAAAATGGTAGCATTGCTTCCACCTGGATGCCTCACTCTTATTTGGGGGCCATAAGTATCATCAGTAACGATGAAGTCCTCCCAAGTGCTTTAGAAATTTCAACCCTCAGTAGGTTACCTCGGCCTCAACACCAGTCGATACGAAGTTGCATCTGCGAGTTCGAGAATGCGAAATTTTTTTTGCAGCGGATCCTTGTGCTGGGGAAAGGAGCCCACCCCATGACACTGCAATGCTAGCCTGCCAGTGCATTCACGCGTCCACAGACTACACCAATCTCGGTGAGCACCATCATCCTCTCTCGCCGAGGCAGCAGACCATCGCTGCAGTCCTTCAAGGACATCTTTATCCACCCTTTTCACTACAAGTATTTTATTTATTTTGCAGAAAATTCAATGTACAATTTACTAGTTAGACCACTCTTTGTAAGTACTTACAAATATGAACCTCATTGTATATTCATTTAGTTAGAAACAAAATATCAAGCAACATTAATTTGTAGGATTTACGATTTTTATTACAATCAGCATAAAAAACACTTTGCTGTGTCTCTATCTCAGAATAAAATAGAATGAAATAAGAATGAAGTGCTAAACATAAAAAAATAGTTCCTTTGGGAAGTAAGAATGTGGTAAATCATTTAAATCCGTGAATGATCAGTGGTTGGTTCGGTACGCGGTGCCATAATTTGTGTTTGGCATTTTTGATTCGCGTAGATTATTTTTATCTAGAATTCAAGTAGCTTACTTGTTATAATTTACGGCTTGGTTCCGGAGAGGGATCTGGCATTTGTCACTATGGCAGCCCCAGCCAAAAGTTGACAAATAGCAGATCGCTGGCCAAAAACCGACACAAGGTTGATTTCCATCACGATTGCGTTATGGTTGCTATCGTAAGGAAGCGCCTTGTAATGATTTACTACGTCTCGTACGTTCGAAATTTCCCGAGGAAAATTCAAACCGTCCTCTCATCGCTTCTAGACGTGAAGTCTTGAAATGTGACAACGGACTGCACCCATCAGGTCAACATGTCCGGACACTCTTAGTCTATTCTGAGGTGGCTGCTGGCTAGCTAGCTAGTTCGGAGAGGAGTTTTGGTCACAGGTCTTACGCGAGCAGACTCAGTCCGAATTACAACACTCAGCCACCGGTGAAAATGCCAAATTTAAAATACGTCGAACAACTGACTATGACTCTACATCAAATTACGTGACTTCGTTCCACCGAAAAGGAACCAAGACAATCGCTGAGAAAAATGCACACTATTGAATATTACCGACGCGCTGCCCGAAATACGCTACTCGAATTCAAACCGGAAAAAACTACTCTAAGATAAAACGCAATTTAAAAAATTGGCACCGTGTATCGACCGCAACGCGAAACTGACTATACGCGGATTATTGGAACCTTACCCTCTCGCCGGCATACTCGCCTCTCGCTGGCATTATCCTGCTAGAAGAGAACGGGTTTGCTGGAAAGGAAAGACATGAGTAGCAATTCATAATCAGTTTTATTTTTCCTTTCTGTTTATGTTTATTTACATTTAAATGTACAATACTAGAAATTAAAATAATATAAAAAATCACAGATGACACATATCGTCTTCAATGTGAGGTTACAGTTTTGAACGAAATTTGCCAGATTTTTATTAACATTTGACGAATTGTAATGATTTTCTACCTTTTAGGTTCAAACGCGGAACCGACCTCTCATCGGTTCTGGACGTTAAGTCTGAGTAGTGCCAACGAATGGTACCAACAGGTCAACCAATCCGTGCACCGTAACCCATTCACGCGGTGGCTGCTTGTCGGCCAGCTAGTTCGGAGAGGATTTCGGTCGCGGGTCTCCGAATGGGTTACGCTCAATTACCATATTTCAGCCACCTGAACATGCCCGTTTTCCAAACGCGTTACAAAACAACACCATACGGAGAAGAAACCTACTTTACGTTACTCCGTATTTCTTCTTATAACCAGTCAAGAATACAAGATCTAATTTTCATTTCGCGTTCCCGAAGTTTCGACGCGGTACCGAAAAGTATACTACTCTAACTCAACCCGACGAAAACTACTCTAAATAAAATAACAAAACAACAAAGGTACCGCGTACCGCGCGCGACACGAAACCGACTTCAGCGGATTTGGCGAAACCCTACCCTCGCGACGGCATACCTACCCTGCACTCTCTCTTCCCACTGAAAAAGAAAAACCGCTGAAAAGGAAAGTCGTGGTTATCTTTAGCAATTCATGGTGTATTCATCGATAATTCACAATCGTGGTCTTATTCCGTAGATAACTGATTTTACCAATTACGTTATCTTCTAAATAAAGTCTACCGCCCTCCGTCAATGGAAGACCTAAATACGTAACTAATCTGTAACTAAGCTCAGCTCACTCTCTGAGATTCATTCAACGATATCGATTAAATTCATACGAAAAGTATTCTGATCAGTATACTGTTCTCTTCCCGGTTTCAAAATTTAATACTATGTTAGTGCGTAAAAGAAACCAAGGCATTCCTTGAAATGATTGTAATGATGGCGATTCCAAAAGGAATTTGTGACTGGTGAGATGTGAGTTGAGGTAATTATTTACTTCTATGACTTGGCAATTCAAACGTAATCGAATTAAATAGATTTGTTCAATTGGATTTGGCTAAACTAAATTATATAACTATTCCTTTGGATATCTACCCTTACGTTAGTACAAATATCATATCTAGATTTGATTAAAAATTTGATTAAGTAGTAAATTTGAACAAACGCCTTCAACAATTATCTAAATGTGATGAAGATCTGATTCATATACGCGTTGAACAATCTCGTTCCACTTCTCGTCTTAATATTTTGTACAAGGCACGCTCTTTTGGACTTGTCGAGTTTCGAAATTTCGAGGCCAAATTCGACCAATCTTCTTCTGCGAAGCAAATCACTTGCCAAACTGTACTTTTACCGCCGGTTTTCGGTCCACGAATGAGTATCACCTCGAATCTTGGATCTCTGGCAATAAGACTTCCGTTTATAAGACTTAAATCAAAAGGAACTTGTTGCTTTTTATTTTCGACGTCTTCCATCAAAGATTTGCCAGAAGTTCTTTTACCAGATTTCGAGTCATATTCGAAGTCAGCAAAAGCGGCTTGGGTGGTTGATTCTGTGAGCCCTTTTGGGTTAGCCTCTGAACTTAGTCGCTTAGGAGAAATTTTGTGATTGGCAGAGAATAAAGGTTTAAGTGCCAACGAATCGTTACCGTATTGCAATATTGTAATAATGACTAAATTAATCACACACTCTCCGTCGACGTCTTGCGATAGTGGTCAATACTCTCGCCGCTGTTACAAGAATATCCACGCGAATTGCTGCCCTCGTCTTCGTTTAGAATCGGAGTCACCACAATCGGCAACAATTGACTGTCCTTAACGGTATCACTACTATTGTTAATGTTATTAGTTATATTACTAATATAAGCGAATGATTCGATAAGTTCTGTATCAGTAGCATTGGGCTCACGAATATGGTCATCAGTCTTATTAACTAGTTCACAGTTGTGACGATAGCTTTCATTCGGACCAGGCTCTTTGAATTCCTTCCGGGATTGTTCTGTTGAAGCTATTTGATAGTTGGTGTGATGAACAGTTACATCGAAAATCGAGTTACTTAAGTTTACCCTTGGATCAACGCTACTGCTTTCCAATCTATCTTCATATGATGGGGGCAGTAATTCGATTGGTGGCTGTGAAGTTTCAGCAATATGTGTATTCTCTGTATCACAATATCGGTTTGTGTCATCATTTTTTAACGAAAACACTCCACCTTCAATCTCCGCATCACAATTAATAGAATTCGATATTATATCTTCAGTTGGATCTTCAACAGCCTCATACAACGGTGAACTAGGTGCATTTGCTTCCACAGCCGTCGAGTTTTCCAGCAATTCTCCACTTGGCACCGTCATCGGCTTGGAAGTGGATACAGGGGGTAACTTTCCCGTTGAAAGCTTGGATTCGTCAGCCACGACCTACAGGAGTAATAGACAATTGTTTAAGATCACAACTCAATCTTTGGAGATTGATACTGCGTCAATCTTATTCAAACGCAAGGTACTTTCGTCGCGGAGATTTCTTCAAAAAGTTTGAAAGTATTGTTATTAAATTTAAATTGATTTGTCATTTTAAAAAAATGAATTATAAGAAAAAAAGTTATAATAATTTCAACTTCACTTAGAAACAAGTTAACACGTAATAATATAATGTATTGCCACGTATTTTCTTTTCTTTTAATTTAGTCTTAAAACTTTTCACGTAAAATCATTTTGTTGGTGTTTTCATTTTACCTTCTTCTTCCAATTGAAATGTTAAAAAGTTGTATAGGTTTCGTTAAGCAAAATTTAAACGAAAATAAGATAGAGAAGAACAATAAAGAGGTTGGGAGTGTGTAAAGTATGTTGGTAGTGTAATCGATAAATGGACATGCATTGTTTGACTCAATATCAAATTAAGAGCAATCAAATAAAAAAATAAACAAGTGAAACTAGCAGTAGCACTAAAATCTAATCAGACGAGTAACTTTACATTGAAATTTATGTTACTCCATTTTCTCTCTATTACTCTAGATGCGAAAAACTATTTTTTTATTTATAATGTAAAAACCACAACTTTGTTTCACTCTAAATTTAAATTTAATTTCTTCTCCACTTTAGTCGGGAATAATTCTATAGTTGAAATTGTTGTACAGTTAACTTATTTGAATTTTTCCTTTTGTTTCATTTTTCTAAATTTAATTAAAAGTAAGCCTGCTCTTTATTCAGGATATTTTTATTTTTCCTACCCCGAAAATTACGCTAAGGGAAACAAAAAAACTTAAAAGGAAAAGGATTTGTCGCCGTCTCGTTACGAAAGAATCGAAATTGTTCCACACGTAGCAAACATCCACGTAAAATTTCATTTTTAATATAAAAACCGCGAAGGCGAACTTTGTTTGCTATCGTTTCAAACAAAAAGAAGAAAATTACTACAAAGACTTGATGTTTAAATTACCGTACGATAAAAGCTACTAACCATTGTAGGATCACTATCCTTACTCGACTTGCCGTTCTACTTTCACTTCAATCTGCTTTTTTCATCTTCGACATTTTAACTTTCACTATTTTAATTTAATAAAATTAGGATTTCAATTATAAATATTATTATCTTTCATTTAAAAACGAGAAACTTCTATAATTTAAAAATCTGTAACGTAGAAAAATCGTGCAAATATTTATCTTAGATACGTTTCCTTATTGAAAAATCACGGAATAAACTCATTTCAGGTTCGGAACAATGCTAACGAAAAATATTCAGGTTTAATGGTTGTTTTACACCTTATAAAATTCACGCAAGTAGGGAATTTGTAAAATCGGAATACACTAACTAACCGAACTGATTCATTCACGTATATTTACCGTTGTGCCTTTTCTGCCGGTGAAGTGTATCTTCCTCGGGTTTCAACAGATGCGCCAGAATATTGGGCGATCTCCTCGTGTGTCTGGCTTCGCAATTATCACAATTGTTACGATTTTCACAATTAACTCAACATGCACAACCGGTGTGCCTTGTCGCCATCTTTTCTTTTTCTTCTTCCTCCTTGTGTCGGACTGTCACTCCGACAACCGCCGACAAAACAGATGTGCGGAATGGAACGCCACATGGCGCAAGGTGCACTTCCATCTGTCGCCAGTGGCATAGTGTTTCGATGGCCACGGTGGAGGGGGCATTCCCAGATGGATATGTCTCGAAATGCGTCGGGGTTTTGTTTAATATTCTGTTTCAAATATTTAAGTCCACAGATCTAAATATTTGGAGATAAAAAAATATTTTCTGCGCAACGATATCCGCACGAAAGATGAAGTCCGCTTGCATTTCGAGGTCATACCCATCTGGCCGAGTGCAAGGGTTCGGGATCGGAATCACTTCGATTCCCGGGCGTAGGCGTCACATTACAGAATTTTTAATTCAAGTTTATTTACGCTGAGTATATTGCTATGGGGAATTACTAACATTTCATTTGAGTTCAAACTAAAAAATAAGTTGGGTAAACAGACCTACGCTCATGTCAGAAGGGTTTTGTACTCAACCTACAAAATGCAATCACCAGCAACGATTAAAATCAAGAAACATGTCAAAGAGATTTGCTTGTTCAAAAAAAAATCAATTTTTTCTCCATTTTCAACAAACAAAAATTACGGAAATCATGAAATCCCAAATGCATTTATGTCATAGATCTTATTTGAAAATTCTAAGAAGATCAAATAAAAACTGCAGTGTCTGATTCGATGGAAAGTCGATAAAATATCTAAATAGTGTGCTATTGTTGTAGTAATTGGAGAAATTTCAAATAAATATAACTTCCGTGAATGTGATGCGAATTTCATCAAACTTACAAGAGTATTAGGATCTTGTGTAGGGCTACTTGAATATCGAGTTTTGTTGGGTTTAAGGGCATCCATCCGATTTTATTGGAAAAAATGTGAAATTCGAGGATCATACTACTATTAACAAAGCTGAACGAATATTGACTTCTGAGGTATTTGTTATACTCATAAATATCTTACTTGATATTTTCAAATTTTTTAGATCACAGGTGGTGTAATAAACATAATCAGTCGAGCAGCACCGTGGTGATCAAGAGTGGCTGCTCCTGAAGAGATGAGGTGGTCACCCCGTCGAAACTGCTTAGCTGTTGTTTTACTGGTGCAAAGTAAACTACATCCATCAAGTTTCCATCCTTTAGGTAGAGATGAGTGGTTCACTTGAGCCACTTTAACATCTTTAGGTTTAACATTCCCCTTGTAATGCAATCACCTTCTTCGGAGAAAGTAACGGTTGCTTTTTGTGTAATGTTTGCGTTTGTCTCAAGCCTCCGTGTTCGCTAACTTTAGCGAGGAAAAAAAATATATTGAATTACTGTAGAGAAGCTTAATTGACACCTAATGGAACATTTCTAACGATAATAAAAGTTGATCGGTACGTCTGGTAGAGTAGAGTACGCGTGATAAGTATTTTGTAATGTAGCTTCGTGGCTCTACAAGAACCCACCTCATATGATCCCGCAAATGCTAGTCGTCAAGCACGCGTACGCGGTCGTTAAGCGAAGCTAGATAGCTGAGCTCGGTGTTGTTTATAGCTCGCTGAAACTTGTGCCAGACCACCGGCACCCGTGTCCTACACGGACATATCGAAAATTACAGTGTCCAATCGCGAGGAAAATTACACATTTTTCGTGTATTCCCCCCTTTGCCTCCACTGAAGCAAAAACAGTCAGTTTAAGAACTATTTTGAAAAGCTCACATAAAGACCGTTCATATGATACTCATATCGGCTACCTTTGATGAAAGTTTTTTTTCAGGAGCCACTCCCCTGTACTGCAATCATCGATTCATGGCCTATTTTTTTCGAATCCAAGAATGGTTACAGAGCCCTTTTGTTAGGGGCTCTCTCCTGCCTCCTCGACTTGTTTCACCTATGAGTATTAATTGTAGGTACTCATTTTCAGTCATTCATCGATTTGAATTAAGTGTTAAAAGTATGCATTCTCATTTAAAACAACCACTATTTTGTTTTACGATTACTGATACCACTAGCTGAACCAATTCTCAAAGATATTCATGATGCCTATAATTCCTGAGACTTTCATGCAAATTCTAGCAAAGCTGTAGTGTCTGAGTCGGTAAAAAGCGCATATTGTTCCATAGCCATATGTTTCCATAGTAATACAGCGCATACTGTTCCATAGTAATACAGGAAAATCCAAATCGCTATAACTTCGTTAAATACAATTTGATCTTTATGAAACTTTCAGGACAGGTCAATCTTTTTAATAGTCATCTGCGTACTGAGTTTAAGGGTACCGTTAAGATTTCATTCAAGAAAACTTAAAATCGATAAATCATACTATGACTAACAAAGTTGAGTGAATTTCGATTTCTCATGTATTTTTTGTTATTGTACTCATATAGGCCTACATCCATGACTTTTTTCAAATCTTTACGATGAAAGGTGTCCAGTCGCGAGGGGGGGGGGGGGATTACGCGAAAAGTTCATACATTTCCCCTTCCCTGCTCCCCACGGTACTCATAAGGAAATTCTAAGACTTGTTTTGAAAAGATCTCATTGAGACCTTTCCAATGACACTCTACTTGACTACCAATGGTGAAAAAATTTTTAAAGTGTCACCTTCCTATATGGAGAGACCCCCTTAAACCCCTTTGAAAAAACTTTCCACCACAAAACTTTCAAGAAGTTACCGCTTCTGACCTTTCAACAAAGTTTCATGGCTGTAGCTTCTATAGATTCGAAGAAAAACTGCTGTGAAATGCAGACGGACGGACAGACGCACACAGGTCGTGATTGCAATAGGGTTTTCTATTTTAGTACAAAACCCTAATTATGTTCCCAATTTTTCTTAAACAATCAAACGATAGTATTTTGTTTTTATTTTTTTTAAGATCTTAAAAAAAAGATCTTGTCCAAAAATTTACCCTTAAGCGATTTGTTGAATATCCAATAAATTTACACATAACAGACGAGTCTAAAATAAAATTCATATAAAATACATAAATGCCCGTTAACTTGTATAAAGCGTTTTTTTTTTTAAAGAAAATTGTAGTTTTTTGTTTGTTAGGCGTATGTTTGTTGTAATTCATTTTTGGTTATTCACAGGTTGTATGGTATATATTTATTTATGTTTTATTTGTTTTTCTTACTTCTTGCTGTTTTTCTGTTTAACTAATAATTTACTTAAAGTTGCTGGTCGATTGTTAGCTTTACACTCTAACCTATTTTACACTCTCTTATTTTGTATTTCTTGTTGATGCAAAAATTGAATATTTTTACTGTTTTCATTAGCAGAGTTTTTGGATAAGTTATTCAGGACATTGTGTATAGGTAAAAGCTGGATCGGAGCAGAAAATAATACGATAAATATAATTTTGTCTGATTTATAGAAGATAATCAACGATATCTACAACTCACAGAAATTCGTGGAAACGTTATTTAAGATTCCTAGCGGATTCAGATTCTTTCCCGATTCACAATGAATTTATTAGCAAGAACGCAGAAATCAAGGATACCTGGAGTAAATGTGAGGGAAGGAAAAGAGGATTTCAGGAATACGGCATAGAATGTTAGCTGATACGAAATACATGGTGAATCCTCCATTTTTCAGGTGAATTATGTAGCAAGGTCGAAGTACCATCAATGATAGCAGAAAATGAATCTTGGCAAAAAAAGATTGTTGTTGCCTGCTTTAGGAGTCATAATATTTACTTTACCTTACATCATATATCGATGAAGATGGTTAGAAATCTGGCAACAATAAAAGCAACATATTGGAGAGGAAACTCAATGATTAATCTAACGAAGGCAGCTCCATCAGCCCTTAGAAGCTATTCGAGTGTCGATACAATAGTGGAAAAGTTTAAATAAAACGTTAATAATTTTCTAGATAACGGGATATACTATATACGGTAAAACGAATAAAGTAACTTAAATTTTAAATAGGAACTCGGAACCCATTTTACAATTTGTAGCATCTAAAGATCAAAGAACCTTTTGGTGACAAATAGATCAATCGCAGATATTTCTAGTCCCTAATTTCATAGATATTTCGGCTGATTGTGATACACATTTATCGAAAGTGATTCCTTCAGTTGAAACGCGTCTATCTAAAAACTAATCATTTTTATATCCACTAGAAACTCCCCTCTTCCTTATAGTAGACCATAATTATTCATGAGGTGCCTTTAGTCCATTTATTGGAAGTGATTTGCCACAAAGCATCAACCCCAGTTCTGGATCGGCGTTTATTTTGCGAGTTTGCTTAGCACTAAAACTGCGGACGAACTATGCAGAACTATCTTTTCACGACACGTTGGCTGCTGCGGATACACAAATACGAAAACTAAAATTTTCTTCCTATAGATAAATGTTGCGACTGAGCTGTTTAGTATTTAATACCATTAACAATAACTATCCCTTTCTGAATGGAGCAAATCTGTATTTTTATACGGAATGACGAATTGGAAATCCATTATTTTAAAATAAATGTGACAGCTATTATAACATTAACAGACCGCTGCAAAAGCACGTTATATTTTAGATCTTCATCTCTTACTTGTCTCCCTTGGACGATTGGCACACTCCACCTGATCGAAACCTCAAATCCGATGTTCCAAATACTCGCACACGCCAAGTCCCTTCCTGGTTGAGTGGGAATTGCATCGACTTTCTCCGGGTAGGTATATCTTCCCAGGCGAATCGAATGATGAGGCCCTCCGACAACGAGGGGACAATTCTCGTAGTTGCAATTCACTATTATAGAGCGCAAATCAGATGAAACGAGAATGACAAGTATTTAATCATAGAGATTCCGCGATTCCATGAACAAAATGGCGCGAGGCGTACCAACGAATGACGGAGACTTCTCTCGCCTTATCATTTCGACTCCGGCCCATCTTCAAGCGCCGCTACCCGGATAACCCTAATCACAACTAAAACGAGAAACAAAAATACGGCGTGTGGGTCACTGCACAGGAAACTATTTAAGATACCAAGAATACCTTTTTTCCTTTTTGTGTAGTGTTGTAGGCGCGAAAAAGCTCACGAAGCCACGGTAACATACACTGATAGTCCAGATAAGACCGCGACGACCGGAAGATCGCCCAACACTTTCGGCACCTTTCACCCATCTACTGACTAGCAGCGGATTAGACTAAAGACAAGAGGTAATAGGTAACTGTCATTACTTCTCGAGAAGAGAAAACGGGCAACATCCGTCGATGTCAGTGGCGTAGGGTATAGGGATGGGCTGGTCGGCGTAGGGCGCCAAGATCGAGGTTATCACAACCTGCATTTTCCGTTGAGGACTATTAAAGCTAAACCCAAGTCTTGCATCAGCAATGCAGAGGTCAAAATATAAAATTGTCCTAGGGTATGTTGGGAACTGCGAGCCATATAGATTGCGCCTGTATTCAATTTGGTTCTCTGTTATCCACGATTTCAGGAATACACCTCTGGGATTATTGTTGGCGTTCAGCCATGCTGTCTGCTTGGCGCTCAGGTCACCAGTAAGAATATAATAATTATGCAACTTGTTCAATTGGAGTATTTCAAACAAGGAATTGGGCTCCTCCTTGAACTTGAGAACTTTTCGACCAGTTGCATAGGCAGAGATAACGAAAAGGTTATCCCCAACTGGCAGTGAAATTTCAACGGGCACTTCAAAAGATTAAAAGCTTTTGAACTCAACTTTTTCAATATTTTGGAAACAATAGGGTCTTCTCACCAATATCCCGGTGCCACTTCCCCACCACCGTTTACCCTATCGTTTCTTACGAATTCAAAATCCTTGAATGTATGAAGTGCAATTAATTGAGGTGGGTTTCAGTGAGGAGGATGATGTCAGGCTTTTGCTTGACAAGGAATTCCAAGACAGTCATATCGATGTAGACTCACAATGGAGTTGACGTTGATCGAGATGAGATGAGTCCTATCCATGGGAATGTAACTGGATGACAATTTATTTTGAGGCATTTGATAGCTCTAAACGCTGAAAGACAAAGTTAATTTATAATTTAGTTGCTGATAAATTTTGAGAAGCAGCTCATTATTGCAACTTACATTATTTATTTTATTTACATTGTCTGCTGGTCCTCTGGCAGCAATCCGAATCTTTGGCACCTGTAGCACTGGTTGACCTCGCTCTTCTGGAGGCGTTCCCACCTCACCACTCGGAAGTTGAAGAACCTTATTATTTATGAAGGGCATTTAGATTGCTTTGGCTCGAAATCTGGACGAAATGAAAAGGCAAAGTCTTACGCTCGACAATCAATCTCCTTGTTGCGAAGTCTCTACTGTAATAAATTCTATTTCTGGTGCAACTTCTTGAAGCACCTGAAGGAGATCGACTGTGTCCTCTCCAGAGTTCAGACCCTTCAATAAAAAGGTCTGGTTTTTTTCGCTTTTGGGGGTGTATGTAAAGTGCGGAACTTCTCCAGAACTCAATGCACTTTTAGCTGCCTGAAAATCAACCAATGACTTAGTCAGAGCATATCTACTAAATAGCAGCTGCAACTAGAACAAATTTTATTTCTTACAGTACTTATGGAGTAGAGAGAATTGGACTAAAAGTGCGTATGTATGGTGAACAAAAACTTGAATTTGCTTGCAATTTTACCAACACATGGTAAACTTTAATCCATCTTTTACACGTTTATTTGCCTCTCTTTTGATTTTGACAGCTCCTCGATTGCAGGTGCTAGTTAGTATATATGCTCTGACTTAGTTCTAATCGTCAGTTGGTCGGAATTCCCTCTTTTGATCTCAAAATAATTTATTTTCGGCTGCCAAAAGCCGAACCATATCTTTGCCAGTTTGCCCAAATACATTGATTGGTGGGAATTTTTCTTTCTTTTGATTAACATGGACAGACTTTTGGTTTTTTCATCCTATTTTTAAATGCTCGATAAATTCATTATCAGGTTTAGTAAAATAATCTTCAGAATTTTTGTTACTTTATCCTCTTCCATGTTCATGGAATCGTCTAGCCCAGCTAGTGCTGCATAAGTTTTTATTGTCGTTTGCTCCGCAAACGCTGAGGACATCTTCTTTCTCAGACTCCTGTTGCGGTTTCTTCGTCGCTTTTGACTTTACTTCTCTTTCTTTCTTGATGGTTTCTTTTCCTGTGTTGACCGTTAATTTGCCAACTAGCTCTTCTAGCGATTGGATCCTGAGTCCGAGTTTCTCGTTTTAACCTCATATTTCTCAACCTAGTCATTAGCTTTGACAATATTCTACGTCTAGCACTCGTTGCGTGTAGACGTGTTTTTAATTCGCTCCTGTCAAGAATTTTTATAAATTAAAATAATTTTTTAAAACGTCAATTAGAAAGTAATTTTATATAGAAACTAATTACATCGTCGAACTATTCGAACAATTTATCGAGTATCTGGATTTTACCTGTGAGAAAGTTTCAAGAAAGAAGAAAAGTTTTTTTCACCGGGGGGATGGAGGAGCCCGACGGCTTCCCACCGCTGGGGGACCCAGAGCCAGGCATTTTGAAAATTACAAATGATAAAATAAACAAGCGGAAAAATTAACAAGACAATTGTAAGCATGGAAAGCGAATTACGATTTCAAGCGAAGATTTTGAAAAAGTAACCAGGGAGAGTGCAAGGGTTACGAAACAAAATGACGAATTAAAACTCCGTATACAGAGTTTAGAAGATATGATCCGGACGTTGTCAAATGGGAGCAAACCAAAAGTGAAGCCACAGAATACGTCCGGCAAAGAAGAGCCGATATTAACTAAGAAGAATGAAAAACAGGAAAAAACAACAACAAGCAAGACCACCGAGAAAGAAGTACCAACAAATAAAACGAAATCGCAAGATATGAGCAAGACAATCCATGATGCTGAAAATATCCTGAGCGCAGGAGGAGCGAACGACAGCGCCAATTATTATGCGGTGCTGTCTGCAATCAACGAAGAAATGGACATCGATATGGAGAGCAACGATAACATAGGTAATATTGATAGCAGTAATAATTTCATTAAATATTTAAAATTAAAAAATAAGCAAAAGGAGAAGAAGCCAACCGGTGTGTCTGCTGGTTCTCCTAATAAAATTAATAAGGTAAATGAAAAAGTTCCTCCAATAAACGTTTTTGGGCAGCGTGAAGGAGGTATGGTTCGGTTATTGGCAGCCGAACATAAAATCGAAAACTTTGAAATTAACAGAGTGACCCCTGATAAGCTCTCGATCAAGACAAAGACACTGGCTGACTTCAAACAGGCGAAAGATGCTCTTAATAGTGTCCAAGCTCCCCACTTCACATATACGCCAAAGGCGGAAAAAAATCAGACCTTCCTGTTGAAGGGCCTGGACTGTGAGGAGAATACAGTTGATCTCCTTGAGATGTTGCAGGAAGCAGCACCAGCTATTAAGTTCATCAGTGTGAACAATTTTGCTACAAGGAGATCAACTGTAGAAGGTAAAATATTACCATTTTATTTAGTCCAAATTTCCAACGACAGCAGTCCGAGTGCCCTCCAACAGGTAAGGTACTTAAACTTTAGAGTTGTGAGGTGGGAACGCCTCCAAAAAACTGAGGTCAACCAGTGTTACAGGTGTCAACGATTCGGTCATTCGGCTGCCAATTGTGCAATGCACTATCGCTGTGTTAAGTGCAAAGATATCCACGCCCCCGGTGTATGCAAGTTGGCTCAGATGGAGCCAAAAGAAAAATTGTATTGTGTTAATTGCGGTACATTTGGTCATCCAGCATCATACCGAGGATGCCCTCGGTATCAAGATGCAAGAGCTAAATTTTCCCCAAAGCAAACCAAAGTAAATCACAATCTGTTACCTCCCAACTTCATCAAACCCGGGGTATCATTTGCACTTGCTGCCAGGGGACCAGCAGACAACAATATAAATAAAATAAATAATGTAAGTGGCAATAATGAGCTGCTTCTTAAAATCTACCAGCAACTTGAATCGCTTTCAGATAGAATTAATAAGCAAGACCAAAAAATCAATTTCGTTTTTCAAAGTTTAGGTCAACATGCTCCAAAATAGTTTGTCATCCAGTCACATTCCCATGGATAGGATTCGTCTCATCTCGATCAACGTCAACTCCATTGTTACTATACATCGGCGTGATTATCTCCTTGAATTCATTGTTAAGCAAAAGCCTGACATCATGCTTCTCACCGAAACCCACCTCAATTCATGGCACTCTATGACATTCAAGGATTTTGAATTCGTAAGAAACGATAGGGTAATAGTTGATGGGGGAGGTGGCACCGGGATATTGGTTCGAAGACCCTATTGTTTCCAAAATATTGAAAAAGTCGAGTTCAAAAGCTTTGAATCTCTTGAAGTGTCCGTTATCAAAATCTCACTGCCAGGTGGGGATAACCTCTTCGTTATCTCTGCCTATGCAACTGGTGGAACTGTTCTCAGGCTCAAGGAGGAACTCAATTCCTTGTTTGAAATACTCGAATTGAACAGGCTTCATAATTATTATATTCTTGCTGGTGACCTGAACGCCAAGCATACATCATGGTTGAACGCCACCAATAATCCAAGAGGTGTATTCCTGAAATCGTGGATAACAGAGAACCAGATTGAATACAGGTGCAATCTATATGGGTCGGAGTTCCCAACATACCCTAGGACAGTGGCGGCTCTAGCATATGTGCACAGGAGCACGTGACCCCCTGAGAAGGAAGTAGAAAAGCATAAAAATGCATTCAGCAAGAATTATTCAGAGCGCCAACCCTCAACTAAGTTATCAATAGTAATGTGTTTAAAGTGAATGACGGGCCTCCCAGATGAATTCTTCAAAGAAAATCAACTCATATGTTCACTAGCCTGAAGGAATTTTCTTCCATTCTTTGTGCTCAATTTCGTTTTCCTCGTTCGCATCCGAGATAGTCTTATGAACATGAGTATGTCGCGATCGCACGTGCACCTAATTTTGGTTTTTGGGGGGTTAAAAGTATTAGGAGTGCTAACCATAATTTGTACTGCATTCGGCGCACGAATTTAGAGTGCTCCATCAGTTCAAATCTTTGTAATTCTTAGCATTACTTTGGGCTGCCAATCGAAAATTTAAAAAATTAATTATGGATTGTGAAAAATGTTGCGTTAGTTTATTTAGAGAAAACTTTAAACAACTTTCCTTAGATGAAAAAATCAAGTTTAGAAATCTCGGAAGACCAATTCCTAAAGTTGAAATTGTCCAAGTGATGAACTCGAAATCGAGACAGTTCAAGCGCGAATTTAAACCGGAAACATATGAAAAAACAAAGTGGATTTGTGGATGTGCAGTGACAAACAAGTTATTTTGTTTTCCGTGCGTTTTGTTCGGTAGTAAAAGCTCAGATTCTAGTTGGACAAAAACAGGTGTTGACGATTTGAGCCATCCTGCTCAAAAAATTAAAAAGCATGAGAGTGCAGCACCTCATATCAATGCCCAACTAGACTTCAACTTACTAGGTAAGCAAGATATTAGGCAACAACTTGACAGTGCTTATAGACGCAGTATCGAACAAAACAACGAGCAAGTGCGGAAAAATCGGTATGTTTTATCTAAAATCATAGACTGCGTAAAATTTTGTGGAGTATTTGAGCTCGCTCTTCGAGGTCATGACGAGACGCAAAAGTCACTAAGCCCAGGAGTTTTTCGTGGCCTCATAAATTGTACTGCTGAATTGGATACAGCTTTGAAAGACCACATAGAAAAAACTACCGTTTTCAAAGGTACTTCAAAAACAATCTAAAATGAATTGTTGGACTGCATGTTGGAAATTATGCAAGAGACCATCAAGAAAGAAATACTCTGCGCTGACTTTGTATCTGTGATTGCTGATGAGACCACAGATGTGTCTTCCATTTTTCAAATGTCAGTAGTTTTTCGGTATGTTCTTCAAGACGGTAGTCCTGTGGAACGTTTCTGGTCGTTTTTAAACCCTAATGGGCACGATGCTGTCAGTTTGGCGGAAGCTATTCATGGAGTCTTGGAAAAAGTGGTCAACAACCCCGAAAAGCTAATTTCGCAAAGCTATGATGGTGCCAACGTTATGTCTGGACAAACTGGGGGTGTTCAAAAAATTATACAAACGCATTACAAATATGCATTTTATATTCATTGCTATGCCCATCAGTTAAATTTGGTTTTATCTCAAGGTGCAGAACAAAATCAACAAGTACGCGTTTTTTTTTCTAATTTGAGTGATATAAGTAATTTTTTTTTCGAATTCTCCGCAACGAGTAGCCATTTTAGACGCAATTGTTGGTCGTCGAATACCACGTACTTCCAACAAAAGGTGGAATTTCAAAAGTAAAGTTGTTACCACTGTATATCAAAATAGGAATTCCTTAATTGAGTGCATGGAAGAAATAAAATCAACTTCAAAGCAGACTCTAACTATCAATCAAGCATGTGCAATATCTCGTATGCTTCAAGATCCTGTCTTTCTTTTTTGGCTGACCATCTTCAGTCGTATAATGCCACATTGCCATATTTTATACAATCAGTTACAGAAAATTAGTATAGATGCAGTTGGAATTCAAGAATGCGTGATGAGTTTTAAACAATCTAATCAAAATGAAAGAAATAATATTGAAAATATTCAAGATGAAATCCCTACAGAAATGATTAGTGCTAAAAAGCAAAGAAAAAATGACGATCCATACATTACGCAAATTGTAGCAGCCAAAGAAATTTGTGATTCAATCATAAGCCATGCTATTGATAGGTTTGCTTTCACAAATCATTTAAGTGCTTCAAATCTTTTCTTAGCGAAAAATTTCTTCAGTTCGCAACAGACTTTCCGATCAACTATTTAAATAGTTCTGTCGAAGCTTATCCATTTTTAGATGCAGTCAGGCTACGAACGGAACTTGAAATCATATATAAAAGGCCTGACTTCAGGAATTTATCAGGTGCCGTTAATCTTCTCAAGTTTATAAAAGAAAACTGCCTTGAGAATTTATTTTATGCCACTTCTCAGCTTTTGAAATTCATAGTGACTATCCCTATGACAACCGCTGAAGCAGAGAGGTCTTTTTCGACTCAAAAAAGAATTAAAACATTTTTAAGATCAACGATGAGCCAAGTCAGACTTACTGCGTTAGCAATGCTTTCAATCGAAAAAAAAATTATTGCAGGAATCACAAAATTTTAACGACATGGTAATCGACAAATTTGCCCCTAAAAAAGAAAGAAGATTGGATTTTACGTACAAGCACTGCACTTGAATTACTTGTTCATTTGTTTTTGAACACCATTTTTTTTCGTAAAATATTATTTCACTTATTTTCAATATTTCTATTATTAAAAATTACTTATAAAGATTCATTATAATGAATAAAATATAAATTCTGCTTGAATAGCAAAAACTGTATTTTTTCATGACATTTTATTCTAAATTAAATTCGTATTCGAACTGCTACGCAATTCTATGTATCTTGAAAAATTCGCATGTCAAAGGTAAGAAAAATGGAAGGCAAGATGAAAACGAAATAATATGAAATATTTCATATTGACTCGGAAATGTGGTAATGACTTGTGTAATGAGGTACAATTACATTGTCACGCTAACTTAGTTTAAAGCCCTTCTGATTGTAGCAACTGCTATTACTGTGAACTGTAAACCCCCCGGTTACAAACGCACGAGCCGCCACTGCCCTAGGACAAATTCATATTTGGACCTCTGCATTGCTGACGCAAGACTCGAATTCAACTTTAATAGTCCTCAACGGAAACTGCAGGTGCTTCCTTATGATAGCGACCATAACGCAATCGTAATGGAAATCAATCATCAAAGGGATGATTTCTTCCTCATTCCAGTTCAACACGAAAATCATCGGTTGAACTTCAAAAAAACAGACTGGGGAAAGTTTCAAAAGAAGTTTAATCGGGAGTACCAGAAGCAATGTCCCCGTTCTGATGGTGGCAACTCTTGCTCAATGGTTCCTGATGACAGGAATCTAACTAACGATGAAATAGATCTCTATTTGTTCGAAGTTAGAGAAGCTGACGTTGGAAACGATTGAGAAAGTAGTTCCCAAGATTAAACTTCGAAACAATATGGAAGGATATGAAAAACCAACCATCGCAAGGTTGAAAAGATTGAAAAGCCTTCTTCTCACACGCGTCAACAACATTTATCGACGATTTTTGGATTACAACCATCCCTCGTTGGCTTTGTTGAAATTACATCTGAAGAATGTCCGGAACTTAATCCGGTCATACTTCAGGAGTGAGCTCAACAATCAATGGGCGGAAAAATTGAGGGGTATTAGCCCACAGGACCCAGACGGCGTGTTCACGAAAGTGAATAGCATATTCCGCAAGAAGTCTTGAGTGAAGGTATCGAATCTTGAAGTCACTAGTGATGAGATAAATCTTCTCGATAGGGCTGGTATCGAAATTGATAGTACGACTCCGGATAGAAATGGAAACAGGATTATTTGTGAAGGATTGGATAAACTTGCCCTGATTGGAACACATTTTGAATTGGTTCATCTACCAAACCCTGAGAGAGGGAATGAAATAGTTTCAGAGATCGTTGAAGCAAAAGTTTCCGACTTCAAGTCAAGCCTGAACGGCCAATCAATTCTTCATTTCAATGAAACATTAACATCTGACCTCATACCGAACTTGAATCTTATTGATTATTTTGTCAGCTATGAAGTCTTATGTTTCATATTTCGCAGGATAAACAACAAGAAATCATGTGGTACTGATGGTATTCCAAATGTAGTTCTCCGACATTTGCCGGAGGTTGCTATTAGGAATTATTGCATATTGTTCAACAACATGTTGAGCAATTCATATTTCCCAAATGAGTGGAAAAAGGCTAAGGTATTTCCAATCTTGAAGAAAGGAAAAGAATCTTCATGCCCGAAAAGCTATCGCCCAATTAGCTTGCTGCCTAACATCAGCAAGGTGTTCGAAGTGATACTCAACAGAGCATTAAACGCCCACATTGAGGAAAATGAGTTGATGCCGAATTGCCAATTTGGTTTTCGTGCCAGACATTCGGCCACACATGCAATAACGAAAGTAACCTCAGACATCTGTTGGAAACTAAATGATAGACAATGTGTTGGAGCATGTCTCATTGATATGGAGAAAGCCTTCGATACGGTGTGGTTAGATGGACTTATTTTTAAACTCCTTCAGGACAAGTTCCCCAGACACCTTATCGCCATGATGTGTAATATGTTATACGGGAAATCGTTTGTCGTAACTGACGGAAATCTGACAACAATGCGCGAGTTCAAGGTCTTGAATGGTCTACAGCAGGGAACAGTTACTGCGCCTCTGCTCTTTTCAATCTTTATTCGCAAGCTATTGAACGGCTTTGATTTTAACGTCTCGCCAACGCGATCATTGGTAGCGTTTGCTGATGATCTGATCATCTATACGGCAGACCGAAAAGCTACAATAGTTCAGAGCAATCTCCAAAAAATGTTCAATAATGTACAGCTGTACACTGACAATTGGCGAATGAAAATCAATGTGCAGAAGTGTGAAACAATCTTATTTCGGACAACGCTGCGGGGGGTCAGTCAAGACCTGAAACGTAATTGGAAAGATTTCCACATCATGGCTGGTGAGGGTAGTCTTGAACAGGTTCCACATAAATCCTGTGTTCGATACCTCGGTGTTTATCTCGATCAGTATCTGTACTATAATGAACATGTCAAGATCATGCTCAGTAAGGCACTTAAAGTAGTCATGGCCCTTCGAAAACTCTTTCATTTCAGATACATTGATCAAAAGGTCAAAATTATCTGTTACAAGACACTGGTCAGACCAGTTTTGACATATGGATGTCAGATCTGTTACAACCAGAGCGCTAGTACTATGGAAAAATTAAGAGTTTTCGAAAGGAAATGTCTTCGTGCATGTACTGGTTTGTACTGAAAGCCTGAGACGGATTGGAAACATTATATATCGAATAGAAGAATTTATCAAACTGCTGAAGTGACCAGGGTCGATATCTTCATATTGAAACTTCTTCGGAATCATATCGCAAGATCTGTGACTGTGAGTGAACACCCTTGGATTTCACAGCCGTTCCACCCTACAGACGGGTATATAGCGACTTGCCTCGCTACTGGCTTCATTCCTCTAGAAGCATTCGTGTATTTGGACATGAATGGATATGTTTTTGATTCTGACGGCGTCCCAATCATATATCACATATATCGACGGGCCACCGATAAGAAGATAAAATATCCTCCAAATTTGAGTTCACGAGACCAACAATTCCAATGGAGATACTCATTTGCTAGATTCGTTGAAGCTGATCGAGTTGAGACGGGGCAATCTAGGTATTGGTGGCTGAATGACAATGTCTAAATTATTCGTGTTTATTTTCAGTTTTGGTGTTTTTCGTTATTTAGTTTTTGAGTTCAGCTCATTATTGCTACATTTAGTGTTGTTGTTTATTTTTGTTAAAAATTAGGTATAGGTTAGGTTTATATTATGTTTATTATATTAGGTTAGAGATAAGGTTAAACGCTTAGGTTAGGAACATTGTTATAGATTTTTTTTAGTATAAGATAAAGTTTTTGATTGCATTTATTAGAATTAAGTTAAAACATATTAGGTGTAGGATCAAAGTTCACTGTAGTGTTAAGATGATAAATAATTTTAGAATAGTGTTGGTTGGTTTTTTCTCCTTTTTCCAATTGAATTGTAAAAATATGTAATAATCTTCATTGATTTGAATTTGCTAGTTTTTTTTTTAATGTGTTTAATGATAACGTACAAATTTAGAGAGGGCCATTAAGTTTTTTATTGTTATTGTTTGGATTTTGCTTTATATTCTTTTAAAATTTCTAACGATTAGTATTAAATAAAGCGCTTTTGACTTGACTTGACTTAGCTTTGACAATTTGCTCGGTTTCGACAACTGATAAAATTTTCAGTTTTTCGTTTCCTTCATTGTTCTGGAATTTTCGCTTTAATTTTTTGTCGCCCGTCATCGTTAGCGATGGACACGATCGTTCTAGTTGATGGCTAAAGCCAACAGGCTCCTCCATCTCGTTGCTTTTGCAGCGAGATCAGAGGAAATGTTCATAAGCCGGGACTTCCCTTGAATGTATTTCCGCTTTTTGATACTTCTTCCGAAAAGAAACTGCTGGTGTTCGATAATTGTTGGAATAATTCGACGGTAATTATCATTTAAAAAATTTTTTTCAACCGACTTTTATGAAAAATTGATTTTTAAAATTATTGACCGGAGCAACTAAAAACACGTCTATACGCAACGAAAGCTAGACGTAGAATCTCTGGTCAAAATTTCATCGGCTGAATACAAAACCCTTCTGGCTGCTAGAGCATACCACTAATCTGCTTGTTTATCTTTACGCTCGACTATATTTTCTTGTGTGGTCGCACACCAACTAAACCGATCAAAGGATTGAGCTACATGGGTTATTGACTCCAGGTACTAAGAAGTTTGGCAACTTGGCGTTACTAATACAAAGACACACAAAAATGTACGGGCCATAATGACCTTACCTGGATGACGCCGCATTAAGCGCAAATCTTTACTCTGGAAATCCGAGCAAACGTTTTATCCTTGCCTGATATTCACTGCTGCAATTTGTTCTTCAAACCATTATTCTCAGGGAAAACAAATAAAAGGAAAAGGATTGCAATTCAATAGTATTTTCTATTTTCGATTCGATAGTATTTTCTTTTTTACTCTTTTGCAGCAATTCGCATCAAAGTGAATAAAACTATGGACGGTTACAGTACCTACAGCTTTCAGATTAATAGCGCCTAAAATGTTCCTTAACAAGCACTATTTTTATTTTTTTTCTGCCTTTTACCGATATTTCGGGAATTAATTTTTTCCTTCATCAGTGGCGATATTCTGAAGCTTCAGAAAATAAAAATAATTCTTTTCCATTAAAAAAATGGTGAAGGCCCGTTTTATTTACAATTTCTGTAATTAAGCACATCCTTACACATATATCCTCAATAGGGTTATTCACCGTATCACCTACGAAATAAGAATTGTTATGCGAACTTACCTGAACAAAGCTGAAATAAAGTGTTTTTTTTTTTTAAATAAATAAAAAGCGAAATTTTGGTTCATACTTGATTTTGTATTAAGATTATACTGTCAGGATTAAAATTATACTTCAAAAGAGTAACATTACATGTTATATCTATGATTTAAAAACGGAATTTTCAATATTCAGATCTTAATATCTGCTTGCTGTAATGTTACGATTGAAATGGGGTGCCATTGGATGCGAGCGATTATTAAATCCCTGATTTCCACCACTGCCACCGAAGTCTCCAGAATTCCAATTGCTGCCTCCTCCTATGCCACCGTAGTTACCACCGCCGCTGGGTACCTCTGCAGAATTTTTAGAAAGATGATTCCTTTGATTGTATTGGCTTCTTTGAGGGGTGCTATCGCCCCCGTTATTGAAGTTACCTGGTGGGTTGTATCCAGAAGACCATGGTCGGTTGCCGCTCAAACCACCACCGAAAGATGGTGTATCGGATCCCCCTCTGTTGAAAGACATTTGATTGCCACCTCCTCTATTCATGTTGTCTCCGAAATCTAGAGGAGTAACGCCGCTTTGCCTGGAATTACCTCCCATCGGCATAGAATTGCGATTTGATGGCATATCTTGTTTACTTGAAGTGCCCCCAATCCCGCCTTTCCCACGGCTTGATCCGAAATTACTTTGATTGGGGCCACCAACGCTACCTGAATCTCGACCGTACCCTTCACTACCTCCATAGCCACGATTGCCTCCTCCGTAATTACCCCCATATGATGATCCAGTTCCATTATTTTCAACATCCATTCTTCCGAAATTAGAGCCACGATTTCCACCGCCACCTGATGGCATATTCATTGAGCCTCCACGATTTCCATAATCATTGCCACCAACTTGGAAACCATCATCACCATTTCCACCATAATTGTTTGGTGCTATTGATCGATTGAAACCTTGGTTTTGTGCCATCGTATTATTGCCTCCGCCAGACTCACTTCGGTAGTTTCCACTGTGCCATACACCGCCTCGATTTCCTCCGCTGAATTGGCTTGGGTTACGATTAGATTGATTATTACTTTCTGGAAAATTGCTGCGGCTGCCGGAGTGACGTGCTCTATAATCTTCAAAACGATGTATGATCGATGAAAGTTGATCAACTGTACGATCAACTGCGCTTATTTTTCGTGGCTCTATAATGTTGGCTTGAAGCTGACCCTTTAGCTTCTCTTTGACGGTCATAAAGAAAATGTAATAGTCGTTTTCCATCAGTAAACTATCTGGATTGGGGTTACTCTGCAATGTGTAGTAAAAGGTTGAAGGAATTTTATGTTACTACGAAGAAATATTGAAATAATTTAAATGGATTCATCTATAAGAAAATAGTGTTGCTATTTTAGTAGTTCACCTATACTTTACCAGATATAACAAATGAACAATTTTAATGTAGATTTCGAATAATAATTGTCAATGTTTCCCTTAAAAATTTTCATTCGATTTGGCTGAAGTGCTTTTTGGCGATGGCACAATGAAATATGATTGTAGTTTCTTGTGGTGCAGCATATTTAATTTGCATATCTAATAAAATCATACAAATCTATTGAAAATTTCCATTATTTGCTGCATTTTTATCGTTTGGATGAAATTTAAACTACATTTTCAGCAGTGCATGTATTTGAGTGTGTGCATAAGACGAGATCTAATTGATTGGGTAATCAGCTTTACCAGAATTAGCTAATTTTCAAACAAAAGAATAGGCTGCAATAATTGTAGAATCCTTAAAATTACTAAAGTTGGCTTTCAAGGACGTAGTGGCATATTTCCGAAAAACAATGAAGATTTTGTGTCTGTGTTTGATAAAATAAGCTGACTCTTTTAAATATTAAGTTAAAAAGTCAGATTAAATACTTTGAAGAAATATTGCCAAGTGTGAATTGAATAAGGATGTTATGGTTCATATGTTAATATAAAACAATAAGGAAACTGCGGCAAATACAAGAATGAACAGAACCGTATAAGAAGGCTCGAAATCTTTAGGGGAAATTATATTCAAGTTTATACATAGTAAACTAGATGGGGACAGAAATTACGAAGCGCTTCCGAGAATGAAAGATTTTTATTTAAAAATTTAGGAAGCGTAAACAGCAAAGATCTGACAAACTGTGATCTCAGCTACGGAACATTTGAGAATGACACAGGCGAATTTTGGTTTTGCCGCCCATTCACTGCGGAATTTATTTAATGAGGTGTATTGTCAATTGATACACATCCTTCAAACGCCAATTATGATCCTAGCAAGGTTGATACAATCGCAAATAAATGTTATTGTCAAGGACTTCCATGAAAATCCCCATAAGAACTACTTGCGATAAACGTTTTTAATACTCATCTCCTTAAACCGGCAAACATCCTTTAAAATGCAATCATTTACTAAATTAAATAGAAATTTAATATTTATGCAAATTTTTATAACTTGCAATGTTTGTTTTCCACTAAATCATCATTTATGGGCCTTCGCCTCCATTAGTAGCCGCCTCCAATTGTCACGGTTCTGCAGCTTCGTTCGTCAGTTGGAAATCTAACCGTTTACTCTCGGTTTCCCAACTGGACGTTTCGCTTGCGCTCTACCCTTCAACGTTCGTCTGGGAAGCTTGTGCTATTCCATTCTATCCATATGTCCTGCTCATTGTAGTTTGCGCAGCTTTACGCATGCGGATATAGATTGGTCGTCATGAAGAGTATACAACACGTCGTTGTAACGAAGTTTCCTCTGCTTCATGCTTTACGGGGCCATATATCCTCCTGAGCACTTTGCGTTCGAATACGTCCAGGGCCTTTTCGGTTTGTAAGAGTCCAGGTTTGACATTCATACAACAGCAAAGGTCTTTTAGTGACTTGTGTATGCGAATTTTATTTCCCCTCTGAATATCTCTGGATTTTAACATAGGAAGTTCTGAAATGTAGGCTTTGTTTGCCGCATTTATTCTTTTACACATTTCATTCTTTTCTGTGCATTTTCTATCAAAATAGACTCTTAAGTATGGGAAGCTATTAGCACTTTCCAGGTCGTAGTCTCCTACGGTCAAGGTTTGTTGTACAGACATATCTTTCCTTGTTTGGATCATGAATTTGGTTTTAGTTTCATTGACCAGGAGGCCGACTTTTTTCGCTTTCTGACTCCAGCCGTATGAACGCTTCCTGCGCATCTGAAATTGATCTGGACATAATATTAACATCGTTGCCATATGCTACTAGTTGCATGGATTTGTAGAGTAGCGTGCCTGTGGTGTCAGCTGGCGTTTTCCTGACGAAACGTTCCAGAGCAATATTGAAAATTGGGGCAACCCTATCCTCTGTTTTAGGCTTGGATTCGTTGGCAAGCCTTCAGTCAAACCTCCATTAACTGTGACCTGAGACTCGGTGTTTAGCATTGTAACCTTGGTCATGCGAGTTTAGTTGGGGCGTTAATGTCAGGTATTATTTGGTACAGGACATATCTATCAACACTGCCGTATGCTCGCTTTAAGTCTACGAAGAGCTGGTATACGTCAAAATTGAATTCCCAGCACTTTTCGAGCACCAGCTATACTGAAAACATCTGGTCAATCGCAGATTTTCTACTTCGAAAACCACCTTAGTATGCTCCAATATTTTCATAATAGGGGCTCAGTCTTTGTTCCATGACTTTAGACAGTACTTTATATGATGTGCTCAACAGAGCCATCCCTCTGTAATTTTCACAGCATAGCCTGTCTTCCTTTATATGTAAGGGACAAATTAAGGTTTTCCGCCAGTCATCTGATAGCTGCTTCTCTATCCGTACCCTTCATATTAACCACCGATGGAAGAGGTTGTTTAGATGCGTTCTTCCGGCTTGGAGCAGCTCTATCATTACTCCAATTCCGGGATGTTTGTTCTATGTTCTAATTGTTCCTCTTCTAATCTTGGTAGCGTTGTCAAGACATCTTTCTCAGCCCCTGGAATGCTTACAGTTTCGGTAGATGTTGTGGGTGCTGTGAGAAATGTTCGGAAATATTGTTTCTACCTGTTTTTAATATCGATAGTGTAGCCTAATATTGCATCTTGTGCGTCTTTGCAGAGGCTCCAACGTGGTGTGTAGCCCCTCGAAGCTGCTTAATTGAGGCTGGTTTCATTTAGCGTCATATGTTCATTAATTTGCTCTCTCTTCCGATTGATGGCCCGTGGTTTCTTCTGTCGATACAGCATTTTTGCTTGTTGACGTAGGGTGACTCCTTTTTCGCCCGAGTTGGTCTTTGGACGCACAGTTTGTGTGACTGATTTCTTTTTTTAACCGCATCTTGACATTCCCTTTGAACCAATAATTCCGATCATTTATCGGTGGATATCCTAAGACCTTTTCCGCTGTATCCGTGGTCTCATCTTTGATCATTTTCCAATTCTATCTATCGTTGCTATTTCCTCCCGCCTGCGTGTTCGTTTTCAGTGTGTATTCTAGCGACGACATATATGTGGACTTCACCAAATGGTCATTTTGCATTTTGTTATTAGTAGCTTTGATTGCTTTTGACATGCGATATCGGAATTTAACTTTGAATAAGTAATGGTCCAATCCAGTGAGCGCCAAGGAATGAGCGTGTGTCGAGAATGCTGATGGCCGCTGAGAACGTGATCTATTTGCAGCAATTGGGCGATGCCCACGTTCGTCATGATGCGGGAACTAAGTGGAACTTATGATGCGGATTCTGCCAAACGAAAAGCCTATTAGGCGCTGTCCGTTCGGGCTTGTCCGTGCATGTAGGCTGTTCCCTCCCGGCCAATTTGGGCGTTATAGTCATTTAGTAAATACTTGCTGATAAATACTGGTGTCTGACACACCTGGAACCTGAAACTAATAAGAATTCAAAGCTTTACTTTAAAATTACAGGGAACTAAAAACCTAAGTTGGGTGTGTACAGTCAACTTCATCAAGATAAGACCAAAAATCTGGAAGTAATTCCAACTCGGTTATGTGCTTCTCAAAAGAATTTGCCCTGATTTTTTTTTGCTTTAATTTTTCTAAATTTCAATCGCATACTTTTTGGTTCGGAAGTGCCTGAAGAAACAATACGCCGTCAAATAAACACATAATTATTCAAAAAAGCAGGACCCGAAGGCTTTTCAAAAAGAAAAAAGCATAATAAAACAGTTAGAAATTCAGTTTGCACAATCCGTGGACCACAATGGATTTTGGCAAGTGAAAGATGGCTCAATAATTTTTGCGTGGCGAAATCGACAGATGAATATTTTTTGTCTTGAAGTGCTGCACCGTCATTGGAGCATATTTCAATCGATAGCGCACTTATGATAAAAAGTTAAAAGGATTTTATCAACATTTTTCAGATATATTCTGCTTAAAACTTTGGGAAAAATTTTTTTTAGACCCTCATACATTAACTGGCAAATTGTTACCTGTTCACAAACTTTGAAAAGCTTAGATGCTATAGTTCTAAGGTATTTTGCTCAATTTATCTTAAGTCCAAAGGATCAAGGTCGTTCATCGATGGCCTGTGCGCTCAAGCCATAGCCAATGTTACCTAATCTTCGATTAGGCTGAGGAAAAAAACAAGATATTTAGCAAAAAAAAAACTTTTTTCGCATTAAAAGACCGACTTTGTCCGTATTTTGTATTATGAAGTTACGCTTCAATCTTAGCGAAATAGTCGTACGAGATGATTAAGATTTATACAGGGAGAGTGCCTTAATTAAAATGGCAAACGGCAAGACGATGTAAGAGGATAAAGAGCTACAATTTCAATAAAACCCAGTGGAAATTAAAGCAATAAATGAATTGGAGAATATATCTTATATGTATAACGTCTCACTTTTGTCGTAAACCTCAGTAGGAAAAAGGAGGGACACCGCATACATACCATGAAAGGGTACAACGCAAAGCTCCACTTAAGTAGGGAAACTGAGGAAATAATAGGATTACTTAGTGCAAATTGACAGCAGATCGAGCTTGTTGCCACAAACAAGACAATTTCTGGAGGTCAAGTCCCGGTATGGGATGACTATCGTGGCGCCATTCATACTGAGAGGTCAGTATAACATCAGAAAAAGACAAAACAATATTGTCTCATCATTCTAATGGGTTTCTAAGCGCAAAGAGTAGATTAAGTTGATCATTTTATATCTACTACCGTTGTTGAAACAACTGCACGATTCAGACATTAGCTCGAGATGAATAAAGGAGATCACTTAAGAGCGTATACAAGCGCAGTGGCCAATAGAATATAGTGAATATTTTTACAGTTGCCACTAGTTAGCAAGTTGAGTATTTACCAGAAGAACGTTGGATCAAACCTATGCAGTGGAACCTTTTATCTTAAGCCATTCAGGAATCAAATCAAAGAACACGTTATAGAGGAATTAGAACCAGGTAAACATGGTGGATTTATAGGGTGCAGAGCATTGTTCTTGTCTTTACTTTATAAGTTTTTTCTTGTACATACGAGTATATAACTAACTTAAGCTAAGAACACCAGTAGCCTCTCAACTGAAACTGAAAAGGATTTTGCAACTGATTCACTGGTTCTTTTGAAATAATAGGCATTAATTATGGTAGGCCACTCAGGCATATCAAATTTTTGTTAGACTTAAATTTCAGTAAATATAGTGATTCCTCTTCCTCCGTAAAAGATAGAATTCTGGATCGAATCTTCACATAAAATCTAATGCTACAAGGAGGTCTCATTTTTTATAAGGCTACCGGGGATCTATTGATTAAGCTAGATGCGATCAGCTTGCTAAATGCCAGAGTATAGAAGGAGATATATAGAAATAAAGTGAATATTTCATAAACAAATGACAATTCTGATAAGTATCAGTGTGATTTGACTACTGCAAACCATTCTTTCTACGGTTATTCATCAAGAATTTGTTGAAAGCTGATCGCGTACTTCAAAAAATAAAAGTAGTTCTGAAGTTCAATCAACAAAAAATAGCATCATGCTTGATCGAACGATACTTACTCCTTTTTAACATCAGTACCAGGTACTGTCTGAAGAGTCACTCAAAATAAATCTTGTTGCATTGAGTTCCTGACAATTATAAAAAAGGGGGAATGATGACGAAGAAACAAGATCCACTAAAACTGGATAGATATCGGACAACATTTTTATCCATAATTTGTTTATTTCCATTTAAAATGCAATTTTTGTTTTTTTTCGATAGATATGTGTTCCGGGAATAAGTTGGTCTCTTATTGTTTTTTTAATACTGACACTCAAGAGGGAGACACTTACTTGCGAAATACATATATATCTGTTGCAAAAAACAAAAGATAGCGTTTCAAACGGAAAATCGACAAATTGAAGCAAATTTTGAAGCGCTGAACATGGGAAAATACAACAGTATAAGCATTTCTTTTTGGGATGTAACATTTTAGCTAACTAGTTGATATTTGGAAAGTTAAGAGTATATTTTTTATCATTTATGTACATTTGGAAAGGGGAGTATTAGGAAGTTTCATCGGAATCTGTCCTATATGATGGATCGTCTTTCTCAAGCGATACATGCGACCATTAGTTGGGAGATGTAAACAGTCAACTATGAAAACCCGAGAAATCATTTTGCTAATTTCTATAAATAAGAAACGATTCTTTATGTCTTGTATTAGAGCTAGAAGATTTCTTACAAAGTACAAATTGGTTCCAAAATTTGAAAATTCTAATTTATCATTATTTTATCATTTTAAAATTTCAGGTAGAACAAATATCCCGATTCTTCTTCTGAGCGACATAGATTTATGTAATTACTCGCCATTATTAATAGAAATATTGTTTTTTGGAACTAGAAATTAAAAACTATACTGCACTTTTGATAAGTAGTTCTTGCAGAACGAAGAAAATATCTAAATAATTTATAATACTATAAATCAATGCACACACACAAAATCTGCCCCATCATTTCTTTACTTGTCCTTTATATTTGAACTTCCAGAAATATATGCAAACTTCTTCTGAATTATGTACTTTACGGATATCATGAACTCTAAGCCAAACACATTTTATTTGAAAATATGTTGCAGACTGATAAGTTACATAATCATTGCACTGGCTTCATTGTGAATAGGTATGTTTGTTTCTATTCAATCATTTTATTGAGTGGAAACTCATCAGGCTTGCTTTTCTTCATATGTAAAAGATAACATATTTTTAGCTCCTGATATGCAGCTTAGTGGCGCTCTATCATTAGTTTCGTGTAAATTTAGGCATGCAACTTGTGTTTCCTCCTCTTTTTGCGTGATACTTTTCATATTATTTTATTTACATTCTTGCGTATTCGGGAAATACTTTACTCTTGGTATTACTTTCAGTTAAACATTTCTCTTTAAATGTCATTTTTTCTCCTGTTGAGAATATCCGAAGAATAAGGTAATTCGGATTTCTTTCTTATTTACGAATTACCGGTGAAATATGAGTAAATAAACGTTACTTGTCCATTATCATCAACTTCCATAAAAGTCAGCAAAATATTCAATAAACCTATAAAAACGAAAAAGGTCATTTACAAAATTTTTATATACCTTTTCAGTGAGGACAGCACGACTCAGCAATTGAACGGCTTGAGGACCTAAACTTCCCAAATAGTCTTCAATAGCAGCAACAAGACGCATCACGCTGCACACGGTAACTGGTCCCTCGCCACGCCGTGACCTCTTTGATGAACGCGGTTCGCTCGGTGCCCGTGACCTACGACGTCCATGCCGTGATCTTGGTGATACTGATCTCCTTCTTGGTGATGAACGACGCTTGCGTCGAACAGGACTTGGTGATCGAACATCATACGACAAGTTCAATTTGCGTTTTGTCTCAAATTTATGACGTATTATTTCCTTAGCATGGAATTCTGACAAACGCTTCTCCCAATAAGGGATCCACTCCTTATTGAAATCATAGTTGTGTGGATCAATTCCATCTGAAATGCATACAAATATATTAATAATGTGAACTGAAATTGGTACCTGAATAATATTTTAGGTCCGTAGAAACCATTATGCGACAGACTCTATTACATAACAATGTAATTCGTCATCAGCATGGATTTTACCTGAAGTTTTCAACCTTAATGTTAGATTAAATGCAAAACGCTTCGCCCCAAATGTGTGCCAATATTAACTTAAGTTGGCTTTTGATAGCACTGTCGTTGGAAAGATCTAATTTTGCTTAATGCGTTACAGGATTCACTATGCAATCTGAAGTAACAACATTTGCAATTTCAAAAAAGAAATTGCATTGAATCCAACCTCTTCATGAACACGTTGTTCTCTTTCTTTTTTCATATACTCGGAATTGATTGAATTGACAAATACAACCTTATTCAACAGCTAACTTTCCATTCGTTTTACATAAAAGTTTCGTTCCAGACAGTGACAAATACAAAAAGAAAGTATACTTGATTATCCTTTCATTTTACCTCTCTCCAATTCATCGGCTCGGTTGTGCCAAAATTTCTTCCATTCAGTCTTATACCTCGGATGACTTTCCAAATCTTTTCGATATTTCTGATATGTATCCTCCAAATCGTCCAAAATGGCGCCAACCATTCGCCTGTATCTATCCCACACTTGTGGATTGTTCTCAATAATTCTCGCGCTCTTTCTTGTATCTGATGTTAGTCTGCCTGCATCTCTCGTTGCACTTCGCCGTCTTGATCTTGCCTCTTTCTCTTCTTTCTCAAGTTCTTCTGGTTTTTTCGGATCGCCTATTTTCTCATGCGCCTGTTTCAACAATTCTGTTAGCATGTCATCCGTAATTTCAATCGTGTTTTCATCGTAGTGTTTCTTGCTACGAGCTTGTTTCTGATAGGTAAAACGATTGATCTTGAAGTCACGATAGTTGACAAACTTTGGTTGTCTTAACCCTTTTTCTTCTTCTATTTTCTTATAAATAGCACGAATTACTTCGTGAATGTATTTTTGTTGTTGCGATGACAAGGGTGTACTCCAACCCAATTTGCCATCCTTGATCATATTCCTTAACTTTTTCCAGGTATTTGGGAAATGAAGATCCTATAAGAAATGAGAAAAAATTTAAGGGATATTTTTCACGACTTTTTACCAGTAAAATAGTTTTTTTTTTTGTTTTTAATATAGATCGCCTGATCTTGAACCGATGTGAAGAATATAATTTATATAAACCATTCCCGATTGACTATATTTAGACTTCTTACCTTCCAGTTCGATCCTGTTAATCGTCTAAAAGTGTAAATTTATCGTGGTTTGAAAAATAACTAATGCTGGATTTAGCCTTAAAGACTTTTAAAAATTCGTAGGGTAACTTGAACTTGTGAATATTAAAAAGTTTTGTTTTAAAAATGGGCGCTAATAATGGAGGGAATATTAGATATGATTTTAAACAACCATACATCTTGGTTTGTAACGTTAAATCACTTTCCTTATTTTAATAGTAAAGAGTAGGCTTAGTGGATAAAAATAACATTATATTAAGCTTCGAGTACTCGTAGAACCTAGAAAATCAGATGGCCCCAATCTTGGAAAGCAAATCGATAAGAACGAATAAAGAACAGTGGATGGAAATGAAAATGGCAAAACAACCGGTTAGATAAATAAGCCGGCGCAAAGGAAATGATTAGTTCAGATGAATATCAGGATGCGGTCGAGAAGAAAAATCATGCATACAGAACATTTGTAAATAGAAATACCAGGACGATGGCAAAGAGTATGAGCGTCTCTGATGAGAAGTGAAAAAGATAATTTCGAGTTAAGAAAGGAAAATCTTATGACGGGCAAATGAAAAATAAAGGTGATCGTATAGCGAGCGAATGAAAAGCCTACAAAGTAGTGAAAATATTAATAGTAGAGCGCAAAGCCACGTGTTGTCGTAATGAAATCGGCATAGTCGCTGATGAAAGCAAGATTAAGGAAGGACGGGCATCATACCCCAAACAATTATTCTCACAGCCTCAGATCATCGAAGCTAATAGCTATCCTCGTAACTAAAGAAATGCAACTAGCCCCACAAACCTTGCAAAAAGTGACTTCGTGGTGGAAGACAAGAAACAATAAGCGCAGAGCATCGATGAGATACCGTGCCCATCAAATATGTCGGCAGCGGCAGCGGCAGCGACAGGCAGAAAGTGTCGATTAAACATCAGCTCAAGAGCAAAAGGCGCGTAAATGGAGCCAATCTCTTATATTCGCTATCCACAAAAAAAAAAGATAAACTAGAGTACGCACTACAAAATATTCACCAAAAAACTATCGAATCAAAACATACGCCGACATTAAGGAATATTAACATGGCTTCAGAGCTGGAAGGTCAACGGCGGGTCAATTGTTTACGGCCAAGCAGGTGCTTGAAAAATGCATGGAACTCACACAGACGCCTACGAAATTTTCGTGTATTTTAAGCAAGCATACATTGGCCAATATTCTTGTTTTATCCAGAGTATCGAAAAAAAATCGCGCGGAATTTTCATAAGGGTACTCATTGCTTCAGAGCTGTAGAAATCACTTCTGTAGAATATATGTAAACTTAATTTCACACGTTCATAAGATGAACTTGAATTCCTCCCCGGCGAATATTACCTTGACGTGGGGGGAGACTTAGCTTGGTTGTCATCCAGGCGCTTTGCAAAGCCACTAGAAGTACTCGATGCGAAGCAAACTAAAAAATAAACCAAACATGAAAACAAGCAGTACGGCTAAAAAATCAGTGATGATATACACCCGGAGGTTCGAGGGAACCGCGACCTCATGCTTGCTTCTCAGGCAATTTGGCCGGAGAGGGCATTCTCCAGGGGTGGAATACGAGGGCAGTCCAAAAAGTACTTAGTCCACCGCCCGATGACGCCACTATCACAAAAGGGATTCACGATAGTGTAGTACATTCTCGTAGACGCCTACTGTCAAAATTGCAGCCGGATCGGACTCGTAGTTTTGTTTTCACCGCGTGTGGAAGCGGGCGTGTTCACTTATTTTAGGAAAATGGAGAAAGAGCGGTATCGGTCGGGGGTTCGATTCTTGTATTTGGAAGGGAAATCGCGCAGCAAAATCAAAGAGCACTTGGATGCTGTGTACGGTGACTCTGCTCCTGCGATGGCGACCCTAAAAAATTGATTTAACGGGTTTCAACGTGATCGCACGTTGGTTCTTGATGAGCCTCGCGCAAGTGCCCCGAAAACGGCTACCACGAGATAACATGACAAAAATCCACGAGGTCGTATTGCGCGAGATAGCTGAGACTGTAGACATCTCAAAAGACCGCGTGGGTCATATCCTGCATAACATTTTGGACTTGAGAAAGCTTTCGGCTTGATGGCTGCCGCGTTTGCTCATTCCGGACAACAAACGCAACAGTGAGACCATTTCAGAGCAGTGTTTGATGCTGTTTAAGCGCAATCCGAGGGAGTTTCTGCGTCGTTTCGTGACCGTCTACGAAACATGGTTCCGCTGGTACACACCAGAAACCAAGGAGCAGCGAAACAGTAGACTTCGCCCGGCGAACATACTCCGAAGAAGGCGAAGGCTGTCCTATCGGCCGGAAAGGCGATGGCCACCATTTTCTGGAATTCACATGGCGTGATCTGCATCGAATACCGAGAGAAGGGCAAAACAGTCAAAGAGCTCTACTATGCCGAATTATTTGGCCGATTCGACGCCAATTGCAGAAAAAATGCCACGTTTGGCGAAGAAAAAAGTGCTCTTTCACCATGACAACGTCGTCACCACGGGCAAATTGGTCGAATTTGGCTTCGAACTGCTACCGCATCCACCGTATGCCCCGTGCGACTTCTGTTTGTTTCCAAACTGGAAAGTCACTCGCCGGGCAAAAATTTAAGTCGGATGAGGAATTCGTCGTGTCCACGAAGGCCTATTTTGCAGACCTCGAGAAAACGTATTTTTCAGACGGGTTAAAGAATTTCTTTCAAAAAAATATTGCATTTTTCAATTCATTTAAATAAATTTATTGTAACCCATTTCTTCCTAATGCGGAGCATCGCTGGGTAAAGTGTATCGAGCTAAGAGGAGATTATGTTGAGAAATAAATCGCCACTTTTCCAAAATTTTCGTTTTTCTTTTATTTGCTTAGTACTTATCGGACCGCCCTCGTATTTGGCCACTGAAGAGTCTCAATGCTGCAATTTATCGATCTGTTGAAGCGGGAGCATTCATTGCTTCAAACATCCCCTCGGAGTGCAGTGTCCAATCGCAGTGAATGAAGCCAATAAAGCCAATGGAGAAGGCAGACGAACAATAGGACTCTCAGAAGATAGTACTACCGCAAGTCGATAGAGACGCATCTATCGAACCTAACGTCTAGAAGCCCCCTAGGTCCTGTCCTCCAGTGCGAAGTGTAGGTAAAGAGTCTCGAGTACGCAACCAAAAAACTTTTGAGCCAGCGATAGTGCACTAAGGATTCGAGCAAATCAGTCGCGAGAGTGCGCTGAAGGAAATAGCGCTAATGATCGGATATAATTGAGTGCGTGTTATTTTAAGATGCACTAGATGGCAAGAAACGGTGAGAGCAGAAGGATCCTTCAACACAACCTTCAGGTCCTCATGCAGCTCGTCTGCGTATATAAGGATCATATTGTGTTGATCAGTGCACCCTATAGGGAGAGGGATTCACCTGTTTGGTTCACAGATGCCACGGGATATGCAGCGATTTGAATTGTAGCAATGCAAAAGCCCTGCATTGCCAATGGTGGCTACAGTTACGCCCACATATGGGTAACATACGGAAAGATCACCTTTGTGAGCTATTACTTGTCCCTGAAAAAACTCAATTGAGGATTCTCTCCGATCATTCATGGCAGTCATCGTAGGAGGCGAATTCAATGCAAGGCTTTTAGAAGTAGGTCATGCCCAATGTAAACTCCCATCGGTGACACATAGTTGGGATGGCATCCATGTTTAGGTTTTTTGGTGCTTAATACTGGTTCGAAACCTTAATTTCGGAGGCCCGGATTTAGCGAATCAACTCCCGATGCCGTCATTGCATTGCAGAGACTTGCGGCACGCTTCAGTAGAAGGAGTGTGCTTGAAGACAATACAGCGAGTGACCATAATTACATATCCTTCCAAAGCACTGAGAGTAGACAAGGGACATACCGTATCCCGTTAAATGGCTAGGTTGGAATGCGTCTAAGCCTAACAGAGCCGAGATGGTAGCATCGCTTGTTTCAAGCTTAGGAGGCAAGCCCCTAACAACTGGAGCTTTACTGACCCGAGAAGCGGTAGATGTTCTTGCTGACACCATCATGAGGTGGATTCGAAGGACGTGTCAGGCTTCCATGTCCCAATTAAAACCCCTTCGAGGGAGACTGCATGTGTACTGGTGGAACGAATTAATCGCTGAGCCATGACGCACAGCATTGGCATGCAGGTGGAGGGCGCAGCGAGCTAGAAATAGCACTGAGGCAGCCAAACTCTCCGCTGCCTACATTAACGCAATGAAAGTACTGGCCAAAGCTATAAAGAA
This sequence comes from Odontomyia ornata, assembly GCA_963969285.1. Classification (NCBI taxonomy): domain Eukaryota; kingdom Metazoa; phylum Arthropoda; class Insecta; order Diptera; family Stratiomyidae; genus Odontomyia; species Odontomyia ornata. The sequence goes on along the minus strand of OZ017742.1, from coordinate 140,611,498 downwards.
GAGTTACATGGCTAGGCAGGCACTTTGTGAAGAAATAAACTAAGATCTATAGGAAAATGTTTATAAACTGGTCACCCGTGCATTTGGTTGCATAAGACCTAACACCCTTATGGATTTGGCAATTATATGTGTATACATTGTAAGTTCAAGTTTTCTGCGCATTTACCAAGGGCAGACACTCCTCTTATTATAGAAGGACCGGATATAATAACTCATGATGTATTAAGCTGGGGTTGAGGACACCCTAAATGCCAAAGTCGTCTGATAACATATTGTATTGTAATAAAAGCAACATCGAATGGTGATCTTAGATATCACTCCTTTTACCTCTTAGAGTAAACGGTAAAAACAAAGAAGTCAAACTTTATTGAAAAGCTTGGAAAAAAATTAGAGAAATAAAAAACAAGTGATTTTGCAGGTTTGTTAGCAATTGGTACATACCTATCTATGGAGGTACGGTACGATACGCTCCAGCGACGGCTCACTGTGATACCGCAAATAAATGAAGCATCCTGTGATCTGAACAATTTGAGAAAATTCTCCACATATCCGCAAAGATACTTCGGCTAGTTCGTCGAAGAAGTAGTAGCCAAGCATTGTCCTTCTTGTAAGGGCTTGACATTCAATCAAGAAGTGTTTTCTCCTCCTTCTCGCATATGCAGCTTCAGTAGAAGTCATTCTAACGGATATCCATCGTCCGTATGCCTACAAAATGGGCAATGCCCGGTTCATTGTGCGAAATTTCCTAGTAGAACCGATGTCAAAAGTTGTCCACAACTGTCTTGCAATCACACAAAAAGTTTCGTCTACCTCGGATTTTATCGTGTCCTTTAAGGATTTTTGCCGAATGGCCAGCTTAACTGAAGCACTAGAAATAAAAATTCGAAAACTACAAGATACCACTGCAAAAGCGTACCTGCTTTTGCCAGATCATTGGGGACAAATTTCGAGGAGGTGCAAATATAAAGATACATAAGGACAATGATGACAAGATTGTAGGTGTGCTGATCTATACATTCCACTCTACTAACCGGGAATATTCTTACCGTAATCCACGTACAGGGTGAAATTAGAAAAGCGTAAAAACCGGCTTGCCTGTAAGTAACGGATACATTGAGAAACGCAATCTCACTAACGGTTACTGACTATAAAATGCCAACCCAGTCGGTCGGTATGTCGCCGCCTGAAAATAGCTCCGCATTCGGGAGAAAGCAGCAACGATATCAAAACAATATGAAAACTGGTGAAAGATGATCTTGGGACATCGAGAAAATAAAGAGAGGTTATGACTGACTGATAAATGTCAAAATATGGTCCATAAAAAATCAGGTACACAAACAATAAGACAAAAAAACAACTTGTGTGAAGGAATAATTAATCACCGTGTAAAAACAACGAAAGATATAATCCAGCCGGAAAAAACGATTAGCCGTCAACCGGAATATTTAACAAATTGAAGAACATTTGACGCCGAATGAAGCGAGAACAACGCATGCCTCCATCAAACATCTTCGAGATCGATTAAGCAGGCAGTGCGTAAAGCGCAACTTCATGCAGCGCAATCAGATTAAAAATAAGTAGAAACTCCCAAAAACTCCACAAAGCACCAGCGACAACTAACGAATCTGAGCCTTTGAGGGACTGAACAAGATTCACTAGTCTCTCAACAAATGGTCGACGCGATACAGGTGCGTCAGGAAGAAAAACGCTCCTGGAATTAATTAATGAATATCTGCAGAACAGCTCTTAACCGAGTGAGCGCCAAATGATTGGCGGGCGCTGTGAAAACTACAAAAGAATCGCTCCTTGAGCACATCCTACAAGTGACATAAATTTGAAGCCGTTTGTTCAAAACCAAAATTTACAACATATAAACAAAAAAAAATGATTGAAATATGATTTTATTGAAAAATAAGAAGTCTAAATTCCATACCTCAAATTACTTGCAATATATTCTAACATAATTGTAACGTAATGCAATTTTATAATTCGTATACAACTCAATGCAATACATTTTTTGCAAGATATGCACCTAATTTCGAAATTCCTTGTGCGTCGCAAATTCTTTAGTCAAAACAAAATTTCATTTTCTTTTCTGAAGACTAGAGAATCCGCGACGCGCATGTATACGTTTTCGCATGGTCAGCGGAAACATGTTCCCACGAACAATGTTAGCATGTTCTCATCGCTTTCGGTAGAAATGGATTAAATGTATGCATGCAAGTGCAGCGTCAGCGATATGCTCGCTCATGATGAATGCTGGATCGTGGGAGCAAGTGAATAGCGCTGACCAGGCATATGAACCAAATTAGTATTTAAGTTAACTGTTATCAAATAAAATTTGTCATCTGTCTATTCATTTTTACGAGTAAGAACTTGACCATTTATTTTTGCGAACATCGGTATTGTACCGAGGTCTTTAATCGACACACCGACAAATTTTGTATCTGGCGGCCAATTTAATTATTCAAATAAGCGGTGAAAGAAAAGCCTTTCGTCGCTCTACAAACATCCTTCTATGGAAATATAAACCGATATTTACAAGGTGGTTTTCAAAGCAGATGATTTAAAATTAGTGAAAAAGGTGCTTGAAAAGTGTGGGAATATAAAATTGACTACACGATTTTTGCAGACTTCAAACAAGCTACGTCAGAACCGACTTGTAGAAAGAAATTTATGCTTTAATTCGGCTTATGCTTGTTTAAGGCTGACGCTAAACACTGAATCTCAGGAGAAACTGGAAGCTTCTCAACTGAATCAAACCTAAAACAGAGGAATGGGATTACCCGAATAATGTTCAAATATTACTCTGGAACACGTCTCTAGGAGACACTAGTCGATACTTCAACCCACACGACTAGCAGCAACGTCAACATTATAGCTAAATCAATTCTAGATACCAAGGAAACCTTTATTCGCTTAAAGTTAAAAGCGAAAAAATCTGCCCCTGATTCAACTAAACCAAACCTAACATAATGTCCCTGACAAGGAAAGTCACACCAGTCCGATAAAGCTTGACCTTTAAGAATACAGCCTTGAAAATGTAGATAGCTAATGTGATTCAATTCGGTATACGTTTAGTCAGAGGCGACAAAATCGGCCTGGCAGTCAATTAATCCCTAACATGGAAAGCCACACAAGTCCATTAAAACTAAGTCTTTGGAATAACCATCTTGAAAGAGTAGATAGCTAATGTGATTCAGTTCGGAAGAAGAAAGCAGAATTATAACAACGAAATTTTAAAAGTAATAATTCTTCATTTTCCAAAGTAACGGTAAATTCTTAGTGTTCTTCTATCTACTAATTACATTCTTTTCATAACCATCAATTTATGGTGGATTCTGTTTGGCCCTTGAAGATTTCTGAAAATTCTCTCTTATTTAGCATTTGAAAAATCAGACGTGTTACTTCTTTAATATTTCATTCATTGTAGAGCGAAAGGTTTCTATCGAATTAATTTGCCGGATGTATTTGTTTTCATATGAAAGCACTGCACTTGTAACCACTTGTGCCCGTAAACTAGCTTGTCCATAAGAACTCGCAGTATTGTAAATTACTTATCGCTTATCTGTTACAGCATTTAAAATAATTTATATGATTCAACATATTTTTTCTATGTTGTCGTCTTTTCACACTATGGGATTATTCTCTTGAAAAAACTCCACTTTTCGGTCACGAAAATGATGACAAGCATAATTATTTCAAAATGTATGCAAGAATCTTAACGTTGCTTTGATTGGAAGCCGATGTAAGGCTTGAATTTCTTTATTTCCATTTATTCTCTAATTAAAGAAATCAATTTGGGATTTCTAAATAACCAAATATCGAAATCTTCATTTCCGTAATTTAAAAATGCATAAAAGAAGTACGCCAACGTTGAATGGCAATGCTGTTTGTCGACTATTTAAATAAAATATTATTTAACGAGTAACGCCAAATAATAAAATGGAAATTTTTATGAGAGTTTATTTAAAGAATCTAACGGAAGGCCTTGTATGTTACGTAGTATTCGATAATCTCCTGGAGCGTATTTGAAAAAAAAAAAATCCTCCAATTTTCCTCGCCGAAGCCAACTTAGGTCAGCACATGCCGTGAAAAAGGCTATGGATGTTTAAAAATTGTAATCTTTAAGGATGGATTTTCAATTATTGATCTTATTCATCCTTCCAGCTTCAACGAAGAAATGATCCTATTCTCATTTTTTTCACTATGCGGAGTCTCTATGATATCTATTATGTTGATTTAACTAAAAATTTCAAATAAGAATTATACTTACGATGTAACGATCAATGTGCTTTTGTCCAGCAAAATGAAGCGGTACGGTTATCCCTTTACGACATAGCAGACATTCATAAACTTCCTTCCCAAATCTTTTCATTTTGTAACCGTAGCTCAAACCAATCATTTCAGCAAACTCGCGCTCAGGGACTATGTCTCTGCTTAAAATTCGATCTAGAAGTTCAGGTGTTACTGGAAAATATTTTAAAATTAATAAAACATATAAGAAAAAATGCATCATTTTTCTCATCTTACTTTCAGTTATTACTTCTCCTGGATAGATGAAAATTGGCGTAAGAGTTTGATCATCGTCATCAAAAGGTTGCCTAAAAGCTTTCATATGTTTATATTTTATATCAGTTGGACGCCACCGCACCATTTTTCTATGCCTTGAACTTTTTAAATGTTCTTTTAAATCTTTCAAAGTGTAAATGCCCGACTCATAGCATATATGACAATTTATTGGCCACTTATCATCACTGTATTTTGGACCACGTGATAACAATAGTCCTGTGGAACCATCGAAAAACTTTAAGGTTGTTTTTTCCATTAGAGTTTTTATTTCTGGATCTTCAATTGCATCGAAATTTCCAATATTTTCTAACGGATCAGGAAATTTTTTAGATGGATCCTCTTCTTCAGCAGCTTCATCTTCACCATCACCATCGCCATCACCTTCACCCCCACCACCTTCTTCTCCTTCAGCCTCATCATCCTCTTCTTCACCTTCGCCTTCAGCTTCTTCACCTTCAACTTGTTCCTCTCCTTCTATTTCGGCTTGTTCGTCATCGCCAGCTTCAGCATTTTCTTCTCCTTCTTGGCCAGCTTCCTCCTCTCCATTTTCGTCTTCTACTTCGACAACATCATCATCAACAGTTTCAACTTGTTCCTGAGATAAAGCGAAATTTAAATTGTTTATTACATTTTTTGAAAAGTGATATTAGGATAGTATTCACTTTCCTAAATTGCACATTAATCCAAAAAGTATCTCTAAGGGATAGAAACAGTTCAACAAAATATTTTGCTGGAATATTTCATGACTTTTAAAATTCCGAAAATTGCATGTCAACATTACTTTCCATAAACAAGTTGAGTAGACAGAACTACTCTCATGCCATGTACTTAACGTATGATATGCAGACATTAGAATGATTTAATTCAAGAAAAACTTTAATGATTGCACAATGAATATGTTGTTGCTGTAAAACAAAAATCATTGTTACTGCATTTCAACCGGCCAACGTTTCGTTGCAATATTGCTAATATCATTGACTAAGCCGAATCTTAAATGTCTCTTTCTTATACTATATATTTGGCGAAAATATAATCAAAAGTCCCGTGTCTGGTTCTATGGAAGGCCCATGTAGTGAAAAAACCATGTATGATTTTTGTAATCGGAGAAAATTCAAACGGCTATAACTTTTCTACATTCCATTAAAACTTATAGAATACAAAGACTTTTAAAGGACTGTGTAAATATCTTATTTCATCCAATTTAATCATACTCATACAGTTTTCCCCTTCCCCTGCCCCCCTCGACACTGGTAAAGTAATTTGTAATCGGTTTTGAAAAGATCTCATTGAGACCTTTCATATGACATGGAAACAATTTTTTAAGGGTCACTCCTCTATATGGGGGGACCCCCTTACAGCTCTTTGAAATTTTTTTTCACCACAAAACTTTCTAGATGTCATAACTTTCAACATTTCCAGTTTCCTAGCTGTAGATTCTATAGTTTCGGAGAGACAGAAGGACGAACGGACGGACCGATTTCAATAGGTTTTTGTATTTTAGTACAAAATCCGAAAAAGGCTCGAAATGTTCGTTGGTATTCAAAAGATTGACCAAGTGTTCATCTCTAAAAGGGCTGGTTTCAATTCCGCAACTGTGGTACATACTACGGTTGAAGCACTGTTTTACCGAATTTTTACCGCTGGACAGATTGGGGCTGGTTTTATATTCCGGAGCACTTTTTGATTACAAAACCGATGAGGTGAGGAAAAATTAGATTTAAGTATTTTTTCAATTAAATTTAACGTATTTTAGTTTTGACATGACAGATAAGAAGCACCACATTCTTTCGTCGGTTTACAGCTACCATATTTATTTCTTTTAGAAAAGTGTCCTAAAGGAAAGAAGGGTGTCCTTCTAAAAAATAGACGGATGCCCTCCTAAAGAAGAATAGTTAACATCGAATGTCTCCTTATCTTGATATACTCGTATTTACCACTTAAACTATTTCAGCGCCATCGGGCTTCTGTTAGTATGGAGAAGGTGAGGAGACATTCAATGTAAACCTCTTCTTTAGAAAGGCACCCTACTATTTTGTAGAAGGGCACCCGTTTGTTTTGTAGGACACCCTTCCTGCCGTTAGAAGGACACCTTTCTAAAAGACGGTAGCTGTAAACTGACGAAAGAATGTGGCGATTTTCATTTGTCATGTCAAAACTAAAATACATTAACTGCAATTGAAACAAGTTGGGTGGACGGACCTACGCTCATGTCAGAAGGGTTTTGTACCCAACCTCTCCGAAATAAAGTCACCAGCAACAAATAAAGTTAAGAAATATGTCAAAGAGATGTGCTCGCGTAAAGGAAAATTCATTGCTTCTCCATTTTCAACGGTCGCCATTTTGTTCCAAACTAACAAAAATCACTCAAATCATAAATTCCAAAATATATATATTGTTATAAATCTGATCTGGAACTTTTAAGCAGATTAAATCAAAATTGCAGGGCTGAATCGATGGAAAATTCATGAAATACCAAAACCGTGTGCTATTGTTGGTGTAATTGCAGAAATTTCAAATGGCTCTAACTTTCGCGAATCGAATATCGTTTATTTTAAGGGTACCTATACTATTTTATTGGAGAAAATGTGAAATTCGAAGATCATACTATTATTAACAAAGTTGAGCGAATTTCGACTTCTAAGGTATTTGTTGTTGTTGTAGTCATAAACATCTACCTCTATGATTTTTTCAGAATTTTCCGATCACAAGTGTCCAATCGCAGGGGGGGACGACACATTTTTCGTGTATTTCCTCTTCGTGTGCGCCCCTGAAGCAAAAAATGTCAGTTTAAGACCTTTTGAAAACTTCTCATTAAGACCTTTCATATGATACCCATATTGATTACCTTTGATGAATTTTTTTTTGGGGACCGCTCCCCTATATGGGAAGACTCCACTTAAATACCTCATACAATGTTTTTAAGTTGAACTTTCAAGAGAGCACCACTTTAAACCTACATGTAAAATTTGGTGTTTCTAGTTTAAGTACCTTGCGAGAAAAACTGCTGTGACACACGGACGGACAGACAGATTGCGATTGTAGTAGGGTTTTGTAAAATTATTTTACAAATCCCTACTTTTATGCTACGGCATACAAAATTTCAGCCCAATTGGTCCAGCGATAAAACAGTGCTCCAAACCAGACTATTTACTATAGTATCGGCTACTTGTCGATGCAGCGTCGCTGAAGTCCCTCTCTAAACCATTGAAAATTTTCCAGTAAATCCTGTTTTTCATGGTAAGGTGTAGGACCAATAAATCAAATTGATGTCATAATGGATAGATTCGTGTACAAAGATTTGTGAGAAACAGTAATGGTACCATAAGCCTAGGAAAATATGCCGTTGTTGTGGACATTTCAGCAGGACAATAATCCCCACTCAACTCTGATCAAAGCATGGTTCGAAGAAATTAATGTGGACGTCCTTAAGTGGCCTAGTCAATCTCCTATTGAAAATTTCTGGGGTGAACTTAAACGATAAGTTTCAAAGATGGTTTGTCAAAACGATACCCAATTATGGAAGAATATTCAAAAAGTTTGGTAAAATAGTCCTATAATAACTTTACGGAAAATGATATTGGCTATTTCTGGAAGACTCGAAAAATTTATTAAGAAGAATCGCAGGTATTCGGGGTACTATGTGCGTCTTAACTAATTCTGTATAAAAAGGGACCCCATAAATATCGAAATATCTATGTTAATTACGATGTTTGTTGAGCACACCTATTATTCTGGCCATTTGAAAATTGGTTAATTTTATTAATTAACTTAATGTTGTCTTTTTCTTTTTTAAATTTATGAAACCGTTTGTTTTTGAGAGGTAATAAAGAAAAGTATGAAAATTAAGCTGATTTTAGAAAAAGCTGCCCACACCTATTATTTTGTCCAACTGTGTATAACAAGCTTCCAGAGATAGTGATAGAGATGAATTCAATATTTAGTTTTTATTTTAGTTTTTAAGTAAGGAACATCTCAGGAATACTAACTGATAAGTCCTGAAGATTTACAATATCTTAAAGCATTTAGACCCTATCGTCCAGACAACTATTTCTTTTAATTACTGCGTCGTATTATATTTTTTAAATCTTTGGGTGCTGTTCACGAATTGAACTAGATTAGCAAGAAATTAGAATTAGCCCCCTTATGCCGACGTGTGAACATTGCCTGGGAGGCACACTTAGGAATGGACGAGGTGTGAAGTTCAGATCGCACGAGCGTTGTGCGTCTATAAATAAATGGAGTGGTAGGAAATAGGCATAATTAAAAAAGGGTACTGCGTTAAATCTTCAGGAATTCGCTTGAATCAGTACTCATAAGATGATCCCTGTATTTTCTTAAATATCAAAAGTGAGTTTGCTCCCTTCACTCTCTTGGAAAGATTGTTACGTATACAAAGAGCATCATTCCTAGCATCGTTCTTTAGCGGATCCGCTCTAGTAAAAGGTATCATTATTGCTGTTTACAATTTTCAAGTATCAAAGAGAGAAATATACTTTTTTTGATTCATTTTAACAACAAAATTTGTTAAGAATGGTTTCAGTAATGAACAAGTTGGGTAAACAGACCTACGCTAATGTCAGAAGGGTTTGTATTCAATTTACAAAATGCAGTCACCAGATTGAATAAAATCAAGAAGCATGTCAATGACGATTTTATTGGAGAAACTATGAAATTCGAAGATCATACTATTATTAACAAAGTTGAACGAATTTAGACTTCTCAGGTTTTTGTTATTGTTATACTCATAAATATCTCCCTTGATAATTATTTCAGATGTCCATTCGCGAGGAGGGAAACACATTTTTCATGTATTTCCCCCCTGTGCCCCACTGAAGCAAAAACTGACAGTTTAAGAACTGTTTTGAAAAGCTACCATGAAAACTTTCATTTCATACTCATATCGGCTACGTTTGATGAATTTTTTTTCAGGGGCCACTCTCCTGTACTGTTAACATCGATTAATGGCCAATTTTTTCGAAGCCTAGAGCTGTTACAAGGCCCTTTTGCTAGGAGCTCTCTCCCGCCTCCTTGACTTGTTTCACTTATGAGTATTACTTGTAGGTACTCATTTTCAGTTATTCATTAAATTGAATCAAGTGTTCAAAGCATGCACCTTAAATGTTGAAATTGGGAAAAAATAACTCAAAATTATTCAATCTTCGCATTCAAAACAGCCACTATTTTGTTTTACGATTACTGATACCACTGGCTGAACCGATTCTCAAAGATATTCATGACACCTATCATTCCTGAAATTTTCATGCAAATCCTAGCAAAACTGTAGTGTCTGAGTCGGTAAAAAGCGCATGTTGTTCCATAGCCATATGTTGCCATAGTAATACATGCAGCACATACTGTTCCATAGTAATACCGCTGTAACTTCGCTAAGTATGATTCAATCTTTATGAAACTTGCAGGGTACATCAATCTTATAAACTGAATGTGCACTGAATTTCATTGAATTTAAGGGTACCGTTAAGATTTTATTCAAGAAAACATAAAATTGATAAATCATACTATTACTAACAAAGTTGAGTGAATTGCGACTTCTCACGTATTTGTTGTTGTTGAACTCATCAAGGCCTACATTCTTGATTTTTTTCAGACTTTTCGGATCACAGGTGTCCAATCGCGAGGGGGGGGTGACACAAATTTTTCGTGTATTTCCCCTCCCTGTGCGACCCTTGAAGCAAACTTTGCCAAACTAAGACCTGTTTTGAAAAGTTCTCATCAAGGCCTTTCATTTGATACCCATATCGGCTACCTTCAATGAAATTTTATTTCGGGGGTCACTCCCCTATATAGGGAGACCCCCCTTAAATACCATATAAAAATTTTTTGTAGTTGAACTTTGAAGAGAACACCACTTTACACCTACATCAAAACTGAAAGCCATATGGCAGCAGCGCTTACTACCACACACATAACCATTAGTAGGCCGACTTTGCTGGCTAACTTACATGGCGTTATAAGAAAGAATTGTGGAGATGCCAACGAAAATTCGAGGTTTTGTACGGTTTAGAGACGGATTTCTACAGTGAAATCCAGATAATCCGCGGAGAACACAATAGCGCTCCTAGTGAAGTGAAAATTATTTCAGTTCTTATACCCGTTAAGTTTTTATCGCCTTCCAAAGTGAATTTATAGGAGTTTGTTTACATCTCAACGCTGAGCTATCAGTCGAAGGTGCAAAACGTGTGCTTCATTTGCTCGTCTTGGAAAGTTTAGGAGCACAATGGGCTATACAAGGTGAATTTATAGCATGCACGGAATGCGTTTGGCACGTTTTTTATTCGGAAAATAGTATATATGACGAAATATAAGCATTTGCTAATGCCGCAGTCGGGTGACAGCTACCGGAAGCTTGTCCATAGTAGGCCGACTAATACATATGCAAATTGCTACCATATGGCTTGTATCTATCGTCAGTTTCGACCTACATACAAAATTTGTTGATGCTTCTAGCTTGAGTAGTTTCCGAGGAAAACTGCTGTGAGACACGGACGGACAGACAGGACGCGATTTTAGAAGGGTTTGGTAAAATTATTTTAAAAACCCTAAAAATGGATGCAAAAACAAATATTTGACTTTTAATGTCATTGAAGCAATATTTTATTCGCAACCCGTCATTTTATAACCCATTCTCGGCGTTATCTTTCGTTTCGAGTTACTTTCTATCGCAAACCCGGCGTAGAAATAGGTTAAGTTCAAAGCAATCGGTGTTCTCCAAACAAGCCATGTTTCACCTAAGCTATCAGCTATAGGAATTTAAAGGCAAGTAAGGAATCTTGCTATCTGAAACCACATCTCACTTAGATAATGGAGGCCTTCGCTGCAAACAGTTTTGAGACTAGTTGACGCGCGTTAATGTTCTACCCTTGCCAAACAACTCGTAATGTGTAAATCGCAATTTTCATGTCATGAGCAATGTGCACACTATCATAAAAACAAAAAATTTATTTCACTTACCGCGTCCTCCATGCTGGCGGCCACTTTCTTTAGCATTTCACTTTAATATCGATCGAGACTGCGCAGAAAATGCTACTTCAATACTCAACACGCGATAAAAAACGTATTCACCAATTTAAAACAATAATTCAATTTAACTAGCTCACAACAGTTGAAATTGGTTTCGGCTCTGAACACAGCCACCTCCCATTAACACTTAGCGAAACTCGCACGTAATATAATAGTCGGAGATCGATAATACTTGTCGGTTTATCAAGGGTAGAGCGGGACGACAACTGAAAAGTCAAATCAGCATGGCCGACAACTTAAAAAATTAGTTATCTCATCGATCGCTAGAGGGCAGGTTTTCAAAAGCATTGAGCTCAGAGCAATAAGGAAATGGAGGAAACAGATCTATCCAAGGCAAAACTGACGTTAGATAGGAAGCCATATGGTAGCAATTTGCATATATATTAGTCGGCCTACTATGGACAAGCTTCCAGTAGCTGTCACCCAACTGCGGCATTAGCAAATGCTTATATTTCGTCATACATACTATTTTCCGAATAAAAAACGTGCCAAATGCATTCCGTGCATGCTATAAATTCACCTTGTATAGCCCATTGTGCTCCTAAACTTTCTAAGACGAGCAAATGAAGCACACGTTTTGCACCTTCGACTGATAGCTCAGCGTTGAGATGTAAACAAATTCCTATAAATTCACTTTGGAAGGCGATAAAAACTTAACGGGTATAAGAACTGAAATAATTTTCACTTCACTAGGAGCGCTATTGTGTTCTCCGCGGACCATCTGGATTTCACTGTAGAAATCCGTCTCTAAACCGTACAAAACCTCGAATTTTCGTTGGCACCTCCACAATTTTTCATATAACGCCATGTAAGTTAGCCGGCAAAGTCGGCCTACTAATGGTCATGTGTGGGGTAGTAAGCGCGGCTGCCATATGGCTTGCATCTATCGTAAGTTTTGATTAGTCGGCCTACTATGGACAAGCTTCCGGTAGCTGTCAGCCAACTGCGGCATAAACAAATGCTTATATTTCGTCATATATACTATTTTCCGAATAAAAAACGTGCGGAACGCATTCCGTGCATGTTATAAATTCACCTTGTATAGCCCATTGTGCTCCTAAACTTTCCAAGACGAGCAAATGAAGCACACGTTTTGCAACTTCGACTGATAGCTCAGCGTTGAGAAGTAAACAAACTCATATTTATTCACTTTGGAAGGCGGTAAACACTAAACGGGTATAAGAACTGAAATAATTTTCACTTCACTAGGAGCGCTGTTGTTTCTCCGGGGACCATCTGGATTTCACTGTAGAAATCCGTCTTTAAACCGTACAAAACCTCGAATTTCCGTCGGCACCTCCATAATTCTTCATATAACGCCATGTAAGTTAGGCAGCAAAGTCGGCCTACTAATGGTCATGTGTGTGGTAGTAAGCGCTGCTGCCATATGGCTTCCAATCTAACGTCAGTTTCGATCCAAGGGAAGAGGTGAGAGCAAAACTGACGATAGATACAAGCCATATGGCAGCAGCGCTTACTACCACACACATGACCATTAGTAGGCCGACTTTGCTGGCTAACTTACATGGCGTTATATGAAGAATTGTGGAGGTGCCAACGAAAATTCGAGGTTTTGTACGATTTAGAGACGGATTTCTACAGTGAAATCCCGATGATCCGCGGAGAACACAATAGCGCTCCTAGTGAAGTGAAAATTATTTCAGTTCTTATACCCGTTTAGTTTTTATCGCCTTCCAAAGTGAATTTATAGGAGTTTGTTTACTTCTCAACGCTGAGCTAACAGTCGAAGGTGCAAAACGTGTGCTTCATTTGCTCGTCTTGGAAAGTTTAGGAGCACAATGGGCTATACAAGGTGAATTTATAGCATGCACGGAATGCGTTCGGCACGTTTTTTATTTAGAAAATAGTATATATGACGAAATATAAGCATTTGCCAATGCCGCAGTCGGGTGACAGCTACCGGAAGCTTGTCCATAGTAAGCCGACTAATACATATGCAAATTGCTACCATATGGCTTGTATCTATCGTCAGTTTTGGGTGAGAGCCACATTTCCTGTCGGGCTGCCAAACTGGCACAAGTTGGCTCTCTTGGTTTCTCTTTCGTGTCGTAACGTCAAAGTTGGTCTTGACTCTTGACTCGTGCCAAAACTGACGTTAGATAGGAAGCCATATGGTAGCAATTTGCATATGTATTAGTCGGCCTACTATGGACAAGCTTCCGGTAGCTGTCACCCAACTGCGGCATTAGCAAATGCTTATATTTCGTCATACATACTATTTTCCGAATAAAAAACGTGCCGAACGCATTCCGTGCATGCTATAAATTCACCTTGTATAGCCCATTGTGCTCCTAAACTTTCTAAGACGAGCAAATGAAGCACACGTTTTGCACCTTCGACTGATAGCTCAGCGTTGAGATGTAAACAAACTTCTATAAATTCACTTTGGAAGGCGATAAAAACTAAACGGGTATAAGAACTGAAATAATTTTCACTTCACTAGGAGCGCTATTGTGTTCTCCGCGGACCATCTGGATTTCACTGTAGAAATCCGTCTCTAAACCGTACAAAACCTCGAATTTTCGTTGGCACCTCCACAATTTTTCATATAACGCCATGTAAGTTAGCCGGCAAAGTCGGCCTACTAATGGTCATGTGTGGGGTAGTAAGCGCGGCTGCCATATGGCTTGTATCTATCGTAAGTTTTGATTAGTCAGCCTACTATGGACAAGCTTCCGGTAGCTGTCAGCCAACTGCGGCATAAACAAATGCTTATATTTCGTCATATATACTATTTTCCGAATAAAAAACGTGCGGAACGCATTCCGTGCATGTTATAAATTCACCTTGTATAGCCCACTGTACTCCTAAACTATTCAAGACGAGCAAATGAAGCACACGTTTAGCACCTTCGACTGATAGCTCAGCGTTGAGAAGTAAACAAACTCCTATAAATTCACTTTGGAAGGCGATAAAAACTAAACGGGTATAAGAACTGAAATAATTTTCACTTCACTAGGAGCGCTATTGTGCTCTCCGCGGATTATCTGGATTTCACTGTAGAAATCCGCCTCTAAACTGTACAAAACCTCGAATTTTCGTTGGCACCTCCACAATTCTTCATATAACGCCATGTAGGTTAGCCGGCAAAGTCGGCCTACTGATGGTCATGTGTGTGGTATTAAGCCCTGCTGCCATATGGCTTGTATCTATCGTAAGTTTTGCTCGTGCTCAAAACTGACGTTAGATATGACCATTAGTAGGCTGACATTGCTGGCTAACTTATATGGCGTTATATGAAATATTATGGAGGTGCCAACGAAAATTCGAAGTTTTGTACGGTTTCGAGACGAATTTCTGCAGTGAAATCCAGGTGGTCCCCGGAGAACACAATAGCGCTCCTAGTGGAGTGAAAATTATTTCAGTTCTTATACCCGTTTAGTTTTTATCGCTTTCCAAAGTGAATGTATAGGAGTTTGTTTACTTCTCAACCCTGAGCAATCGGTGGAAGGTGCAAAACTTGTGCTTCATTTGGTCTTCTTGAAAAGTTTAGGAGTACAGTGGACACTGTAAGGTGAATTTATAATATGCACGGAATGCGTTTCGTACGTTTTCATTCGGAAAATAGTACACAATAGTAGACAGCTCACGGAAGCTTGTTCATAGTAGGCCAACTAACCCATATGCAAATTGCTACCATCCTAACCAACGTCTGTTTTGCTCGTACTCCAAGCAGAGCATACCTACTAAATAGCAGCTGCAGTTAGAACAAATTTTATTTCTACGGTACTTATGGAGTAGAGAGAATTGCACTAAAAGTGCGTTTGTATGGTACACAAAAACTTGAATTTGCTTGCAATTTTACCAACACAAGGTAAACGTTAACCCATCCTTTACACGTTTATTTGCCTCTCTTTTCATTTTGACAGCTCCTCGATTGCAGGTGCCGGTTAGTATATATCTCAGATGAATAAGAACTGGATGGGCTGAGCTCATATAAAATGCATGAGAGAGTATGCGACCGGTTCTGCTCTCTTCCAAACGATCTGTCTGTCATTTCCTCCCCGTCTGCCTCTTGCTGGTCACTTTCTTGTTCCAAAAGCTGCCAAGATGCGAACTGTCCGTCAAATTGACTGATGCAAATTGTACGCCAAATTGGCCAATTTGCAAGTTTCGTCGCAAATTTGATCCGATATTAAAACTGTGGAAAGTGTTCGCGATCTAAGTTCTTTCCAATTGTTTAAACATTCGATTGCGGTTTGTGATTCAGGTAACTTTAACGTGTGACATTGTGAAATTAATTTAGAATTTAAAAATTAAATGTGTAGTGCCTTCGTGTAAAAATCATAGTGGAAAAGGATCTGTAGGTGTTTCCTTTCACAAGTGAGTAGTTATTATATTAATGTTTTGCATGTTTTTCATACAATGCTGAAGGGTTTTCAAATAGAAAACAAATTTTTGGTATTGTATGGAAATTTTTTTATGTTGAGTAGCAGTCATGTTTGCTTGTGCAATTTGGCTCTCTCTAAGGTTGTAAACAAGAGCGTAGCAGTAGGAAAAGTGGTCGCAGGGGTAGTTGCGACCATATTGTCACGTGGTTGTCCACTCCTGTATTATTTAATTACTCAATGGTATATATACTCTGCTCCAAGGACAACTGTGCAGTAGGAAAAATTGACTTATGGGGGCTTTTATAAACACATTGAAAATCACACTTCCATCATTTTTGTAGATGGTTTAAATACATAAATAGATATAACCTAAGAGAAACAGAAATTAAGAATTAGTCTATCCGTGTAAAACCCTGTATGTGAATTAGGATATTTCGCTTCTTGCGGCGATTTTTGCGAGGAAAGGAGAAGTCATTCTAAACGTCAAAATTTTGTTTACGTCTTCGCGTATTCATCGTGGTCATTGTGCTTAAATTTTCATTTTCTCGAGACTTTCTTGAAAACGGTAGTGAATATTTAAGTTGTGAACGTATTACATACTGTTTCGGTTAGCCTCACACGGTATATAATGAAAGTTTACGAAATCAAGTGACTTAAACATAAGAAAACGACAATGCGCTGTTCGGTACCGTGTTGCCCGAATTTCAACAGTGGCTCGAGCGGAAAGTCCTACTTTAGGTAAAAATAGTTTCATGCGTTCAAAATCGCGGAGAAGTTTAGTTGTAATAGTTTCAAGCTGTGAATCACAAGAAAATTGCTCAAAAATATTGGCACCGAATTCTCGGAATAAGTCTGGAAATAAAATGTTCGCAAATTTACGAAGATGATTGCAAGGATAAAGACATTTATTTCAATGAATGGGTACGATTATCACATGATGCAAAGTAGCAGCATTCTTTTGCAATATGTTACAATTGCAAAAAAGCTAAAAGTATAAGATATCTACCCTTAAATTAATATTTCCACAAAATTCAAGTAGCTCATATTTTTAGACGCGAAGTGGAATTAAAGATATTAACACTGTAGTGATATAGGTATGTTAAAATTGTCTGTAAAGGACTACAGCGAAGGTCTGCTGCCTCAAGGGAAGAGGATGTTGGGATCCGCCAAGTTTGGCCTTGTCTTGGGACGCGTGAATGCGCTGGCTGGCTACCGTTGCGGTGTCGTGGGATGGGTTCTTTCCCCCAGCACAAGGACCCACTGCAAAAGAATTTCGCATTCACGAATTCCGGGTTCAAATAACAGTTGACCCAGCTAAGGGTTAGAAATTGCAGACGAAAAAGGACAAACTAGACCTGGGGAAGACAAACGGATTTAAGGGGACTTCGTCATTACCCGATGATTCTTATGTAGTGAATAATTGAGTTTTCAATATGTCCGTAAAGACTGCAGCGATGGTCTGCTGCCCCGGCAGAAGAAGATGGAGGTATCTGCCGAGAATGCCCTCGTCCGGAGACGCGTGAATGCGCTGGCAGGCTAGCATTGCGGTGTCGTGGGGCGGGTTCATTTCCCCGGCACGAGGACCCACTACAAAAAATTTCGCATTCACGAATTGCTTTCAGATCAAAAAGGCGACCGAAGTCGAAAAATTGTAGATAACCTCACCGAAGGAGATGTACTTGTTACTAGAACAAGTGAAACCTGAGAAGGAAGGCGAACTTGGGGTGACCTCGTCGTTACCCAACGAAGTTCATGGCCCACAAATGAAAGAGGGGCAACCGGGTGGTGGTGGAGCCCTTCATACCCACCCAACCGGAATAAATCCATTGATAGCTTGTTGAAGTGGCCAGGTATTCCTCTTCTGAGTGGAAAACTCATACAACTTGAATTGTATGAACCTTCCCATCAAAAGGGGAGTACCCCGGTGACCAATTTATGTCATAGAATTATACAATTGGATTGCATAAATCTATGCTATAAAAAGGCACTCTGTTTGGGCCACTCAACCCATAACGTCACCTGAAACAAAAAAAAGGAATTAGTTTGTACCCGGCGGCTGGCTCATGTTTTGGGGTGGAAGCCTGCCACCGTACCGGGTCCTATACTCGGTTAGAGAAATCGGAAGGGAAAGACCTATGGTTCAATTTAACTCATCTTTTTATTTAACAACATCTTAAATCCGAGAAACAACAATTCAATGCAAACCTAACCAATTGAAGTACGTACAAAAAAAAAAGAAAAATTTTAATGCGATCTAAAATTTTCCCCCACCCACCTATAAATTGTAATTACATAAGAAAAAAACTATAAGGAATTAAATCGATGAGAATATATAAATTAATTAATTGAAAAAAAAATTTAAGCTCAAATATAAAAATGTATAAAAAAAATGTAAAAAACGTAGATATAAAACAAATGTAAAGAAGTATATATATAACAAAATTAAGGCAACAAAAGGGTACTCACCCGCATGGTCCTTCGAGTGCTCGACGACGATGCAGATGGCCCTGAAATGTAATAATACTGAATAGCAACTTGGTTAAAAGCACTCGCGATATTTCTGGAATATTTCGTTGTCAACTTTTCTTCTTCTTTCCTTTTTTTTTTGTTTTTTGTTGGTAAATGCTAAAACGCGCACGTGGTAATGACATTCATACAGATTAAACGTTTTTCTTTGGATATCAATTCTTCCATTTACTTCCGGCTGTTTCAACGACAGTAGTCACACAGTTGGCTCAGAATAATTTTCCATTCGTCGCTGCGCTTGGTCCACTCCAAATCGGATTTTTTTTTGTCCGCAAAGCGGCAGATAATCAACAATGACTCATAGGATAAAAAAAAATCGAAGATGAACGCAAAGACTTCTCGCTCTTGCAGCACGGCCACCACGGTCTCGCTAGCCACTGTCAATGCCTAATTCCACTTTACTATCTTCAAGAGTTATTGTAAAAGCGTGGAGTTGTATTCAATGCAATTTCAAGAAACCAAATTACTCTCCTTTTCACATTCGCATTTGTATTTTGTTAATTCGATAGTCACGGCGAAACCCCGCAACAATATCACTCGTTCTCAATCACTTTCCGCTTGTTTTCATTTTCCCGCTTTTGTCACTGCCCTCGCGGCTCAATTATTTTGAATTATAGAAACACCAGCTAAACAAGATTCCCGATCAAAGAAGAATGCATTCATCCATCCATCGGATGGTCGCAGGCCGCAGCAGTAGCAGAACACAAGAAAGTTTCAGAGCAAAACGTCAAATTGAGGTCACATGTAAAAAAAAATTCGATTATTTCCCGAATTACTCAGCCTGTCGTCCTCTGATTGCCAATTCTACTTTCCAAAACTACCGCCGAGGTGCCCAAGAAACACAATATACTATTTTATTCCCGATCAAGGCGTTTCTTCGGCGAATTTTCACATGCAAAAAGTTGGTGTGAACCTCCCTGGCCACCATCGACGAAACTCTCCCCTTCACCGTCCAAACAAAAACCCGCTAGCCCACACTCTTCCAATCACACCCAAAACTGGTTCATTCAACGTGACGTTCAAGCTCCTCGGTTATTACAGACACCGTTTATGACAATAACACAATTTGCAACCTATCACAATTCACTCGCATGGCCGGCATCAAAATTAATGATAACAAATCTATAAATTCTTCCCTCGTTATTATTCAACAGAATATACCCGGGGAGTCTCTGGTCTATCGCTCACTGTTATGCGTGTATAGAAGGTTCCAATTTTCATTCAATGACGAAAGTCTGTATTAATTGGATTATAATAAAACAATCACATTCCAGGTCAACAGAACAAATCATATGTGTAATTACTACAATTGGTCATGGCTAAGTAATTTCGCAAATCATTCACTCACTACTTAGATTCACTTGTTCCACTATCTTCACTCGACTCCAGCGTGACCCCGCATCCGACGTGACCGCCGTGAAAATCCATAACCGACTGCCCAACAATCCCCGTAATTCCTCTTGACTTTGCGAAATGCAATTTCTATAGCGGGATCGCTACTCAAACCGCTTTAAAGGGATTCTTACAAAACAACACCAAGATGTAACTACGGAGCATACGATGGAGCGATGACACGCCGGAGTAAGCGTAACTGAGATGACGTTATGTCTATGTGCATATTTCGTTTTTCGTCACACACGACTCCTAATACAAATGCAAGATCCCGAACGATATTGGCGATGGCTTGGATGAAAAACTCAAGCATGCAATGCAAAATAAAATCAATCAGAACAAATCCCCCCCTTGTCATCTTGTTCATTTGTGGAAGTCGAGGGTCCAGCGGTTGCGGCAACCTTTTCACTTGATGTGCTTTCTTCATTTATTTCCTCTTTAATTTCGTTATGCTGCTGTAAGCTCTGTTCTGTAGGTTGTGCTGTGCTGGTAACTGCAATGGCTGGATTGAATGCTGTGGGACTCGCTTGCGAACTTGATACAGATACTGGTGTGCTACTGACGGGGGGGTTGTTGTTTCTTTCGTAGGGAATCTTTGTAGCAGACAGAACATAGTTCATCTGTTGCTGGATTTCCGTAGAATCCATATCCTGAGCGGCACATGGGTCGCATTGGATTCGATTCACGTTCCATTTTTAATTGAAATCTAATTTCTAATAATTTTCCTAGTTGAGTGGATGATTACAGCGCCAACTGAATGTTGCGTGGAAGAGAAATGCTTTTAGCACTTCTTAATTATATTTTACGTCTTCGAAAATTCGATACGAGACACTCAATAAATTGAAATTTATTCTACACAAATTCAGTTAGGTTATCAATTAAAAGCGATTTTCGTTTATGAGGATTAGGCGTAATTAAGTGGGAAAAAAGAACTAGGAAGAATTAGACAGGCACACGTTAACTACCGTAAAACAAAACAATTTTTACTTAATATTATGGTTGGAATGGGAAAAATTTGACAAATTTTAAGCTGTTTAAATGATACAATGATTTTATCGTTCATATAATTTAAGGGGTTAACCGTTTCTTCTGAGCATTTGTATACCGTGTTACATCGCAATTCGTTAAATTATATTCAAAAGATATTGTAATAAAATCACTACACATTAGAAATTTTAAACAGTTTTAGAATTTTGTTTCCCGGGAGTCAAGTACAAAAGAAATTTTCTTGACGTATTTTTCATGCGAAAACAGAGCGAGTGTTGCGATGGGGAAGGTGACGGAATGGTGACTCCTTGTTAAATTGAGTTTGTGCTGTGTGCCTGTGGCAGCGCTGGCTTTTAGAGCCATAGCTCCTCGATTATTACACTTATGGCCCACAAATAAGAGTAGGGCATCCAGATGGAGGTGGTGCCCCCTCGCACCCTTCCAACCAGATTAAGATCTAAACGTAGACGTGGCCATATATTTCCCATTTGAGTGGAAAACTCATACAAACATAATTTGCATGAACTTTCCCATCAAAAGAGAAATATGGAGGTGACCAATTTATGTTATAGAATTATGTGGTCGAATCACATAACCCTATACCATAAAAGGGCACGCGAGCGGAAGGTCACTCTACCCGGCAAAAGCCCCTGTTAAACAGCAAAAAACGGAGGAGCGCGCCCGATGACTAGCCCATATCAGCAGAAAAGCCAGCCATCGATGCGGGTCCTATACCCGGTCAGGTCGAGACAAATGGAAAGACCGGTGGTATATATTTAATAATTCATTTGCTTTATTTTTATACTTCCTCTTATATGGCAAATATCTATTCTTATTGGACTCAATTTCTAACTAAAGTAAATCCAAATCAATAATAATATATGAATCAAATATAAAATTTCCACTCCAAACCATTTAATTTAAATAGAGAAATGTAAAAATATCAAAATATGATTATGCTATTACAATGGCTTTAAACCTCTTATTACCGCTCACATTATTTCTTTTGTCTTTGTTATGGATTTTGTTCTGAATCAACCAGGTTTGTTTTCAAATTTTTACTTTTGTTTCCTTACAGTTCTCTTTTACAAACTATCAAGTACACATCATTCTTTGTACTTTAGCTTACTACCAATATAATCACATTCTACTTGAAATCGTGGTTTAGACGTGACAATTGTCTTAGAATTTTACACTCTCAACTTCAAGAACGCTTTCTTTTTTTTCCTTTGCAAAATAAATTAATAATGACAGATCAATCAATCATATATGATTACCTGATTTTTGTATTTATCCCAATTCTAAAGAGACTATTTTTAAATTAAGTTTCGACTTTTATTAATAAAAACATTGAAAATATGATTCTTAAACGAGAGTGGCAAACAACACTAAAGCATCGAATAATTCCATCTGACTCTTTAACATTTAAACTAATAGTAGTTCGATAATAAACAGCAGATCATATGAAACACCCAATCTTCCGCAAAGTGTAAAAAGAAGCAGCCGTCACCTTGCTACAATGTACATAATCTGGCAGAGATTTTCTCAAGTTTATGAAGCTCCCCATACTTATTATATCGAAAGAGTCGGTGTCTTATTTTCCTGGCACTCTGCATTTGGACTTTTTCTTGCACTAGTACGTTATTTTTCTTGCACTAGTACTTTCGAGTTTTGTTTTTTCTACAGAGATTGTAGCATGATCTACGTTTAGACACGATTCGAAACTGGCGTGCATGCGATTTGGACCGAATGGTGAGGATAGTTTTAACGATCGACAATTGAATAGGACTTACTTTGGTTTCTGAAGGGCTTCAGAATTTTCAGTAACGTTCGAATCCGGTGAACTTAGGTCATGCTGAACGTACGATGAAAGTGGTAGCATGCAACGAAATTAAGCAAAAACCCACAGTTCCAATATATAGCCAACACTGCACCGGCCACTGTACACATGGGTAGATTTTATTTAGTAGTTAGTTAACATTTTCTATGTCACTCATTGAATTTAACGTTTTTGTGCCATCTTCGCTTGTCGTACAGAGTTCGGTCATAAACGCGCGGATGGATTCATGGACTTATGCGTAATCACGTCCAGAGTTTCATTTAAATGCCCTTTAAACTCACGAAGTTGAGTTTGAAATTCTTCGGCACCAAGTTGCGAAGTTCTAGGGGATGAGGCGAGGTCGCGGTAAAAAAACAGAGAGATTCAGCACTTCACGATTATTTCAGTAATTACCATGTTGCAGGCATTTCTATGAAATATCTGGTTTAAACTCGAACAGGCTGTGACAGGACAATGCAACCATATAAGTTGATTTTCACTTGCAATTGACATCACGTTTGCCGGCGCGGTTCTCCCGACGTGTTTTCTCTGTCGCGATCGTAAGTCCACTCCACGGTCCGTTCCAAACTTGTCTTCTTTCCGTGTAGCAGCCGGTAAAATCCAATCAGCTGCCCACTCAGCTGAACTCGAATGCATTCCGTGATGTAATACACCGTTGGCCTGCACTAAATCAGTGTTTCCATACTCGAAATTTTATTTGGCAGATTTAAATTTTTTAACAACAAAATTTAACTGAAGTAAAGAAAATGAAAATTTTAAATAAGTTATAAAAACACTTTTCAATTAACTTTCTCTATGTTTATTTTATTTTAAACACTACAGCTGTTTCGGCACACCGTGTCTTCCTCAGATGCTAATACTTCAAAACTGGCTGCCCACAAAATAATTTAACAAATATCAATAACTCTAACGGCAATGATATAATAAATATATAAATATAATATGAACCGTACATTACAATACATATATTAATGAATAGAAGTAACAATTTTAACAGTTGGAAAATAATTTAATTGAAATCACTACAATGATCGTCAATGATACAATAAATATATAAATAAATAAATATAACACAACCATACATATATTAATTAAACGAATTTCAAATTTAATAAAGGCGAACTATTTAAGTCCAATTGGTTATTCAGTAAAATATTAAACGTTTTTCTTTTATTTATTTCCAGACTTTCACGATTACGTATAAAAATATTTAAATATTTTTTCAAATCTGACACATAATATTTTGAGTAGGGGATAGGAAGGTTTTCTAGCAGTTTGCTTTTCTCGCGATCCCAAGGCGACGAGATTCAGTTAGAGACTCGATTGTTTTCGGGGTCGGAACGCGGAGCGTGACGAATGAAGAAAACGATTGGCGGACGGGCAGACTGACACGTATATTTACGTTTTGCTGTGAGTATGTAATTTTGCGTGTGGTTGAAGCTGAGTAGAGACGGACAAAACAGACTTATATATGTAACCATCGGTGCAGGTCTTTTGCGTGATATACCCCGACTTCTTTCCCCGATGGGTCGGTGCGGAGGTATCGATTGGGTCCTACAACCTTCTGTACGCGGCTTTTCAGGAAATGCCGGTCTAGATTGGCATTGTAATGCCCAGCGGTGTCGCTATGTCAAAAATTACGTCGAAAAACCTCGTCTCCTTCTTTAAAATTTTAAGGTCATGATCTGAGGTTGTACTGCGCCTCATTTGCACATCCTGTGGCCTTTATCTTCCATCCAATTTGTTGGCGGAGGTCTCCTAAATGATCGTGCGGCTCCAGCGCAACGACGGGATCGCCCAAACACTTCAATTGCCGTAGTAGCCCGTATGATTTACCACGGCAAATCATGTGCTGTCCGAAGGCGGCAAAGTAAGGCGAGATACCGGTGATGGAATGATAAGACGATCCCAATCCTTCTGAGTTGGGAGGACATGAGAACGGCTTGCGAATGGCTCGCGATTTAAACGTTTAGATGCGTTAGACTGAGGAGAGTGTATGGACGTCAGTTGGTGTTCGACGCCGTACTATTCGAGTAGGCCTTTAAACTGCCGGGATCTGAACTGTACTCTGTTGTCCGAGTACACACTCTCTGGAACCCAGAACACGTGGAATACTCGACTCTCTAAAAATCTCACGATAGATAGCGTCGTGAACTTGCGAATAGGTTCCACCAGTGGGAATTACGAGAGCTGGTCTAACACAAAGATAGCTCCGATGTGTCCCATAGAAGAACCAGGATATGGACCGAGTATATCTATGTACAGATGCTGAAATACGCGTTCTGCGACGTTGAGTTGACCCATAGGAGGTCGGAGAGGCTGGTTGGGCGCTTTAGTGCCTTTACAGATCTCACAGGCACTCACGTAGTCTTTGACCTGAGATGGCGTTTTAGGCCAGAAGAAGTATTTCTTAAGTCGCCGGAGCGTCTGACCATAACCTCCGTAGGCACTTAAAGGATGGTCATGTGCGCGGAGGATCAGATTGTATGTCGTTTCCTCCGGTATCCAGAGTTTCCAGGACTCTTCTTCCTGCCATGGATCACCGATGGCGTATTCATTTCATCTCTAAATGTAGCCGTCTATCCCTTTCAAATCAGGCAGCTGCGATTGTTGGGTCGCTATGGTTTGCCTCAACTCTTTGTAGCTGTCTGATTTGAAATGTGGGCTGTCCAAATCGATCTCAATGGGGTTCTCGTCATTCACTGTTAATTCGACTCCCTCGGGTGGAAACATTTGCGAAAGAGTATCGGGCACGATATTCTGGGTCCCTTTCTGGTCTTTGATGGAAAACTTGAACCCTTACAGTTTAAGAGCCCATCGAGCCAGACGTCCATGTAGGTCCGCTAGACTCATCAACCATTGGGTTGAAGCGTGGTGCGTGATGATTTCAAACTGATGGCCTTCGATGTACGCCAGGAATTTCTTAACAGCCATCACCGCTGCCAAACATTCTTGCTCGGATACGATGTAGTTCCTTCGGGCCGAGTTCAACTTATTGGACTTGAAGACAATGGGAGCTTCCTCTCCCTCTTCGGTCAATTGCACAAGCACGGCTCCCACTCCATGTTGACTTGCGTCATAATTAATGGAGAAGGGCTTCTTAAAGTCGGTGCTGTGCAAGACCGCGGCTAATTTTAAGGCTTGTTTTACCTCTTCAAATGAACTTACCTTTTCGGACCATGTCCAACAGGGGTGCTGAAACTGTTGCATAATTCCGAACGAACCTTTTGTATCAACCACACACGCCAAGGAAACGTTGTAGCTGCTTAACATTTTTTGGTAAGGGGAACTCATCAATCGTCCGAGTTTTGTCTGGGTCCGTCTTGATAGTGCCATGTCCGATGACATGTCCTAGATATCGAACTTCGTCCGCGACAAACTTACTTTTCTGAATGTTGATGGTGAGTCCCGCCTTACTGATATGCAGGGCTACTTCTTGCAGGAGTAGGAGGTGTTGGTCAAACGTTCCCGTGATGAGTAGAAGATCATCCAGGTACATGTACACTTGTTGTTTTAGATTGGGTGGAATTACTTTCTCGATCAGCCGGGTCATCATTTGCGGAGCGTCACACAGGCCAAAAGGCATTGTGGCAAACTGATCCTTCGACCCTTCATCGAGTGGAATTTGCCAGAATGCATCTTTTATGTCGAAAGGTAATATAATTTGCTTTCGGCAGTCTCCCCAATATTCCATCGATGAGCGGAAGAGGGTAAGCGTCTTTGATGGTCACTGCATTTACTTTCCGGGCATCTAGACAAAGAAGAACTTTATATGACTCCACCACCAAGGCTACCGGTGAGGACCAGACACTTTGGGACTCCTCTATAACCCCTAACTCGAGCATCCTGTCCAACTTTGTGTACACTAGCTTTTCTATGGCCGGTGAGCTGGCATAGTGTCTGTGCTTAATTGGCATACTATCGCCAACATCGATGACATGTGAGACCAGAGTGCTGCGGCCAAGGCCTGGCGTAGCATAAGATGGAAAAGCAGCGATGGATGCTTCCAGACGTTGTCGTTGGTTAAGCGTTAATTCATGCCTGTCGGGTACAGAAGCGAGTTCGTTGACATATCTTGTATTTAAGGGCAAATTTGTGAATAAATCTGGGGCCAAACCAAATTGAAGGACGAAATCGACGCCAAGATACACGTTCTGAGTCAGTGATGGGATAATGTAGAAGGTAATATCCTTCGTTTGAGCTCTGAATGTCACGGGTGTTGTCAGTCTACCCTGGATAGGATGTTTAGTACCATCGGCTGTACTGATTTCAGAGCGCCAGGGGTTTACTGCCTTAGGATTTTAATGGAGTACCTTTGAGCCGAGGCTCGAGGCAAGGCAGCTAATACTTGCACCCGTGTCAATCAGTGCAATAGTGATTTCACCCAACACTTTGATTGGTGCGTAAGGTCAAGTATCATTCTCAGAAACTTCCAAGATGTTACATAATTTTAAAGTTTGGCGATAGGTGCTCACTCTTCTGCGGAAGCTCCTGCAAGGACGAGTTGACGACTTAGTTTTGTGCTGGCGTGGGGTGACCCCTTCGGTGGCAAAAATCCTCTCTTGTGCAGCAACATACTCCTGCAACGTAATATGGTATGGCTTCTATACACGGGTCTGTGGCTGCCGGGGTTCTTCAGGCAATACCTGAGGTGGTCGCTTCAACAAAGTTGTTGGAGAGGCCTCCGGAGAAGATGGGGCATCTGCTGCACCTTGAACCAGCAAAGGTATCGTGATGTTTGTATCTGATGGATTTATTGACGAGGAACTTGTCATGGCGGAACGGCTGGTAGGCGGAGTGGAGTGCCGTTCCGTTACTTGGTCTTTCGTGAGTGCTGCTGGCTGTTGTGAGCACTCGCTAGCAGGTTTTTGACTTCTTGTAATTTGTTCTGTATATCTGGTTTCCCACAGCAGAAACAAAAAATGTTAGGATCTGCCTGGTATGCGTTAAAGTGTTGTCCTGTCTGCCGGCAGTTCCAACACCTAGGGGCTAGTTCGTGCAGTTCGGCTTGATGCTGTCGGTCTAGTTCAGTGGATGATGGAACAATGGTCTTCAACGGGCTGTCCGCTATTGGTGGAATGAGACAGACTGGCGTGGGTAGAGCAAGCACGCCGTGTTCAAGCTCAGCTATTGAGTGTCGTTCTGATGGCTCTCGTTGGCTAGAGATATTACCTTGGGGTGTGGTCCACTGGGAGTGTTGTATCGCTTCCAGCGCTTTTGTGGACGCACGAAGCACATCCACGTTGTGGCGCGGGGCGAATACCAGTAGCTCTCGCAGCTCCAGCCTGATCTCCTCCCAGAAGAGGCTGAGAAACTCAGACTCTGGCATGGGGATCATCAGACGTTCCAATATGCAACACAGGACTTTGTAGTACTCATCTACGGTCTCCTGTGCCTGTTGGCGTCTGTTTTGGATCCGCTGCTTTAAAGTGTCGTCTCCCTCGACTGGTGCAAACTCCTGCAGTGCTGCATGCCTCAACGTCTCCCTGTCAAACGTTGGAGAAAGGTCCACAAACTGCCAAAACCAACGGGGTGCGCTCCCATTAAACAGCATTTGAGCGCAGCGGGTGACTGCTCTCATATTTCCCCCTTAAATTCAACCACGCTATGTTCTCGACCCTCCTCAGGAAGGAACCAATTGTCATTGGGTCATTCTGGCCTGTAAACACCAACTTCTAGTCAGCCACTATCTTGGCTACTTTATACGGTGGAAGGTCTGCTGGCTGGGTGGTGGATGACCCCAGGTGTCATCAGACATGGGTCGAGATGGTGGATCAGGAGGTGGATCCAGAGGTGATGGGGCAGACAATTGCTCCAATTGCTGCCGTATTTGTTCCATGCTGGCAGCCATTGCTTGCATGGCGTCTAGTAGGTGTGACATTTTTCTTTATTTAGATCTGAAAGTTTGAATAAAAACAAGTGGCCGTCAGTGGCGAGCTATTAAAAGAATCTCACAAAAAAAAACAGACGAATAAATATAAACAAATAAATATAAAAATGCTTAATTACAGATAGCCTAAAAAGTACGGTGAGTTTAAATTCACAAAAACGATTCGAAGTATTAGTACCTAACTCAGTCTTTCCATTTTGCCTTCACCTTTACAGGCAAGGTCACCCATGGTACGCTCATCCTCTGCTCTACAGGGACTACTCTCATGCGGCACCATAAGAATCAGAATTCAGAAGTGATCTATCATACGCAAGTTTCGACCAGGTACAATTTGTTTGCCCAGTCACGGACTAGCTAAGCAGCCAATCACGTGAAGCCAAAATCCATGTACTGGAAGACACTTAGGCAACGCTTGGTTTGGGGTGCAGATCAGAAGTCACCGCGAAAATGATATTGGGATAACAACTTCCGAATACACAGAAGGACTCTAATAACATTTGGCCTTGCTAGTCATACAATGGGGGTAACCCGCCAATGTTTGAGTCAAAAGCAGGTCCAAACGATATTGATGTCCAAGGTCGTACACATTCGGAAGTTATTAGTTGCTGGGGCATTATTAGTGCAATATCCCTTAGGGGCTGCTTCCCGCCTAAAATCTGGACACCTTGTAGGGTCTCCTAGAGACGATGGACTGTCTCGTGCTTACGACTGATGATACAGCCGGGCTTTGCGGGGCCCACGTTGGGCGCCATTTTGTAGTAAAATAGGTATGATTAAATGCCCGTTAAGGACTGCAGCGATGGTCTGCTGCCTCAGCGAAAGAGGATGGTAAGATCCACCGAGATTGGCCTTGTCTGCGGACTCGTGAATGCGCTGGCAGGCTACCGTTGTGGTGTCGGTGGAGCGGGTTCTTTCCCCCAGCACAAGGGCCCACTGCAAAAGAATTTCGCATTCACGAATTCCGGGGTCAAATAACAGTCGATCGAAGTCGAAAAAAGGAGGTAACCAGCTAAGGGTTAGAAATTGCAGACGAACAAGGACAAACTGGACCCGGGGAAGACAGACGGACTTAAGAGGACTTTGCCGTTACCCGATGATTCTTAAGGCCACAAATAAGAGTGGGGCATCCAGATGGAGGTGGCAAACCTCCCACCTTCCCAACCGGATCAAGATTGAAACGTTTATGGTATAGCGTTATGTGATCCGACAACATAATTCTATAACATAAATTGGTCACGTCTATATTTCTCATTAGATTCGAAAATTCCTGCAAATGATGTTTGTATGAGTTTTCCACTCAAATGGAAAATATATGGCTTAAACCAAGGGTAGTCTCAACAAAAGAGGGGCAAACTTAATCAAATGGCGGGAAAATTCAAATTGATAGCACCGTGATGGGAATATTTAACTAAAAATAAATTTACGTATTTTATTAGTTCCTCATATAAGTTTCCCAAGATGAAATTGTTAAGTAACAAAACTTTGGATCAAAATGCAATCAATTAAGATGTATTTTTAAAGATTATTGGAAAAAATCGAATAAGATATTCAAGAGCAACTGTTTAGTATTATGAGTATACTTTTCAACAGGCTCCAATCGCCTTCAGGTTAATTATTGAATATTAATTAGATAATAATTTATTAATTTCATACAGGTTACATTTGTAACTGGGCCTTCGCTTAGAGAAAGTTAGAGTATCACATTAATATGATCGAATGTGTCGGCACTCGACAAGGTTATATGGTCAGTATCACGCTTTGCCCGTGTATTCGTCCACCCAGCTGCGATCTATTCTGATTTTAAACCAGCACGTATCATAACTAAACGTGCTTTATAGTCCGTAGGAAGAATCACTCCAACTAAACCTCGTTGCCGTCAACGAGAGTCGAACCAGGGACCTTCCGCTTACGGGATGAGCGCTCTAACCACTACACCACGCGGACAACTTCCACATACTCGTACTCTGTTGCCAAATCAAAATTCTACGCAAGATATTGTGAGTTATTTCCAAACCGTTTGAATTTATGGCGATATTTTATCGATATAATAATATTCATGGCGATATTTCTTCTGTTAAAAATTCTCTTCTTCATTACGGTTAAAATAAATTGTTTTATTCAGTTTTTGGTGAATACAACATCTTGCTGACTTTTTTAGACATAAAATAATACCTGGTATTGAGGTACTTTACGATGAACATCCTTAAAAAGGAGCAATAGTGACTACTTCGATCATATGTTGTTTGTAGTCACTGAATTACACCTTTTTTAAAATCGCTTGGATCCTCACCGAAGCGATTCTTGAGTGATATGCTATTCGCCTTTTTAAAAAATATGTAGCATCGAATTACCAAACTAATTGACAAAAAAGAAATCACACATGATGTTCACGTGGCATACTTTAGTAAAACACTATTGTTAGCGAAAAATTCCTTACCCTAAAAGAAGAATTTTAAATCTGCATTTTGTTAAGCTGGAAAGTAAATCCTAATACTTAGATAAAATCATTCTTGCATCGTTTTGATGAAATTACTTATTTTGTATAAGGCAGCAATAAAAGAATGAAAGGCAAAATGGTACTTTTTACTTCTTTATTTTTGTTTATTATGTTCAAATTTAAGGTGATATATTTAAATTTACATTAATATTGCAAGCCGTATGAACGGGCTCTCATTGATTTTTTCGTTTTGAAGCCTGAATAAAAAGTATATTGAAACTTACACTTTCCAGTCTTCTCATAGACATCACTGCAGCTGAAGGGCTTGAATCAATCAATCTATAACTGGAAAATTAATAATGACGACATTATGTCAAAGATTAAATGTTACCTCCTCGGAAATAATTTCACCTAGCATTGGCTTGGCAAAAGTATGTTCTAAAAGAGCAAGGATTATAATTTGCATTGAAATTTAGTATAAGAAATTCATATGTTCTCCAATTTCGGTTTAGATCCCATTAAAATATTCGGATGGCTATTGTTGGCGATTTCCTCGTTTCTGGTTCAAGAGCCCTGAAATTGAGGGTGCTAAATGTAAAGTCTAGGCTACTAAATGACACTTGCACTATCCAGGACAATTGACTTAGTAGCCAAAACTGAAGGAACTGTTCGATGATATCACTAAAAGTAGATGCTTGGCAAAAGTAAAATGATGAGTACATCTTACATATCCTGAATTTGAATTCTAAAATAAAAAGAAATTAAATGGGAGTTTTAATCAGATATGAAACATATTTACATTTCCAAAAATAGCTGTAGAGATGTTAATATCTTCGACTCCACATTGAGCCTAAAAATATAGGACCTTCGATTTTGTACGAAAATTAATCTAGAAATAGAAATCATACTTTTTTATTTTTTCTGCAATTGTAACATGTTACAAATGAATGCTGTGACTTTGCATCATGGGACAAACGTAGCCTTTCAATTAGATGAATGTGTTGCGTTAAATCCTTCTTCTTTCCTTTACCGCTAACGGATGCCTAGCAACCGATGGGTCGCGATTGCAGTAAAAGAATTTAAAATGCAAAAAACCGCATAAGGGTGACTAAAATGAATATATTTTTAAAACCGGCCTAGCTTACCGCATCGATCGTGGGTTATTTTTAGCACACTGGATAGCAGATAGAACGTACGCATTTCCTACTTCAGTACTCTCACATACACGCAGCAAACACCACTGAAAATTTCTTCAATATATTATGATTTTCATTAAATTTGAAAGAAAGAAATATGTTTAGGTAATATTTAAATTATTTGTATTCTTTCTACATTCCTTTTTGGTATATAATTTTATCAAACCGTAACCTAAGTTTGAGTTTTTTTTTCGTAAGAAAATTTTAAATGTTGAAAGAGTATTGTAAGTTTGTTGAGAATTTCAATTTTTAATTTAAAATGGTTTCAATTTAATTTTATAAGGATTTCACAGGAAAAACAGAAAAACGAGATTTACAGTTTGTGGCTGACGTGGTTGAAAAGAGGTATTCTGTGTCTTTAATTTCTACTTGTTTTTAGGTTAGCAGTATATAGTAAGTATATTGTTACATGTACAAATAATTCTGCGAGCTACTGTCGCAATTGTTTTCACAACAATGAAGAACACGAATTCACTCGAAACCACGAGAACCCAACAAGCATGATCAACATCTGCAAGTGACGTCACTCCATTCATTAATTTGCTCGAATCTACCAGGTACCTCTCGGTAGAACATTCGCCAATAAACGAGAAATGGGTGAATAGGTAGAGACCCTATATAAAGGTGAGCTGAATGAATGGGGGGATCATCATTCATTCGACCGTGATAAGAACTGCGATAGTGTGTGGAAAGCGAATAGAAAAGTGTGTTTCGTAATAGTGAAGTAATTTAGAAGACAATTGCGATAATAAATTTATGGACAAGTGTTAGATTTTTTTAAATAGTGACAATTAAAATTAGTGAAAGTGTTAACTGATTATTGTGCATTTTATTTAATTAAATAAACTCTTTTAACTTAAATTAAAAGACATTGCGATTTCACTTTCCCGGAACGTTAAAATTATAGGCCGCGAACCAATAACACGCGACAGTGGTGTCGAGAAGTGAGATTGAAATTTGGAAGTGAAAACGTTTAAACAGTTTTAAAGTGCACAATTGTGAAAATTAACGTGGAAAAATAGCAGAAACAATAAAAATGCCAGGAAATTTACATCTCAAAATTAATCAATTGAGCATATCGGAGCTCAAAGAGGAGTTGGAACAACGAAATCTGGCTACACAAGGTACAAAGGCCATACTGATTGCACGCTTGCGTGACGCGATCGAGTCGGAAGGCGGGAATCTGGATTCGGGTGAGTTCTCAGATGCGGAAAAAGGCGCAGAAGGTGGAGAAGTAGAAACACCAAAATCAAAGGAGCCAGAAAATGCGCTAATGCAAATGTTAATGCTGATGTCATCGAGTCTGACTGCGAAGCTAGATGAACAATCAACGAAGCTTAATGAACAATCAACGAAGCTAAATGAACAATCAGCGCAGCTAAATGAACAGACATCCAGTTTAGCTGCGAAGTTAAATGAACAATCAGCGCAGCTAAATGAACAGACATCCAGTTTAGCTGCGAAGCTAAATGAACAATCAGCGAAGCTAGACCAACAAGCGATCGAAATCAAGGCAGATTTTCAAAAACAGTCCACCGAAATAAAAGCGGAGCTCGGCAGCCTGAACAAACAAATTAAAGGCGTCGAGGAAAAGGTTCACCAGGTCGAGGAAAAGGTCAGCCAGGTCGAAGAGAGAATGAACCATGAGATGGAAAAAGTGAAAAAAGAATTGGAAGCAGCGAAGGCAGTAGTAACTACTTCACCAGCCCCGCTTATAACCGCAGCGCAAAGCACATCCAGAAATGTGCAAGCACCAATATTCGATGGGCAAACAGTCTGGAGTATTTACAAGACCCAGTTTAAAGCTGCCGCAACGGCAAATCACTGGAATGAGCAGAAACGAGCAACTGCATTAATTCTTGCTCTAAGAGGCCCAGCTGCCGAGCTTTTGCAGACGATCCCCGATGAATTGCACTCAAACCCGAATGCTATAATGAATGCGCTCGACATGCGTTATGGAGACGATCATCTAAAGCAGATTTATCGGTCACAGCTAAGGCATCGGATGCAGAAGTCTGGTGAAACCCTACAGCAGCTAGCCCAAGACATTGAGCGACTAGCACTTTTGGCTTACCCAGCATACGACCCAGAACATCGAGATGATGCAGCAACAGAAGCATTCATCAGCGCACTAAAAGACCCGGAATTGCAACAAGCCGTGCGTTTAGCTCAAAAGCAAACGGTTAAGGACGCATTGGCTTACAGTCTGAACTTTGAGGCAGCGAAAAACGTGACTCGTACCACTGCCCGGGTTCGTAAGGTAGTGACAGACGAGTGCAGGCGTGAGCGCGTCGAAATTGAGCGAGACCCGCATGTAAATGGTGCGCCTAGATGCTGGAATTGCGGAGAGAAGGGGCACCTACAAAGAGACTGCAAGAAGCGAAGAAAACCGAGCTATTGTCCAGGGTGTGCAGCTAGAAGGAGATCCAGACCGAGTCAGGAGCCCAGAATGGAAGCCCTTCAAACAGAGGGGTCGGGAAACATGTAAGAGCCAACTTCGTGGGGCAGAGGTTGGCTAGGAGGATCGACGTCCCCAGCACCACCATCACCGTGTCAAGACTACATCGTGGAGAAGCGGACTTATGCCTTCCGGGTCAAGTTAACGGAGAAAACTGCACCATAACAATCGACACTGGTGCAACCCGATCGATTATCCGACAAGACCTAGTTAGACAGCAACAACTTCACAAGGGCAGAATTTTCTCACTACGGACAGCTACGGGAGAAACTGCACCTGTTCATGGAGAGGTCAACCTCCAGATACATTGCAAAAGGAGGCAAGACACAGACAAAGCCCGGGAATCAACGTCTGCAATATTGAAGCAGGTCAAATTGCCAGTGCAGCTATTCAAACGAGCCTCTGATCTGGTCACCAAGTACAGTGACATCTTCTCAACAAGCCCGGATGACCAAGGCCGAACGAGTCTGGTAACTCACGTCATAGATACACAGGGAGCCAAGCCGATTCGACAAGCACCCAGACGCCTCCCTATAGCCAAACAAGGAGAAGTGAGCGCGCTGATCTCGGACATGGAAAAACAAGGCGTTATTGAACCTTCTGTCAGTCCATGGGCCGCGCCTGTAGTTCTAGTAAAGAAAAAGGATGGTAGCACTCGTTTTTGTGTCGACTATAGGCAGCTTAACGATGTCACTAAGAAAGATAGTTACCCGCTCCCACGCATCGATGACATCATGGACACTTTAGCCGACGCAAAATGGTTTTCTACACTCGATCTCAAGAGTGGCTACTGGCAGGTAGAAATCGACAAGAAGGACCGAGAGAAGACCGCATTTTCAGTTGGGACCGGATTGTGGCAATTTGTGGTGATGCCGTTTGGGCTTTGCAATGCTCCAGCCACTTTCGAACGCTTGATGGAATACGTGCTACGTGGTCTAACCTGGAAAACCTGCTTGGTGTACCTAGATGACATCATTGTCATCGGGAGAACGTTCGAAGAGTATTTGCGGAACTTAGAAGAGGTTTTCTCCAGGCTGCGACTGGCAAATTTGAAACTTAGTCCCGATAAGTGTACCCTTTTCGCAGCTGAAGTAAAATACCTGGGGCACGTCGTATCAGCAGAAGGGGTCAAAACATACCCTGAGAAGATTGAAGCCGTGAAAAGCTGGCCAACACCAAACAACAAGCGCCAACTACGAAGTTTCCTGGGTCTGGCAACCTACTATCGAAGATTCGTCAAAGACTTTGCCAAAATAGCTAAGTGTCTCCATCAGCTAACCGAAAAAAATCGTCCATATGTCTGGAACGAACAATGCCAGACAGCCTTTGAGACCCTGAAGGAAAAGCTGTGTGAATCACCCGTGCTGGCGTATCCAAAACCCGGAAAAATGTTTGTAGTTGACACTGATGCAAGCAACGGCGGTATTGGAGCTGTACTCTCCCAGCAGATCAATGGCGAAGAAAGAGTCCTCTCGTATTACAGTCGAGTTCTTTCAAAAAGTGAGAGGAACTACTGTGTGACCAGGAAGGAGCTATTGGCTATAATAGAGGCCACCAAGCAGTTCCAAAAATACCTATATGGCCAGAAATTTGTTCTTCGAACGGACCATGCATCGCTGAGATGGCTGCTTAGCTTCAAAAACCCCGAGGGACAAGTTGCGAGATGGATCGAAAGATTGCAGTCATACGACTACGAAATTGTTCATCGAAAGGGCGGAGCTCATGGAAATGGTGACGCCCTATCTCGTCGCCCATGTCCAGCTAACTGCAAGCATTGCCGACGGATTGAAGAAAAGGAACCGCCCGTTGATTTGCGACTGATAACGGGCGAATCCGATGAAGGTTGGTCATCGGAGGAGATTTGAAATGCCCAGCTAGCCGATGAAGACATCGGACCATTGCTCGTATGGAAGGAGACGACTGGGCGACCTGAGTGGAAGGACGTTTCAACGCATGGCGCAACCCTGAAAAGCTATTGGGCACAATGGAACTCCCTTCAGGTGGAGGGTGGCGTACTCAAGCGGAAATGGGAAACGGCGGATGGCAGCTTCTATACGATGCAAACTATACTACCTAAAACCCGAATCCACGATGTGGTAAAGGAAATGCATGAAGGATCCTCGGGAGGCCATCTTGGTGTTAACAAGACCTTAGCGAAATTGCGGGAAAGATTCTACTGGATTCCACGCTCGAGAAGACGTAGAGGACTGGTGTCGCAGATGCACAATTTGCGCTTCCGTCAAAGGTCCAAAACGACGACTGAGAGGACAAATGCAAACCTATAACGTGGGGGTACCGTTTGAAAGGATTGCTGTTGACATCGCTGGACCCTTTCCTGAATCTGAATGGGGAAATCGATACACGCTCGTTGTAGCCGATTATTTCAGCAAGTGGCCCGAGGTCTACCCCATTCCCAACCAGGAAGCAACTACTGTAGCCGAACAGCTAGTGTTAAATTGGGTCAGTAGGTACGGTGTGCCTTGCAAACTACATTTGGATCAAGGCCAAAACTTTGAGTCACTAGTTTTTGGCGAAATGTGCGAGCTGCTCAGAATACGGAAAACGAGGACAACACCGCCGCATCCCCAATCCGATGGAATGGTCGAACGTTTCAACGGCACGCTCAATAAACACCTTGCCAAGATGGTTGACGAGAACCAAAGGGACTGGGACCGACATATCCCACTATTTTTGATGGCGTACAGAGCTGCCGAACATGCATCGACGGGCCAAGCCCCAGCCAAAGTCATTTTTGGAAAGACTATTCGTCTGCCAGCTGATATAAAGTTTGGAACACCCCCCGAGAAACCCCAAACGATCTCGGAGTACGCAAGTGATCTAAGACAACGGTTGAACCAGATACATCGGACAGTGCGAAAACACCTCGAATCGGCTACTGACCGCATGAAGACCAGGTATGATCTAAAGGCTAATTCTACTGGCTTCCAGCCAGATGACTTGGTGTGGCTATATAACCCGCAACGGCGAAAGGGTAGGTCTCGAAAGTTGCAACATAACTGGGAGGGACCATATCGAGTCACAAAGCGAATCAACGACGTCGTATATCGCATACAGGAACACCGTAAACCGAGAGCCAAAATGAAAATCGTGCATCTAGACCGTCTTGCTCCATATAACATCCAGGGAGAATTGACTACAACTGGCGACACATCTTTTCGGGGCGAAAAGAACTGAGGTGGGGGCAGTGTTACATGTACAAATAATTCTGCGAGCTACTGTCGCAATTGTTTTCACAACAATGAAGAACACGAATTCACTCGAAACCACGAGAACCCAACAAGCATGATCAACATCTGCAAGTGACGTCACTCCATTCATTAATTTGCTCGAATCTACCAGGTACCTCTCGGTAGAACATTCGCCAATAAACGAGAAATGGGTGAATAGGTAGAGACCCTATATAAAGGCGAGCTGAATGAATGGGGGGATCATCATTCATTCGACCGTGATAAGACCTGCGATAGTGTGTGGAAAGCGAATAGAAAAGTGTGTTTCGTAATAGTGAAGTAATTTAGAAGACAATTGCGATAATAAATTTATGGACAAGTGTTAGATTTTTTTTAATAGTGACAATTAAAATTAGTGAAAGTGTTAACTGATTATTGTGCATTTTATTTAATTAAATAAACTCTTGTAACTTAAATTAAAAGACATTGCGATTTCACTTTCCCGGAACGTTAAAATTATAGGCCGCGAACCAATAACACGCGACAATATTTACCATTTGGATGCGCAATTGATTAAGTATAGGGAAATGTACACTTCCCATCCAACGTTCAGAGTGTGCAGTGAGTTTAGTGAGTGTTTCAAAGGAAAGTTTAACCTATAAATTCTAAAAACCACATTTTTGAGTAAAACAAAATCCTTTCACTTTTGCAAGTATGAATAAAGTCTAATAGGGTTGGTTAATCCCCCTAACATTTAATATTTGAATACGGTGAGATATAATTATTCATTTAAAGTAGAGCCAAGCAAAATCAAAACCAGTTCCTTAGAGTTTGTACGCCACAGGTAAGAGTTTTCATTTAATGTTATAATGGAAGATCAATCAAATAAAAAGAAGATGCTACATTAAGAAAAATCAATGAGGAAATAGACGCCAAAAGAGTGAAAAGAAACATTAAAGGAGACTCGATGTGCAAGGCCAGTAGCCTCAATACAAATGCTAACGGTAGTTTCAACGAACCAATGGACACGTCTGAAACGGTAAAAACCAGTGAAGTTACAAACGGTAAACTATCAAGCGCACCAAAAAACAGCGAAAAAACAACTGTAACAAAAACCACGCCAACCATATCCACCCCAATGGAAGACATAGAAAACTTCATGGCTGATACTTTAAACGAAACAGCGAAGCCTAAGAACACTATTGAGCAGGTGCTGAAAAAACATATGGATACCTTAAAGGAAAGCGACAAACAAACAACAGAATCAACGAAAAAAGGACACAACATCAACAAATATGACACGAGGAAAAAATTCTTCGTACTAATGGACATATCCAAAGAAAAAGCTAATGAAAAAATGAGACTCACTCCAATGGCTTTCTATTCAATGAACAAAAACATGAACTTAAAGAACATCAAAGACATTAAACAGGTAGGGTACACCAGGATCAAACTAATGTTCAACAAACCTGAAGATGCCAATGAGGTAGTTATGAACGAAAACCTTAAAATCTTTGGTGTAAGAGCGTTCATTCCTAACAACTTTATAATGAGACATGGTATAATTAAAGGAGTTCTACTAAACATTACAGAAGAAGAGATTGCCAAAAATGGAATACCAAGCAACTCACATGGAATACAACAAAAGAACATCAAAATTGTGAACGTTTACAGGATAAAAAGAAGGGATCCGGAAAACAGAGAAAACTTCATACCAACACAAACAGTGAAGATTTCATTCTCAGGAGAGGAACTGCCGGACGAAGTCAGATTAAAATATCTGAACATGCCTGTAGAATACTACTACCTCAGGCCAAAACAATGCCTGAAATGCCTCAGACTTGGACACACGCAATACTTTTGCAAGGAATTCCAAGGAGAAAATAAGAGAAGTTCAAAATGTGGAGACAAGGAATGTCTAGACAAAGAGTGTAAAAATACAAAATGTTTCTTATGTGGAGACCTAAATCACAGCGCCATGGACAAAACCTGCCCCAAATGAATAAACTACGATATGGAGATGAAAGTATGTTCCATTAGAAATGTAACACTCAAAGAAGCCAGAAACATACTAAATAGTGACAACCAATTCGAACTGCTGAAGGACAACGAATCCATGGACACAGCATTCCCACTACTATCAAAAGCTACAAACAACAGGAACTCGACAGTACAATAAATAAACTAATGCTAAATAAACCATACACAAAAACAACAAAAACACGAAACACAAGAGCAACCAATTATACAACAAACTTTCCAATGAGTAGTCATCTACTACTACAGTCTAACAATACGCTTATGGAGAAAAACAATCTAGCAGAAAACATCTTCAAAACAGCAAACCAAGTCACACCAATAGAAAAATTAATAAATCTACTAAACAATAATTTTAAAAACCAAACCAACACCAAATACTTACAAATTGAAGCAAACTTAATCCAGGAAACAATACAAACACTTACAAACCACTGTCAGAAAAGACCTAATACAAACAACTTACAATACACAGACTGGCTGACAAATAACAACACTTAATAACATGAAAGATACCAAGAATATTAAATTTCTCCAATGAAACATACAAAGCATTTCCAAAAATAAAGATACACTAGAGTGCATTATGTACAAAAACAATATAGACATTGCACTTATACAGGAAACAATTCTAACAAAAAAATCACCTGTAATAAAAATCAAAAACCACCAACTAATTAACAAAATAAGAACAGAAAAAGAAGGAGGGGGAGTCTCCATTGTAATTAATAACAAAATAAAATTTAAAGAAATACCGCTAAGCAACAGTGACATTGAAGCAATGGTGATTACCAAAACAAATCAAAAACCAAACGTAAACATTTGCGCGTGTTATTTTCCCCCTTACCTAAGCAGCACAACTTTCAAAGAACAAATACATCAAATTATAAAAGTGGTTAACGACAAAAATCTCTGCATAATTGAAGGAGACTTCAATGCAAGGCACAAAGACTGGGGAGACAAAACAAACAATGCAAAAGGAAACATCCTTAAATCCGTGTTAAACAAATATAAATTAGCACCCTTCAACACAGGCACTTTCACCTTTTTTAGGAAAACCAATCAACAGACCACTCAAATGTCAGCCCCAGACATCACCCTTACAAACAATTTAAACTACTGAAATGAATGGAACACTAAAAAATACAAAATAGGCAAGAGTGAGCACGTCCCCATTGAATTCACACTGCAAGTTGAAAATTGGAGCAAAAAGAAAAGACGAACACCAAACAGAAAGAAAATCATGGAGGACATCAACACGATCAATTTCACTAACGATCTTGAAGAAAATATGAAGAAAATCAATGAGCTAATCAAAAGCAACCAGATAAGCGCGAAGAAATTCAAACACAGTCCCAAACCATGGTGGTCAAAAGAGATAAACATCCTATGGAGGGAAAAAACGAAAGCCTGGACAAATTTCCGTAAAATGAAAAGTAACGAAAATGAAGCAAAGTTTCTAGAGATACAAAATAAATGGAAAGAAACTGTAACTAAGGCAAAAAGAGAACTGTGGGGCCAAAAAATCAATGAAATAATCCAAAGTGGAGATATAAAACATTTTTGGAATCTGGTCAATGCAGTCAAAAACAACAACAACAACAACCCAAGATCGCAATGGGACACAGAAAACAATAAAGGCTTTCTCAAAATAATAAAAAATAAACACCAGGCGCTAAATACTAACTGGACTCGCTACATGCCAAACAACATAGAACCAGCTGAACCCTTTGAAATACACGAACTGCTCACAGTACTAGACAAACGCAAAAAAAGATCATCTCCGGGTCTGGATGCAATTGATTACAATATTATAAACTCCCTAAACCATTACAATAAATCAGCACTACTTAACTCTATAAACGACAGCTTCAAAAATAACAACATACATAATGAACTGAGAGACATCAAAATCGTACCTATCCCCAAGAAAAACAAACCATTACACAAAATAGAAAGCTATAGACCTATCTCTCTTATAAGCATTCCGCTGAAAATAATTAACTGCCTAATCAAAAATAGAATTGCTAGTGACATTGAATACCAAAACATTTTAAGCAATTTCTGTTTTTCTTATAGAAAAGGAAAGTCGGCAATCTCATGCATAAACACTGTAATACACCTCCTCAACAAAGATAAGAAAGCAAAAAACATCATGATTATCAACTGTGATATTTCTAGTGCGTATGAGAGAGTAAATATTCCGGAACTCTTCAAAATCATGTCCAACTTCAACATCAAGAATGATTATATCTCGTGGATCTTAAACTTCCTGATGTTCAGGAAATTATATCTAGGCAAGGATTTGACCGAAATTAACAATGGACTTCCGCAAGGGGACGTACTAAGTCCGCTCCTCTTTAATCTCTACACATCTAGCCTCCACAAAATCACTGACAGTCAAACTACACTCATTCAATTTGCTGATGACTTTCGAATCATAAGCAAAGGAAAAAACAGACCCAACCATGTTAATAATCTACAAACAAAATTTAACAAGTTCACAGAACTATGCAACAGGCTAAAACCCCCCATTGAACTTGGAAAAATCGCAAGCCATAGAATTCTACACAAACAAAAACCACCCCAACAAAATAAAATATGGAAACAAACAACTAGATTGGGTAAAAAATTTCACTTTCCTAGGCAGAAACTTTAACAACCAAAATCACTTCAATGAATTCTACAACAAGTCCCTAAGTAAAGCAAACAAAACAATCAACATAGCGTTCAAAATCAGCTCCCCCAAAACTGCCTTACCCCCAAAAAGGCATTAAACACCTTTAAGTCTCTAATAAGACCGGTAATAGAAAGCAATCTAACAAACATTGTTCATGCTCCAAATTACTTTCTAAACAAAATAGACAGCCTGAAAGCCAAAGCCATAAAACGATGTCTCGGGGTACCTACAACTGCTCCAAATATACTAGCGCTTGCGCTAGCTAAAGAATTACCAGCCAGACTAACAGCTGAGCAACTCCTCGCCAAAGAAATAGGAAAAAACCTATTCCGCCAAGACTTCAAAGAAATGATATTCGAAAACCAAAAAAACTCGAACTATGCCACAGTTTACAAAAAACATGTCGACATCTACAACAACACCTGTGTGGGCTCTGC
The DNA here is from genome assembly GCA_963969285.1 of Odontomyia ornata. Classification (NCBI taxonomy): domain Eukaryota; kingdom Metazoa; phylum Arthropoda; class Insecta; order Diptera; family Stratiomyidae; genus Odontomyia; species Odontomyia ornata. The sequence continues at coordinate 140,568,468 of OZ017742.1, read as the reverse complement.
ACTACCAAAACCACACAACATAAAATTTCAAACCAATAGTTTCATGCACAACATCCCCAACAACTTCAAGAAAATAAACTACGAAAACTTCAACAAGTCGATTGAAGCAGTACTACAAAATCTCACGGATAACCAAGCTAAGATATATTTCACGGATGCGACAAAAAACAGACTAGGCACTGGTTTTGCCATACACTGCTATAACTTCAAAAAGACACTAAAATACTGCCTGAACACAGACTCTACAGCAGCAAATGCAGAACTAAAAGTAGTCCAGGAAGCTATAAACAACGCGGATGTTGAACCCACCAACACCATAGCCATTTTCACTGACTCCAAAAATGCAATAAACGAGATCATAAACAACACAAACCAACACACTGCTATTATTATACTGGATACCGAAAGTGGAAAAATTTCACAGCTTCGAATTGGTTGACAAAGCAGCTAAACTGGCCACAATAGAAGGCGAAGAGGTCGATTCATTTCTGGAATGGGACGACTCTATCAATAAGATCAACGACTCCATTAAAATAGAATGGCATGAATACTACCAAAAAACATCAAAAACCTAGCGTACAGTCCTTGGCTACAAACGGACCTTATTTACAGAACCAAACCATGGTTCCATGATTTCACACCAAGCAGCAACACTCAAAATAAAAAAATAGAATCCTACTCAACCGAGCCTACAATCACAAAAGATTAAAAAAAGCAAAAATAGTTACATCTCAAGGATGGAAGTGGTGCGACATAACAGACGATCTTGAACATAGAATTCTAAACTGTGAACACTTTGAAACTCTAAGGAACAAATATGAAATCTTTCAAAATAACTATCCAATAGCAAAATTTTTTAATAAAAACAACGAGAAAGCACTGACTCAATTAATCACCTTTCTTGAAGAAGCAAACTTAGAACTATAACTTCACGCGAATAGTCCTCCCAATTCACAAAAACTAACTTTTAACCTTCCAAAAAAAACACTCAATCCAATAATCCACTAACCATTCCAAACGGATACTAACACACTAACACAGTAAAATCACAAAACCAACAAAGAAAACTGGAAAAAAAACCACTATGTTACCATAAGTCCCTTGAGGACATTAATCGATACATCGGTGGCTTGTGCTCTTAAGCCATAGCCAATACACGCCTAACGTAGGTTAGGTAGAAGGAAAAAAAAAATAGGGAAATGTAGAATAATTAAAATGGGGGAAAAATCTTCTCGTTCATTGTTTTAGATTTAAATCCTACTTGAAAAGCGCTTTTCATGTCATAATATCACCTTTTTGTTTGATTTTAACTTACATATCTGTTTTGTATTGTTTCAAATGGAAAGTCACTTAAGATATATATTTTTATTTATGATTGCCAAGCATGAAATCTTTCGTCAGTTACTTTAACTTTTATCTAAATGATAAGATACAGTTTGCTTCACTCCGCTTTTGTTTACAATTTACTTCTACCAATTAAAGTCTTCTACTCAGATGAATGTCACCGAAGATTATTGATTTAGAATTTACGATCAAAGAATTAAAAAAAAACGTCCTATTTTACCGTCTAAATAGAATGAATGTGCTATTCAATTGTTAAATAGGACTATATATGATGATTCCTAGGGGATAAAATATGATTGGCTCATTTACCAGAAGCTACCTGATGCAGATGTCATTCTGGTATTCAACTCGCCGTAAATGTATCGACCAGGATGACTTATTCAGGGTGCAGAAGCGTTCTTATTCACCATAGTTGTCGGATTCTATACGACTTGAGTTGCGATGCAACAATAAAACGTCAGAGCCACCCGTGACCACTCTTATTCTTTCTTACTCATGCCACTTCCTCCTTGCACATAATTACTTTGTCGCTTACCTGATCTAGAGCCATTTCAGAGGACAGGGGAACGTCCGATTTAGTCAATTTTTATATTCGCTCAATTTTCTTTTCCAATTTAACACGTTTACTGCCAATCACTGTCGGTGATTATCAGAAATAATTGATCAAACACCTCCCAAAGGTAATCCGACTACTAAACGGGGATGGATCAATATCGCTTTGGATAGTTAAACCATAGGCAATCACTCCACATAGTGCCTTAAATTTAGACCTCTCTTCAATAACGTTAAAAGTTCTTACAACTCACAATGTTGGGACCAAAAACACTTAGGAAATAAACAAAAGCGCAACGTCTTTAACATCCGCATATTATCATTTGTCAGGATGGAGACGATTTTACACTTTATGGGAGAGACACTAATGTCGCGTGATTTTGAACAAACTTGCGGGAGGTTTACTTTATAAATATAATCAAACTAACTACCCGCACTAATGGACGGTTCGAACTTACTCGTGTAAGGTATCTCGCGGATAAATTATGAACAAGGAAGATGCCTGATAAGGATCAATAGAAAAATCTTTGCAAAGCGCACAATTCTTGAATCGCAAAACCGCGTTCGCCTGACTTCTATCTTTCACTCAACTTCGCTTAGCTGTCTCCCTGGCAACGCTTGCTGTTTCGCAATTCTACGCTGAATTGCATCATCGCGTCGTCAGCGAAGTTTGTAAATATGCAGGGGCAGTTCAAATATAGGCGGGAAAGTCAATCTGAAAAAAGTTAGAGACATTGGGGAAAGCTAACCAGGGCAATACGATGCGGTAATGATAGACTAGAATAATGTGATATATTGATAAGATTAAATGGATATGATAATTAAATATTATAAAGATAAGATAGATGAATATGATAATTATATACTATAATGATAGGATAAATGAAATATGAATATTTCATACTATAATGATAAAATAATGGATATGATAATTATATACTATAATGCTAAGATAAATGGATGGGATATTTTTATACTATAAAGATAAGATTAAGGAATATGAACATTATATACTATAATGAAAAAATAATTACATGAGATAAAGATACTGTAACGGTTTCCTACTCCGTCTCGTTCGTTCGCAATCAGAACCGACCTCTCATCGGTTCGAGACGTGCAGTCTTGGAAATGACAACGGACTGTACCCTTCAGGTCAACAAGTCCGGTCACACTAAGTCTACTCCGTGGTGGCTGCTTGTAGGCTAGCTAGTTCGGGGAGGAGTTTCGGTCGCGGGTCTTACGCGAGCAGACTAAGTCCAAGTTACGTAACTCAGCCACCGGTTCACATGCCCGATTTCCAAACGCGTCAATAACTACTCATCCAGAACGGGAAACCTACGTTACGTTAGTTCTGGATGTGATCTCTCCACAGATCTCAAATCAAACACTACAGAATCACCATAGGCACGTTACCGAACCACCGACGCGGTACCAGAAAATAATCTAAACTACCTCAAGTCCAAAATAACCTACTCTAAGAAAAGAACGAGCGCAAACAAGGGTACCGCGAACCGTAACCGAATAGAAATCAATCATCCGCAGATTGTGAAAACCTAACCCTCTTCAAGACATACTTACCCTCGGTCATCACTTCCGCTGCAAAAGAAAGAGCATGCGGAACGAAAAGGCTTATGGCTTCTTGAATACTTCATGTTTATTGTTCCGAGATTTCATTGAAAATTATCGTTTACGTAAAATTTTTACAGCATTTTACACTTTTCTCATCTAACAGGTGTTATACTTGCAATGTCCTGATCTCATATTAATAGTGTACTTCAATTATTAAACTGAATTAATCATTACAAGATTTATGTTATTATTACAAGTAGATTATTTTTTTTTTCTTGTTTCTGGTTCCTCTTAAAATTTAATATCATTTATTAACCTAAAATGATTTGTACGTATATTTATTGTTGTTCTATTGCCAAATGTTTAGTATGTATATGTTATTATTTATGGCATGTATATAAGTAGAAATATATTACTATGACTCAAATATGAGTATAATGAATAATTGAACACTAATGATTTAAATATCTTACTATGACTCAAATATGAGTATAATGAATAATTGAACACTAATGATTTAAATATCTTTTGCTTTCATGTCGGTGTAAGGTTTAAAATCTATTTGGTTTTGAAATATTCAAGACGGTTTCATTTTCAATATTGTTTTCGTTCGAAAATGGGTTTACTAATTTTAGTGGTTTGATTTTGGTTACATTAGAATTTAATTACGTTAAAATTCATGCAATCTTGTACACAGGATGAAGGTTCTCATGCGGTTAATATTTTAAGGCTCATTTACAAAGCTACAGAGAGGCGGAAGGAATTAGAAAAATTTAAGGGTAAACTTCGTCACAAAAAAAAATCAGTCATCAGGTTTACAAGCTTAAGGCGGGTTAATAGAGAGAGGGGGAGGCGATAGATTCTTTTTCCTCCCTTTTTTTTTTACTATATTCAAGTTTCTAGATGCAGGATTAGATTTTCTTGTATATATAGACAAAAGTGTGTATAAAATATTTCTAAGGAGTTAATACATCAATCTGTTATAGAATCTTAATAATAGGTAAATAGTTGATTCGAGAATTTCCTTAGTATTACTTAACATTTACAAAGTTGTTTACAATAAAGATTAAACCATAGATTTTTCTTTGAAAGGATGGTTTAATTTCGACTTTCAATGATTAAATCGAAATTAAGTAATTTAGTATTGACAAAATATACAAAAATACCTAATCAAGACGTTTTGCGGAGTGAAATTATTAGCTTTATATTTTAAACGCGTTTCTAATATTTTTTTACATTTATTTTCTTTTTTTTTTAACGAAAGTTCGTAATATAGTGCACATTCCAACAGTTAATTTGTCAAATTACTTGTTTTAAATTTATAAACTGTACTTGCACCGTGGATCGAACCATTTTGCATTGAAAAATTATTGGAAAAGTCTAGCTTGGAATCAGATAAATTTATTATTTGCTATCATTTTGTTTTAAAATCTGACTTCAATTGACAGATTATATAAGGTTTATATATTTGCACGTTACTAGGGATGCTGATGTCCTATAGCATATGTCTCGTTAGGCTTTTAGGGTGACTCGAATTTAGTAGTTTTCTTTCTATTTTCATACGGAGAGCCCATCAAGCACTTGGACGTTACAATTTAATTAAAATTCAACGAATATTTTTGGGAAACCGATATATTCTACTATGATTTCTCATTATGATGTTTTCGGAATTTACTCCGTTTTCTTTAATAAGCACCGCATGTCAAAATTACTCTTTTGTGAAATTCATGTAAACGCGCCACAATATGCGGAACAAAGGAAATATACTCGCTTTCTTGATATGATTCCCTGATCATAACGTTGTAAGAGTTATTACTGCTACTCTCCTCACACAATTGTTTGTATTTATTAATTCGATCACTAGTTTTTTTATTACACATGCATCAATATATTGGTTGATTTGGGAATGAGAGGAAAATCAAAACAATTGAACGATCACCTGATTCCAAATCTCCTTGATGTGTCGAATTAACTCGTCATGTTGTGTGATGGTTTCGCGGGGCTGTTGGGGCGGCCTCCGTGTCAGCCCAGGTGCTTGGCCGCGTCTTGAATACTGATGGTCATTGTTTCGTTCCATTGCAACATGTGTATCATTATGATCTTCAACAGTGCGCCTAGCCACAACTCCTTGACCGAAAGAACCTCTCGTCAATTGGACGTTCGATAAAACAAAAGATCGTCCATCATATCGCAGGTATCTGACTTCTTGATTTGTACATGCAACACGTAGCACAAACTTCTGCCATGGTTTATGAACAGGAAAAAAATGCGTAACGTTATGAAAATAAAGTTGCTGAAATGGTACAAATATTTATTTTTATATTTATAAATTACAAACGGTGTACCCAAATCTTTGGAAGCGGGAATATCATCAATCGTTCGTCCAGTCGCCAGAACAAGAAAGTGCTCTCTCGCAAATCCGCGATTGCCAAACAGGGAAAAATCACACACACAATAATCTAGGGCAGAAACTACGACGTATAATGCGATTTTATGACACATTCGCTCTATTATAAATAAACTATAGAGGAGAGTTGAAAACTGTTTAAATTATGCAAAGTCGTCGACGTCGATTGTACGCTATGATTGGCGTAGATTTTGCCGCCGTTTTCTTTTCCTCGTGGCGCCGGATGTCAATCCGACAACCACCGACAAAACAGATGTGCGGAATGGAACGCCACATGGCGGCAATGTGCATTTCCATTTGTCGCCAGTGGCATAGTGTTTCGATGGCCACGGTGGAGGGGGCATTCCCAGATGGATATGCCTCGAAATGTGTCGGGGTTTTGATTAATATTATGTTTCAAATATTTAAATCCACAGATCTAAATATTTGGAGAGAAAAAAAAATATTTTCTGCGCAACGATATCCGCACGAAAGATGAAGTCCGCTTGCATTTCGAGGTCATACCCATCTGGCCGGGTGCAAGGGTTCGGGATCGGAATCACTTCGATTCCCAGGCGTAGGCGTCACATTACACATTCCCCCCCCCCCCCCCAAAATCGAAGTAATTACGATCCCGCCTCCTATGTAAAAGGTCTTGGTTAGGGCCGTGGCGGGTCGAAGGTCGATTTCGAGGAATAGGCTACAACCATGTTCGTGAAGACTCGATAGTGGCTATACAGCAGGGAGTCGGGTGTTATTCGGAGGTCTTCGTACAGGCAGAGATTTAGGTAAGCCAAGGTTTTGCGTGTGAAATAGTTGTACTTCATCGTCTGAGGTCTTTTGCGTGGTAAATTCCCAGGGTTTTGCCAGCCATGTCCGCGATGAGGTATCGGGTGGGGCTTATTACTTGTAGGACTCGACACTTCACGAATTTCTTGTCTAGTTTGGCATTGTAATGTCGGGTGGCATCGCTCTGCCGGAAGTTTCGATGATATATTTCGTCACCTGCCTTAAAGCCAGAAGGATGAGATCGCAAGTTGTACCGCTCCTCTCCCATCCGTCTACTTTCTTCAATCTTCTCCCGCAGTTGATCTCGCAGAAGTGGGAGCTTTTCGTGCGGTTCCAGAACCACGATTGGGTCCTCTAGCGATTTCAGCTGCCGCAATAGCCGGTAAGCGCTCCCATGACAGACCATGTACTGGCCGAACAATGCGAAATACGGCGAAATGCCGGTAGTGGCGTGGTACGACGAGCGCAGAGCACTAGTGATGGCGGACAACTTGCGATCCCAGTCCTTCTGATTCGGGCGGACATAGGCGCGAATGGCCGCTATGAGCGTACGGTTCAGTCGTTCGGATGCGTTGGCTTGTGGTGAATAGACGGCGGTTCGTTGGTGGATGATGCCGTATTTGGACATTAGGTCTCGGAACTTGCTGGAGGTGAACTGGACCCCGTTGTCGGAGACAAGTTTCTCCGGAACTCCAAACATGTGAAAGACTCGGTTCTCCAAGAAGCTGATTATAGGTCCAGTGTGCATGTTACGCAGTGGTTCTATGATAGGGAATTTAGAGAGCTGGTCCAGGACCACGACAGCCCCCGTGTGACCAGAAGCAGATCGAGGGTAAGGACCGATAAAATCAATGTACAAGCGCTGGAACACGCGTTCGGGGACCTCAACCTTACCCATGGGAGGCCGAAGAATGGTGTTAGGCGCTTTAGTGCACTTGCATAGCTCACAGGAGGCTACGTACGCTTTTATCTGTTGTGCCATCTTAGGCCAAAAGAAACAGGTTTTCAACCGCCTAAGTGTACGACCGTAACCGCCGTGCGCACTTGATGGGTGGTCATGGGCCCGTCTGATAAGATCAGTGGTTAATTCTTCGGGCACCCACAACTTCCACTGTTCTTCTTCTTGTATGAGGTCTCCGGATGCGTGTCCCATCCGCTTGTAAATAAATCCATCCGTCAACCGCAGTTCAGGAAGCTGGGACAGTTGATTCTGGATAGTGTGAATCAGTTGGGTGTAGCTGGCTGACTTGAAGGCAGGATGGTCCAGATCGATCAATTGGGGGCTGTCGTCCTCTTGGACCAACTCGGCTCCTTCAGGGGCGAACATTCTGGATAGGGTGTCGGGGACTACATGCTGCCTGTAGTTTCAGTGCCCACCTGGCCAATTTGCCGTTGAGATCAGTCTGGCTCATTAGCCATTTCAGAGAAGCGTGGTCCGTAACGATTTCAAAGGTGTGTCCCTCCACATAGGCTCGAAAGCGTTTCACTGCCAACACCGCAGCTAGACATTCCTGCTCGGAGACCGTGTAATTTCGCTGGGCTGGGTTCAACTTGTGAGACATGAAGGCTATAGGTCTCTCCTCGCCGTCTTGTGCAACCTGGACTAAGACTGCTCCCACCCCATGTTGACTCGCGTCACAATGGATTGAGAACGGTTTGTCAAAGTCCGGGCTGTGCAGTACGGGGGCTGTAGTCAGACTCTTTTTTAGCTCTTCAAAGGCTCGCAAGCTGGGCTCTTCCCAGACGAACTTACGTCCCTTACGCAGCATGTCGGTCAAAGGAGTGGTTATGGTGGCATAGTCACGTACAAAACGCTGGTACCATCCGCATAAGCCTAGGAATCGGCGTAATTGTTTGGGGGTCTTGGGTAATGGAAAAACGTCAATCGCTTGAGTTTTGTCCGGATCGGTCTTGATATGGCCATGCCCAATGATGTGACCTAAATACTTCACCTCCGTCATCACGAACTGACTCTTCCGTATGTTGATGGTTAATCTCGCCCTCCGGATGTGTAGAGCCACCTCCTGAAGCAGGTCGATGTGTTCGTCAAAGGTCTCGGTTATAAGCAACAGATCGTCCAAGTAAACGAAAACTTGGTGCCGCAAATGAGGTGGTATTACCTTATCCATAAGGCGCGTCATTGTTTGGGGGGCATTGCACAATCCGAATGGCATGGTCACGAATTGATACAGGGGCCGACCTGGGACTGTGAAGGCTGTTTTCTCCTTTGAACCAGGGTCTAAAGGAATTTGCCAGAAGGCGTCCTTGAGGTCTATGCTCGTGATGAAGTGGGCTTTAGGCAACCGACTCAAAATGCCTTCAATCAGCGGTAGAGGGTATGCGTCCTTGACAGTGACGGCGTTCAAGCGTCTGGCATCTAAGCATAACCGGACCTTGTTCGGCTTGCCAACTAAGGTGACTGGGGAAGCCCACGCGCTCTGTGATTCTTCGATTACGCCTAATGCTAGCATTCGATCCACTTCGGCATATAACGATTTCTCCTTCGCCGGAGATATGGCAAAATGTCTCTGCTATATGGGTTTAGCATCCCCCACATCTATAGTGTGTAACACCAGGGCAGTCCTCCGAGACCTTCCTTCTCATGCGATGGAAAAGCCGATATAGCCGAGTCAAGTCGCAGTTGCTGATTTACATCCAGTGTATGTCGTAATAAGTTAGTGGGTTGAGATTGGTCAGGAGCTGGGGTGACGGACTCCAGGGTCGTACCGGAAAATAGTGCCGGGGCCAAGTTCAATTTTCGAACGAAATCCACTCCTAGATAAAGATTCTGGGTTAATTGAGGTATGATGAAAAATTCCAGAGGTTTAGTTACTCCTTTAAAGGTGACATCCGTCATAATTTTTCCCACTACAGAGTGACGAGTTCCGTCCGCCATGCTTAACCAGGAGGTGAAATGACGGATTTGGTCCGCGTGCATTGCCAGTACCTCCCCTGCAAAATCGGCAGATATGCAATTCACACTGGCTCCCGTATCGACTAAGCCTGACACTCGTTTTTGCAGGAGGTGTACTGACGCATATGGCCGAACATCATCCCTCAATAATTCGTCTAAGTGTATGTCCTTCAGCACCTTCCTCGACTGCCTGACTTTTCTCCAGAAGCTCCGCATCCGACGCGTGGCTCGCTTTCTTCGCGGTGGGACATTTGTAGCCAACTCCTCATGGAGGATGCACTGTCGAGTAGCCAAATAATTCCGCAGCCTGACGTGGAAAGGTTTGACATGCCAAGGAACTTTCGCCTCGCTATCATTTCCCTGCGTGTTGGCCTCGGCGAAGGATGGCGTCGGTTGTGGAACTTCGGGAGAACTGTGTTTAGCGGTGCGAGTCAGCAGAATTGGAGTCATGTCGGGAGCTTGGTCATAGCTAGTGATGGGGTCAGGATTGGTTCGTCCGGGGTTTAGGAGTGCCGACGGGTGGTCGCGGCACTCGGTGGCAAGTTTTTTCGCAATTTGCAATTTGCACAGTCAGGTGCGTATTTGTCGGCCTTCCCGCAGCGGTAGCAGAAAAGCGTCGGCTCCGCTGGACATGCATAGAACCGATGTCCCGGTTGTCGGCAGTTCCAACAGACCGTCGGGCTTGTAATTGCGTCCAGGGAGGGTCGATCAATCAATGCTGGGTCCTCAAGCTCCTGTGGTGCTCCGCTCCTCGGTACTGGTACTGGATCAGCAAGCAGGTGGTCCGCTGCCATCAACTCCGCGGTGTGATGATTTCGGGGATTTGGTCCCGTTATGCGAGGTTGTGGACGGAAGGTACCTCGCCGCTCATCCAAGTGTTCTTGCCTACGGGCATGGAGGCGCAATCCCTGTATGGTGTTGATGGGAAAATGCAGAAGGCTGTTCTGAAGATCCCAGCGCATATTCTCTCTGATAATTTCTACCAGTTCGTCCTCGGGCATGGTAGTTCGCAAGCGAGTGCTCAATCTCACTATACTTGTGTAGTACTGGTCGAACGGTTCGTGAGCGCCTTGTTTCCGTTTCTTTATTTGTTCCCTTAGCTCTCTCTCAGTGAAGCCATCCTCAAATCGATTGCGGAAGGCTGCACTGAAAGAGTGCCAAGTGGGACGTGGCGTTGATTCTTTAAAGCTCCAGTACCAGTCGGCAGCGTCGCCGCTGAACAAAAGATGTGCATGCCGGAGGAAGGCCGAGGAATCACCTCCCAGGGTGCTGGATACTAACGCCTGAATCCGGAAAAGGAACCGGTCCGCCGATATCATATCGTTGAACCCTGTAAAGTTCAGGCGCCAACTCTCCATGATACGAGGCGTCGGGTCTCGAAAAGGTGTCAATGCGTTCCCGGGGGGAATCGCATCCTCGATTGACCTGTTGTACGAAACTGCCTCGGGGATTAGAGGTACCAACGGAGGTGCGGTGCTGTGTTGTGGTCTATATTCGGGAGCTCTGGGATCCATTCCCGAGTTCCTTGGAGGTGGGGCCCATTGCTCGGATGGTCGAGAGTGGGGCATAGCCACACTGGGATTGGGCTCCCAGCCAAGCGGAGTTCTCACGCGGCTGGGTGGTTGGCTCATAGGGAGATTCTGGAGCTTTCCCTCCAGGTTGCCAATCCTCTCCGACATATCTCTCATCAACGCCACGAGGGTGTCAATGGAGTGGGCGGACGGCATGGGGGTCACCTCGGACACGACACTTGCGGCCGGAACTTCACCGCCTACGGCTCCTTGCAGGTCTAAAAGTGGTTGGGACGGTTCGGCCTCTGGAACTCCTTTCGCCACTGCTCCACGCGTTGGTAGGGGCGTTCCGAGGGGGACGTCTAGGGCGGTCCGCTCGATGGGTCGCCGACATAGTGGGCAAAGCTCTGACGTGAGGAGGAGCTGTTGGACACAGGCACGATGGAATAGATGTCCACAATCCAATCGCACGCTGTGTACGCCCTCCACTACGTCTTCGAAGCAGATCCCGCAGTTAGCTGTTTGGACCGTTTTGGATCTGGTTCAACGCTTATCTGGGGTCCGCTTCGTTGCCATGTTCGTGTGGGTTAAATGTGGTGCTAATAAAAAAAAATATAAAATATACTTATTCCTACTGCTATCCCTAATCTATGCGTATATATAAAGAAAACTTATAGGTACTTTGATGGCCGATAGTGGCGAGCTATCTACGTAATAGACAAAAAAAAATTAATACTTTAGGGCAGCCTTTCAGTTCCGAAACTCCACTCCTTCGGGCAGAAATGATGACTGATGGTGGTCTGTCAAGAGAAGGGGGCTTCAGATTGATTTACTACCTTAATTTTCCCCATTTCCCGTACGTTACAAACCGTTTCTAATCTACGTTAAATGACTCGACGAGACAAGTGGTAGAGCTACCGTAACGATTTTGTACGCGGTCAAAATTCCCGACGCGTGGAAGCATTCCGGGCTTCGCAACTCCAGCGTACGCCACCGAACGTTGAACCGATACCACTCGTCTATCACGCATACGAAATAAGTAGAATCCTTCCGCGACATAAAGGCAAGGTAGCCTTCTATTTTCTTGAGAGTCCATGCTGATAGGTAAACCCATCAGGCTGGCAGTTCCATCAAGAAAATAGAAGGTCCTTACAGAGGTTAGCCTGGGACAACACATCGGAAGGATTCTGTCGCGAAAACAAAATCAAACAAAGGAGAGTGGAAGATACAACTCACGTGAAGCGACTGCTAGTGTGTATCACACAACTCCACTGCTCCTGATAGTGGGACTCGAGTACCAGAGTACCTTACATCCTCCGTAAAGGAACAACTCGTCAGAAGACGCGAATTTCTTTCCCCCTTAGGATGTTGTAGGCCCCACGTTGGGCGCCATTTGTAACGGTTTCCTACTCCGTCTCGTTCGTTCGCAATCAGAACCGACCTCTCATCGGTTCGAGACGTGCAGTCTTGGAAATGACAACGGACTGTACCCTTCAGGTCAACAAGTCCGGTCACACTAAGTCTACTCCGTGGTGGCTGCTTGTAGGCTAGCTAGTTCGGAGAGGAGTTTCGGTCGCGGGTCTTACGCGAGCAGACTAAGTCCAAGTTACGTAACTCAGCCACCGGTTCACATGCCCGATTTCCAAACGCGTCAATAACTACTCATCCAGAACGGGAAACCTACGTTACTTTAGTTCTGGATGTGATCTCTCCACAGATCTCAAATCAAACACTACAGAATCACCATAGGCGCGTTACCGAACCACCGACGCGGTACCAGAAAATAATCTAAACTACCTCAAGTCCAAAATAACCTACTCTAAGAAAAGAACGAGCGCAAACAAGGGTACCGCGAACCGTAACCGAATAGAAATCAATCATCCGCAGATTGTGAAAACCTAACCCTCTTCAAGACATACTTACCCTCGGTCATCACTTCCGCTGCAAAAGAAAGAGCATGCGGAACGAAAAGGCTTATGGCTTCTTGAATACTTCATGTTTATTGTTCCGAGATTTCATTGAAAATTATCGTTTACGTAAAATTTTTACAGCATTTTACACTTTTCTCATCTAACAGGTGTTATACTTGCAATGTCCTGATCTCATATTAATAGTGTACTTCAATTATTAAACTGAATTAATCATTACAAGATTTATGTTATTATTACAAGTAGATTATTTTTTTTTTCTTGTTTCTGGTTCCTCTTAAAATTTAATATCATTTATTAACCTAAAATGATTTGTACGTATATTTATTGTTGTTCTATTGCCAAATGTTTAGTATGTATATGTTATTATTTATGGCATGTATATAAGTAGAAATATATTACTATGACTCAAATATGAGTATAATGAATAATTGAACACTAATGATTTAAATATCTTACTATGACTCAAATATGAGAATGAATAATTGAACACTAATGATTTAAATATCTTACTATGACTCAAATATGAGTATAATGAATAATTGAACACTAATGATTTAAATATCTTACTATGACTCAAATATGAGTATAATGAATAATTGAACACTAATGATTTAAATATCTTTTGCTTTCATGTCGGTGTAAGGTTTAAAATCTATTTGGTTTTGAAATATTCAAGACGGTTTCATTTTCAATATTGTTTTCGTTCGAAAATGGGTTTACTAATTTTAGTGGTTTGATTTTGGTTACATTAGAATTTAATTACGTTAAAATTCATGCAATCTTGTACACAGGATGAAGGTTCTCATGCGGTTAATATTTTTAGGCTCATTTACAAAGCTACAGAAAGGCGGAGGGAATTAGAAAAATTTAAGGGTAAACTTCGTCACAAAAAAAAAATCAGTCATCAGGTTTACAAGCTTAAGGCGGGTTAATAGAGAGAGGGGGAGGCGATAGATTCTTTTTCCTCCCTTTTTTTTTTTACTATATTCAAGTTTCTAGATGCAGGATTAGATTTTCTTGTATATATAGACAAAAGTGTGTATAAAATATTTCTAAGGAGTTTATACATCAATCTGTTATAGAATCTTAATAATAGGTAAATAGTTGATTCGAGAATTTCCTTAGTATTACTTAACATTTACAAAGTTGTTTACAATAAAGATTAAACCATAGATTTTTCTTTGAAAGGATGGTTTAATTTCGACTTTCAATGATTAAATCGAAATTAAGTAATTTAGTATTGACAAAATATACAAAAATACCTAATCAAGACGTTTTGCGGAGTGAAATTATTAGCTTTATATTTTAAACGCATTTCTAATATTTTTTTACATTTATTTTCTTTTTTTTTTTAACGAAAGTTCGTAATATAGTGCACATTCCAACAGTTAATTTGTCAAATTACTTGTTTTAAATTTATAAACTGTACTTGCACCGTGGATCGAACCATTTTGCATTGAAAAATTATTGGAAAAGTCTAGCTTGGAATCAGATAAATTTATTATTTGCTATCATTTCGTTTTAAAATCTGACTTCAATTGACAGATTATATAAGGTTTATATATTTGCACGTTTGTCACGGTTACTAGGGATGCTGATGTCCTATAGCATATGTCTCGTTAGGCTTTTAGGGTGATTCGAATTTAGTAGTTTTCTTACTATTTTCATACGGAGAGCCCATCAAGCACTTGGACGTTACAATTTAATTAAAATTCAACGAATATTTTTGGGAAACCGATATATTCTACTATGATTTCTCATTATGATGTTTTCGGAATTTACTCCGTTTTCTTTAATAAGCACCACATGTCAAAATTACTCTTTTGTGAAATTCATGTAAACGCGCCACAATATGCGGAACAAAGGAAATATACTCGCTTTCTTGATATGATTCCCTGATCATAACGTTGTAAGAGTTATTACTGCTACTCTCCTCACACAATTGTTTGTATTTATTAATTCGATCACTAGTTTTTTTATTACACATGCATCAATATATTGGTTGATTTGGGAATGAGAGGAAAATCAAAACAATTGAACGATCACCTGATTCCAAATCTCCTTGATGTGTCGAATTAACTCGTCATGTTGTGTGATGGTTTCGCGGGGCTGTTGGGGCGGCCTCCGTGTCAGCCCAGGTGCTTGGCCGCGTCTTGAATACTGATGGTCATTGTTTCGTTCCATTGCAACATGTGTATCATTATGATCTTCAACAGTGCGCCTAGCCACAACTCCTTGACCGAAAGAACCTCTCGTCAATTGGACGTTCGATAAAACAAAAGATCGTCCATCATATCGCAGGTATCTGACTTCTTGATTTGTACATGCAACACGTAGCACAAACTCGATAAAACGATAGCGATACGATAACGTGATAAAAATGCAATAGTTATAAGCGCTAAGAAATAATAAAATTTTATATGATAAAAATACGATCCCTAATCCTAACTTAATAATAACCATTTTGTCAATACACTCAATAGAGCTAAATATACAAAATATGGAACTCTAATGTTCCGATGATGTAACAAATGATGTCGTCATCTTTGAAATGGTCTTTGCGCACTCGAGTATATTCAATTCTATTAATTCCAAGAATTCGACACGATTTTATTTTTTTTTATATTAATATCGTTCGCAATTCTTAAATGATAAAAAATTATGATAAATTGTAAACCCCTTAAAAATGCCTCGATTTTGTATCGCTTCTGATTTAAGCCACCGGAATTGCGGTAAAATAAATATCACAAATATTTTTGAACAGTTTTCTTTTAATTTATAACTTGAAACTATCGGAATAAAACCTTTCTTATGATTTCAAATCTATAAAACTATTAATTTTCATCTAAAGTACGACTTTCCAATTGAGCCACTATTGAAATTTGAGCAACCAGCACCAAACAACGCAATGTCATTTGCTATCATTTAAGTCACTTGATGTGATAAAGTTTCACGATGTATCGAGCGAAACTAGAAGAACGGTAAATACTGTGTTCACCACTTAAATATTTACTGTATTTTTCGTGAAAATCGTGAGAAAATGGAACTTTCCGCACATTGACCAGGCTGAATACACGAAGGCGTAAACAAAACTTTGACGTTCGAATGATTTCCCCTCTCCTCGCAAAAGCCGCCTCTTAAAGCTAAGTATTGGAATTCACATACAGGGTTTTAAACGAATAGACTAACTCCTCTTCTCTCCTTCTCTTAGGTCTATGGTCATGTATGAAAATTAATTACTATATATATTTTTCATGTACTGTACATATGAACATATGGATCATGGCCCTATTCGTCACCTTCAAGATGTAATGGCCGGATTCGTAAAACCGATGACATATGACACGTAGATATAGGCTAAGATCAGCTGTGAACTTTTGCTTTTGTCACTAAGAGACATTTTTTCGACTCAACAACGCTACGAATTTAGTACAGGAATTTTAAAAATAGTTTTAAAAGTGGAAACCGAAATCATTAAATTTCGGTGAGCATAGCTTAACGAATTGCTGCAGTGAAAACAGTTATGTTCACTAACTTACATGTATTAAAACATGCGAAATCATGCTATTAGTTAAAAATTTGAAAAATGTAGTGCTGCGAAATGTAGGTTTCTGAAACTAAATGGTATCACTAACGAAACACTTAGCACTTTACTTCTCGATGTTTCGATACATAAAACACGCAACTTCCTCTGCGAAACTATTTTTAATCGGTAAGATACAAGTCGAAAAGTTACCGATCGATATAAATTTCGCTACATTCAGCTGATCAAAAGAAAGTAAAAACCTGATGTCATTATTTAGTGTAAACAACTGAAATTTTGATCAGCTGTGAGTACGGCCATAATACTACGAAGGCGACGTCCTCATACATATGGCCCAGCACATTAGTCGTGACGTCACAATTTTGACCATGAAAAACGATGAGTGCCACAATTATACGCCATTACTTCTCGTTGACAGTAAGCTTTGAGAACATAAACAATCAATTAGCTATAGTGGATTTATTTGAAATAATTTCAAGATAGTGCTAATACTTCATTTTCACATTAACGGGAAGTCATTACTCGGAACCATCAAACATACGACTTAACAATAATCGCGGTCATCATTGTTAAGCAAAAGAAATTTTATATATTGTACTTAAAAAGTGATACTTTTAGAAATATAATTATTCGTTTGTTTTTACCTTTGAAATGATTTTTTTTTGATTCTCGATAGAAAAATAGTAGTTATAAGGTAATTCAGTATTTTGTGACATGGGCGCATGTCATTTGCTTTCATCTAGTCAACCGATGCAACCTACACACAAATACAGTAACAGAGTTTTACACGGGTTAGTTTCAGAACTTCAAACTCCTCAAAAATCAGACAAAACTTTGGCTTTTCGTCCTACGACCTGATCCCAAGATAAAAAAAATATTTGCATTATATATGAAATGTTTCATCTCCACATATTGAAAATCTTTCCACTTCACTTTGTCGCGTCCAATGAGCCATTTACGGAAATTATTGGTCAAGGGTGAAACTTCGCACTACCCGAGGATCGAGATACAGCACTTTGATCGTCCATTATACTTCACATTTTGTCTCAATTTCTAGTCTTTCTGAAAGCACCATTTTACGTTGCGTTATTATACTCGTAGTATGATTTAGCCAACATATCTTTTCTCGTCGTCCTTTCTAATGCGAAAAAAATTCCCTGCACTGCCCTCAATTAGTTGAATATAAGGAATTCAAGCAGTTAAGAATGCACGGTAACTTCCACTCGTATTCAATATGTACGATTTTTAGTGTGAAAATTAAATGTATGTAACTCCAGCACAGACAATTCGTGACGTCCGAAACATATAGTGATAGCACGAAGAAACCTAGTCCCGCAGGCTTGGCACAATTTATGGAATAAGTTTCCAAGCATCACAGATCACAGTTACGAGTAATTCTGCTTTTTTCGCCAGACGAGCCTCGTTCGACGTTTTCCCTTCGGCCTTTCCAATCCCACTCCTCCATGCCGTCAACGGTAGTTTCATTGGCGAGCCCTTCTATTTGCCTTCAAATTGCGTTACGAAGGGAGTTGGCGTCATTGAATTATGATTGTAAATTTAATTTTTTTATTCAATAATTTTATATTAAAATTTTTTTTTAATCGTTTTGTTTTTAAATTACAATTAAAATTAAACAATTTTTAAGGATGTTTTTCGAGCAGTCTGCCTAGGTGATTGCTCGATTACTAAAAACTAAACGACTGCGTGTTGTTATTTAGGCTGACATTACTTTCCTTTCTATATGCCACCATATTTGATGAGCTCCACTGGAATCTGATCGATACCTGGCGCTCCATTATTCTTTTGGGCTTCGATGGTGAAACAAAACTTGGTGTACGTATATGTTGAACTCCCAGCATTTTTCAAGTACCTGCTTGACTGTGAACAATTGGTCTATTGTCGATCTACCTGCTCTTAAACCACCTTGATACTCCCCAATAATACTGTTGGCGTATGATCCGATTTTATTTTCTAAGATATTTGAAATTATCTTGTACGCCGTACAAAGTAATGATATGCCTCTATAATTTTCGCACTGTAGCTTGTCACCTTTTTTTGTGAATAGGGAATATAATTGATTGGCTCCACTCTTTCGGCATATGTTCTATTTGCCAAATGTGCTGGACGACTTTATGAATAGCTTGATGAACACTACTGCCACCATATTTGATGAGGTCCACTGGAATCTGATCGATGACTGGCGCTCCATTATTCTTTTGGGCTTCGATGGTGAAACAAACTTCATTCAGAGTTGGTGGGGCCACTGGAAGCTCTTCGGAAACATATATAGGCTCCGATGCTCTGAAGCTGTGCGGAGGATTAAGGAGGATCTTGAAATGTGATGCCCATATTTACTTAATCTTGGTTTCATCAGCGATGATATTGACGATGTCATCACGACAGAGCGTGGTTTTGGGCTGATAACCACGTTTCAGGCTTTTCACTGCTTTGTATGCTTACCATGTGTTGTTGCTCGCAAGACTTACATCGGTTCTTCTCAATTGGTCGTCATACGAGTAGTATTTTCTTTTCTTAATTCTAATTATCCTATTTGTTACTCTTCTAAGGTTTTCATAGTGTTCTCTCTTCATCCTGGTTTTCCTACCTACGTATTCTTTGTACGCCTGATTCTTTTCGTCTAACGTGTTCTGGCACAAATCATCGAACCGATCATTTCTCTTGCATCGGGCTTGATGTCCGATTGTGTGTTCTGTCACGGTCTTAATTGCTGCTTTCGCTTCCATCCAGAACTTTTTGCTTGTTTTCGGTGATGCGTCTGATAAGATGGGAGCCAGCTGGTTGTCTAGGGTCTCTGTGAAATTATTGACAACAGATGTCAAATTTTTGTAGTGAGCTGGTCTTCGCCAAAAACGCATTTGACATACGGTATCGACAGGTTAGTTTTATCAAGTAGGGATTTGAGTTACAATTGACTCTTCGGTATGTAAGGACGTTAAGTATGCTCGAGGCCCAACATTGTTGGATCAGAACATGATCGATCTGGTTGTGTGTGTTGCCATCCGGTGATACCCGTCGACGTGGGAAGCTAATCGAACTAGATTTACTTTCCTTTCTATATGTTTTACGAACAAATTCAAACATTTTCAAAGAAAAATGGTTTGTTCTATACACTATTCAAATTATTCAGAACTAAGAAAATGCATCTTTCTTGCCAAACCACGTGTATAAAATTTTTTCTTTCTTTTGGAGGAGAAAACGAGCAATTTTCTTCAATGCCAAATAGTAGTGCAACTTATATAAAGTTTATTTACAATCAAGAAAAAAAGGAAAAAAAGAAATACCAAGAAATTGGCATATATTACCCGTAACTAAATCAAATCGAAATTTTTAACATGTCGTTATGTTGCTAAGCTTGTTGAGCAAAATTTTTGTCCATACCTGATGGGTCAAGGTCTTAATGAAACTTTTTGGACGACGAATGTAGCATCATCAAAAGATTCACAAAAGAAACGAATTATCAATCGATACAGAGGTATCAAATACTTTTAAAAGATGCAATTACGCTTACCCTTAAAGTAAATAATTGCGAACGGATGCCTTTTATACTTAAAACTATGCTGTTAAAATAGTCAAATAGAGCACTATCAATTATTGTGATCTTCACGAAATTTAATGTAAAGGAAACGGTTACTAGTGAATTTAATCTTAATAGAACGGTTTAAAGTTTCAGGCACTCTTACACCCCCCAACAACGAGCGCTCGTCAAAGGAGAGGGTGGGTTCCCTGCTTTGTTTTAAAATTCTTATCACATTTTATCACTTACTAAAATTTTATATGCATATATTTTTTAAATTTTTTATGGATATATATATATATATATATATATATATATATATATATATATATATATATTATATATAAATATATATATATATATATATATATATATATATATATATATATATATATATATATATACATACTCTCTCTCAGCCTCCAACTTTCTCGGTCCATTGACCGCGTCCTCCAATTTTGAAATCCAAGCAGCGATGAACTGTCTTCGTTGACCGAGTCAGACCAGCGTTCTTTTTTAATAATATTTATTTATTAAATAATATTATAATCTGTCTCAATCATTTTTACTCATGTTACGTTCATTGACTATCAGCGGCACAGTCTTTTAATTAAGTAGGAACTATAATAAAATATATATTAATATATATATATATATATATATATATATATATATATATATATATAAGGTAAGGTCACCTTCTTCTTAGCACTACAGCCCCCTTCGGACCTTCGCTTCCTGCAAACAGTGCCTCCAACTGTCTCGGTCCGTTGACCGCGTTTTGCGATTCCGAAATCCGAGCAGTGATGAACTGTCTTCGTCGAACGAGTCAGACCAGCGTTTCCTCGGTTTCCCCACTGGCCGCCGGCCTACAGTTCTCGCAACGAATACCTTCTTGGGTATCCGTTGTTCGTCCATACGACTCATGTGCCCAGCCCATTGCAGCTTCCGCAGTCTTACAATCCTTGAGACCTCCGGTTCGTCAAAAATTTCATACAGCTCATGGTTGTATCGAATTCGCCATTGGTCCCCGTCTAGCTTCGCTCCGATTATTCGCCTCAGGATCCGTCGCTCAAAGGCATTCAATATATTTGCGGATGCTTGGGTTAGGGTCCATGTTTCACGCCCACAGCACAACACAGGTCTTATCACAGATTTGTATATTTGGAGCTTTGTTTTCCTGTGTATGCAGCTGGTCTTCAAGATCGTCAGAACAGAATAAAATATTTTATTTGCGAGCTGTATTCTTCGGCGTATTTCGTCTCTTTCATTACCGGTACACAATATCACTCATACTTTCGATACCGTATTCGCCAAGTGTGATATTTTGTGTATTTGAGGTATTTTTCCTCGACTGCATCATTATTTTTGTTTTATTCTAATTGATTTGTAGCCCTACTAGTTCTGCTTTGCTGTCGAGTTTCAAGATTTCTTTGGCAGTTGTTAATGACCGTGATAGAATGTTGATGCCGTCCGCATAGACTACTACTTGGCTCGACTTGTATAGTAATGTACCTCATGTATCCACAGAAAGCTTTCTTATGACGTAGTCCAAAGTCAAATTAAATGGCCTCACGGTTTTAGTCCGATATTTGTGTCGAAGGGACGGGTAAGTTGGTTATTGATGCAGACTTGGGAGGTCATCGACATCATTTTGGTAAGACGGACTGATTTGGCTGGGATCAACACCAACGTAAGTGTAACCAGCAAAACTGACGTTAGATAGGAAGCCATATGGTAGCAATTTGCATATGTATTAGTCGGCCTACTATGGACAAGCTTCCGTGAGCTGTCAGCCAACTGCGGCATTAGCAAATGCTTATATTGCGTAATATGTACTATTTTCCGAATGAAAATGTACGAAACGCATTCCGTGCATGCCATGAATTCACTTTATACTGTCCACTGTACTCCTAAATTTTTCAAGACGAGCAAATGAAGCACATGTTTTGCACCTTCCACCGATTGCTCAGGGTTGAGAAGTAAACAAACTCCTATACATTCACTTTGGAAGGCGATAAAAATTAAACAGGTATAAGAACTGACATAATTTTTACTTCACTAGGTGCGCTATTGTGTTCTCCGGGGACCATCTGGATTTCACTGTAGAAATCCGTCTCTAAACCGTACAAAACCTCGAATTTCCATCGGCACCTCCATAATTCTTCATATAACGCCATGTGAGTTAGCCAGCAAAGTCGGCCTACTAATGGTCATGTGTGTGGTAGTAAGCGCTGCTGCCATATGGCTTCCTATCTTACGTCAGT
The DNA here is from genome assembly GCA_963969285.1 of Odontomyia ornata. Classification (NCBI taxonomy): domain Eukaryota; kingdom Metazoa; phylum Arthropoda; class Insecta; order Diptera; family Stratiomyidae; genus Odontomyia; species Odontomyia ornata. The sequence goes on along the minus strand of OZ017742.1, from coordinate 140,546,126 downwards.
TTTGGTAACAAGCCGTCCAGTAGAAATTTGCATTTGTAGTAGTCAACCTACTTGTGGCCAGCTGGCGTGAGCTGTCAGCTTACTTCAGCAGAATGCAAATGTTCATACGGCGTAACATATTCGATTTTTCACATGAAAAAGCTACAAATCACATTCCTTGCATGCTAAAAGTTCATCTTGTATTGTCCACTGTACACATATACCATTTAGAACAACCAAATGAAACATACGTTCAACTCCTCCCACTGACAGCTAGCTTGAGGAAGTAAACAAACTCCTATTTTTTTACCTTTGAACATCAATAAAACATGAACGGATGTATGAGCTGCAATGAAATTCACTTAGGAGGAGCGCTATGATGTTCTCCGCGGACGATTTTGATTTCACAGTTGAAAGCCGTCTCGAAACTTTACAAAACCTCGAATTTTCATTTGCACTTGCAGGTTTCTCCATATACCTTCATATAAACTAGCAAGCAAAGTCAGCCTCCATGTGGTCATGAATGTGGTTGTATGGCTTTCTAGTGCATGGCTTGTTAAACTGTAGTAAGGCTTTGGCTGAGATGCCAAAGCAAAGTATTATTTTGTAGAGTACGTTACGATCAATACTTTCGTATGCTTGCTTAAAGTCAACGAAAATTTGGTATACGTATATGTTGAATTCCCAGCATTTTTCAAGTACCTGCTTGACTGTGAACAATCGGTCTATTGTCGATCTACCTGCTCTTAAACCACCTTGATACTCCCCAATAATACTGTTGGCGTATGATCCGATTTTATTTTCTAAGATATTTGAAATTATCTTGTACGCCGTACAAAGTAATGATATGCCTCTATAATTTTCGCACTGTAGCTTGTCACCTTTTTTTGTGAATAGGGAATATAATTGATTGGCTCCACTCTTTCGGCATATGTTCTATTTGCCAAATGTGCTGGACGACTTTATGAATAGCTTGATGAACACTACTGCCACCATATTTGATGAGCTCCACTGGAATCTGATCGATGACTGGCGCTCCATTATTCTTTTGGGCTTCGATGGTGAAACAAATTTCATTCAGAGTTGGTGGGGTCACTGGAAGCTCTTCGGAAACATATATAGGCTCCGATGCTCTGAAGCTGTGCGGAGGATCTTGAAATGTGATGCCCGTATTTCCTTAATCTTGGTTTCATCAGCGATGATATTGCCGATGTCATCACGACAGAGCGTGGTTTTGGGCTGATAACCACGTTTCAGGCTTTTCACTGCTTTGTATGCTTGCCATGTGTTGTTGCTCGCAAGACTTACATCGATTCTTCTCAATTGGTCGTCATACGAGTAGTATTTTCTTTTCTTAATTCTAATTATCCTATTTGTTACTCTTCTGAGATTTTCATAGTGTTCTCTCTTCGTCCTGGTTTTCCTACCTACGTATTCTTTGTACGCCTGATTCTTTTTGTCTAACGCGTTCTGGCACAAATCATCGAACCGATCATTTCTCTTGCATCGGGCTTGATGTCTGATTGTGTGTTCTGTCACGGTCTTAATTGCTGCTTTCACTTCCATCCAGAACTTTTTGCTTGTTTTCGGTGATGCGTCTGATAAGATGGGAGCCAGCTGGTTGTCTAGGGTCTCTGTGAAATTATTGACAACAGACGCCGTTTGGAGCCTTTCGATGTCAAATTTTTGTAGTGAGCTGGTCTTCACCAAAAACGCATTTGACATACGGTATCGACAGGTTAGTTTTATCAAGTAGGGATTTGAGTCACAATTGACTCTTCGGTATGTAACGACGTTAAGTATGCTCGAGGCCCAACATTGTTGGATCAGAACATGATCGATCTGGTTGTGTGTGTTGCCATCGTGTGATACCCGTCGACGTGGGAAGTTAATCGAACGTATGGCTAGATTTCTGTTACATGCAAAGTCAATCAGGCGCTGGCCGTTGTCATTTGTTTCATCGTGGAGGCTATATCGTCCAGTCTCATTGCCAACCTTCAGTTCGATTACATCAAGTGATTGCGGACCGCCACTTGTTGTTACATTCAAGCACGACGGTGGGCTAAGGCTATGTGTGGATTACAAGTGCTTCAAATCACTCCATCCGCAGAATAGATGAGGCTCTGCATGGTCTCAAAGGTTCCAAGTGCTTTTGTAAATTGGACTTGCCGAAGGCATATTTGCATTTAAGGATCGATGAAGAATGGATCAAGATTCAAACGATTTCAACGCATAAGGGTATGTTTAAAATAATTTAGACCGCTCCAGCGGAATTCAACCGGGTCCTGGATCAATTGCTGAACGGCCTTCCAAAGGTTGAGGCTACTTTGACGACATCATCTGTCATTGCTCAGATCTCGAGTGCACTAGAAATCTCGGCACATGCTTAGAACGTCTCAAAGATGATGATTTCCACCTCAATCGTGCTAAATGCTCATTCTTCAAGGAAAGCATAAACTACCTCGGTCATATAGTGTCACATAATCAGATTCAGAAGTGCCCAGTTAAGATTCAAGCAGTTTCTCGGATGCCGCGACCATAAAATGTGGATGAATTGAGATTCCTTGGCCTAGTCACATATTATGCCAAATTCATTCCAGACTTCTCTTCAAAGGCCTACCCACTACGCCGCTTACTTAGGACGGGTGAACGTTTCTTTTTGTCTGCAGCTACTAAGGCCTCCTTCGTGAATTTCGAGACAGAACTATGCTCAGACACAGTGCTCATTCCGTTTGATCCTTCAAAACAAATGATAATCACACCTGATGTCTCGCCAACCGGAGTAGCCGCAGTACTTACCCACGATATTGATTGTCTGTCGCAGGGTGAGACGAATTACAGTCAGCTTGACAGAGAAGACCTGGCTATCGCATTCGCAGCGACGCACTTCTCCAACTATTTATTCGGCAAACGTTTCGTTGTCACAGACAATGAGCAACTTTTAAGGATTTTTCATCCGGACCGTGCACTGCCGCAGACGACCTCTTCGCGTTTGCTGATGTACGCTTCTATCTTCAGTGGGCTCGACCACACGGTTCAATGCAACAGGGGAAAAGAAAACGAAAATGTTGATTGTCTATCCTGTGCACCAGTCTCTACAACTAGTGACCCACCAGAGATTTTCATTGGTTAAGAAGTCAACGCGGTGCTCCAGATCTCCATTTTGTATATCATCGCAGAGGCAGCCGCCGAGCAAACTGGCAAAAAAAAAACCGAAATTGCAAGTCTTACTACAGGAGCTCAAAATCAACCGCAAGGATAGCTTGTACATTGTCTCTGGCAACATACTATTCCGTTCCGAGCGAGCAGCGATCCCAACGTCTCTCTAAATACAAATTCTGTAAGAGCTTCATTCAACGCATGTGGAAATCACGAAGATAAAGCAACGCGCCAGGAGATGCGTTTGTTGGGAATGCTTGGACAAGGACATAGAGCGTCTTGTGAAAAGCTGTGAATCCTCTGCCAAAGTTCGCCGCAGTCCGCAGAAAGCGCCAATTCGTCCCTGGGATCAGCCTGATGAAAATTGGGAGTGAGTGCACTTGGGAGAGGGCCCTTTGGATGGACACTTCCTTTTGATATGCGTTGATGAAAAGTCGAAGTGGGTAGAGGTTCGCAAAATCCTACGGCCCCGTCTTCTGCTTCAACAATCTCTCTGCTTGAAGGCATTTTTTCGGTGCATGGTTACCCCTAAGTGACGGTTTCGGACAACGCTACCATTTTTAAAGGCGAAGAATTCCAGAGATATTGTAAATAGCGTGGGGTATTCCAAAAGTTCAGAGCGCCGAATCATCCGGCCATGAATGGTCTCGCAGAACGCAGCATCCAGACGTTGAAGAGAAGCTTCAAGGCTGCTGCTGATGATCCCACTCCCCTGTCTATCAAGCTACAGCACATAATGCTCCGCTATACAGCAAAACCTTTAACATCAGGTCTGTCTCCTTTGGAGCTGTACCTGAAGAGAAGGATCCGCACTCGTCTTGACGCCCTCCTCCCCAACAGCAAAGCTATTGCTCCAACAGCACCTACCGCCCTGCGAGTTCGTAATCTCCGAGTGGGCGGGAGAGTGCAAGCAAAGATTCACTTGGGAAATCAAGACGATTGGCAGTTCGGCACCATCAAGAGGAAACTTGCCCAGTACCACCGGCTGCGCTCTGAAATGCCACATTAATCAGCTGGTCGTCACCTTGGTTCGAAGAAAAAAGTCTCATTCGCTCCTTCTATTCCGCAGCACAGCATGGGTTTGCCATCCTCAACAGAAACCAGTCCAGGAACAGAATTCGGCACACATGGTCTGCTTGTTCAGCATAGTCCGCCTGTGACTTCATCACTCAGGTCTACCAGAGCCGACGGAAGCCTGCATATCTCAGGGACTATGTTTTCAACATGTATCCAGTGCCCTAAAATAAGTGGGGGAGACTATAGCGAAGTGTGCGAGCATATTCGACCTAGACTGTTTCATTGTATAGATTACGAACGTGTTGGATTTAGACTATAGTGAAGAAGTGTCTCGTTCAGTCGGTTGAGTAGTGAGGGCCGAGCCATGTCTCTATGTAAATTGCATATTTACTGTCACAATAACGAGTATTATGTGTAGTGTAGTGAATTAAGAAGTTTCAAAAGTCCGTAAAGGACTGCAGCGATGTTCTGCTGCCTCGGCAGAAGAAGATGGAGATATCTGCCGAGAATGCCCTTGTCTGGGGACGCGTGAATGCGCTGGCAGGCTAGCATTGCGGTGTCGTGGGGCAGGTTTATTTCCCCAGCACGAGGACCCACTACAAAAAAAATTTGCACTCACGAATTTTTTTTGCTCAAACTAAAACGAAGCGACCGAAGTCGCAAAAAGTGTAGGTAACTACACCGAGAGAAAAAGGACTTGTTCCGAGAACAAGTGGAACATGTAAAAAGGGGCGGACTTAGGGTAACTTCGTCGTTACCCGACGAAGCTCATGGCCCACAAATGAGAGAAGGGCATGGAGCCCCTTCGCACCCACCCAACCGGATTTAAATCCATATTTTGTTGCTGTGGCCAGGTATTTCTCTTCTGAGTGGAAAACTCATACAACTAGACTTGTATGAACTTTTCCATCAGAAGGGGAGTACCCCGGTGACCAATTTATGCCATAGAATTATGCAATTCGATTGCATAACTCTATGTCATAAAGAGGCACTCTGCTTGGGTCACTCAACCCGCGACGTCACCTGAAACAAAAGAAGGATTAACTATGTACCCGGCGGCTGGCTCATGTTTGGTAGTGATAGCCTGCCACCGTACCGGGTCCTATACCCGGTCAGAGTTTTCGGAAAGGAAAGACCGAAGAGTATATTTTAATTCGACATTTTCGTTCTTTTTATTCTTCTCTCAAATACAAAATGACGTCCGATCACTAACAAACAGATAGATTTGAGTACGTTACACATTAATTTGAACTCAAATACTCGCTCATTCAGACTCTTGTAAGGTCAAAATCTTGACATTTTTATTATTTTACGGATTTTTAATCTAATTATAATACTTGTGTATAATATAGTCAACAGGATTCTATCAACATACTTTGACTGTTTTGGTGTATCACGTGATGGAGAAAATATTTAAATAATATATTGATATATCCGCTTTGATTTACACGATCTTCGAATAAAGACGAGAGTAAAAACGAACTTCGTTTAAGGGTCACAGCACCAAATGTATAGCGGAAAATCTTTCAATTTACAAAATATAATAAGAACATGCAAAAAGGAAATTTTTCTTTTCTTTTTTTTTTTGAACAAAAGAAAGGGTACTTACCCCAAACCTCCTCCTACGAGCGCTTGTGTTCGGGGTGGGTAAATCCTGCAAATTTTGTATTATTATTATTTTGTTTTTTTTATTTATAGTAACAACTTCGCGATTTTTCCGGGTCAACTAATTTTCTCCGACACGTTTACGTATGATAACGACAACAAATTCACGTTTCATATTATAAATCTTGACAGTAATGCGATCTAATTCGGCCTCCCGAATACTACTCATGAGCTATTTGAGAGCTTTAATCAAAAATTATAAACAGAAGTCTCATAAATGCTTTTATTCAAAATCGCCTGATAATCCTTTTAACAACTGATATTTCATGTGCAATGAGAATGAGTTGTGTTCCCGTTAGTATTCCATCGAATTGTCAACCACTGATAAGTTTACCGGCGATTTTTCATCAGAAATAGAATTTTTCACCCTAAGTTAGATTGTCAATACTCTGTTCACTTTATATTGGGACAACGAATTTAGTATGAAGCGTAACAATGTTGAACCTTGTTCTCAAATTTTCCATCATTACAATTTATGAATTATTCCATCCAGGCTGCACCTTGCAGTTGGCTGTAACTAACACGGGCACACCAGGTCGACTACAGCAGCTTTCATTTCCTAAAATTTACTGTTAAAATTTTTGCCCGAAACTTCTTAAAGCCACGATTTCCGCATTCCGTCCAGCATAAATCCGAGTTTTGGAGAAACACAATGCAAAACGGTTTTTTTTTTCTTCGTCGCGAAAACGCACACGCCACTTTTCAAACCCCGGCAGTGCTTAAAAGTAATATACGGCAAGAATGCAGATGAATCCCACGACTCTTATCGAGGTGACGAGAACGTAAGCCACGGAGAAGTTCAACGATGGCAATATCGCGTGCAAATGAATTAAATTTGTTCATTGGCCGAAGCACTATAATTTGATAATGGAGAAATTTGCACGCATTTTCTCAAACACAAATGTACACCGCAAGATTTGTTTTATAATTTTTCCAACAAAACTTTTCAACAAAATGGATTTAGTTGCCAACTATTTGCACGCACTCGCGATCAATTCTCGGTCTCAACCCCCAACGTGGTCCCGGTGGCCGTGAATCACAGACCCCCCAAAAAATCCTTCTTTTTTCCAATCTTCCAATCAATTTTTCGACGATTCCAGCACACACACAGTCGTTCCCGCAACGAACCCCGTTACCGGCTCCTCCACTCCCAACGGAACTATTCAACCGCGCGGCGGCAATTCACCCTTTTCCGTCCCGCCAACAGACCCGAATCTCCAGTACCCATTCTAAAACACTTCTTCGAGGAAAAATCAACTCACAGAAGCATTTAAATATGCCTACGACCTGGCAATCAACAATCACTCATTGTTTGCAAATTGCATTCCTTGGGTTTGAATCACATCCGACGATTGTTGTTGTTGCCCGTCTATATTCATTTGCGATTGATAGCGGAGTTGTTGCTGTCCAACTTGTACCCTTATCCTATCGTGATGCGAGTGAGGTGTATTAAATTTAGAGCTTTGCGTTGGAATTATTGTGCTGTACGAATGACCGGGGCTGGTTACAATTCGATTTGGTAATTGTTGGACATTGATTCGATGCTGTGACGATGTAATTCGTGGAGCTGGTGAAGCATGTCTTCCTGGTAGCGACGATGGTGATGACATTGTCGCTGCTGATGGCTAAACGAATTTTCGTCCATTTGCGAATGCGGTGTTCCGATGCGTTTCGAAGCTCTACCATTTGAATGGGATTTTGTGTTGCTTGATTGCTGTATTTATGTAAGGGTAAACGTTCGTACGTATTGAATGAATGCTGAATGCAGTTTGTTTTGCTATGAGACAAAATGTTGTTTCTAATGCATTTATTATTTCTCTTTCCTCTTTTCTCCATTAATTGCAGTAATAATCTGTTTCTCTCTTTTTTTACTGCTTTTATTCAAATAATGATAATTATCTTTGAAGAAACACATATCATTTTTGGAATATGAAATCATGTTTTTTTTTGGTGTTCTCCCTTTTGACTAGGTTTTTGATTTCGTACCATATTGAGGATATGCTGGGATTTAGGGTTGGTTTAAAACATGTTAAATATATCTCGCAGTTTCGTACGAGGTGACCGATATACTCCTCAGGAGCTGCCACATCAGTCACCTCGGGGCAGCTCGACTGCGGGGTTCTAGATGACCACGAACCCATATATATGTATATATGTTGCAGCATGGCAGTGCTGCAAGCTCTATCGAGCAGTAATTTCCACTATTACGCAGTGGTGGCGAACTTATAAGAAATTTTGTTTGAGGAATGCTGGTTGTCCTAAGTGAAAGAACTACATTGTTCTTTCACCCGAGCATTTTAGCTATCAACATAATAGCATTTTTCGCTCGATGGACTTCAGCTGGTTCCAGCATATGGGCTGGTTCCATTAAAAATCTCGCAGTTTCGTACGAGGTGACCGATAAACTCCTAAGGAGCTGCCACATCAGTCACCTCGGGGCAGCTCGACTGCGGGGTTCCAGATGACCACGAACCCATATATATATATATATATATATATATATATATATATATATATATATATATATATATATATATATATATGTTGCAGCATGGCAGTGCTGCAAGCTCTATCGAGCAGTAATTTCCACTATTACGCAGTGGTGGCGAACTTATAAGAAATTTTGTTTGAGGAATGCTGGTTGTCCTAAGTGAAAGAACTACATTGTTCTTTCACCCGAGCATTTTAGCTATCAACATAATAGCATTTTTCGCTCGATGGACTTCAGCTGGTTCCAGCATATGGGCTGGTTCCATTAAAAATCTCGCAGTTTCGTACGAGGTGACCGATATACTCCTCAGGAGCTGCCACATCAGTCACCTCGGGGCAGCTCGACTGCGGGGTTCCAGATGACCACGAACCCATATGCTGCAAGCTCTATCGAGCAGTAATTTCCACTATTACGCAGTGGTGGCGAACTTATAAGAAATTTTGTTTGAGGAATATATATATATGGGTTCGTGGTCATCTGGAACCCCGCAGTCGAGCTGCCCCGAGGTGACTGATGTGGCAGCTCCTGAGGAGTATATCGGTCACCTCGTACGAAACTGCGAGGTTTTTAATGGAACCAGCCCATATGCTGGAACCAGCTGAAGTCCATCGAGCGAAAAATGATATTATGTTGATAGCTAAAATGCTCGGGTGAAAGAACAATGTAGTTCTTTCACTTAGGACAACCAGCATTCCTCAAACAAAATTTCTTATAAGTTCGCCACCACTGCGTAATAGTGGAAATTACTGCTCGATAGAGCTTGCAGCACTGCCATGCTGCAACATATATATATATATATATATATATATATATATATATATATATATATATATATATATATATATATATATATATATATATATATATATATATATGGATTCGTGGTCATCTGGAACCCCGCAGTCGAGCTGCCCCGTGGTGGCTGATGTGGCAGCTCCTTAGGAGTTTATCGGTCACCTCGTACGAAACTGCGAGATTTTTAATGGAACCAGCCCATATGCTGGAACCAGCTGAAGTCCATCGAGCGAAATATGCTATTATGTTGATAGCTAAAATGCTCGGGTGAAAGAACAATGTAATTCTTTCACTTAGGACAACCAGCATTCCTCAAACAAAATTTCTTATGTTAAATATAAATGTGCCATTTTGGTTTTTGTAGCCTGCAACGCCGGGAATTTTCAGCGACGTGTCGCATACGTCTTCGATGTAAGGAAATTTTTCACCGGTATGTTCGTAATAATCATTACGGATATCCTCTATTGTCGCTCCATCCTTAGCTCGCGAAGTGATAATACTGCGAATAATTGCATCAAACGGAACCTGATCGTCTGATAAATTATTTGCAGAGTTCTCTGACGTAAGGCTACAATCGGCAACAATAGTCATTTTTTTCTAATTCTAAGCAATTAAAACACTGGAACACGAAACAGTGAACTACACAGAATGAAAGACGATTTCATTATGTTAGGGAGAGGTACAGATTATTCTATTTTTATTCAAACTCTCGCAATTCATTGTACTATACTGTTCATAGGATTGTATAGTAATGAGCATATTGTTTAGAGGATTGAATTTCATGAACCTGGTTCTTGATTTCAGTTCTAAATTGTATAACAGCCGATTATTTCGCCAGTCCCATATTTTCACGTCTTTTGTAATAGAATAAGCAACCAAAATCATGTATCGGATGGAAGCATATCGAAGGAATGATGTTGCCAAATTCGGTTTGATTTCCATAGAACTCTTGCACGCTGGCTTTTTGAACCTTACCTGCTCGATTACTACAGGGTAGTTAATTTTCTCGCGATCCCAAGGTGATGCGGATTGCGAAAAAGGAGCTGAATGATCTTTCAGAGTAACAAAGGTTGTCTTCGGCGTCAGAACAAGGCGTGACGAACAATAAAAGAAAACAAAGTTGACAGACGGACGGACTGACACGTATGTTTATGTTTTGCCGGAAGTATACAACCCTTGCGCGTTTTTGAAAATGTATGTGTAATGAATCATGCGACGCCGCTGGCTACCACTACTAACATACTTTGCTGCCAGGTGGCTTGTCATTTCAAGTTGGTTGCGACGAGCGCACATCCCACGTCAATTTTGTCGTGGGATGTCAAGAAGATTTGACAGCCACATGGGAGGAAAGTGTGGAAGTAGTGGCCGTCACACAGGAAGAAGAACTCTCCCACAAATAGGTCATCACTGATATCCATCGACTATTCCAAAAGTAGTAAAGATATCAGAAATTGGAATTTGTAAGTCGGTGAATGCAAAGTTTGTTTTTCCGCTGCGAGTGAAATAACGTTCTGTGATGTTTAGGTTAACCGCGGACATCAGCAATCAACCCATGCAGAGATGCGCAAATGCGAGGGATGTCCGTATTTGCCTAGATTAAAGTGCCGCATTAAACAACAACCGGACAATACGAATGGGCGATTGCCTGCCGGAATGTATCCCCAATTTGGAGTCAGTAGTTCTTACTGGGAACAATATTCAAGAGTTGGGCGATTTGGAACCTCTCACGCACCTCAAAAAGCTGGAAACATCGTGCTTGCTTGTAAACCCCGTATCTACAAAGCCATATTACAGTGAGTATGTTGCATATAAGTTAAATCCGATCCAATCTCAAGGACTTATGAAGTAAACTTGCCACTAATGTAAAGAACGATAACATGTCGGAAGTCCCGCGGAAGAGTTCTTTAGTTGATATCGGGAAAAAACATGAATTTATTGTTGCGTTTTCAACAAAATTCGAGCGTTTCCATAATCCTAGGTATATACATGTCATGTATGAAAATATGATCAACATAGACGGTGCAAGTGAAACATCTTGATCAAAAGAAAAATGTTTACGATGATATCCATAGTGTGTGTAGAAGTGATATATTCCATGTAACGTACAAACGGGGTAAAGTAACAATGAGAACAGTTTCAATTTAGTAATCAAGGACACCCGGTTTATATTATTAGTACCGCAATTTTTAAATAAAACTTTTATAACCGTCAAATTATATTTAATATCATGCAATTACTATTCAATAAAACATAAGCAAATTACAATAATGAGAAAAATGGTGGTGCGAGTGATGACCAAAGGAAAAAAACAAGGTATCATGTATTAAGAGAAGTAGTGATTTACTTAAATTCCCGGTCCAACGATATTCAGTAAGGGCTATTCCATTTTTTTTATATGTATGAAATATTGGATGATCTTGCCTACTTACTTTTAAGATCTGAATTAGCACTATAATTTTACCCAATGCAATATTATTTATACTTACGATGAAAGAAAGAAAATATCTTTGTATTTGTAAATTTTTCCAATTAGGAGGCGAAATGGAATTTAATTAAATTCTAAGATATAGCTGGGGAAATCAATTAAATTTGAATCAATTTGGAAGCTTTTCGAGATTGAAAACGATGCGCATAAATTAATATTACCTTTTTATTAATATATCAAAGAAAAAAAAAAGGAATGAAGAGAAAGACAAAACACCCCAATAACATAATTATATAAAGCTATATTAGATTTACACTATGGAAATACTGGCATTAATATATAATCATCCATTGATATGTGAATTAATAACTGGTAAATTTTTAGAAATTAATGAAATTAAGAATTTATGACTGTCATATTTGTAATGTTGAAGCTTAATAATAAATAACTCATAATACAAATAATAATGCAAAATAATTTGAACACTATAATATCTAACAAATAATACTGAGAAATCATACGAACAATCATAATAAATAACCAATAATAATAAGACCTATTACTAAGCATGTTAATGAATATCAAATAATACAAACAATAATAAGGCATAATAGATATCATAATAATAGATAGCAACCAATGATACAAATAACAATACTTGAGATATCGATGAAAGTCAAATTCAGTATTTTTGCGAGTCTTTTTTCTTCTCTTCATACTACAAAATAAAGTACAATAGTGTGTAAACAAACTACCGAGGAAAATTTGTAACCTTTAAAATTGAGAAATTGAACAAAGCTATTGAAAATCATTTTTGGGCCGCCACTTAGGTGCAAGAAAGTTAACACTTGTTAACTTTGATTCTTCCTGTTTTTTTTCTAATTGAAAACTCCCAGTCAATGACCCATTAAAATTTCCAAATTCGGTCACCTTTGTATAAATTTCAAAAGGAAAGTGTCCTTACGCGAAAATTATCTTCAAAGTAATTTTTAAAAGAGAAATTGAAGGTTTATATCGGAGGTATATGAACGTACATGAATTGATTTCCTACATTACTTGCAGTGAACGAGGCGGTTCAATGAACGTAGTTGCTAAATAGTACAATCTTTTTAAGAATTAACAAAAAGTTTTATATTATATCCCTAAAACATTGATAATTATACCCTATTATTGTTTACATAAGGTTGTAAATAATTTTTGTTAGAAACCAGTAAGGAATTTGTTCGATTAACTATAAATTGAACAGGTCACGAATTAAGTATTGAGATGCAAGAAATAAAAATAACAAAATGAATTGTTAAACCAAAATAACGACTTTCCTTTCCAGTGGTTCTTCTTTTCAGCGGGAAATAAGGTGCAGGGTAGGTATGCCGTCGCGAGGGTAGGGTTTGAGAAAATCCGCTGAGGTCGGTTTCGCGTCGCGCGCGGTACGCGGTACCTTTGTTGTTTTGCCTTTTTATTAGAGTAGCTTTCGTCGGGTTGAGTTAAAGTAGTATACTTTTCGGTACCGCGTCGGAAATTCGGGAACGCGAAGTAAAAATTAGATTTTGTTCTTTGACTGATTGATGAAGAAATACGGAGTAACGTAAAATAGGTTTCCTCTCCGTATGGTTTTGTTTTGTGACGCGTTTGAAAACGGGCATGTATTGGTGGCTGAATATTGTAAATGAGCGTAACCCATTCGGAGACCCGCGACCGAAATCCTCTCCGATCTAGCTGGCCGACAAGCAGCCACCGCGTGAATGGGTTACGATGCACGGATTGGTTGACCGGTTGGTACCGTCCGTTGGCACTACTCAGACTTAACGTCTAGAACCGATGAGAGGTCGGTTCCGCGTTCGCACGTAGACGTAAAATCATTACAAATGGCGCCCAACGTGGGGCCCAAAACATCCTAAGGGGATAAGAGATTCGCGTCTTCTGACGAGTTGGTCCTTTACGGAGGATGTAAGGTACTTTGGTACTCGAGCCTCACTAGCAGTCGCTTCACGTGAGTTGTAGCTTCCGCTCTCCTTTGTTTGATTTTTTTTTTCGCGACAGAATTCTTCCGATGTGTTGTCCCAGGGTAACCCCTGTAAGGAGCTTCTATTTGCTTGATGGAACTGTCAGCCAGATGGGGTTTCTCCTGTCGGCCTGGTTCAACGATATGATATCAGCGGACCGGTTCCTTTTCAGGATTCAGGCTTTAGTATCCAGCACCCTGGGAGGTGATTTCTCGGCCTTCCTCCGGCATGCACATCTTTTGTTCAGCGGAGACGCTGCCGACTGGTACTGGAGTTTTAAGGAGTCGACGCCACGTCCCACTTGGAACTCTTTCAGTGCAGCCTTCCGCAATCGATTTGATGATGGCTTCACTGAGAGAGAACTAAGGGAACAGATAAAGAAACGGGAACAAGGCGCTCACGAACCGTTCGACCAGTACTACACAAGTATAGTGAGATTGAGCACTCGCTTGCGAACAACCATGCCCGAGGACGAACTGGTAGAAATTATCAGAGAGAATATGCGTTGGGAGCTTCAGAACAGCCTTCTGCATTTTCCCATCAATACCATACAGGGATTGCGCCTCGATGCCCGTAGGCAAGAACAACTGGATGAGGGGCGAGGTACCTTCCGTCCACAACCTCGCATAACGGGACCAAATCCCCGAAATCATCACACCGCGGAGTTGATGGCAGCGGACCACCTACTTGCTGACCCAGTACCAGTACCGAGGAGCGGAGCACCACAGGAGCTTGAGGACCCAGCAATGATTGATCGACCCTCCCTTGAAGCAATTACAAGCCCGACGGTCTGTTGGAACTGCCGACAAACGGGGCCTCGGTTCTATGCATGTCCAGCGGAACCGACGCTCTTCTGTTATCGATGCGGGAAGGCCGACACTTACGCATCTGATTGCGCAAATTGCAAATTGCGAAAAAACTTGCCAGCGAGTGCCGCGACCACCCGTCGGCACTCCTAAAACCTGGACGAACCAAGGCTGATCCCATCACTAGCTATGACCAAGCCCCAGACATGACTCCAATTCTGCTGACTCGCACCGCCAAACACAGTTTTCCCGAAGTTCCACAACCGACGCCATCCTTTGTCGAGGCGGACGCGCAGGAAAATGATAGCGAGGCGAAAGTTCCTTGGCATGTCAAACCCTTCCACGTCAGACTGCGGAATTATTTGGCTACACGACAGCGCATCTTCCATGAGGGGTGGGCTACAACTGTTCCACCACGAAGAAAGCGAGCCACGCGTCGGATGCGGAGCTTCTGGAGAAGGGTCAGGCAGTCGAGGAAGGTGCTGAAGGACATACACTTAGACGAATTATTGAGGGATGACGTTCGACCATATGCGTCAGTACACCTCCTGCAAAAACGTTTGTCAGGTTTAGTCGATACGGGAGCCAGTGTGAACTGCATATCAGCCGATTTTGCAGGGGAGGTACTGGCAATGCACGCGGACCAAATCCACCATTTTACCACCTGGTTAAGCACGGCGGACGGAACTCGTCACTCTGTAGTGGGAAAAATTACGACGGATGTCACCTTTAAAGGAGTAACTAAGCCTCTGGAATTTTACATCATACCTCAATTAACCCAGAATCTTTATCTAGGGGTGGATTTCGTTCGAAAATTTAACTTGGCCCCGGCACTGTTTTCCGGTATGACCCTGGAGTCCGTCACCACAGTTCCTGACCAAACTCAAACCACTCACTTATTACGAACTACACTGGATGTGAATCAGCAACTGCGACTTGACTCGGCTATATCGGCTTTTCCATCGCATGAGAAGGAAGGTCTCGGGCGGACGGCACTGGTGTTACACACTATAGATGTGGGGGATGCTAAACCCATAAAACAGAGACATTTTGCCATATCTCCGGCGAAGGAAAAGTTGTTATATGCCGAAGTTGATCGAATGCTAGCGTTAGGCGTGATCGAAGAATCGCAGAGCGCGTGGGCTTCCCCAGTCACCTTAGTTGTCAAGCCGAACAAGGTCCGGCTATGCTTAGATGCCAGACGCTTGAACGCCGTCACTGTCAAGGACGCATACCCTCTACCGTTTATTGAAGGCATTTTGAGTCGGTTGCCTAAAGCCCACTTCATCACGAGCTTAGACCTCAAGGACGCCTTCTGGCAAATTCCTTTAGACCCTGGTTCAAAGGAGAAAACAGCCTTCACAGTCCCAGGTCAGCCCCTGTACCAATTCGTGACCATGCCATTCGGATTGTGCAATGCCCCTTAAACAATGACGCGCCTTATGGATAAGGTGATACCACCTCGTTTACGGCACCAAGTTTTCGTGTCCTTGGACGATCTGTTGCTTATAACCGAGACCTTTGACGAACACATCGACCTGCTTCAGGAGGTGGCTCTACACATCCGGAGGGCAGGGTTAACCATCAACATACAGAAGAGTCAGTTCGTGTTGATGGAGGTGAAGTATTTAGGTCACATCATTGGGCATGGCAATATCAAAACCGACCCGGACAAGACTCAAGCGATTGACGTTTTTCCATTACCTAAGACCACCAAGCAATTAGCCGATTCCTAGGCTTATGCGGATGGTACCAGCGTTCGTACGTGACTATGCCACCATTACCACTCCTTTGACCGACATGCTGCGTAAGGGACGTAAGTTCGTCTGGGAAGAGCCCAGCTTGCGAGCCTTTGAAGAGCTAAAGAAGAGCCTGACTACAGCTCCCGTACTGCACAGCCCGGACTTTGACAAACCGTTCTCAATCCATTGTGACGCGAGTCAACATGGGGTGGGAGCAGTCTTAGTCCAGGTTACACAAGACGGCGAGGAGAGACCTATAGCCTTCATGTTTTTGAAATCGTCACTGATCATGCGTCACTGAAATGGCTGATGAGCCAAACTGATCTCCACGGCCGCTTGGCCAGATGGGTCTTGAAATTACAGGCGTTTGACTTCACGATAAGACACCGCAAGGGAAGTCAGCACGTGGTACCGGACACACTATCAATGATGTTCGCCCCTGAAGGAGCCGAGTTGGCCCAGGAGGACGACAGCCCCCTATGGATCGACTTGGACCATCCCGCCTTCAAGTCAGCATGTTATATCCAGCTGATGAATACGATTCAGGACCAGTTGCCACAGCTGCCAGAGCTACGGGTGACGGAGGGATTTATATATAAGCGGACGAGACACGCCTCCGGAGACCACATTCAAGAAGAGGAACAGTGGAAGTTATGGGTGCCCGAAGAACTGACAGGCGAATTGATTAAGCGGGCTCATGACCACCCATTGAGTGCACACGGTGGTTATGGTCGTACGCTTCGGCGACTGAAGACTTACTTCTTTTGGCCTAATATGGCGCAGCAAGTGAAAAAGTACGTAGCTGCTTGTGAGCTGTGCAAATGCACTAAAGCGCTCAATACTGTTCTTCGGCCCCCGATGGGAAAATTTGAGCTACCGGAGCGGGTGTTCCAGCGCCTGTATATAGATCTCATCGGTCCGTACCCTCGCTCGACTTCGGGATACACGGGAGCTGTTGTGGTCCTGGACAACTTGTCCGAATTTCCGATTGTGGAACAACTTCGAAACCTGCACACCGGCCCCATAGTCAGTTTTCTGGAAAATCGTGTTTTCCATATATTTGGAGTACCGGAGAAGCTGGTCTCCGACAACGGAGTTCAGTTCACCTCGTCTAGATTTCGGGAATGAATGGAAAAGTATGGCATTACGTATCAGCGGACTGCCGTTTATCCCCCGCAAGCTAATGCGTCCGAGCAATTGAACCGCACCCTCATAGCCGCCATTCGGGCCTACGTCCAACCGGATCAGAAGGATTGGGACCAAAGGATTTCCGCCATCACCTGTGCTCTGCGTTCGTCTTATCACTCCACCACAGGCATCTCCCCATACTTTGCCGTGTTCGGCCAGCATATGATCTGCCACGGAAACTCGTACCGGCTATTGCGGCAGTTGAAAGGTCTGGAAGACCCAATGGTTGTGCTGGAGCCGCACGAGAAACTCCAAATTCTACGAGAACAAATCCGGGAGAGGATTGAAGACAGTAGACGGGTGGGGGAGGAGCGGTACAATCTGCGATCCCATCCTTCTGGCTTCAAGGCAGGCGACGAAATCTACCGACGGAATTTTAGACAAAGTGAAGCAGGTCGGCATTACACTGCCAAGCTAGATAAGAAGCTCGTGAAGTGTCGAGTCTTACAAGTTTTAAGTCCCACGCGGTACCTCATTGAGGACATGTCCGGAAAGGAGCTGGGAGTCTACCATGCCAAAGACCTACGACACTGAGAGAAAAAGAAAAAAAAACATCATAGGGCCAAGCAACGTTTCCTTCAGTCTCCCCATGCCTGGTAGGCATCGTGGACACTGCCCTGTAATGAATCGTGCGACGCCGCTGGCTACCACTACTAACACACTTTGCTGCCAGGTGTATTACAATTTTTCTGTCCCGGAGCACTCTGGGCCTCTGGTAGAGACCTTCGACTGGGGCCCTCGGACCCAGTTAGCCCAATGAAGAGGGGCCGTGCGCCACTCGCTTTTCCAATGGGCCCCACGGGAGTCGCCAAGCGAGAATCGCGACTCGTCGAAGACTCGTACCGGCACCGATGTTATTTCCGCGCTCGCATACCGACTGTGTCGCCTATTCCTCCCTACACCAACTCGCACACCTAAACAGCGCGTGGAATCTAAGGGGAATTTATGTCCTGCCGGACCCTTGAGCCACACCACGTGTTGGCGGAGCACCCTCGAGCCTTCCACACCTGGGGTACTATTCGTGCTCGCCCACTACGCCACTTCCCGAGCCAAACCTTACACTTTGGCACGTTCACTTGTGGAAATAAATTCTACACCAGCAAATATTATTGGAAATAATTATTATTGATCGTGAAATTCAGATTTTAAAATAAATTATACAAAAAAAGAAATACTACAACGAAAATACTCTTACGCTCGTATGTCGATAGTAGCTAACTATCCGGGGGCCCCCTGGTCTGCGGCTTCCAACTGTAGCGTTCTCCTGGCTTTCTCCATCAATCGCCTTTTCCCGTGCAATTCGCCGAAATCTGCCGTCCCCCAACTCCAAAATTGTACTTCCTTGAATATCCCGCCTAACCTCCAAAGAAAATTCCGCCAAAAACGCTCGCCTAGTCGAATTCCCAGAATCCAAAAAAGAGAGCTTTTCAAGCTCCATCCGGGGCCTTTTATCGTTTCTGGTTGCCACGCTTTCCTCCAAGTGAGCTTCCGAACGTGGCTCCACTTTCTCGTCCAGTGGAGGCGCGTGGTACTACAGACTTTGCTGCATTATCCGTAGGCGTTGTTGTAATCGTTCAGTTGAACGCACTGATCATATGGCAGCTCAAAAGCTCTCGGTGGGAACTGTCATTCCCAATGTTTATTTATTTGCCGAGACCAACTTTTGTTTTGCGTTTTGTTCTGAAACCATGGTATTGTAGCTGCTTCCCTACCCTACATCACAGAACATCCTCGCATATCGACGCACGCCTGGCTAACTCCTACAGTGAAGACAGGAAGTTAGCTGACAATCCACGTAAGTTACCACAGTCAGCCTTTTGATGTTGTCTACATATTGGTGAAACTTTCCTTTGTAGAATGTTCCCAAATGGAAAATGTACGTTGATTCATTTTGCATCCTATGCTCGTACAAATAAACGTACTCCGATGTTTTAGCCTTCAAGGGCATGTCGCAATTTTCACCAAGTTTTGCATGAGTCCTTTAAAAATAATATCTGGTGGAATACCTTGAGACAACAGCTCATGGAGTCATTCCCGGACTTTTCCCAGCCGCTGCGGTGTCTGCTTTAGGATAATTTGGTTCGCTGTCTCTTCCAAGTAAGTCTGCCAATCAAGATCAGTAATTTCTTATTTGGGTGTGAATGGATATTGTTATACTCTACAAGTTCCTGGCATTAGAATTGCTCGGCGCAGGTTTCTTTTGGGCTTCGCAGCGATCCGCTAAGCCAATTCTGCGGATAGATTCAGGTTCTCCTTTCGACACATATTGTCCGTTTGCGGTGCGGCAACACGAACACCCAAACAATGACTTCTTATCGCGGCGATTACTTTCGATGTGGAGTTGACGGACAGTATAATTCGGCAGGTGGCGATATACTTCTCTATCGTTCGACGCATGTTGAGCATCTTTTGTCAAGCCTTTCACTTCAGACAACACAATTACTTGAAATTATTCTGGCCAGCTGGGTCAATTTGGTGAGTTTGTGCTACTTGTTTGATGAGGTCAATAACAACCACCCGATCGTATATTCCAGCGTCCGACGGGTTAACTTCAAGATGGTAATATCTCCGCTTTCCATATAATACCATATAATTTATAGGATTAAATACATTTTAAATATCTACTTCCGCTTGGCTCGGGAAGTTATCCTCGCGGAGAACTTATATTTTTTTTTTGTTTTTTTTTTTGTTTTTTTTATTATACTTTTAAATAAGACCGCGGGCACCCTTAAACTCGTGTGTGGAAGGCTCCCGTGACAGGTGGCATGTCATTTCAAGTTGGTTGCGACGAGCGCACATCCCACGTCAATTTTGTCGTGGGATGTCAAGAAGATTTGACAGCCACATGGGAGGAAAGTGTGGAAGTAGTGGCCGTCACACAGGAAGAAGAACTCTCCCACAAATAGGTCATCACTGATATCCATCGACTATTCCAAAAGTAGTAAAGATATAAGAAATTGGAATTTGTAAGTCGGTGAATGCAAAGTTTGTTTTTCCGCTGCGAGTGAAATAACGTTCTGTGATGTTTAGGTTAACCGCGGACATCAGCAATCAACCCATGCAGAGATGCGCAAATGCGAGGGATGTCCGTATTTGCCTAGATTAAAGTGCTGCATTAAACAACAACCTGTAATGTGACGCCTACGCCCGGGAATCGAAGTGATTCCGATCCCGAACCCTGGCAACCGGCCAGATATGTATGTCTTCGAAGTGCAAGCGGACTTCATCCTTCGTGCGGATATCATTGCGCAGAAATTTTTTTTTCAAATATTTATATCTGTGGATATAAATATTTGAAAAAAAAAATCAATTAAACACCGATACATTTCGAGGCATATCTATCTGGCAATGCCGCCCACAGTTGCCATCAAAACATCGAATAGATAGAAAAGTCGAAACTGGTTGGAAGTGTCATTCTGGATATAACCTTCAAAGTGTCATTCGGGTTACAACTTTCAGAGTGTACAGAGAGCTTATCCAAATAGAGTCAAATAGGGTTGGTTAATCCCCCTAACCTTCAATATTAGAAATACAGTGAGTTTGTACGCCACCAGAAGCTGCGTATCCAGGATTATATTGATGGAAAATAAACGATCTGTGTCATACTGGAGGTGAGTTTCCTGACTTCCTATCCAAGATAAACAAAATGTAAGATTTCATCATGCAACATTGTAGCATTTGCCACTGGTGTGGAGCCCCACGAGGTTACAATAGTGCATGGGGCTCGCACGTCTACGTTGGTGATATAAACGTGCCTTGGCATACATTTTTTTACACACTAATGGCGGTAAAGCCAGCGCACGGGGCCGAGACTAATTGCTGCCATATGATATTAGGTACGTCCCCAGCAAAGGAAATCCATATGTCGACATCCAAACGGGTTACGCAGAAGCTGGTTCGTTTGAATCCGTTTAACACAGCAAAAAAATATTACCTCGAAGGGAGTACGGAAGGCTGATCAACTTATGAAGAAAAGGACACCATCGAAATTGCATCGGCCTAAAATTGAACCACTATCCGCGAAGAAAAACTGAATTGGCACCTCGAAAAGCTGGAAACATTATGCTTGCTTGTAAACCCCGGATCTACAAGGCCATATCACAGTGAGTATGTTGCATACCAGTCAAATCCACTCCAATCTCAGGGACACATAAATTAAACAACGGTAAAAGAGATTTGTACCGTTTTAAAGTTCAGCATAAAATAGAGTAATCGTAACCCAACTGACAAAAGGTTGTCGTTTTCCCTGATCTTTGTCGTCAATGGGTTACATGGACAAATCAAAGCAAAATTGTCTCAAGGCAGATTTTAACGTGTAATTGTAAATTTCTCATAGAAAGCAGCGCGAATCGCATTTAAACAAGTCAAAAAAATTATGTTCTATGGCAATGTCGCATTACTTTATCATATATAATAACAAAAATTGTAGTTTTAAACAATTAGTAAGAGATAAGGAATGTTATGCACAAAGTTCATTGACGTGTGTGTATAATGAAATAAGACAATTTCTTTTCTTTTTTTCTATTACAAACCCATTACGGGTATGGTGAATCGGATTGAGATTAAATATGAATGTATTTGTTGGGAATACATTGAAACCATTGGTTTTGGGTCAGTTGAGGATAAGCTGCTAGGATATAAAATATGAACACACCCCGAGGATGATCATATGAAGAGAAACAGGTTAAAATGGAATTGCTCTCTAATGTCTAACTTACAATTTTTACGGAATACAATGTTGCATATACTCTGAAGACGTTGGCGATGCAGTCATAAAAACGATAGGTTTTAATAAGTTGAGTCAGAATAGGGTTGAAAATCTTAGTTAGTAATTGCAACGCCATAAAAAAAGAAATGGAATTGGCTAGTTTTTTGGATTGAGTTGTGTCAGGTTTTGGATTTTTCTCGTCTTTAAAGTTGAGAATGTTTTTTTAGGAACTGAGTTAATTCAATTTGTGGTTACGAATTTTCGTAGTTCGGAAAGTGCTTTTCGAAAATCGTTCAACACTGAAGTAAATTTAGAGTGAAAGCTTGATGGATACTTGAATCGAACTGAATTGGCTCTAAAATCTATCCTTATTCTATCGCCTTTCGATTGGGATCATTGTGTTGTTAACATTGATCACTCTATTATGTTGTGAAGTAGTGCCGTGATACTTCTTAATGACGGATATTGTGGTCCGGTTGAAACCCTTCTTGATTGTCATCTGCAAACCTAGTTGGATTCGACTGCAGAATCAAGTCTGCATTTTCGGTTGAATATCTTAGTAGTGGGGAAATCGTATCGTCACATTATATCTTCCCACATTGCAATGAATTAATAATCAAAATTATCATCGCGATTTAGTAAATGGTTTAGGTTATTAACATTAGATAGTAAATAAAAAAGGAAACCACTTTTCTAAATTTTTGCAAATTATAAAAACAAAAATAATTATCGAAACAGAAACAATGAAAATAAGAACTAAATCAAATGAAATTTTTCTTTCATTATACTTTAAGCAACACACTAAAGGGAAACACATTAAGTAATATAATTTATGAAAAGCTAGCATAATGAATTGATATGCGCATAACTTAAAATTAAATAATTGAATTAATAAAATTCTAGATTATAATAAAAAGACGTAAATTCATAATTATTTAACTATTTTCTTTTCGAAATTAGTAAATATCTTATAAATAGCTTAAACGAAATTTAAAACTTGCATAATCGGTTTTATGGATTTTTAATAGGTAATTAAACATTTTCAAAATTTAGCTGTATTAATTTTCTTCATTAAAAATTAAAGTATCATTAATCGCTTAGTCAAAATAAATATTTTTCTTGTAGTTTATATTTATTTTTCAAATTTTGTCTTTTAATTGAAAGTAAACAGAATCGTTCGTTTAAAATTAAAATGGTACGTCAATAAGAAAAAGATTTAAAATATCGTTTTTATAAAATTTCTTTGTTTTCCTTTGTTATGCTTTACACGTTCAGATATATCATTATTTTGCTTTATTTTTTTTTGTTTTCGCAACATACTCTATTGTGATTAAATTTAAACGAAAAAAAAAGCTCTTGACTATTATTATCATTGGCATTTAAAGTTATGACAATATTGTAAGAATACTGTTTGGTTTTATATTGAATGAAAAAAATAATATAAATAATAATCGATCGAGATAAGTAGTTGAAACTAAATGATTTCATTTTTTTATATAGTTTGGTAATTCTTAATTATTATAAATAAACATAAATATAGGAAAAACATCACAGTCTGGTACTATATCCTTGTAATTGTTAGAACGTAACCATCGATATCGTTTAAATGATTTCAATTCGATTGTTCCTTTAAACTAAGAGAAAATTAAAATAATCTAAAGAATGATTGGAATACCATTGAATTAGTTGAAACAATTGAAAAGCATCCTGTAAATTATTGTAATTTTTGAAATACGAGTATAGTGCATCACCTACAGGCTTTGACATTAAAATGAATTGCTAACAAACCAACGGACTTTCCTTTCCAGTGGTTCTTCTTTTTTTTTTTCAGCGGGAAAGGAAGTGCAGGGTAAGTATGCCGTCGCGAGGGTAGGGTTTAGAAAAATCCGCTGAGGTCGGTTTCGCGTCGTGCGCGGTACGCGGTACCTTTGTTGTTTTGTCGTTTTATTAGAGTAGTTTTCGTCGGGTTGAGTTAGAGTAGCATACTTTTCGGTACCGCGTCGGAAATTCGGGAACGCGAAGTAAAAATTAGCTTGTGTTCTTTTTGACTGGTTATGAGAAGAAATACGGAGTAACGTAAAATAGGTTTCCTCTCCGTATGGTTTTGTTTTGTGACGCGTTTGAAAACGGGCATGTATTGGTGGCTGAATATTGTAAATGAGCGTAACCCATTCGGAGACCCGCGACCGAAATCCTCTCCGAACTAGCTGGCCGACAAGCAGCCACCGCGTGAATGGGTTACGGTGCCCGGATTGGTTGACCGGTTGGTACCATCCGTTGGCACTACTCAGACTTAACGTCTAGAACCGAGGAGAGGTCGGTTCCGCGTTCGGACCTAAATAGGTAAAAATCATTACAAACCGGACAATACGAATGGGCGATTGCCTGCCGGAATGTATCCCCAATTTGGAGTCAGTAGTTCTTACTGGGAACAATATTCAAGAGTTGGGCGATTTGGAACCTCTCACGCACCTCAAAAAGCTGGAAACATCGTGCTTGCTTGTAAACCCCGTATCTACAAAGCCATATTACAGTGAGTATGTTGCATATAAGTCAAATCCGATCCAATCTGAAGGACTTATGAAGTAAACTTGCCACTAATGTAAAGAACGATAACATGTCGGAAGTCCCGCGGAAGAGTTCTTTAGTTGATATCGGGAAAAAACATGAATTTATTGTTGCGTTTTCAACGAAATTCGAGCGTTTCCATAATCCTAGGTATATACATGTCATGTATGAAAATATGATCAACATAGACGGTGCAAGTGAAACATCTTGATCGAAAGAAAAATGTTTACGATGATATCCATAGTGTGTGTAGAAGTGATATATTCCGTGTAACGTACAAACGGGGTAAAGTAACAATGAGAACAGTTTCAATTTAGTAATCAAGGACACCCGGTTTATATTATTAGTACCGCAATTTTTAAATAAAACTTTTATAACCGTCAAATTACATTTAATATCATGCAATTACTATTCAATAAAACATAAGCAAATTACAATAATGAGAAAAATGGTGGTGCGAGTGATGACTATTCCATTTTTTTTATATGTTTGAAATATTGGATGATCTTGCCTACTTACTTTTATGGTCTGAATCAGCACTATAATTTTACCCAATGCAATATTATTTATACTTACGATGAAAGAAAGAAAATATCTTTGTATTTGTAAATTTTTCCAATTAGGAGGCGAAATGGAATTTAATTAAATTCTAAGATATAGCTGGGGAAATCAATTAAATTTGAATCAATTTGGAAGCTTTTCGAGATTGAAAACGATGCGCATAAATTAATATTACCTTTTTATTAATATATCAAAGAAAAAAAAAAGGAATGAAGAGAAAGACAAAACACCCCAATAACATAATTATATAAAGCTATATTAGATTTACACTATGGAAATACTGGCATTAATATATAATCATCCATTGATATGTGAATTAATAACTGGTAAATTTTTAGAAATTAATGAAATTAAGAATTTATGACTGTCATATTTGTAATGTTGAAGCTTAATAATAAATAACTCATAATACAAATAATAATGCAAAATAATTTGAACACTATAATATCTAACAAATAATACTGAGAAATCATACGAACAATCATAATAAATAACCAATAATAATAAGACCTAATACTAAGCATGTTAATGAATACCAAATAATACAAACAATAATAAGGCATAATAGATATCATAATAATAGATAGCAACCAATGATACAAATAACAATACTTGAGATATCGATGAAAGTCAAATTCAGTATTTTTGCGAGTCTTTTTTCTTCTCTTCATACTACAAAATAAAGTACAATAGTGTGTAAACAAACTACCGAGGAAAATTTGTAACCTTTAAAATTGAGAAATTGAACAAAATTATTGAAAATCATTTTTGGGCCGCCACTTAGGTGCAAGAAAGTTAACACTTGTTAACTTTGATTCTTCCTGTTTTTTTTTCTAATTGAAAACTTCCAGTCAATGACCCATTAAAATTTCCAAATTCGGTCACCTTTGTATAAATTTCAAAAGGAAAGTGTCCTTACGCGAAAATTATCTTCAAAGTAATTTTTAAAAGAGAAATTGAAGGTTTATATCGGAGGTATATGAACGTACATGAATTGATTTCCTACATTACTTGCAGTGAACCAGGCGGTTCAATGAACGTAGTTGCTAAATAGTACAATCTTTTTAAGAATTAACAAAAAGTTTTATATTATATCCCTAAAACATTGATAATTATACCCTATTATTGTTTACATAAGGTTGTAAATAATTTTTGTTAGAAACCAGTAAAGAATTTGTTCGATTAACTATAAATTGAACAGGTCACGAATTAAGTATTGAGATGCAAGAAATAAAAATAACAAAATGAATTGTTAAATCAAAATAACGACTTTCCTTTCCAGTGGTTCTTCTTTTCAGCGGGAAATAAGGTGCAGGGTAGGTATGCCGTCGCGAGGGTAGGGTTTGAGAAAATCCGCTGAGGTCGGTTTCGCGTCGCGCGCGGTACGCGGTACCTTTGTTGTTTTGCCTTTTTATTAGAGTAGCTTTCGTCGGGTTAAGTTAAAGTAGTATACTTTTCGGTACCGCGTCGGAAATTCGGGAACGCGAAGTAAAAATTAGATTTTGTTCTTTGACTGATTGATGAAGAAATACGGAGTAACGTAAAATAGGTTTCCTCTCCGTATGGTTTTGTTTTGTGACGCGTTTGAAAACGGGCATGTATTGGTGGCTGAATATTGTAAATGAGCGTAACCCATTCGGAGACCCGCGAACGAAATCCTCTCCGATCTAGCTGGCCGACAAGCAGCCACCGCGTGAATGGGTTACGGTGCACGGATTGGTTGACCGGTTGGTACCATCCGTTGGCACTACTCAGACTTAACGTCTAGAACCGATGAGAGGTCGGTTCCGCGTCGGCACGTAGACGTAAAATCATTACATATGCGGACGGACAAAACAGACGTGACTAATTATCTATCGGCGCAGGTTTTTCGCGTGGTATATCCCAACTTCTTTTCCCGATGGGTCCGCTATCAGGCTAACCGTTACCTGATGGCCTTTTACCTTCTTTATGTGGCTTTTCAAGAATCGCCTGTCCAGCTTGGCGTTGTAATGCCCGGCGGCGTCACTTTGGCGGAAATTGCGCCGGAAAACTTCATCTCCTTCTTTGAAATTGGCAGATCGTGACCTGAGATTGTACTGCGCCTCATTTGCACGTCCCGCGGCCTTAATCTTCCGTCCGATTTGTTGGCGGAGGTCTCCTAAACGTTCGTGGGGCTCCAGCGCAACGACGGGGTCTCCCAAACACTTTAATTGCCGTAACAGCCGGTATAATTTACCGTGGCAAATCATGTGCTGTCCAAAGGCGGCAAAGTAAGGTGCGACACCGGTGACGGAATGATACGAGGATCGCAGGGCGCATGTGATGGCGGACAATCGCCGATCAGAATCTTTTTGAGATGGGTGGACGTAGGAACGGATCGCGGCCAATAGGGTGCGGTTCAACCGTTCGGAGGTGTTAGACTGAGGAGAGTTAATGGGCGTCAGTTGGTGTTCAACGCCATACTGCTCGAGTAGGCCCTTAAACTGCCGAGACCGGAACTGTACTCCGTTGTCCGAGTACACACTCTCCGGAACCCCGAACACATGGAATACCCGGCTCTCTAGGAATTTCACGATAGATGGAGTTGTGAATTTACGGATAGGTTCCACCAGTGGGAATTTTGAGAGCTGGTGTAGAACGACTATAGCTCCGATGTGTCCCATGGATGACCGAGGATATGGACCGAGTAGATCGATGTATAGACGTTGGAATACGCGTTCTGGGACGTTGAGTTGACCTATAGGAGGTCGAAGAGGCTGGTTGGGCGCTTTGGTGCCTTTACAGGTCTCACAGGCGCTCACGTAGTCTTTGACCTGAGATGCCATTTTAGGCCAAAAGAAGTATTTCTTGAGTCGCCGTAACGTGCGACCATAACCTCCGTGGGCACTTAAAGGATGGTCATGTGCGCGGAGGGTCAGATGTTGTGTCATTTCCTCCGGTACCCAGAGTTTCCAGGACTCTTCTTCCTGCCATGGATCACCAGTGGCGTATTCATTTCGTCTATACACGTAGCCGTCTATTACCTTCAAATCAGGCAGCTGCGATTGTTGGGTCGCGATGGTTTGCCTCAACTCTTTGTAGCTGTCTGATTCGAAATGTGGGCTGTCCAAATCTATCTCGATGGGGTCCTCGTCATTTATTGTCAATTCGGCTCCCTCTGGGAAAAACATTCGAGAGAGAGTGTTGGGTACGATGTTCTGGGTCCCTTTCCGATGTTTGATGGAAAACTTGAACCCTTGCAGTTTAAGAGCCCATCTTGCTAGGCGTCCATGTAAATCTGCCTGGTTCATCAACCATTGTAGCGAAGCGTGGTCCGTGATGATCTCGAATTGGTGGCCCTCGATATAAGCTCGGAATTTCTTCACAGCCATTACCGCTGCCAAACATTCCTGCTCGGACACAGTATAGTTTCTTTGGGCCGAATTCAGCTTATTGGACATGAAGGCGATGGGAGCTTCCTCTCCCTCTTCGGTCAATTGCACCAGCACGGCTCCAACTCCATGTTGACTCTTACGGGCATCTAGACAAAGGCGGACTTTACCTGGCTTCACCACCAAGGTTACCGGTGAGGACCAGGCACTTTGGGACTCCTCTATGACCCCCAACTCGAGCATCCTATCTAGCTCCGCATACACCAATTTCTCCATGGCCGGTGAGATGGCATAGTGTCTCTGCTTAATCGGCTTACTATCGCCAACGTCGACGGCGTGTGACTAGGGTGGTGCGGCCAAGGCCTTGGGTAGGCGTTGCCGTTGGTTAGGCGTCAGTTCATGCCTATCGGGAATAGAAGTGAGTTCGTTGACATATCTGGTCTTTAAAGACAAATCTGTGAATAAATCGGAGGCCAGTCTAAAGCGAAGAACGAAATCGACGCCAAGGTATACATTCTGAGACAAAGACGGGATAATGTAGAAAGTAATATCCTTCGTCTGACCCCTGAACGTCACGGGTGTGGTTAGTTTACCTCGTAGAGGGTGTTTGGTGCCGTCAGCTGTACTGATTTCAGTGCGCCAGGGTTTAATCAACGTAGGATATTCATGGAGCCCCTTCGAGCCAAAGCTCGAGGCAAGACAACTGATACTGGCCCCCGTGTCGATCAATGCAAACACGGTTTCGCCCAACACTTTAATTGGATGATAAGGTTTGATCTCATTCTCAGCAAGCTCCGAGATGTTACAAGAGTTTAAGGTTTGACGGCAGGTGCGCACTCTCTTGCGGAAATTCCGCCAACGACGGGTTGACCATTTTGTCGTGCGCGGGCGGGAAGTGACTACTTCGGAAGCAAATATTCGCTCTCGAGCCACCCGATATTCCTGCAGTCGAACATGATAAGGTTTTAGAGTGCGTATTTGAGGCTGCCGGGGTTCTTCTGGCAGTGACTGCGGTGGTCGCTTTAATATTGTCGTTGGCAAGGTCTCCGGAAGAGAGTGAACATCCGCAGTCATTGTGGTCATGGCTGGTGGGTTAACGTCAGGGTTATTGGGGTGAGCAGCTGGCTGAGAAGCTACTGCGGGGGCTTCGAGTACCGCTGAGGTGGTCGGGTACTCTTTCGGCCGTTTTTTTGCGCGGCACATTCAGGGCAATCCGGGAAGTAAGTGTCCGGCTTGCCGCAACCGTAGCAGAAAACCTTACGCTCTGCTCGACATGAAATGAACCGATGCCCAGTTTGATTGCAATTCCAGCAGGTCGTAAGGCTTCCCACCGCTGCTACAGTAAGCTGGTCCCGGTCCATATCTTCCTCCAGATCCATGGTGGTATAATCTGGGGCCAATCCCGCGATTCCTCGCCGAGGACCCCTCCTAGCTAGTAAATAGGGCCGGTCCCGGAGGTCTTCCTCAAACCCTTCCAGGCGACGCACAGTCCTCAGCAGTGCCTCCATACTCTGCGGATCGGAGTTCACGATATGGCGACGAAGCTCCGGCCTCAGATTGCGCCTTAGCAACCGCAGCAATTGGGTAGAAGACATCGGCTCTGACAACTGGTCATTCAGCCGAAGGATATCGGCTCGATATTGATGGAAAGACTCGTCCGGACGCTGCCATTTAGCATGAATCTTGTCCAGTACTAATTCGTCCATATCTACCGTAGGGTACTCCATGCGGAGTACCTCCTTCAACCGTGACCAGCGTATTGATGGTGGGGCCGAATGTATTCGCCAATATGACTCAAGTGCTGCTCCCCTAAGCAGCATTGGCAAATATCCTGCCAGCGCCGTGTGGTCTCCTGCTAGCATTTGCTCAATCAGCGACTCCACCCGACCAATGAAAACTTCCACAGTTATGGTGTTGGGCTCCCCGCTGAAATGCAGATTCCAGCCCTGGATGATGCTGGGGATCTGCGTCGGCTTCAGCCGATACGTGGCGTGTGGATGGATGCGTTGGTCCGGCGGGACCACTGGAGCCTGAGTTATTGGCGGTGCTTGGCTCAGTCGGGGCCGGTACACTGGAGCCAACGGATTCATTGCCGCACCGGGCCGGATTCGTTCGTGATCGCGCCGCGAGTCTACCGGAAAATCCCATGGATTTAGGTCCGAATCCCAAATCGGAGGCGTTCTTGGCCGAGGTGGTACTGGATTCTCCTTCTGGCTTTCCAGCGAGGCTACCCGGGTGGTCAGGTCCTGCATGAGCGCAATTAAATCCTGAAGGACGGTCGCCTCCACAGCCACGGTGGGTCTCGGCCCTTCCGCAGGCGGCACTGCTTCGGCTCGGTAGTCTTCCTCTCGTGCACCCATTGTCGTGGATGGAAGGGGTCCGCTTTTGGGCACTGTTCCACTTGCGCTGGAGGACTGAGGTCGTTCTATTGCTGGCTGTGTGGATTCTAGAGGCTGACGACAGAGCGGGCACGTGGATGAGGTTTGCCGCAGTTGGACCAAACACAGCTGGTGTAACCGGTGGCCGCACGGCAGAGTGTGGCTGGCCGACTCGTCCAAGTCCTCATGGCAAATGGAACACAGGAGCGTTTGTCCCGCATCAGACCGCAACTTTCTCCTCTCGGGCGTGCGTTTGGTGGGCATGCTAAATGAAATTTTTAGTATGGAAAAACTTAGTACTACAAATATTTAACTTAACCTATTAAAATGAGTATATATATATATAAGTAATGAAGAAAATGTGAAAAAAAATGATGAAAAATATATAATTTGCAAGTGGCCGTCAGTGGCGAACTAAAGCACAATCAATCTAAAAAAGTACGTCAAAAAAACAAATTTTACGTTATAAAAAAAATAATCGGTCTTTCCATTCTGTCCCTCTTCCGAAGTATGGGCACCAATGGCACATTCCTTCTATAGCGTTTCAGGGACAACTCTCTTGCGGCACCATGAGAATCAGGGTTCAGAAGTGCTCCCTCATCCGCAAGTTTTTACAAGTTACAACTTATCAGACCAGGGTTGAATTCTGATCCACAAGCAGCGCGTGTCTTGTCATGGATAGTCATGGATTAGCTAATCAGCCAATCACATGAAATCAAGATCCATGTAATGTAAGACACTCAGGCACCGCTGGTTTGGGGAGTGGATCAGAATCCTCCGCAAAATGGATGTTGAGATAATAACTTCCGAACACAAATAGGGACTCTAATATCATTTGGCCTTACTAGTCATACAATGTTGGTAAACCACCAAAGTGTAATTCAAAAGCAGGACCAAACGATATTGATGTCCAAAGACAACACACGTCCGGAAATTATTAAAGTTGCTTGGGCACGATTAGTGCAAAAACCCTCGGGAGTTACCTACCCGCCAATAATCTTGACACCTTGTGGGGACACCTAGAGACGATGGACTGTCACGTGCTCACGACTGATGATACAGCCGGGCATTTCGGTGCCCCACGTTGGGCGCCATTTGTAGTGAATTAAGAAGTTTCAAAAGTCCGTAAAGGACTGCAGCGATGTTCTGCTGCCACGGCAGAAGAAGATGGAGATATCTGCCGAGAATGCCCTTGTCTGGGGACGCGTGAATGCGCTGGCAGGCTAGCATTGCGGTGTCGTGGGGCGGGTTCATTTCCCCAGCACGAGGACCCACTACAAAAAAATTTCGTACTCACGAATTTTTTGTGGTCAAACTAAAACGAAGCGACCGAAGTCGCAAAAAGTGTAGGTAACTACACCGAGAGAAAAAGGACTTGTTCCGAGAACAAGTGGAACATGTAAAAAGGGGCGGACTTAGGGCAACTTCGTCGTTACCCGACGAAGCTCATGGCCCACAAATGAGAGAAGGGCAACCGGGTGGTGATGGAGCCCCTTCGCATCCACCCAACCGGATTTAAATCCATATTTTGTTGCAGTGGCCAGGTATTCCTCTTCTGAGTGGAAAACTCATACAACTTGACTTGTATAAACTTTCCCATCAGAAGGGGAGTACCCCGGTGACCAATTTATGCCATAGAATTAAGCAATTCGATTGCATAACTCTATGTCATAAAGAGGCACTCTGCTTGGGGCACTCAACCCGCGACATCACCTGAAACAAAAGAAGGATTAACTATGTACCCGGCGGCTGGCTCATGTTTGGTAGTGATAGCCTGCCACCGTACCGGGTCCTATACCCGGTCAGAGTTTTCGGAAAGGAAAGACCGAAGAGTATATTTTAATTCGACATTTTCGTTCTTTTTATTCTTCTCTCAAATACAAAATGACGTCCGATCACTAACAAACAGATAGATTTGAGTACGTTACACATTAATTTGAATTCAAATACTCGCTCATTCAGACTCTTGTAAGGTCAAAATCTTGACATTTTTATTATTTTACGGATTTTTAATCTAATTATAATACTTGTGTATAATATAGTCAACAGGATTCTATCAACATACTTTGACTGTTTTGGTTTATCACGTGATGGAGAAAATATTTAAATAATATATTGATATATCCGATTTGATTTACACGGCTGTTTTGGTGTATCACGTGATGGAGAAAATATTTAAATAATATATTGATATATCCGCTTTGATTTACACGATCTTCGAATAAAGACGAGAGTAAAAACGAACTTCGTTTAAGGGTCACAGCACCAAATGTATAGCGGAAAATCTTTCAATTTACAAAATATAATAAGAACATGCAAAAAGGAAATTTTTCTTTTCTTTTTTTTTTGAACAAAAGAAAGGGTACTTACCCCAAACCTGCAAATTTTGTATTATTATTATTTTGTTTTTTTTATTTATAGTAACAACTTCGCGATTTTTCCAGATCAACTAATTTTCTCCGACACGTTTACGTATGGTTACGACAACAAATTCACGTTTCATATTATAAATCTTGACAGTAATGCGATCTAATTCGGCCTCCCGAATACTACTCATGAGATATTTGAGAGCTTTAATCAAAAATTGTAAACAGAAGTCTCATAAATGCTTTTATTCAAAATCGCCTGATAATCCTTTAAACAATTGATATTTCATGTGCAATGAGAATGAGTTGTGTTCCCGTTAGTATTCCATCGAATTGTCAACCACCGATAAGTTGTCCGGCGATTTTTCATCAGAAATAGAATTTTTCACCCTAAGTTAGATTGTCAATACTCTGTTCACTTTATATTGGGACAACGAATTTAGTATGAAGCGTATCAATGTTGAACCTTTTTCTCAAATTTTCCATCATTACAATTTATGAATTATTCCATCCAGGCTGCACCTTGCAGTTGGCTGTAACTAACACGGACACACCAGGTCGACTACAGCAGCTTTCATTTCCTAAAATTTACTGTTAAAATTTTTGCCCGAAACTTCTTAAAGCCACGATTTCCGCATTCCGTCCAGCATAAATCCGAGTTTTGGAGAAACACAATGCAAAACGGTTTTTTTTTCTTCGTCGCGAAAACGCACACGCCACTTTTCAAACCCCGGCAGTGCTTAAAAGTGATATACGGCAAGAATGCAGATGAATCCCACGACTCTTATCGAGGTGACGAGAACGTAAGCCACGGAGAAGTTCAACGATGGCAATATCGCGTGCAAATGAATTAACTTTGTTCATTGGCCGAAGCACTATAATTTGATAATGGAGAAATTTGCACGCATTTTCTCAAACACAAATGTACACCGCAAGATTTGTGTTATAATTTTTCCAACAAAACTTTTCAACAAAATGGATTTAGTTGCCAACTATTTGCACGCACTCGCGATCAATTCTCGATCTCAATCCCCGACGTGGTCCCGGTGGCCGTGAATCACAGACCCCGCAAAAAACCCTTCTTTTTTCCAATCTTCCAATCAATTTTTCGACGATTCCAGCACACACACAGTGTTCCCGCAACGAACCCCGTTACCGGCTCCTCCACTCCCAACCGAACTATTCAACAGCGCGGCGGCAATTCACCCTTTTCCGTCCCGCCAACAGACCCGAATCTCCAGTACCCATTCTAAAACACTTCTTCGAGGAAAAATCAACTCACAGAAGCATTTAAATATGCCTACGACCTGGCAATCAACAATCACTCATTGTTTGCAAATTGCATTCCTTGGGTTTGAATCACATCCGACGATTGTTGTTGTTGCCCGTCTATATTCATTTGCGATTGATAGCGGAGTTGTTGCTGTCCAACTTGTACCCTTATCCTATCGTGATGCGAGTGAGGTGTATTAAATTTAGAGCTTTGCGTTGGAATTATTGTGCTGTACGAATGACCGGGGCTGGTTACTATTCGATTTGGTAATTGTTGGACATTGATTCGATGCTGTGACGATGTAATTCGTGGAGCTGGTGAAGCATGTCTTCCTGGTAGCGACGATGGTGATGACATTGTCGCTGCTGATGGCTAAACGAATTTTCGTCCATTTGCGAATGCGGTGTTCCGATGCGTTTCGAAGCTCTACCATTTGAATGGGATTTTGTGTTGCTTGATTGCTGTATTTATGTGAGGGTAAACGTTCGTACGTATTGAATGAATGCTGAATGCAGTTTGTTTTGCTATGAGACAAAATGTTGTTTCTAATGCATTTATTATTTCTCTTTCCTCTTTTCTCCATTAATTGCAGTAATAATCTGTTTCTCTCTTTTTTTATTGTTTTTATTCAAATAATGATAATTATCTTTGAAGAAACACATATCATTTTTGGAATATGAAATCATGTTTTTTTTGGTGTTCTCCCTTTTGACTAGGTTTTTGATTTCGTAACATATTGAGGATATGCTGGGATTTAGGGTTGGTGTAAAACATGTTAAATATAAATGAGCATTTTGGTTTTTGTAGCCTGCAACGCCGGGAATTTTCAGCGACGTGTCGCATACGTCTTCGATGTAAGGAAATTTTTCACCGGTATGTTCGTAATAATCATTACGGATATCCTCTATTGTCGCTCCATCCTTAGCTCGCGAAGTGATAATACTGCGAATAATTGCATCAAACGGAATCTGATCGTCTGATAAATTATTTGCAGAGTTCTCTGACGTAAGGCTACAATCGGCAACAATAGTCATTTTTTCTAATTCTAAACAATTAAAACACTGGAACACGAAACAGTGAACTACACAGAATGAAAGACGATTTCATTATGTTAGGGAGAGGTACAGATTATTCTATTTTTATTCAAACTCTCGCAATTCATTGTACTATACTGTTCATAGGATTGTATAGTAATGAGCATATTGTTTAGAGGATTGAATTTCATGAACCTGGTTCTTGATTTCAGTTCTAAATTGTATAACAGCCGATTATTTCGCCAGTCCCATATTTTCACGTCTTTTGTAATAGAATAAGCAACCAAAATCATGTATCGGATGGAAGCATATCGAAGGAATGATGTTGCCAAATTCGGTTTGATTTCCATAGAACTCTTGCACGCTGGCTTTTTGAACCTTACCTGCTCGATTACTACAGTAGCTTATATCAAATGTAGCATATTATTCGGCCCCTTGTCACAACAATGTGGTTGCCGAAACACGCTTTGCGAAGCAAATACTCGTATAACGGTCAAAATTTGAAAAAAAATTAAGTCTGAAAGCAACTAAAATTTTAAGGGAGTTCTAAAAATGTTTGTCTTTCAAACAAGGAATTACTATCTAATTGCAAATTTCCGACACTGTTATTGATATTGTGACTGATATTCATAAATTGTAGGTATTGTAGGTTAAAACCATCCGTCGGTGTAAATGGGCTCATATTGGTTTGACTTGAATGGCGGGAGTATAATGCAGTTTGTGTCGCGTTAGCATGGCTGTGAATTATGGTTCTCAGATCATGAGCTGGGCACATAATTCCATGACGTAAACTTGAGTTGAAGTGAACAATTTGAACCGTTTATTGAAATGTAAGAGTTTGACGGTTCCGTTAAATATATGGTTCATAACTATCCAATCTTTCGAAGAATGCGGATCTGCAACAATCGATTTTGAACAACAAGTCTTAACCTGCCGCAGCTTCTGACTGGCTCAATAATAATTCTATTCTTTTTGATGTGCTAAAACGTTGATCACATTTTTTTCCTATATTTAAATCGGTTTAGTTGTATAGGGTTTTGCATTAGGGATATAACAATTTCGTATCTTTATATGAACGCAACCTTAAACTTTTTTAATGAACTATGTCAAAACGTTAGTTAATGTCAACATTTTTATCATGGTAAAGATCATGAACCAGCAACGTTTGGAAATGATTAATAATTGCTATTATCGAAAAATAATCTTCAGCGATGAAGCTCATTTCTGCCTCAATGGCCTTGTTAATAAGCAAAATATGCGTTATTGGTCAGCATCAAACCCACATGTGCTTCTTGATACACCGTTGCATCCGCAAAAAATTACTGTTTGGTGCGGTTTTCCTGCAGGAGGTGTGATTGAGCCGTATTTTTTCGTGGATGAAAACGACCGTCATGTTACCGTCAATGGAGACCGCTATCGTGTTATGATGGAAGATTATTCGTGGCCAGAATAGGATGAACTTGACATGAACGATATGTGGTTTCAACAAACGGTGCCACTAGCCACACAGCACGCTCACAATCGATTTATTGAAAATTATTTATTGTTATGATCTTAACGGAAAACCCTATATATCTCTTTGCTTGTCTTCCTTAATCTGTTCGTCCCGTGTGCCAGACGGTTTCTCTCTAAAAGAATAGGACAGGAGCACCGCAGAACCTTTAATATATCTGCTGGTTATGAGGCCACATAAAAAAATTCAAGTCGAAATTTGACGACTATGGCCGTGCAAATTTAATTATAGTTAAATAATTATTTGAACTCATTTCAAAATACCTCTATAGAAAGGGGGTTTCAAAACATAAAAACTTGCACCATTAAAATTACAAATTTCTATTAATTCACGTTTATTTTTTGAAATCAACACTACATGAATGTTGTATGATGAGATGATTTAAAACACATTATAGCGTGTTGCAAAGCAAGAACTTATCAATCTACAAATACCGTTTAGTAGTAAAATGAAGTAAAATTTTCAGACCATACCATATGGAATGAAAAGTATGTAGAGCAATTAGCGCCGGCTACGATTTTGAGACCAGTTGCCGCTGTTGCGATTGTTACTGTTGTTCTGTTGCCAACCAAGGGGTGCTTGTTGGTTTGAGCTTTGATTACGATTGGTAGTAGATGAAGTTGTTGTCGCGCTCCCGCGTTGCCAGATGCTTGGATATGCTACCATATCTTGTTGTTTGCTGCTAGAACCTCCTCCACGACCCATGTTAGTCATATATGCTGCTGAATTCTCACTGGAATTGGTCTGCTGTCTGCTACTATCTTGATTGCGACTGAAGCTGAGTGGCGGTAAACTGGGTAGAGACAGCGATGTGTCGAAGTTTGATAAAGAGAATGATGACGACATGAAGCTTGGTAGGTTTGATGATGACTGTGAAGATGACTGTCCGAATCCAGAATTATTTGACTGGTACGAAGAAGTTCCACCACTTGATGGGAATTGTCGGTTTGAAGAACTTGAGGTCGTATTTCCATAAGGTTGAATGTCCATTAACGGAGTTGGTCGCTGTGGACCACGATTTTCGAATGTTGAAGTATTACGATTATTTTCAGATCTAGCATTATTTTCTTCCACCCTAGATGAGGACGTTTCCTTTAGAGAATCGACCAGCAAATCGGACAAATTTTGCTTTTTGGGTTCATTGACAGTTTCTTTTTGCTTCTTTTCAATTAATGAATAAACTGCAATCAATTGTTCCAGTTGGTCAGAAGTTACATTTGTTTTTCCTTGTGCTGCCAGGGCCGCTGCTAGTTTGGCAGCCAAATCGCGTTTTTCTTCCGCCTCATTCGTGTCCGGTTGCTTCTGCTGTGTAACTCTTGAAGGCGCCATCGGAGCTGGTTGTGGTGGTTTACTCACTTGAACCTTTTCAATAACTGGCGCCGGCTCACTCGACATATGCTTATTAAGCAATTCTGTCAATACTTTAATTGCATTGTTTACGGCTCGTGTCTTTGATGCATCCAAAACTCCAACTACTATTTGTCCACGGAGTTTTTCGCGTACTGTTTCCAAGAAAACTGTGTTTTCTGCTGTCAAGAGATTCTTATCTGCAGATCCGGGTTTTGCCTGTGTTAGAAAATGGATTATTAGTGAAAGAAAATATGAGATAAATTTTCAAGGTGCAGCACAAAAGATGAATTACTTTGAGTTTCAGTAATTATTAAGCAAAAAAATATTTTATAAGAAAATTTGCTTTCAATTTAAAAATTTTATGCAAACAAATACTCTTTTGTGCGTAGCCTTGATTTAAATTCTGGTTTTGAATAAAAAAAACTGTTTAATATAAACAACAGAGTTTCACAAGTTTTTGAATATTGTTTCAATTGCAGGTAGGTCATTTCCAGACAGAGTAATCTTCGGGAAAGAAAACATATTTATAGTTTTTGGAAAATGAGATTCGTTTATATTCAAAGCTTTCGTATTTTCTGAAATACGAAATAACATTTGAGGATGTAGATTGTGGTTGATTTTCAACGAAACAACCCACATTGCATATAGAAACGTGGACAGAATATGTTGCTCACGAAAAGGATATCCAACAACATTTTCATGATGTAAATAAGAATTTGTATTTTATAATTTAGCGTTTATGTATCAAACGGTGAAACTAGAATAAAATTTACAGTCGCATGGATCAGTCAACATTAACAAGCATATTAACGTATTATTAATCAGGCAAGCGTTTCAAGGTCGATTAATTTCTATTCGAGATTTTAAGAGAACATGGAAAGGAGAAATCAACAGATGTGTATACTTTTAGGCCCACAATGTAACCTATGAAACATAAAGTCCGATCAACTAATAATTGCAAAATCAATGAAGATTTTAACGTTATAAAAAATAGTCAGGCATAAAAAACAGCGTGTTTCCAAATAGTTAAATTTATCGGATATTATCAATCCTTTACAATCATAACACCTAGAACATTAATCAATAAAATTTCCTTAAGCTCTTTAAAAACATTTTACTTGTAAGTAAAAGAAAACGAGCTACCAGATAATCATATATCGAGTCAAAAAATTCCTCAGGTCGCATAGAAACACGAATAAGAGGAAAAAAAAAATAAAAATTACACTCGACAACAATACATTTCTTGTTTACATATAAAGAGTTGCAAACTAATAATCTTAGATATCCAAGATAATTACAAGCACCGGATCATTAATACAGTGTCCGTATAAGCAGTCCCCGACTGAGAGGAGAGATAAGGCGACTCCTTTAATTAGGAGTGCAATCTGGTTGTATGAATAAAAGACGAAGGAAAGGTAACTGAATAATAGAAGTAAAAAAAAGGCGAAATTTGTCGACTTTTAAACGCCCACAGCAGCCGTGTTTTTTGCCAAATCGATGAACAAATTAAAAATACGTTTCTATTAACGTACTTCTTATCTGGAATTCCACACACCAGGGCAGGATACTTATGCGAATGTGTAATCGTCTCCTTACCGTCGATAAGGTCTCCCAAGCTGACGTACTTAGTATATTAGTGAACTTTTTGGTTGACCTTTTGGAGCATGTTAAAATAAAGGATTAGTCATGAATAGGTATGGAAAATAATATCTGAGCGATAACAGGACAATACAAGCACCGACCGCGACAACATTGTCCACACAAACTTAGCTAATGTCAGTAGATAATTAGGAAGACAAATACATAGGGAAGTTGTTTACAAAATCGGTCAGAATAACTTAGCAATGGTCCTCTGTTCCCAAGGTCGACTTTTACCTGTTTGCAAGGTCACAAATGACAATTCAAACTACCGAACCTTGTACAGCAATTTTTAACGAGATCGTAAAGCTTCGCCAGTCTCCAGTGTCCTGACATAACTGCGTGTGACGTTTGCTGTTCCTTAAATTGAAAGGATATCGGTTGGACAATATCAAGCCGATTCAAACTAATACGAGTGCGCTAAAGACCATTCCGAAATTTGAGGTCTACTTTAGGATGTAGAAACACTGATAGAAGCCTGTTGCTCAACCAAATAGGGGAATACTTTGAAGGATCGCATGAGCCGGTTAATGAAAAGTAATACCAACGCGGAGATATGAACTTTCCTGGCAGACCTCGTATGATAATCCCAAACATTTGACAGAAACTCAAGACGAGTCTATCCTAAGAAACTATTTCTATAGTCAGAGCTGCACCAAGAGCACTCAGTATGTTCAGTAGGGATAAACCCAAACGTATCACAACGAAGTAAATATTGTATTATCCTAATGTGTCGCATGCGAGTAAACCCTAGCAAAAGGAAAAGTATATTGCTCGAGTAATCTCAAAGCTTCGGAAGATAATTTTCAGAAGGAACTTCAAATGACACATTTATTATAATTGTGGAATTTTAAAGAACCGCTTGAAGTTATCTTGGATGAAAAAACACAAAGCTGCGATTGGTAACACATAGTGGGTGTCCGATTTTCAATATGCTGATGAACTCAAGTCACAAAAGGTCATAAAACATACGCGATTTTCAGCAACGCCAAACAAGGTGTAACTTTTAAATTTCAAAATAGAATCAGATATCGCTATAATTTGGGAACAGTTTTCGGCAATGAATGAAAGTGGCAAAGCAGCAGTGTGAGAGAACAAAAATCGAGCGCTGGAAAAAGTAACGGAATTTTCAAGAAACGCTCATGTACAGGTTAATTAATGGCATCTGAATATACTGTTGCTATGGTGCTATTCATACAGGGCCTGAATAACCTCAGGAATTTTATTGGCAAAATATGTACAATTTTTCTTTAGAAATCTTCAAAGTAGTCCCCATTGGAGTCGATAACACGCTGATAAAGGATTTTCCAATCCCCGAACGCTTCCTGGAAGTCGGCAACCTCGATGCTGTCTAGAGCCCTCGTCGTAGCACGTTGAACGTTTTCCAGAGTCCCGAACCGCGTCCCCTTAAGGTGTCTCTTGATCTTGGGGAACAGAAAGAAGTCCGCTGGTGCCATATCCGGGCTGTAAGGAGGCTGTGGCATCGTTGCCCTCGATTGTTTGGCCAACTGCTCGGTGACCAGCAGGCAGATGTGCGACGAAGCATTGTCGCGCTGGAGGATCCACGAATCGGCAATCTCCGGGCGGACTCGGCGAACCCGGGCGGTTAGTCGACGGTGCACCTCTCTGTAGTATTGGCTGTTTACAGTTTGGCCGGGTGGCACAAACTCTTTGTGAACAATGCCTTTCACGTCAAAGAAAGGTGAAGTCGATACCTTCGATTTGCTCATGCGCGCTTTTTTCGATCGTGGTGACGCCGGTGTGTGCCACTCCGAACTCTGCCGCTTCGTCTCAGGATCGTATTCGAAAACCCACGTCTCGTCTCTTGTAATAACGTGGTTAAAAAACTCTGGTTCGGTTGCTCGATCGTACGCTCCATTTTC
Organism: Odontomyia ornata; assembly: GCA_963969285.1. Lineage (NCBI taxonomy): Eukaryota > Metazoa > Arthropoda > Insecta > Diptera > Stratiomyidae > Odontomyia > Odontomyia ornata. Next base: position 140,504,231 of record OZ017742.1, on the reverse strand, counting down.
ACTCCGACGACGTAACTGAACACGCACTCCGCTCTCGCTCGATGCTATCTCTCCAAGCTCTTGGAGGCAACTGCTGCAGCCCGGTTCCCTTTACCTAGACCCCCACCACCACTACAGCACCAGATACCGGTTAGTAGACGCTTTGACGGCGCAGGACAGGCTTATTATACAGACCCTGTAGATATGTACGCCAAATAAACCAAAAATCAAAGTCTGCCATACAGACAGAAAACGAATGCTAGAGAAAAACTGCTATAAAAATTAATCGTTTGTTTAAAAGTTAAATCTGTCCTTGCAAACAAGATTAGAGCTAACAGCGGGTCTAGATATTGCAGACTTCATATTTGTGAGCCCAAGGGCTTGAATGGCTAGTAAGCAAGCGCCAAACGTACGAAGATCAACAATCGGTAATTGCTACACTAAACTGCCCACGTAGCAATATCAGAAAAGTTGAATCTGTCCCGTATTCAAGGAAACGGTACCCCTGAACATATTGATGAATGGAGCTACTTTGGAGAATGCGGCGCAGATCTCTAGTGCGTAAGACATGTGCACCTTACATGGTGTGATGTTCTCTTTTCAGGGGCTGGAAACTTGATCATTTGGTGGAATATACGAAATGACATCACAAAAATAGCTCAGAACACAAAGACCTGCAGAGCCAGCACGAAAGTGAACGGAAGAAGCTCCAACTTCAGGAATTTATACAACGTGGCTGATTTTAAATTTTAGCCTATTGCAGATTTTTATGAATCCGAAAATATGGAAAATATCAAAGAATCGCTCCCAGTATGAGTTGAACGTATGGAATGAGGAAGAATGAAGAGAAAGAAACAAAGATCGTGTGGAATCAAAGGTGATCCAACCCCACAAAGCAAGGCTAAAAATGCGTGGATTGAGATTAATTAATAAAAATAAGATTTTCGGAAGATTTCCACCCTCTAATGATTAAAAAAATATTTTAAATTTTTGGAAGAATTAAAAATTAAGACACGTAAGTCTGAAATTCAATTATCCTCGATTCAAAGGATACGATATGAATAGTCTTTTTTACCCTAGTCGAAATTGAATCTTTTGCAGTTTTTGTTGACATATCTTTAAACTCAATTTCAGCTTTCTGAGTAGGCTAGTTATAAGCATGTGCCTTGAAAGATCAATTGCGGGCTTATCTCCCGTTAAGCATTTCATATTAAAAAGATGTGATTGGAAAATGGTTGAAGGCATGATTGAAATAGTACTGGATTTTCGTTACTAGGCGAAAGGATAAGTTATAATTTCGTGGAATGTATTATACAATCACAGGCAATGTGGAATGCCGATGAAGAAATAATTTCAGGACATTTGAAGCATTTTTTCAATTTTTCAAAGTGGAAATTTAAAGACAGTGCGAAAGTAAAATCCAAAGGAACTAAAAATTAAAGCACGATTTTCGAAAGCATGGAAGTATGAAACGTAAAACTGGCGTCATGACTATCTGAATGCAGAGCAAAGCAGCATTCTTGTTAGTAAAGCAATAAAGACAGAAGATAGCGTTTATTAATTTGAAAGATGATACGAATTTCATTTCTCTGGTGTCACAAGTTTTTTATGCCATTCCATTGGGCTTAGTGTAATAAGCTGTGATTTTTCTGGACGTTTGTGTTAAAAGTATTTACTTTCCGAGATAATAAAGGATATAATTCAGTATTTGCCCATTCAAAGTAGCTTCGGTGACACCCTGACATCTGGTAGTAGTTTTCAATATGTATGGGAAAAATGCTGATTTTCGTCTTTTATTATCTCGAAAACTATAGACTTCTCGCACAAATCCCCACAACGAATACCATCTTTCACATCAAGGTCGGTCAAGTGGCATCAAAACCTAGCGAAATAAGGGAAAATGAAGTTTTTGCGTGAAAGGAAGACGTATAATAACCAATAATATCGGAATAGGGGTAGAAATGGACCAGAAATTGTCCACTATGTTTTCTGAAATCCAACATATGTCGCTAAATGAAGCCAGATCAGCGTACGCCTCAATTTCACAGCTTCGAGAGGGATACACATCACACACGAGCCTCTGCAAAGATACACAAGATGTAATATTAGGCAGCCTTATCCATATTAAAAATAGGTGAAAGTAATATTTCCAAAAACTTCTTACAGCACCCACAAAAACTATCAAAACTGTGCATATTTCAGGCTGAAGATGACCTGGCAACGCTAACAACAGTCGAAGAGGTACAGGCAGCCATTTGTAGCCTCAAAAAGAAAAAAGTTTCTGAAAATGACGGAATATCGACAGAACTGCTCCAAGCCGGAGAAACACACCTACATAATCTCCTTCATCGGTTATTATGTAGGATATGGACAGGAGCACTACCAGATGACTGGCGGAAAAGCATCATATGCCCCTTACATAAAAAGGGAGAGGGCTACCCTGGAAAAATTAAACAGAATTTGCTCTGTTGTGCACATAATATAAAGTACTGTCCAAAGGCAGTGAACGAAGACTGAAGCCCTATTATGAAAATATAACTGAAGAGTAGCAAGGTCGTTTTCAAAGTGGATGGTCTACTACGATTGACCAGATATTTTCAGTAAAACTGGTACACGAAAGTCCTGGGAATATAATATAGTTATGTACCAACTCTTTATAGACTTCAAGCAAGCATACGACAGTATTGACAGAGTGCTAAGAATATAATTTCGATGTGCACCAACTCTTCGTAAACTTCAAGCAAGCATACAATAATGTTGACAGAGAATTTCTGTACCAAATAATGCTTGATTTTGGCATTACAGCTAAACCAGGGGGCTGGGCTTGTCTCAATATTGCTCTGGAACATGTGAACAAGAAAACGATAGCGGAAACCGCCGGCACGTTACTCTATAAGTCGATATTCCAACAACGTCCATTCCAGATGTGAAGACAGCGTTCATACGGCTGGAGTCAGAAGCAAAAAAAGTCAGCCTCCTGGCAAATGAAACTAAAAGTAAATTCATAACCCAAACAAAGAAAGACATACCAGTCCGATACAACCTGACCTTAGGAGACGACAGCCTGAAGAGTGTGGATAGCTTTTCATACTGAGGGAGTCCATCTATATAGAAAGGGCACAGCAATGACGAAATATGGAAAAGGATAAACGCAGCAAATAAAGCCTACTTCTCAGTACTTTCTATGGTAAGATCCAGAGTTATTCACTACGAAAATAAGATTCGCATATACAAGTCACTATAAGACTTGCACTGCTGTATGGATGTACAACCTGGACTCTTACCATTGTTTCCGAAAAGACCCTGGACGTATTCGAACGTAAAGCGCTCAGGAGGATATATGGATCCACCTGTATCCACATCCGTAAAGCTATGCAAATAGTAATGGGCATGGAGAGAATGGAAGAGTACAGGCTCCCCAGACGAAAGTTGAAGGGTAGAGCCCAAGGGAAACGTCCAGTCGGGAAACCGAGGAAACGATAGGAAGATTCAATCGATGCTGACAGCAGACCATGCTTGAAATTTTCAATTGGCGGACGAGGTCGTAGAGCCGCGACGATTGGAGGTGACTACTACTGGAGGCAAAGCCCTGAATTGTAGCTATGCCATAGATGGTAATGATATGGGGCCACTGAAAAGCTTTCAGTTGCCTATATTGAATACAGTTGGGAGTTATCTCGTTAAAAAGGTTTATTTTCTTATGACAAAAGTGCGGATAGTAAGCAGAAGAAGTCTTGAAGGCTTCAAATGAGGAATAACACCAATCCAAATAGCTAAATAGAAACTACAGCCGGAACGAGAAAAGTCAAAACTTGGTTGTAAAAAAAACTACTAATAACCGAATTCTACATCTCTAATGCTTAAATTGCTTATACGGACTTAAAATCCTAGCAACCATGATAATATATGCGTACATAAAATGACAAGACAGTTTTTAAGAATAAATGTTTAATTTTAATGTAATGGAGGTATAGTTGTAATCAAAGGTTAAGTTCAGGTTATATATATATATATATATATATATATATATATATATATATATATATATATATATATATATATATATAATTATATTATTTTGAAGAGATTGGTAGAAGATTAATGTTTTCGGCAGGATATTTGATTTACTTCCATTAAATCCTATTTGAAGGAGATGGAAGTTGAATACCGTGATGGAAAGGACCAATGTACGCCAATTCCATGTGCATAGTAACAATCTCATAAATTCTTCGTATTTGACGTTAACATTAGTAATTAGAACTCTGGAGAAAGTCGATCGAGTTGTTAGGTGTGACAGAATTAAAAAGGATCAACAGCGTTGTATCCAATTCTTATGAGCATAGCAATATCTGAATATGTTTAACTGAATAAAGCATGTATGTAGTTGTGTATTATCCTAAGCTGATACCTGTGGTCGTGTAAAGAATACCAGTATTATTTCGGTTGAATAAGATGCTTTAAACACGAGATAAGCGACAAAATAAAATGAAATAATCATAACGAAGTTATGGAAGGATCTACATATTTGGATTTATCTTTCTGAAAAAAGTATTGTAATATTAGGATTAAAATGATCATGGTTTAAGCCTTTGTGTACCCTTTTCTTACATTTTTACTAAGAAACCAAAATAATATCGTTCGTGTGTTCAAGATTACTTTAACTGTTGGAATGCAGAAATTAATCTGCAATTAACACAGGCTTTTTCATTCACCTGTAGTAACATGAGATCAGCCTCTAAAAATAATGGATTAAAAACTCAATTGGGAAAAAAGGCAAACGACTTCAGAATACCCTTAAAAGAATGAAATCAATTTCATGGAAGCGCTGCCAAATCAATTTCTCCAATAAAACATTCATTACCAACAGCACATTAACCGCAATTATTGAAACGGGGAAAATCAGATATGGAATCGCTTTATGAAATTTATTTCATCCTTTTTAAGGCATTATGTAGTAGGGATGCTGATAAAATATTGGCATATCAAAGGATCGATTTTTTTTGAAACGATATAGACATATCGATATTAAAATTCAGGGATCGGAGTGGTTATATTTTATGTTGAGAGCACTCTTTCCATGTCACTCAGCCTTTTGAAAATCGGGAGCATCTGAAAGTAACATCTGCTTCATCTTCAACAAAACTGACTGGTACTACTGATGAGCAGACCTTTTATATGGATGTAAGAATAGTTACAAACAACCGAATTATATCAGAAAGTACCTTTCTGAACAAGCAAACATGAAATATATTCCAAATTTAATGCTTATAAAATTGGACGTAAAATTGACTTAGCTTGTGCTAAATGCGTTTGCAGTAGCAACCTGCCAAATAGATATAAATACTGGAGTTAAGTATTTGCATTCAGTCCATTTAAATTAGCTAGAGTTGTGTCGTAAAATATACTGAAATTGAAATATCTAAAAACCAATATTTTACAAAAATATCAACAGCCCTTTCTCTGTAGTCGAGTTTTCTTTTTTTCAAAAAGCTTTTCCATATCATTTAAAATAATTGAAAAACGATATATAACAGTAAGTGCCTGTCAGTCATGTCTACGTTGTTTTTTCTCTCCTTTATAATAGTAAGGTCCATCGTTCTATTTTTGTCGGATGATAAAATTTTCGATTTTATGTAAAGTCAGGAGTCCGCCTCGAAGGTTAAATATTTATATTTTTCGTTTTGAAGGTTGGTTGTTAACGTTTAGTTTATATTGAATTACCAGTGAATGGACCAGTCAGATTCAGCGTCGAAAATACAATATTTGAGTGCACGCGTGTTAGACTAAAAGCCAGCGGTTGCCAGACATATTGACGTTAAAGTATGAATAGAAACGCTGATGATTGATTGTGTGTATATTCTCACTACTGAAGATAAGAAGGCTCGGGGATTAGTAACCTTCACTTCAGGGACCTGTGGCAGATATGAGGTACTAAAAGTGCTCAAAAATGAGCGAAGTTACGTCATTGTATAAAAGCTGAAATTAATTATGTTCTTTGGGTACCTATTTCATACGATTATTTAAAATACCAGGCTCCAGAGCGGGGACCAAGACTTGGTAGACACGATTTAAGGTAAAATTTGCTCTTTAAAAGACTAAGACCTTGCTCCGGCTGCATGTACTTCAAAGTATAAAGGATGCATTTTTTTATGCGCATCCTTTCTACTGTTGGCAAAAATGTTCGGGGGTTACCAACCTCTACTTCAGGGACCTTTTTTAGATGAGGTCCTAAATATGCCCAAAAACTGACTAAGACACGTTGCAGTATAAAAAATGAAATTTCTATATGAAGAACTATTTTCTGCTCCATTTATTACTAAGGATATGGTAAATGTTACTATTCGTTTGGTAAACTTAAGGGTCCCCTTTTAATTTGGTACGCAAAAAGCTAAAATTCATAAGGTGTACTATTTTTGACAAATTTGATCGAATTTTGACTTCTGAGATATTTTTCGACTACTGAGGTATTTTTTGGCCTTCTACTCATAAAGATCTACTTCCATGATTTGTCTCAGATTTTTTGGATCGAAGTAGTCCAATCGCGAGAAAGGGTTCCAAATTGTGCTTACATTATCACTCCCCCTGGATTCCTTAAATCCAAGTTCCAGTTTAAGTTCAAAAGGGGTTCATTGCAAAAATGTAAGGTCTTGATGAAGACTATTCAAAACAGGTCTTAACCGAGTACTTTTTTTCAGGAGTTGCAGCAAGAGTGGAAACGTAGTAAAAATTTTGGGCCTCCCCTCGCGGTGGAACCACTTTGATACAAAAATCTGAGAAAAAAAATCATGGAAGCAGATGTTTATGAGCAGAAGCAGAAGAATAATTCAGAAGTCAAAGTTCGATCAACTTTGTGAATAGTACATTTTATGAATTTTATGTTTTTGCGTATAAAATTAATCAATCATTACCAATAAATCAAGCATAAAATAGATCCTCAACATACACAAATTTCAGATTTTATATTGCAGCGTAACTTATCAATATTTGGCCACCTTAAGGATGTCACATTTGCGCCAACAGTATTAAGGATGCACACGAACAAATTCAGGTTTTATACTGACGTACGTACGACAGGGGCAAGGTCTTAACCTTTTATCGAGAAAATTTACCTTGAATTGTGTCTACCAGATCTTGGCCTGATTCTAAATACTCGTATAAAATAGGTACCCAAGTAACAAACGTAAATTTCAGCCTCTATACTATGACGTAACTTGGGTCATTTTTTAAGCACTTATTAAGACCTCATACCTGCTACAGGTCCCTGAAGTCAAAGTTTCTGACCCCCGATCTTCATATCTTCAGTAGTGATAATATTCACACAAAAAAATTCGGCCTTTGTTCTTTAACGCTTGTCTGGCAACCGCTGGCTTTCACTCGCAAAATCAAGGCAGTTGGCCCATATATAAGCCTGTCAAATGTTATCAATTTCATCATTACATATTTTAATATAAAATACATGGATTTTCGCTGTCTTGTCAATTTGTTTCTGCTTTTCAATTTCATTGGTCTTAACGACTGTTCATTTTAAAATTTGTCGTGATTACGGTATCGTACAACAATGCAAAAGGAAAACTGCTTTCTTACGCATTTGATCTGAACTTCTATTGTTTCTTCAATGCCATATCAGTCAATTTTAACGATTTATTTGATAGGATAAACTAGAGCACAAAAGGTTCAAGGGTCTCAGGAGGAAAATAAGAAGCAAGATATAAGGGATTCTTTAAATTTTTACCGAACTAATCAACGAAATACAAGTATGTATTAAGAATTTAAATTTCATTAGGTGAGGATAAAATGGTATTAAACCATTTAGTTTTCTAAGCGGGTTCATATGTGTATTTTGTTTTCATGTACTTCCTCTTGAGGATAAATAAATGACCACTTTATTTACTAAACTAATCGTTTTACTATCTATTGGGTCTCTTTTGAAGGGCATGGAAACTATAGGGGTAAGGGATATTTGATAAACCACCTGTATCTGCATGCGTAAAGTCACGCAAATTTCAATGGGCGGCATATAGAAAGAATGAACGAAAACCGGCTACCCAAAATAACATTAAAGGGTAGACCACATGGTATACATCCAGTGGGAAGTCCAAGTAGGAGCATAGAACCCGACGGCAGATCTTTGCTGGGAGCGATTAACTGGCGAGTGAAGTCGCAAAACCGTGATGATTGTAGGAGATTAATACTGGAAGCCAAGGCCCAGCTTTGGCTTTTGCGCCATAGATTATGAATGGGCAAATAATTTAAGAGAAAGCTACTGCAGTGAAGATTTCTTGGTATGAGAGGCAAAATATTGAGATTACAGTGTCGGAAAAGACCGGTAATCGAATCATTCGTTAGCAAATATGAATTCACAGTACTTCATTGTATACTGGAATTTTAGTATACTTTCATAAACGATATTTATAATAGTATTATATGCACACGGATTTGTTTGATTAACGATTCATAGTAGGTAAAATAGATAAGTGACTTTTCAAAAATACTATGTGTTTAAGGGGAATAACAGGGAAAAGGAGAATATAATATTTTTCGGTTAGATATCTTCATGTGTAGTAGAAACGAAGAAAATTTGGCGCATAAAGCCAGTGCTATATGGCAGACGAATTTGTTTTAAAACACAATTTGCTGCGAAATTCTAGACAAAATTGAAGTTCACTCTCCATAAATTCACTTGATAAAAATGGCAATTGCTAAAGGCGTCTAGTTATTTTCAGCAAGAAACATACAAAACATTATGCAAAGCAAAGTTATTTATTTTGCAAAATAGAAGGTCGTTCTATTAAAAACAATCAAATTAGAGCAAATTTCGACTTCGAACGTATTTTTGTTCAAAGAGGGGGATATGAGAATTCGTAAATGCCCTTCTCCCCTCCTCCTGCACACCCCGACGCTGATTATGCATAAATATTATTAGTTTTCCGAATTGTCTTAACCGGATGTTTAATTAAAATAAAAACTTTCTTTCCATGCACGATTATTTTTATTTTTGCCCATACAATTGTCTCGACATCTATTTGATGCCTTCATCAGTGGTACTGCTATCTATTTTTATTTTCCTATATTTATATGCATTGCTTTTTAAAATTTAACGTTTTCCAAGAGTTTTTTATTGTTCTTAATCCGAATTCTTTTTTTTATGGCTATCTTTTTTCAATTGTTATTTCTAGTATATTTTTATTACTTTTAATCATTTTTTTAATTACCTTCAAAAGTCATGAATACTGTTTCCTAGATCTTGGTTCATCCTCTTCTCCTCAGATACTCTTGGTATAAAAAAGCTTTCGTATGTGTCAAGCTTATTTCGCTTTTTTAACTGTTTAATGCATTTCGCATTTTTCTTGCATATCCTGTGTCTTGTTGACGATGAGCTTCGCTACCGATGACAAGATCCTTCCGATTTGTTTCCAGTGTGCTTTTCGCTTCACGTAAATGTTCTTTAATTCGCGTCGCTGATGGGCTCGTTGTTTGTCCAATATGCCATCGAGCATGCTGGGCACTTTATTTCATAAATCTCGCCGACCATCAGATGTTTTTGTGATCGAAGCACAGTTTTCATTTTCAGCTTTTGACTGCTGATCGCTGCTCTGATTACTCCCTTATAGTGTTGTCATGCTTTTTGTTCTTATTTATCCTTCTAATTTTGCCATTCTTCTCCTGATGGTTTCTTCGCTAGACCCGTTGATTATCGCCATCCCCAGAATGTAGTTCCTTTCGTTTCTTCTTCGTTTGCTTGTCAATGGTATTGATAGCATCCTATATATCATCGAGTTGTATGCCGCCATTTTTGTGCGAAGGTATTGTTTGAAAGACTTGTGATGTCCATTGTGTGCGAGTAGCTTTCCTATAGATGTCGTTTACGATGCTCCTTCCGTTCCTGATTATCTTAGATGAAAAATGGGATTTCAACGTTCTCTTCTGTGTTCATTGTAAATTTAATGTTCCGATACAAGCTGTTTAAGGCCTCAAATGTTTCTTCTAGTTTTTCTTTCGTAACCATGACCAGCGTGTCGTCTACGTAGCACCGCGTTCAAAACCTTGGCATTAATCCTCATTCTTACATTTTTGCTTCGCATGACGACACAAATATTTCACTTAGGAATAGTGACAGTGGGTTTCCCATTGTGACCCCGTTGTTATCTAAAAGTACCTGTCCCTGAAAATGAAAGTTTTCTTTAGTACACAAATCCGATAGTTTTATATACAGTCGTATTCGTTTTTTCCAATTGGTGTCGTTCCTGCGATGCAGCAGCCACTCCTCCAGTAGTGCCAATGCCTCTTTGGCTCGGACGCTGGGGAAGAGATTCTTCACATCGAAAGATACCAGTCCTCTTGCTTGAAAGCTCTTTGGTGAGATTTGGGAGCTCACTCGAGCTTTTTATACCATAGCTGCTGAGAGGGGCTCCCAGCCTTTTCACTTCCTCTACCAATCACCTAGCTATTTTGCTCGAAGACTTATTGTTGGCGGTTATGATCTCACTTAGCTCATTTTTCGGCTTATGAGCTTTTGACTGGAATACCAATATTGGTAGTGTTGGGTTTGTTGTTCTTATCTTTGTTAAGCTTTCGAATAGACTTTTGTACTCCTTTAAAGTTTTTTCCGTTCGTTTTATTGATTCCGGCAGCGAGACTTTCCTTAGCTTGAAGAATTCTTTTGAATTGGTAAGTTTTTCAGTGAATGCTGCTTCATAGTTCTGTTTGTCCATGATGACTATCTTGCAGTCCAATGAAAAATTGGGCTATGCAAAAGAATTCTTCGAGCCAAGGAAAGAGCCGCTGCCGGAATCAATAAAACGAACGGAGGAAACATTGAGGGAGTGCAAAAGTCTATTCGAAAGCTTATCAAAGATAAGAACAACAAACCCGACACTGCTCAGATTGGTATGCCAGCCAAAAACTCATAACCCAGGAAATGAGCTAAGGGAGATCATAACAGCCAACAATATACCTATGGTAGAGGAAGTGAAAAAGTTGGGAGCCCCTCTCAGCAGATATGGTATAAAAAGCTCGTGTAAGCTCCCAAATCTCACCAAAGAGCTAACACTGGAAGAGAACAATTACTGGTATCTTTCGATGTGAAAAATCTCTTGCACAGTGCCCCAGCCAGAGAGGCATTGGCATTACTAGAGTGGCTGCTGCATCGCAGGAACGACACCGAGTGCAACTGTATATAAAACTAGCGGATTTGTGTACTAAAGAAAACTTTCATTTTGAGAGACAGGTACTTCAAGAAAACAAAGGAATCACAATGGGTAACCCACTGTCATCACCCCTAAGTGATATATAGTATTTATGTCGTCAATCGAAGCAAAAATGTAAGAACGAGAATTTATGTCAAGGTTTTGGACGCGACACGTAGACGACACGCTGATCAAAGTTAAGAAAGAAAAACTATACGAAACATTTGAGGCCTTAAACAGCTTGTATGGGAACATTAAATTCATAATGGAGGCAAAGCAGAACGGTAAAATCCCATTTTTTTATTTTAAGCTAATCAGCAATGGAGCAACATCGAAATCGACATCTACAGAAAAGTTAGTCACATACAATGGACAATCACCAGGCTTTTGAACAATACCTCCGCACAAAATTGGCGGCATACAACTCGATGATATATAGGATGCTATCAATACCATTGACAAGCAAACGAAGAACTAACGAAAGAAACTACATTCTGGGGATGGCGATAAGCAACGGGTCTAGTGAAGAAACCATCAGGAGAAGAATGGCAAAATTAGAAGGAAAAATAAGATCAAAAACCTGACAACACTCAAGCGAGCAAAGATTGCATGAAAACCAATAGGATATGCGACATTCACCTTCTCAAATATCAGCAAAAAAACAAAAAACCTGCTAGAGAAGGTCGGAATCAGAGCAGCAATCAACAGTCAAAAGCTGAAAATGAAAACTGTGCTTCGATCACAAAAAGACCCGATGCTCGGCGAGGAAAAAGTGAGATTTATGAAATAAAGTGCCCAGAATGCTCGATGGTATATATTGGGCAAACAACAAGACCATCAGCGACGAGAACTAAAGAACATTTACGTGAAGCGGGAATCGCACTTGAAACAAATCGGAAGGATGTTGTCATCGGTAGCGAAGCTCATCGTCAACGAGACAGGATATACAAGAAAGATGCGAAATGCGTTAAACAGGCAAAAAAGCAAAATAAAGACACATACGAAATCCTCTTCATAGAAAGGGTACCTGAGGAGAAGAGGATGAACCCAAATCTAGGAAACAGGTATCCGATACTTTTGAAGGTAATTATAAAAACGATTAAAAGTAATAAAAATAGACTAGAAATAACAATTGAAAAAAGATAGCCATAAAAGATGAATGCGAATTAAGAATAAAAAAACTCCCAGAAAACAGTAAATATTAAAATACGACGCATATAGACTAGAAAAATAACAAAGACAGTAATGCCACTGATGAAGACATTAAATAGATGTTGAAGTACTTGTATGCGCAAAAATAAAGATAACCGTGTATAGGGAGAAAGTTTTTGTTTTTAGCTGTTTATGCAATTTAAGCCCTGTTTTAAAAAGATATCATTAAGAGCTTTCATACCCCGCTTGATTTCCTTTGATATTAAAATTGAAGGTTCTGCATGGAAAGACTATCTTTAAATTTCAAGACTGCAGCATCTCTATTTAAAAAAGGCGTTCACAACCGGAAAAAATGTCCTATAAATTGCGACAAATAAGGTTGACAATGTAACACCCTCAATAAACTTGCGTAATTTTGATGGCTTTCGATTGAGCTGAATATAAACAAGTTGAATAAGCAGGAGAGTGCTCCTACCAGGAGGTCTAAGTAACCATCCTAGGGTTCAAAACAAATTTTCTAGTAGTGTGAATCGATAATTTGAATTATTGATCCAATACTTGGATAAGAAATCGTTCCAATTTTGGCAAAAGATGCAGAGTTGTTTTCATAAGCACATTGCAGCCGCCATTTTGATGGATATATATACAGTAGTATTTAAATTAGACACTATTCTTTAAATTTTCATGAAAATTGGAAGAAAATAAAAGTGCCTAGGTCAATTTGAAATATGTATCAACCATAAACACGTGTTATTGTTGTTGTAATTCCATTTAATTGAAATGGCTATAACTCACTCAAATATGATTCGATTTCCATGAAGAGCATTAAGATCTTAAACCAATCTATATGATTACACAATTTCAAGATGTTTAAGGGCACCGTTTTGATTGTATGGGCAAAATGTAAAACCTACAAATCATACTTTTATTAACAAAGTTGAGCGAATTTAGATTTCTGAGGTATTTGTTGCCCTTGTAATCATTAAGACCACCTTCCTGATTATTTTCGGATTTTTTGGCTAAAAGGTGTCCTAGCGCGAGGGTGGGGGGCGGTGGGTAAGTGAACAAATTTTGATACCTTTTGCCACCCGCTGGACAACCTGATGCATAAAATGACCATTTTCTGCTCTAATAAAAACGTTTGATTTGATATCCAACTCAACTACCTTTGATTAAAAAAAAAATTGTAACGGCTACTTCGTTATTACGGAGGAACCCCTTAAAAAACGAACAGACAGACAGACAGGTCGCGAAACTGGTAGGTCTTTGCAAAAAAAAAAAAAATTTTTACAAAGACCTGAAAAATCGTATTTGTTCTGGATGTTTGTGCAAAGTCTTTGGTTTTCGAGAAAATCAAGAATAAAATTTGGGATTTTTCCATATAGACTGCCTCCTGTGAGATATTGAATCTGGTGGTGGTTTACTGCACAACATATTAAATTTATATATAAAAAAAAGTGCCGACTTTTATTTTTTACTTTCTCATAAAATAAGAACTTTTCTAACAAACGCCCAGAACATCCACTTTTTATTAAACCAAGTCCGATCGAATGACATCAAAATGTTGTGAAACCAGGGAAATGAACTTCAAGCCCTAAAACAAAGGGCAGATAACAATTCCAAACAGAAAATATTCCCGCTGATTATGAACACAACATGCTTGGGTGAAAACAAGTTGTCCCTTCGCAGCCTGTCCAATTTTGTGCACGCAAAAAATGTGTGGCAGGCATTGTCTTCCTCTCCGGTTTTGCCCAGGAGAGGAAGACATTTTTTGCGTGCACAGAACGACTGCGAAGTAACCTCTAAAGGGAGACGGGAGAGCTCACCACGGATAATATAGTCGCGGTGATGCTCGAATCGATTGACAAATGGAACCAGGTGGCACATTATGTTCGGGCAGTCCTAAAAGATAAAAGAGACTCACAGCAGCCGGAGGCGTTGGAGCTGGGGGATCGCTTGTCTGGCACTTACTTTTCCACTCTCCCCTCCCGCTAGAAGAGGGATCTCCCAGCTGAAGGCGCGTAATAAAATGAGACCTGGCCCGAAGTAATGTGTCAAACGGTGCCAGGCTGGGTTCTCAGGTTGACTGGGGAGGTGTTTAGTGGGTAGTCCAGTCGCCTTCTTGCCTTCTTGGGAGTCCCGCACTCTGTGCGTAAATGACATTCGTCTCCCAACCAAAAAAAAAGTCCGATCGAAAGGCATCAAAATGTGGTGAAACCAGGGAAATGAAATTTATGCCCTAAAACAAGCGGCCGGTAACTATTCCAAATAGAAAGCATTCCCGCTGATTATGAAAACAACATGTATCCTACAGACGCTTGGGTGAAAACGAGTTGTCTATGTAGAAGAGCGCTTCTACCAAGAGGGCTTTTCAAACATTTTAAAGCTCAAAACAATTATTCTGATAACTCGCTCATGCATTTTAAGGGTAACTTTAGTGTAAGGACAGAGCCCGCTGAAAAGCCTTGGAATATTTTGATAAGATCAAAACTTTCATTGGGTCACCACTTCACATCTTTCCTCAAAGTTGGGTGATTGTTGAGTGAATAATATACATATATAATGCATATTTGGGATTCCTTTTAGGGGTCTGTAAAATAGGTCTATTACAAAGCTCGACTAGAACCACGAAATTTCTGTCCTGCTTTTTATGGGTTACAGCAAATTTCCTCCTAAACTGTAGTAGCAAAAGAAACCAATATTAGGCTTTGCTCCAATAACCGTAGAATACGGAAAGATCCCTTCAGCTAAACGATTTTATTGAGATTTAAGGTAGTAACAACCATTGGAATTTTTAAAATTACAAAAAGTGCTGGATTGGCAAGTTATGCTAGTCGAGCTAGCCCCTACCATTTACTTCCAATAATCATGAACATTTCTTATACACGCAATGGTAGTACAGCCATTTCAAACGTTGATTAAAAAATCCTTTTTGCTTTAATTTTAAATTTTTATAGGTGTGTTCAAAATGTTCGAGTTTAGAACTTCCATTTTACCAAACATCATACAAAGAAGTCTCAGTTATTGTCAACTCTTACTTCTCAAATGTTTGATAGGTACGAATATGTAGTCGATAATCTAAAACCATTGCCATTTAAAAAACATATGCGTTTATCGATGATAACAATGGGACAGATAAGAAATTAAGGATTGAAATGTTTTAAGGTAGAATAGAATTGGGTGGTCGAATAAAATCATGTGACCAAATAGGTAAACACAGATTGTTGCCAGTTAAATCAATCATTTTTTTTTTACTATTTTCATAGTCCACTATCCTGCAATTATGAGGAATGTGCATCTCCGAAAGACATAAATTACAAGATATATAAAGTATTAATAAATATCAATTACCTTTTCGAGTGTGAGGGCTTTCGCCATTAAGTCAACAACCCTCGGTCCAAGAATGCCTAAATGGTCCTCGAGGGCAGCTAATAGTCGAAGAACTGACAGCACGGTCAATGGACTTGAATCCATTAAGTCATCTTCAACTTGCCTACTTGCATTTCGTTTACCGTCATTTGATTGTTGGGCGTTCTTAGCATTTTTAACAGCTGCACCAATCGATTCCCGAGATTGCTCATTGCGCTTGTTATCGAGTTCGTCGCGCTGATTTTGTTGTGGTCTCTGCTGCTGAGATTGTGATGGTGGCTTATTTTGTTGCTGTTGTGATTTGGGTCCTGTTTCTTGCTCTGAATTCGCCGGTAAAAGTGGACGAATTGTACGGTGTATTGGCTGCTTCGTTCCAGCTGCAGGTTGATTCGGTGCTACATTTTCGGGACCGTTATTTTGTTGCGGGCCAAAGTTTGACCATTTTCCAGCATTGGGTTGATTACGATTGAATGGTGCGTTGTCTCCTCCGGGTCCCATCATTGATGGTCCGCTCATATTTAATCCACCTGGGCCACCCATATGAGGTCCACCTGGACCACCCATATGAGGTCTGACAGGGCCGCCCATACCACCAACGAATGGTCCACCCATGTGTGGTCCTACTGGACCAACCATATTCGGGCCTCCAGGCCCACCCATATGTGGGCCGCCTGGTCCGCCCATTACCGGTCCGCCTGATCCACCCATTCCAGGTCCGCCTGGGCCGCCCATATGAGGACGGCCAGGGCCACCAATAACAGGTCCGACTGGACCACCCATGCGAGGTCCGTCTGGACCACCCATAAATGGCCCACGAGGACCACCCATGCGTGGGCCATCCGCACCTCCCATAAATGGTCCGCCAGGAGCTTCTATTGGTGGCGCATCCAAGCCCATCATATTAGGTCCAGGGCCCACGTTCGGTCCTCTAGGACCCATATGAGGTCCTCCAGGACCCATATTATCCATACTTTGTCGTATTTGTGAAAACGCATTTGTGGGTTGTCGATGAATTCCCAAGTGATATCGCCTTTCTCTAAGGTCGTTATTATGATAAGGTAAGTTCAAACGATCCCTTAGTCTTCTCTTCAAATGATCAACTTCCTCCTCGTAGATTTGGTCCATTCGCCGTGTCCAGAATAAAATCCATTCAGGTTGGAAGTCGTAGTTCGTCGGATCTCGGCCATCTGATTCGGTACATATTTATATAATTTACAAGAATGTGTCAAATAAATTGTTCGTATAATTTAAAAAAGCTTAATGCTAAAATTTTATATAACGCGTAAAATAGTTCCGTTTGTACTTTAACCTACATAATCTTAAAATTAAATAGTTTACGCAACAAGATAGCTGCAGTGTGGATATTTTTACGTACGAGAACAAATCAAAAATATGCGGGCGAATACTTTTTCACTAAAAGGTTTTCGACTGCTCCTATTAAAATCTCAATATGCAAATTTTCAAGGGAACTGCTTGCCTAAATCAAACATACCTTATAAATTTAATTGTAAAGGAGAAGTTTATCTCAATATGTAAAATGTTAAAATATTTACACCAATTTCTATTACATTCGAATAATTTTGCTGTCGAATTATTGACTACACGTGACTCGTGAAAAATTTTCTTCTTATTGAAGGAAGACTAAATAATAAAAAAAAAAAAAAAAATCAAAATTTGTTATCTTTAATAACAAACCCTGCCTCGGATTCGGAATCCAGCCAGATTTAAGCCGAAGCACAAGATAACTATCTGAAGATAGAAAACTGCAATTGTTTCAAGAATAGTTTTTGGTAAACTTTCAATTAACTCAGCAGTCTTGAAATGAAATTGTTTTCATATGTAATATACATCCCAATGTGTCCTTGCTAAATCGTAGATATTTAGAGAAATCGACCACTTATCCTACCTACCTACCATCTATATCTTTTACATCTAGCTGCACGTACGTCAACAGCAGAAGTTTAATAACAAAATCATCATGTAATGTCCTAACATTATTATCAGCGATGCGAAAGTCCAGATCGAGTATTGGTCTCTAGAAGTATTCGATGTCGCTCTGTAATCTATCCTATATACTGCGAAATTGTCCACCAGTGCTGAACACCTACTAGGAATATGTTATTTCCACGAACATTTTCGAACCAGTTTCCCGATCGTCCTATCGGACTCTTCTCTTTTCTTCTTCCTCATTTATGGGGAATTCACATGTTGGGTTTTAACTACGAAGATTAGTCGCCTCTAACCAACGCAGTTTTGCGGCTTCTTTCACCTTTTTAAGACTCAGAAGTCGGCTTCCACAGAGTCTTCCGATCGTTTTCTTAACTTCCCTATTCGGCCCTTTTCTTGTTATCTTTCCCTTAACCTTCACCTGTTTAGCCTGTAGTCTTCCATCCTTCTCACATGACTAGCCTATTGAGATATACGTAGTTTTACGCATAAGTATTCAGATAAGTCGCATACACCTCATACAACTTGCCGTTGTAAAGATGTTCTACTCTGTTTCAGGTTTCACTACGCTAAAGATTCCATACAATAACGCAGGTTTTTACCTTAATTTCTTCCCTTTTTCTCCATCGCTCCTTGGTCGCGCGAGACACTCGCTTTCTTTCTCCTTCAGACGAGTGATTTGTATAAGCTTTTTTATTATGCACATCTCTGGACATAAGTATAAAGAACACATAAAGCTGTACTTATATAGTTTTAGTTTCGTTAGATCAAGCTGATTGGTTTTCCTTCATTGAGTCATGAACTTAAGTTTGCTTTCATTGATCCTGACAGAGTGAATGTTCCTTGACTAGCAGTTAGCTGGTGTTCCCGAGATATGTTCCAACAAATCACTATTCCTCTTTAGCACTGAATTCTTTTATTTCTTTTTCATCAAAAAATAAAAAAGGTGCATAAAGTTATTTGTGCGATTATATAATATTATAGAAGATTGTGCATGAATTAAACACGGCAATTAGATTAGATAACTTTCTTCTTGGAAGAAAAGGTATCCATGTCATACAAATTGAATGAAAATTTATCCTCCGTTCATCCACTTAATAGTTTAGACAAACGGCAACTGCTATAAAAACTACTGGACTCCCAACCATATGTACTCGTATGTTGGAAGATATAAGTACTATCATAAAGCTTCATGCAAATTCATCAATATGAAAGTCATAGGCCTGGAATTGAAACCTCTCACCGTCAAGTACGCTGTTACTGCGAAGTATTTTTCGCTACAAGAAAAAAAATAAGATATGCTTTTTCCAGCCACGAAGGCGGTCCGATAAGTACTTAACCTACAAAAGTGGAAAAGTGGCGATTTATTTCTCACCATAATCTCCTCTTAGCTCGATACACTTTACCCAGCGATGCTCCAACTTCTTTAACCCGTCTGAAAAATACGTTTTCTCGTAGTCTGCAAAGTAGGCCTCCGTGGCGGCGATGACCTCCGCATTACACTCAAATTTCTGCCCGGCGAGTGACTTTTTCAACTTTGGAAACAAAAAGTCGTATGGGGCCAAATTTGGAGAATACGGTGGATGGGGTAGCAGTCCGTAGCCCAATTTGGCCCTGGCGACGGAGGAGGTATGAGCCGGTGCGTTGTCATGGTGGAAGAGCACTTTTTTCTTCGCCAAATAGCACATTTTTTCTGCAATTCGGCGTTGAATCGGCCCAAAAATTCGGCATAGTAGAGCCCTGTGACTGTTTTGCCCTTCTCCAGGTAGTCGATGCAGATCACACCTTGTGAATCCCAGGAAACGATGGCCATCACCTTTCCGGCCGACAGGACAGTCCTCGCCTTCTACGGAACACGTTCGCCGTCCACTGTTTCGACTGCTCCTTGGTCTCTGGTGTGTACCAGTTATGTCATGCTTCGTCGACGGTCATGGAACGACGCAGAAAATCTTTCGGATTGCGTTTAAACAGCGTCAAAAACTGCTCTCACGATTGCGTTTGTTGCCCGGAGTGAGCAAACGCGGCACCCATCGCGCCGACAGCTGTCTCATAGCCAAAATTTAATGCAGGATATGACCCACGCGGTCTTTTGAGATGCCTTCAGTCTCAGCTATCTCGTGCACCTTCAATCAGCGGTCGACCAAAACGAGTCCTGGATTTTTGTCACGTTATCCTCCGTGGTAGCAGTGTTGGGGGCACCTGGGCGTGGCTCATCAAAAACCGACGTGCCAGCAGGTAGAAAAAATCAGCATCGAAGAGCTCTTTGATTTTGCTGCACGATTTCCTTTTTAAAAACAAGAATCGAATCAATATTACTCTTTCTCCATTTTTCTAAAATCCGCGGATAAGCCTGCTTCAAAACAAAACTACGACTCCGATTCGGTTGAAGCAGTAGCCGTCTACGAGAATGTAATATACGATAGTGAATCGCCATCGCGCGGTGAGGCTAAGTACTTATCGGACCGCCCTCGTACACGTATCAAGTCGTTATTGCGTTCAATGGTCAAAGAACCATCTGAAATTAAAGGGTCTCATCCGTTTCAAAAATTATATTGTTAGTCTATACCGGAAATAAATTTAATGTCGTGCCCCGTAATGGCTTCATGAACCATTTAATATACTTCTTATTTTATTTTGAATGGTAATTCTGAGCATCCGAATTATATTTACATTTTGATAATGACATATCCCATTCTAGGGGATGAATCTTTCAATATTACAGCTTGCTGATGGACATAAGAACCCTAAATCTTACTAATATTGATACGATTCAATTGGTACGTATCATTAATCAACGAAAAGTGGTCGATCCCAAAGCCCTCCACGCCGAGGCATCACGGTCAAATGAGGAATAGTATCTCATTTCGTAGCCGTAACAGCACTTTAGCATAGAAAGTGATATAGTCACTATTTCACTTGACCGTGTGAAAATTAGCCCAATTGTAAATCAACATCCATTACAGCTGGGTGGGATGTTATCCATCCGAAGAATCAAGTTGCTGCCAATGTGAGTTGAACCGGTTAAAATCAGCTTAACAACTAGCGCTCTAATCACTACATGACTTATATTATTATCAGCCGAAGAATATATGACTAAATTTAAGCTCTCTAACCCAGGAATGCAGAATAACTATATCGGTCTTTGGCTATCTACCTCATTTTTATCACTGTGTGATATTCCTAAATAGGAAATCACGACTGGATTTTGTCGATTTCGATCTCGTCAACGCCACAAAATCGATCTTTCGTTGTATAACTTACTTCTAGATCTTGATTTTAGCGAATATCACGCTGTCAACCATTCGAACAATTTTCTCTCACAAATGCCTCTCTTCGTTCATCATCAGGCCTTTCATCTGATTTTTCTGACAATTATAAAAGACGACCGAATGTCGAAATCTGTGCTCCAGAGTATTTTTTCCTCGTTGGATTGCTAATGTCAATGTTCCTAACGAGCGCTTGTAATATGTATACATATTACCAAATACTAACAAAAATTTCAAAGAACTCGGAAGATTTTCAGTTGCGCGTCCAACAGCCAATTTTTGCTCTAACAATGAATGATTTTCAAACTGTACTCTAGCCTCATTGGAATTTTCGGTGGCAAGAGTCCGAGCACTTCTTCACGACGATGCACTTAAGAAATAACCATATTCAGAATATCCATGGTAAATTAAGTATTATCTGGAGTATTTCACCAGCTTAAGGGCATCGGCAATCAGCAGCGATTTAAGTATTAAATCTCACTCAAGAAATGGAAATTATCCAAAAATTAATACTAAACCGTTAGGCATTCGCCATAAGTTTCAATAAATGGAAATTATCCAAAAATTAATACTAAACCGTTAGGCATTCGCCATAAGTTTCAGGCGATACTTAATCATATTAAGGCTATAATCCAACTTACGTCATCAATAATTAACGGTAGATTTATAAATAATACATTTATACGTTACCGCTTTTTTATGTGTTTATTATTAGCAGTTGAATTAACATTACGTTTAATTTCATTTATCTAAATTCTTTTGCATATTGAGTATTTGTACTTTAATAGGAGCAGTCTTTGAAGAGAACCTAGGATACTAATTTATTTATATAGAAATCAATCCCATAATGAGAAGCTCAGGGGTTTGTCTCTTTTAAGAAAGCGACAAGAAGGGTTTAAGAGTTTGGATAAAATCAGTTTGAATTAAAAATCATTTATCATGGGATTTTTATCAGATACTGAAAACGAAAAAGTGTTTATTATGCGTAATTACTTAAACATAGCCCTACTTAGGTTAATTAACATTTTCTACAAAAACTTAAAAAAATCAGTTTTAACACTTGAGCATTTGCAGAGTTTTGAGCAATCAAAAATATTGTTATATTCAATGAATATGTATAAAATTTGATCAGATCGTCCGAATTTATTTAAACTTACAATATGATTCCCAATATTTGCTAAAATGTTTGGTAGCACCTTCCACAAATGAAATTATTTCTTCCTGTGCTTCCATTTTGTTACAAGATCCGCGATAATAATCAAATGAGAAAAAATCCAACCTTGACTCATGAGATATTTTAACATTTCTCATTTCATGACCATAACGATGCTCTAGAAGGTGAAATACTATTACTTACGGTCCATCCAAAGAAATCATTCGCATCATATCCTGTCGTCTCCAAGATATTTAAATCGAAAACATAGACTTATTTGACTATGGCTTCAAACACGGCACTCTGGTCTCCGCGATATCATCTATCGACTTTCGGTGTCTGTCTTGATCTCGATTTGATTTAAATCCAAATTTACAGAGTATGAATCAGTTTACTTAAGAACTTATTCTATGGCGATCCTCCACGCCCGTGCTTTTCGGCAGAAGCAGCTCGGGTAAATATTCAGTCAATTAGGCAAGAAAAAATCATATGAGCGGCAAGGCAAAAATATAACTTTCCTAGGTGGCAGCCACACCTAATTGAAAATCTACCCACAGAGGCGGAAAAGAAACACGGATTCTGGAGGTCCCAATTTATGTTTAACAAAAAATATCTTAGAAGATCCTGAGTTGCAATCCAACTTAACTATGTTCTATACAACGTATGTGGTGAATTGAGAGCATTTTTGGAGATCGAGGATGAGAAATTTCCTGATCCTTGTGTATCCAACAAGGTGAGCCAAGGAAAAGAAACATCCCATCTTCAGTTTGATGGCAGAACGCCTTAATACTGCAAGCTAAAGAAGACGCAGGCATAATCCTCGAAAAAGTTCAAGGTAGCGGATCAAATATTTTTACAACTACAACTCATACGAGGCTTGTGTCGGAAATCAACAAACAATAATTAACGTTAGGAGAAACCGTAAAGTACAATATGTGTTTTTATTGGCAGCCTACATGTGCCACTGCTCCAAAGAGCATTCGGAGTACAATTGTGGCTTAATTTTCCTCATATTTTACGTTAAAGAGAATGTCACAATACCCATGTAGGCTACAAATTTATCTTTTTGTTCACCATTACATACACTAGCCCTTACAGGAATCGTTGCTGCTTTTACGGGGCGTATGATCGAGAATCCTTTTCTGTAAGGCGAAGCGGTTAGTACCGCGCTTCCATGTCTGGTTTCGCTTCTACTTCTAAGCCTCTCATAAATTAAGCGAAAAATTGCTCGCCGCAGGCTCACGCGCTGTGAGGCTCTGAAGAAGACTTATCTAAATCAGACTGCTCAGTGCCGATGACAGCTATTGGGCTTGAAGGTGTCATAAGAGTAAGAAAAGGAAGACATTTAGCACAAAATATCCGGTAACACCAAATGGTTATCATAAACTTGAGTTAAGTTTCGACTTGGATTTAGCAACTGACATGCTAATGAAGAGATGCAAATTCACTGATTATTCCAATTGGCGTGAACAATCCTAGTCCGTTTGATGACTGTGAAAAAATCTTCTAAAAACTACGCTATTTTACCGTTGTAGTGTAGGCATTTAAAACTGCTAAATGCTCGGATGAATCTTAGTCCGGTTCTAGACTGGGTTCTCTGGTTGATAGTCTGGAGGCTTTGCGCATCTGAGAGTTCCACACTCATTGCATAAATAACCTTCACCAGCCTACCACAAACAAAGAAAAATGTCACAAGGGTGAAGGTTTAGAATGCTCTAGCGTACAAAGGCACCACATTCACTTCGGTGAGAGCATTTAGATTAAGCTGGACAGAGCTGTTCTTTGGATATCCAGAATTACTTTAGGAGGTAATTGACATTTTGGTTCGTCTTAGAACTCAGAGCCTAGATACATCTACATGCAACTGGACAATCAATACTGATGAGCGATGCGGAGGTAAACGGCTGATGGACAAACTACCACTGTGGTTGGGATGGTTCAAGCAGTGCCAATCTTTTGAGATCTACCTTGGGATTTCGTTTTCTTAATCGGATGATTAAGACATTTTCAACGAAGCGATTCGATTGCTACCCATGATGTTCAAGGAGATTGTAGATCATGATAAATCAATCGGCAATAATCTGACACTTAAAGCCCAAGGCATTTGTAGCTAGCGCTTAAGTTCTTTTTTTAGTTACACTGTAATTTAAATTCTTCTTCTTCTTAGCACTACAGCCCCTTTCGGGCCTTCACTTCCTGCAAACAGCGCCTCTAACTGTCTCGGTCCGTAGACCGCGTCATCCATTTTCGAAATCCGAGCAGCGATGAACTGTGTTCGTCGACCGAGTCAGGCCAGCGTTTCCTCGGTTTCCCCACTGGCCGCCGGCCTTCAGTTCCCTCAACGAATACCTTCTTGGGTTCGTCCATACGATTCATGTGTCCAGCCCATTGCAGCTTCCGCAGTCTTATAATCCTTGAGACCTCCGGTTCATCAAAAATTTCATACAACTCATGGTTGTATCGAATTCGCCATTGGTCCCCGTCTAGCTTCGCTCCGATTATTCGCCTCAGGACCCGTCGCTCAAAGGCGTTCAATATATTTGCGGATGCTTGGGTTAGGGTCCATGTTTCACACCCATAGCATAACACAGGTCTTATCACAGATTTGTATACTTGAAGCTTTGTTTTCCTGTGTATGCAGCTGGTCTTCAAGATCGTCAATACTGAATAAACTATTTTATTTGCGAGCTGTATTCTTCGGCGTATTTTGTCTCTTTCACTGCCCGTTTTCGTTATTTTGGCGCCTAAATACACAAATTCGCTAACATTTTCGATACTGTATTCGCCAAGTGTGATATTTTGTGTATTTGGGGTATTTTTCCTCGACTGCGTCATGAGCTTTGTTTTATTTTCATTGATTTGTTGCCCTACTAGTTTTGCTTCGCTGTCGAGTTTCAGGAAGAGTTCTTTGGCAGTTGTTTGTCACCGTGACAGAATGTTGATGTCCGCATAGGCCTCTACCTGGCTCGACTTGTATAGTAATGTACCTCGCGTATCGACAGGTAGCTTCCATATGACGTACTCCAGAGCCAAATTGAATAGCAATGGGGCCAGCCCATCTCCCTGCTTAAGTCCGTAATTTAAATTACATTGTAATATTTATCAATAATAATAATAATCTGATACTGTGTTGCGATGATTGTGTACATAAACACATATGGAGGAGCAGCGACTGTAGAGGTCGAAGTCAATAGCTTTTTGACTACATATCATCTTTTGGTCCGACAATTCTAAGCATATGATCTGGGCCTACTTTTGCTACACCAGATAGAAGGAAAATGGTAGATATCACTCTGGAAAAGTCTTGGATTATGTAACCAATTCAAAGCTAGACGATCTCGAGAGAAAAACCACATTCTTGGTGGAATCACGGACTACAGAAACTTCAGAAATCGACCAGTAAGCGTTTTAATAGAGCTCTGAAGATTCACAAAACTGCTGACTGGGAGAGCTATAGAATTTTGCCTTATATGAACTGTTGTGAGAGGACTATATGAATACAAGGATGGACCGACCGTAATATTAAGCTAGTCAAATCTTGCTCACGTCGAATCAGGATTTCGTGGCAGTTCTCATGAAAACGCATTGGAGCTAATCAGATGTTCAATCAAATCAGCAACCATTGGTTGACATAGTTATGCCACCGCGAAGATGGAGAGCCCAGAAAAGAAATAAACTCAGGAAGGTAGAGGGTTACATGGATCTGTATCCGAATGTTCTGAATACGTTTGATAAATACAAATCGCCAGGTTTTGGTTGTATTGTTTTCGCGCTGCAAGTTGAAACCTTATAAATACGGGCTATATTTCAGAAGGATTCTGACGTTCATACTAAAATTATTCTATACGCTCACAACTTATCCAATATCTGTTATCTGGCTTGGTGAAATATCATCTCCTAAAGGAAGTGTACTTTCATCACAGCTATGGAGTATATCGGTCACCTCAGTTGCTTGAACTGGAGGAGCACGATGTTTACCCGGGCATATGCGAACGATTTAGTCTTGCTTAAACCGGAAATTACTTGAGGGATCTGTGCAGAGATCTGAATACATTGCAACAACGTTGTTAGGACAAAACGCTGTCGGTTAATACATATAAAATCGTTGCGGTTCTATTTATCAGGAAAACTAATGACCTAATTTTATACCAATTTTACATCACAATTCTGCTACAACAAGAAGTCAAACAACTTGTAGTTAGCATAGATTGAAAACTGATGGAGAAACATATTCTTGCAAATACCAAGCAGGCTAATAGACTCTTGGGACAATGCAAGAATGCTTTCGAGGTAGTGCACGTGGTGTAGTGGTTAGATTACTCACCCTGTACGCCGAATGATTTGTTTCGAGTGATTCTTCGGGCGCAGTGTAACCCCGTTCAGTTATGATACGTACTGCTTTAAAAATCAAACGTATCGCAGCTGGGTGGACGGACAAACAGCCAAGGGTGGATAAAAAAAATTCGATGCAGTAATGAATTCGAGTTCAGAATCTTTGCTCCAGGCCGAGAACTCTTCTCGGTTCAAAATAATGAGTCAGGTTTGAAGTTTTGGGAATCTCAGTACAATGGACCGTAGTTTGAGTGCTCAAGAAAGGCCTAGCTGGCCAATGCTTCTCGAAATAATCTCCGATATAAACTTGAATCGCCGAAAGATAGAAATGCATGGCGATACTGATGACTGAATTTGAACAGAAAATTTAAGCAGAAGCTTGGATGCAAACACCCTTACATGCTAAATCAAAGTACTCAAATTAAGTCGTGTTGAAAAATTAACCGCGCATAAATAAATAGTAGAGCTTCAAATGATCAATAAACTGTTTAGTCTACTTAAAAAGTACCTGGCTGCTTATATATTTGTGGAGTTCTAAAAACTATAGATAATTTTTTCCCCCCTAAGATACAGAATCTGAGGTCATATTCGTTGTCGTGCAGCCCCTTTCGTATCTGAAGCATTGCACTACAAAAGCTCTGACTTTTTGCATATGTAGCCTCCAACTGCATGCATCCACCGCATGTTGTAACTTCGGAATAAAAACAACGTAACACTTTTTCATTGACAGGATATCAGCTTTTTCTTGTGTAAGCTTTTACAAGAAATTCTTTTTAAATAAACATGGCTTCTCCACGTGGCCAGTTAATTATAGCTTTATATAGTCGTAAAAGTTTACTCCATTATTTCTTATAAAACAACCGTTAATATTTGCATTGCTGCATGTTAGCGATTATATGAAATGTGGGATTTAACTGATGCGCCTTTTTCATTCTTTATACTTTAAATGTATGGGACATTTTTGGACCTTTATTCACAACTCCGAGGTTCGGGACGCTATCCTTTCATGTTCCTTGGGTACAATGTATCCTCTTAGGCATTTGTTCACTGTACTTGAATTGGCTATGTATCCAGTTAAAATTGTGAACTCCTTACTTCGGCGATTAAAGCCACATGCTTTAAATTTATACCTTCCATTTACAATAAAAATGTCTACCTCCAAATTCCACTAAACTATGATTTATGAAAGTTCTTCCTGGACATTATTTTTAATTATATGTAGTATAATCTTATGTCCTACTTAATGGTAAAACCATCAAACGAACTCTGCAAACACATCCCAAGTGATTAAAACTGTTATTCTAAAATATTTTGAAGCCTAGTTTTACTATAAAAAAACCTTAATGTTAAATAAACCTAAAGAATTTCCTCCGTTAATAACTAACTTCTTGTGTGTGCACCTACTAAGAATCTAATTAGACTTTTCATGCCTATTAACGGATAACGATCTTCTTGTAACATACTCAAAGTAGGATTTAACTTACCATTTGCCAACTCTTCAGACCTTTTTTGCCAAAATATTTTCCATTCTTTTTGATAAAGGGGATGTGTTTCAGGATCTCGTTCGAAACGTTTGTAGTCTGTGTCTAGATCCCGAATAGAATGATCAAACATTCGCCTGTAAGAAAACGCATTTGTTTTAAATCTGCTTCTGTCTAGATAGTGGTTTGAATTTTACTTGTAAGTGGTCCACTTATCGCCAGAATGAGAGCGCCTACGACCCATTGATCTCGACCTTGATCTCCTGCCTCGTCCCTGTTCCGCCCATCTGTCACGTGAACGGCCACGGGAGCGTGAACGACCTCTAGAGCGAGATCGGTGTCGCCGATCAACATTATCCCGATTCGTGTTGCGCAAAAATTGATCCACCAAACGTCTGTGTTCATCGACATCTAAGTAGTTTTCATTATCCACACGGACCCGTTTCGGTGCCATTTCATCACGAACATCGAACGTTGTGCGCCGCTTTGGTTCTGCGTTAGCATTTCCGAATGCCTCTTCTGTCAAATTGTATAAGATGTTAATATAAAACCTTTTACCAAAAGTTTCAAGCTTACTGTTTTGCAACATTTCATGCAAAGTCATTTTATCAATGACATGTATCAT
This sequence comes from Odontomyia ornata, assembly GCA_963969285.1. Lineage (NCBI taxonomy): Eukaryota > Metazoa > Arthropoda > Insecta > Diptera > Stratiomyidae > Odontomyia > Odontomyia ornata. Next base: position 140,475,741 of record OZ017742.1, on the reverse strand, counting down.
TGAAGGACCAGATAATTCTGATGCATGTCGGAACGAGAATACTTTAGCCATGATCTCTGGGCGATTAATTCTATACTCTTCTTGTAGACACTCGAAGGGCAAGTCTCGACCATGATGTTTTTCAATTGCCACGGCTAGTAAACGCCCTATTTCACCCAAAACATTCTTACAGGTTGGATCATTGCGAAGATTTTCAAATTCGCGCATGACCGTTCGGAAATGACGATCCTTAAAAAATGTAAAACGTTAAAAATTATTCATATCGAAAGTTATATCAAACTTACTAAATATTTCAAACGATGTTGATCACTTTTCAAATGGGCTTGCATTCCGTAGCCATCCGACTCCAATTCGCAAAGGCAACATTCAAATCGTGGCGAAGGGTCGGTAGCATTTCGCAAAATTTTCACAACATATTCAACGCCAATATAACCCTCTATGTGAGCGTCGGTTTCGGGTTTATTTGTAATAACCTTGTTGGAGAATGACGGTCCTTTTTGTTGTTGATTTTGTTGCTGTAATCCAGGATGAGTGGTCAGTGCCGGCCGTTTATTTTGTGGTCCACCTGCTGGAACAGCAGCTGCTGGTCGTTTTCCTTGCTGCGGATCATTGCGCGACACAGTGGGAATTTTCCGTCCAGTTGGAGCAGGTGGAGTTTTTTGTCTTGGTGTATCTCCTGTTCCCTTCATCACGGCGACAGGATTTATAACCAAATTTTCTTTGCCAATATTATCAACCTGTACATCTTCTGCAAAGTTTTCTGTTCGATCGGATGCAATGCAGTAAACTGGATGATGGATGGATGTTAGTTCATGTGCGGCAACTAAATGTTTCCGTCCGTGTACATGTTCAACGAGATTTATGAAGTTTCCCATAGACGGAGTTTTGCAGAGCACGCATTTGAAAGTCGTACCAGTTTTTCCTATCATATTATACCAAATGTTAGACTTTCCACGATATTCGACTTTCAGCAACTCAGCAACAGGGAGGAAAGTATGTTTCAATTTAAATTCCTGTAAACATATCAGCTAATAAATCTATTCATATTTAATGATTCTTATATTACTAACCTCGAGAGGAACAGGACCAGTTACTTGAAATTTTTTATTAACCAACTCACGTTCTTTGGCTTTCAAATCCTAAAAAAACGTTGAAATTAAATTCGCTCTAAATAATTTACTGTAACCATACATTTGGATCATATTCTTTTGGTTTCAGATCGATCTTCGCTGGACACATCACAGGATGATACAGTTGTTGAACGTCAGAAATGTTATTTTTATGATCCGCTTGATTCATGTGTGTTTTCAACTCGAAGAACGTATTCACATTATTTTTTTTGCAAATATTGCAAGAATATTTTCCTCTCATCTCTGATATAAGGCTTTGCCAATTCGCGTTGCCGATGCGGAATTCCACTTTTCTCAACTCCTCGAGTCCCAAAGTTGCGACAGCTGATTTAAGTGTCTGAAAAAATGATGGAAAAATTAATAACATAATTCACTGATACTAAAATCTAAATCTACTTGAAGTTGTCTTAAGGTCGTGGGATCGATACTCTCATTATTTGCCTGTTGAATGGCTGGAGCGTTACCGTCTTTTGATGGTTGTTCTGACGGTTTTGTTGATGGTTGTTCTGACGGTTTTGTTGATGGTTCTTCAGAATCACTGAGTAGGTCTACGACTTCGATCGTGGGTTCATGCACAATTATAGTGTCTGAAAGCATTATGAACATTTACTGATATTTTCATTTAGAAGGAAACTAATTTAAATTATTTTGTAAAACTTTTAACTCTATTACAATCTTTCATTTCAGAAATGTCTTACAAAGTGCATTATTTAATTAAATTAATTGTAGCACTACAGCCCCTTTCGGGAATTCGCTTAGAGATATGTAGTTAGAGTATCTCATTATCATGATCGAATGTGTCAGCACTCCACAAGGTGATATGATCAGTATCACGCTTTGGCCGTGGGTCCGTCCAGTACAATTGGCGACTGATGGAAATGCCAGAACTTAGGCAAGCTATGGCTACTTATAGGGGGTAAACGGATAAGTAAGGTTGCTGGAGGTCCTGGTAGTGCCAACACTTTCTCAGGGACTGATTTTGGGGGTGTATTTTCTGCGAATATTGGGAATTACCATCAATAAAAGGACGAGTGGTCGTATTTTGTAGGTCAGGTTCTTTTCGCTAGAGGAGACATGAATGGAACAGGTGGTGGATCAAAAATTTGCCAACACGGGAGAGGCATTGGGGTGTACCTACTTGGTGGAATCCGTCGTTAAGACAAGTTCGGCACCCATCAAGCAGATGTATTACCCCGATTCGCCAGCATTGTAAAATCATATTAACATGAAGTTGGATGAAATGCTGAAGATGGGAGTGGTCGAGATTTAATGGTCAATAGAATATATGGTTTCCTATCGTTTCTGCGTGGACTTCCGAAAGGTTAGTCGGATGATGGAAAAAAAATACCCGCAACCGTATATCTGCGCACAACTGGATAAGTTGCGTGATGCCAGATAACTCTCCATGCTCGACATTAAAACTGCTTTCTGGCAGCTACCGGTAGCGGCGGAGTCCCGTCCGTAGGGGTGTTTTTCAGTTGTGTCGAATGCCTTTCGGATTGTCGAATGTTCCAGGAAGATGGCAGCGCTTGATCAACAGGTTCATTGGGCAAGCGCTTGAGTGTTACGTGTTTACCTACCAAGATGACATCAATATCACCAAGAGATTCATCAGGATGCCTTCCGACGATTAACGGAAGCGAGCCTGAAGCTTTCCAGATAAAAATGCTTATTTTGCCGAGCACTGTTAAAGTATTTAGGATATATAGCTGGCAAGCATGGGCTGAGCGTGTATCTAGAAAAGGTGCAGTGTATGCGCGAAATCCCAAGTCTCCATTCAGTGAAGCAGGTTCGCCAATTCTTGAGCATGGTTTCCTGGTATAGGCGGTTCATACCAAACCATGCCTGCCTAGCTGGTACAAATAATTCTGCGAGCTACTGTCGCAATTGTTTTCACAACCGTTAAGAACATCAACAAACGAATGTACTCGAAAACCCGCCAAGCATACTCAATATCTGAAAGTGACCTCACTGCCCATTCATTAAGCTGCTCGAATATTCCAGGTAATTCGCCAATGGACGAGAGCTGAATGAATGGGGAGATTATTACAACCGCGATATAGTAAACTGCGATAGTGTGGAGTGCGAAGTAAAAAGCGATATTGAAGTGATAAACAGTTGAAATAAAAAAATAATAGACAAGTTGTGAAATAGTTGAATTAGTGATTGTGTAATTTTAGTAAATAAACTCTTTTAATTTAATTTAAAAGACATTTCGTTTTCACTTTCCCCGAACATTAAAACTATTGGCCGCGGACCATAACACGTGATAGTGGTGTCAAGAAGTGAGAAAGAAAATTTTTAAAGTGCACAATAGTGAAATTTAACGTGGAAACTGGTGGAAAAATAGCCGAAACAATAAAAATGCCAGGAAACTTGCATCTGAAAATTAATGAATTGACCATAGCGGAGCTCATGGAGGAGTTGGAACAGCGAAATCTGGCCACACAAGGTACAAAGGCCATACTGGTTGCACGCTTGCGTGACGCGATTGAGTCGGAAGGCGTGAATTTGGATTCGGGTGAGCCCTCAGATGCGGAAAAAGGCGCAGAAGGTGGAGATGTAGAAACACCAAAATGAAAGGAGCCAGAAAATGCGCTGATGCAAATGTTAATGCTGATGCAGCAAGAGCAACGACAACTGTCATCCAATTTAACTGCGAAGCTAGACCAACAAGCGTTCGAAATCAAGGCAGACATCGCACAGAAGCTCGAGAAACAGTCAACAGATTTGAAGGCAGATTTGGAAAAACAGTCTACCGAAAAAAAGCGGAGCTCAGTAGTCTCAACATTCAATTAAAATGCGTCGAGGAAAAGGTATGCCAGGTCGAGGAGAGGATCAACCATGAGATCAGCCAGGTCGAGGAAAAGGTCAACCAGGTCGAGGAGAGAATCAACCATGAGATGGAAAACATGAACAGCCCCGCTTAGAACCGCAGCGCAAAGCACATCCAGAAATGTGCAAGCACAAATATTCGCCGGGCAAACGGTCTGGAGAATTTGCAAAATCCAGTTTGAAGCCGCCGCCAGGATAAATCACTGGAATGAGCAGGAACGAGCAACTCCATTGATTCTTGCTCTAAGAGGCCCAACTGCCGAGCTTTTGCAGACTATCCCCATTGAGTTGCACTCAAACCCGGCTGCTATAATAAATGCGCTCGACATGCGTACGATCATCTAAAGCAGATTTATCGGTCACAGCTACGACATCGGATGCAGAAGTCTGGCGAAACTTTACAGCAGCTAGCCCAAGACATTGAGCGACTGGCACTTTTGGCTTACCCAGCATATGACCCAGGACATCGAGATGACGCAGCAACAGAAGCATTCATCAGTGCATTAAAGGACCAGGTATTGCAACAAGCCATGCGTTTAGCTCAAAAGCAAACGGTTAAGGATGCATTGGCTTTTAGTCTGAACTTTGAGGCAGCCAAAAATGTGACTTGTACCACTGCCCGGGTTCGCAAGGTAATGATAGACGAGTGAAGGTGTGAGCGTGTGGCAATTGAGCAAGACCCGCATGTAAATGGTGCGCCTAGATGCTGGAATTGCGGTTACCGTTTTGATTTTATGGGAAAAAATGTAAAATCTACAAATCATACTATTATTAACAAAGTTGAGCGAATTTCGATTCCTAAGGTATTTGTTGCCCTTGTACTCATAAAGGTCCACGTTCGTGATAATTTTCAGATTTTTCGGCTGAAAGGTGTCCAATCGCGAGGGGGGGGACACAAATTTTGGGTACATTTTGCCTTCCCCTGGACCCCCTAATTCATAAAATGATTTTTTTATTTCAGATTCTAAAAGTTCCTGTCAAGACCTTTCATTTGATACCCCACTCGACTATCTTTGATGAAAAAAAGTTTTTAAGGGCCGATTCGTTATTCGGGGGGACCCGCTTAAACATTTTTTAAATTTTTGTTGAGGCTTTAACTTTTGAGAGACCATCACTTTTGACCTTTTCACAAAGTTTGAGCATTCTAGCTTCTATAGTTTCTGAGGAAATCAGCTGTGACGCACGGACAGACGGACAGACGGACGGACGGACAGACGGACGGACAAACGGACAGACAGGTCGCGAAACTAGTAGGTCTTTGTAAAAATTTTTTTTACAAAGACCTAAAAAGGATTCTAGCATTCGTTTTTGTGTCGACTATAGGCAGCTTAACGACGTCAGTAAGAAAGATAGTTACCCGCTTCCACGCATCGATGACATCATGGACACTTTAGCCGACGCAAAATGGTTTTCTACACTTGATCTCAAGAGTGGCTACTGGCACGTAGGAATCGACAAGAAGGACCGAGAGAAGACCGCATTTTCAGTTGGGACCGGATTGTGGCAATTTGTGATGATGCCATTTGGGCTTTGCAATGCTCCAGCCACTTTCGAACGCCTGATGGAATACGTGCTACGAGACCTAACCTGGAAAACTTACTTGGTGTACCTAGATGACATCATTGTTATCGGGAGAACGTTCGAAGAGCATGTGCGGAACTTAGAAGAGGTCTTCTCCCGATTGCGACTGGTGAATTTGAAACTTAGTCCCGACAAGCGTACCCTTTTTGCAGCTGAAGTAAAATACCTGGGATACGTCGTATCACCAGAAGGGGTCAAAACAGACCCTGAGAAAATTGAAGCCGTGAAAAGCTGGCCAACACCAAACAACAAGCGCCAACTACGAAGTTTTCTGGGTCTGGCAACCTACTATCGAAGATTCGTCAAAGACTTTGCCAAAATAGCTAAGTGTCTCCATCAGCTAACCGAGAAAAATCGTCCGTATGTCTGGAATGAACAATGCCAGGTAGCCTATGAGACCTTGAAGGAGAAGATGTGTGAATCACCCGTGCTGGCATATCCGAAACCCGGAAAAATGTTTGTAGTTGACACCGATGCGAGCAACGGTGGTATTGGAGCTGTGCTCTCCCAGCAGATCGATGGCGAAGCAAGCGTCCTCTCGTATTACAGTCGAGTTCTCTCAAAAAGTGGGAGGAACTACTGCGTGACCAGGAAGGAGCTATTGGCTATAATAGAGGCCACCAAGCAGTTCCACAAGTACCTATATGGCCAGAAATTTGTTCTTCGAACGGACCATGCATCGCTGAGATGGCTGCTTAACATCAAAAACCCCGAGGGACAACTTGCGAGTTGGATCGAAAGATTGAAGTCATACGACTACGAAATTGTTCATCGGAAGGGCGGAGTTCATGGAAATGCTGACGCGCTATCTCGTCGTCCATGTCCAGCTAACTGCAAGCATTGCCGAAGGATTGAGGAAAAGGAACCGCCCGTTGATCTGCGATTGATAACGGCTGAATTGGATGAAAGTTGGTCATCGGAGGAGATTCGAAATGCCCAGTTAGCCGATGAAGACATCGGACCATTGCTCGTATGGAAGGAGACAACTGGGCGATCTGAGTGGAAAGACGTTTCAATGCATGGCGCAACCCTGAAAAGTTATTGGGCACAATGGAACTCCCTTCAGGTGGAGGGTGGCGTACTCAAGCGGAATTGGGAAACGGCGGATGTCAGCTCCTATAGGATGCAAACTATACTTCCCAAAAGCCGAATCCACGATGTGGTTGAAGAGATGCACGAAGGATCCTCGGGACACCACCTTGGTGTTAACAAGACCTTAGTGAAATTGCGGGAAAGGTTCTACTGGCTCCACGCTCGAGAATACGTAGAGGACTGGTGCCGTCGATGCACGATTTACGCTTCCGTCCGTTCCGTTCCCAAAGCGACGAATGAGAGGACAAATGCAAACCTATAACGTGGGCGTGCCATTTGAAAGGATTGCTGTTGACATCGCAGGACCCTTTCTTGAATCCGAATGGGGAAATCGATATACGCTGGTTGTGGCCGATTACTTCAGCAAGTGGCCCGAGGTCTACCCCATTCCCAACCAAGAAGCAACTACTGTAGCCGAACAGCTAGTATTAAATTGGGTCAGTATCTACCTTGCGTACCTTGCGAACTAGATTCGGATCAAGGCCGAAACTTTGGAGTCACTAGTTTTTGGCGAAATGTGCGAACTGCTGGGAATACGGAAAACGAGGACAACACCGCTGCATCCCCAATCCGATGGAATGGTCGAACGTTTCAACGGCACTCTCAATAAACATCTGGCCAAGATGGTTGACGAGAACCAAAGGGACTGGGACCGACATATCCCACTATTTTTGATGGCGTATAGAGCTGCCGAACATGCATCGACGGGCCGAGCCCCAGTCAAAGTCATTTTTGGAAAGACTATTCGTCTGCTAGCTGATATAAAGTTCGGAACACCCCCTGAGAAACCCCAAACGATCTCGAAGTACGCAAGTGAGCTAAGACAGCGGTTGAACCAGATACATCGGACAGTGCAAAAACACACAATTTTAGTAAATAAACTCTTTTAATTTAATTAAGACATTGCGTTTTCACTTTCCCGGAACATTAAAACAATATATATATATATATATATATATATATATATATATATATATATATATATATATATATATATATATATATACACATCTATATATATACATACATAAAATTATATATATATATATATATATATATATATATATATGTATATATATATATATATATATATATATATATATATATATATATATATATATATATGTGTGTATATATATATATATATATATATATATGTATATGTATATATATATATATATATATATATATATATATATATGTATATATATATATATATATATATATATATATATATATATATATATATATATATATATATATATATATATATATATATATATTGTTACATGTACAAATAATTACATGTACAAATAATTCTGCGAGCTGCTGTCGCAATTGTCTTCATAATCATTAAGAACGTCAACAAATGAATTTACTCGAACCCACGAGAACCCAACAAGCATGATCAACATCTGCAAGTGACGTCACTCCATTCATTAATTTGCTCGAATCTACCAGGTACCTCTCGGTAGAACATTCGCCAATGTACGAGAAATGGGTGAATAGGTAGAGACCCTATATAAAGGCGAGCTGAATGAATGGGGGGATCATTCATTCGACCGCGATAAGAACTGCGATAGTGTGTTTCGTAATAGTGAAGTAATTTAGAAGACAATTGCGATAATAAATTTATGGACAAGTGTTAGATTTTTTAATAGTGACAATTAAAATTAGTGAAAGTGTAAACTGATTATTGTGCATTTTATTTAATTAAATTAACTCTTTTAACTTAAATTAAAAGACATTGCGTTTTCACTTTCCCGGAACGTTAAAATTATAGGCCGCGAACCAATAACACGCGACAATTGTGTCGAGAAGTGAGATTAAAATTTTGAAAGTGAAAATTTGAACATTTTTATAGTGCACAATAGTAAAATTTAAAGAAACATTAAAAATGCCACGAAGCCTAAACTTAAAAATTAATGAATTGACCATGTCGGAGCTTAAGGAAGAGCTGGAACAGCGAAACCTGGCTACGCAAGGTACAAAGGCAACACTGATTACACGCTTGCGTGACGCGATTGAATCGGAAGGTGCGTATCTGGATTCAGGTGAGCCTATAGATGCAGAAAAAGGCGCAGAAGGTGGTGAAGCCGAAACAGCGAGACCAAAGGAACCAGAAAATGCGCTGATGCAAATGTTAATGCTGATGTCATCGAGTTTGACAGCGAAGCTAGATGAACAATCAGCGAAGCTAAATGAACAATCAGCGAAGCTGGGCCAACAAGCGATCGAAATCAAGGCAGACATCAAGAAAGACATCACACAAAAGCTGGAGAAACAGTCAATCGAAATAAAAGCGGAGCTCGGTCATCTGAACAAACAAATTAAAGGCGTCGAGGAAAAGGTTGCCCAGGTCGAGGAAAAGGTTTACCAGGTCGAGGAAAAGGTCAGCCAGGTCGAAGAAAGAATGAACAATGAGATGGAAAAAGTGAAAAAAGAATTGGAAGCAGCGAGGGCAGTAGTAACCACTTCACCAGCCCCGCTTATAACCGCAGCGCAAAGCACATCCAGAAATGTGCAAGCACCAATATTCGATGGGCAAACGGTCTGGAGTATTTACAAGATCCAGTTTGAAGCAGCCGCTAGGATAAATCACTGGAATGAGCAGGAACGAGCAACTGCATTAATTCTTGCTCTAAGAGGCCCAGCTGCCGAGCTTTTGCAGACTATCCCCGTTGAGTTGCATTCAAACCCGGCTGATATAATGAATGCGATGGACATGCGCTATGGAGACGATCATCTGAAGCAGATTTACTGGCACAGCTACGGCATCGGATGCAGAAGTCTGGCGAAACCTTGCAGCAGCTAGCACAAGACATTGAGCGACTGGCACTTTTGGCTTACCCAGCGTACGACTCAGAACATCGAGATGACGTAGCAACAGAAGCATTCATCAGCGCCTTACAGGACAAGGAATTGCAACAAGCCGTGCGGTTAGCTCAAAAGCAGACGGTTAAGGACGCATTGATTTACAGTCTTAACTTCGAGGCAACACAAAATGTGACTCGTACCACTGCCCGGGTCCGTGAGGTAGTGACAGACGAGTGCAGGTGTGAGCGCGTGGAAAATGAGCGAGAGCCGCCGGCGAATGGAGCGCCTAGATGCTGGGATTGCGGTGAGAAGGGGCACCTGCAAAGAGACTGCAAGAAGCGAAGAAAACGGAGCTATTGCCCAGGATGGTGGAGATCCAGACCATGTCAGGAGCCTAGAATGGAGGCCCATCAAACTGCAAGGGCCAACTTCGTGGGGCGAACGTTGGCTAGGAGTATCGACATCCCCAGCACCGTGCCAAGGCAACATTGTGGAGATGCAGACAGATGCCTTCCTGGTCAAGTTGAGGAAGAACAATGCACCCTAACAAACGACACTGGTGCAACCCGATCGACGATCCGACCAGACCTAGTGAGGCCCCAACTGCTTCACAAGGGCAGAGTTCATGGAATTGCTGACGCCCTATCTCGTCATCCATGTCCAGCTAACTGCAAACATTGCCAACGGATTGAGGAAAAGGAGCCGCCCGTTGATCTGCGAGTGATAACGGCCAAATTCGATGAAGGTAGGTCATCGGAGGAGATTCGAAATGCCCAGTTAGCCGATGAAGACATCGGACCATTGCTCGTATGGAAGGAGACAACTGGGCGACCGGAGTGGAGGGACGTTTCGATGCATGGCGCAACCCTGAAAAGCTATTGGGCACAATGGAACTCCCTTCAGGTGGAGGGTGGCGTACTCACGCGGAAATGGGAAACGGCGGATGGCAGCTCCTACAGGATGCAAACTATACTACCCAAAAGCCGAATCCACGATGTGATTAAGGAAATGCATGAAGGATCCTCGGGAGGCCACCTTGGTGTTAACAAGACCTTAGCGAAATTGCGGGAACGGTTCTACTGGCTCCACGCGCGAGAAGACGTAGAGGACTGGTGTCGCAGATGCACAATTTGCGCTTCCGTCAAAGGCCCAAAGCGACGACTGAGAGGACAAGTGCAAACCTCTAACGTAGGCGTGCCATTCGAAAGGATTGCTGTTGACATCGCAGGACCCTTTCCTGAATCCGATTTGGGAAATCGATATATGCTGGTTGTAGCCGATTACTTCAGCAAGTGGCCCGAGGTCTACCCCATTCCCAACCAGGAAGCAACTACCGTAGCTGAACAGCTAGTGTTAAATTGGGTCAGTAGGTACGGCGTACCTTGCGAATTACATTCAGATCAAGGCCGAAACTTTGAGTCACTAGTTTTTGGCGAAATGTGTGAACTACTGGGAATACGGAAAACGAGGACAACACCGCTGCATCCCCAATCCGATGGAATGGTCGAACGGTTCAACGGCACGCTCAATAAACATCTGGCCAAGATGGTTGACGAGAACCAAAGGGACTGGGACCGACATATCCCACTATTTTTGATGGCGTACAGAGCTGCCAAACATGCATCGACGGGCCAAGCCCCAGCCAAAGTCATTTTTGGAAAGACTATTCGTTTGCCAGCCGATATAAAGTTCGGAACACCCCCTGAGAAACCCCAAACGGTCTCGGAGTACGCAAGTGATCCCAAACGGTCTCGGAGTACGCAAGTGACAACGGTTGAACCAGATACATCGGACAGTGTGAAAACACCTCGAATCGGCTACTGACCGCATGAGGACCAGGTATGATCTAAAGGCTAATTCTACTGGCTTCCAGCAAGATGACATGGTGTGGCTTTATAACCCGCAACGGCGAAAGGGTAGGTCTCGAAAGTTGCAACATAATTGGGAGGGACCATACCGAGTTACAAAGCGAATCAACGACGTCGTATACCGAATACAGGAACGTCGTATACCGAATACAGGAACATCGTAAGCCGAGA